>CM065053.1:52456046-53092398 GCA_032883995.1 Coronaproctus castanopsis | reverse complement strand
ATATGTTTGACTGCCAGTTTGCAACAATGCACATAAAATAATTTATAAGAAATTACCGTTTCAAAGTTATATAAAATCATCGCGGATGTACAAAATTAGCCCACATACATTCAAAATTTCACACGTTATATTTACTTACATATATATATATATATATATCACGATCATGATTCGCTTATTTCTATCTACTGCTGGATGCAAGCGTTCCCCTTCCTTTTCCATCGTACTCGGTCCCAACCATAGTTTATCCATTTAACTCCGACTGGACCACGGATTCTGTGACCTTTTCTCGGTGTCCATTGCGTTATTCTTTTGGTCCACCTATCGTCTGTCCTTCTAGCGACATGACCAGCCCAGTTTCATTTTAATTTAGCTACGCGTTGTATTACATCCACCAACTTGGTTTGCTGCCTTATTCACGTATTGCGTTTTCGATCCAGCCTCTTGATACCCAGTATTATTCTCTCATGGGCCTTCTGCGTTACGGCCAGTTTTCTAACAACATATTTTGTCGGGCACCACGTTTCCGCTCCGTATGTGAACACTGGGAGGATGCACTGTTCATATGCTTTCTTTTTTAAACAGTTCGGTATGTCTCTGTTTTTCAATGCACTATTTAGCCTTCCAAATGCTATCCATAAAAGGTGCGTCCGTCTTTTAATTTCTTTATACATTGCTTCTTTGTCTATTGTGTTTACTTGGCCCAGATACACGTATTCATTAACTTGCTCCAATATTTGCCCATCTATTGTTATTTCCTGTAACAATGTATATATATATATATATATATATATATATATATATATATATATATATGTATATATTTATGTATATATATGTATAAAAATTACAAATAGCGATGAGACGTAGTCTTAGTTTGAGTTTTGTTTTAAAGTATATCATACAGGAGGATAAAAATAAATTATTTCTATTCGAATAATTTAGTATGTAGTTTAATTAGATTTAAGTGAAACATGTATTTATTTACTATAAGTACTAGAATATTTAATAAGTGCGATTGTACATTTTGTTAATAAACGAGAACACCCCTACACTGGTTGCCCTAGAAGCCCTTACGTATGGAATCCATACAACATAACACACTAATTATAAGAACACAACCCATGGATTACGCACATCACATTGAAGAATAATATATAATCACACACAAGCAATAATATACTACCACACATACGTACACACAGTACTCTATATTAAACTTGTGAGCTATATGCAAATTGTTATGTATTTAAGATTAAAACGTTAATTGAAATGTGAAGGATATCTGCCGAAGGAAAGGTAAAAACAATAGCATTTGCACTTATATGTGCGCTGGTACATAATTAAACGCAGTATATTCTTTTTATATTCCTTTCAGGGTCTTGCCATGTAACCTAACATTTATAAAATTTTGTTTATAATGATTTGTTACAATTAAAAAATAGTATTAATTAATTAAGTTATCAGTCGTCCTCTATTAGATTGTCTGTGTATATGTATTTATATTTATACATATGTATATATTTATTTTAATTAAATACCGATGCAATAACTGCAATTACTTTAATCTGTAGAATTCGGTTTAATTAATTTTCGGATGTAATAAATAAAAATTTCAGTTTTTGCAAAACATCGGAAATCTTTTCTTTTTAAAAATTAATTTTGGAATTTTTAGAACAAATCGATTTCCTCAAAATAATTCTCAGATTAAATATTTCCGAAAGATCCAATACGTCAATTGCAAACGATGTACCCGAGATATAAAATTTTAATTATATTTACCAACACGTACTTAATAAAAAGTAAATTTCTAAACTTACCTCATTTGAACAGGATTAATACGATCCAGCTGAAATTATCAGCGTACATTCAGGTAAGTACGGAGAAAAAGACAACGAAAAAAACCAACTAAATTTTAGAACATTTTATGTACTCGTGATTGGGAGAGGAGGACGCAGAATTTAAAAATTCTTAATTTCCAAACCGGCCAGTTTCAATTAATTAGTACGTTACATCCAAATCGTTAGAACCGTTTCAGAGATGCTCTAAATGCACACATACATACACACAAACATATATATATATGTATATATATATATATATATATATATATATATATAAGAATTGTTCCGTACGTGTACCTAATTTTTTTACTACCACCATTTGTCTTATATGAATTCAGTAAAACTATTAGAATAATCGTGTAACTGAAATTGGTATGGTGTATATATTAATATTATTAAATACATGCATGTTTTGTTTATATATGTATGTATATATATATATATATATATATATACATATGTACTCCCATGTGTGTGTATATAAAAATATAACTTCTATTCTTCAAATTTTTGACACTTTAATTTTTAATCGCTCACCACAAAGTTTCATCCAAATTGTTAGAACCGTTCCAAGATGCCCGAAATACACATACACATAGAAACACACACATACGCACACACGCATATATATATATATAAAATAATTGTTCGATACACGTGCGTAACATAGAAATACATCCAGTTTTTTTGAAGCTTTACATTTGAACTTGGACTATTTATATAAATATGTTAATTATTTTATTTATCGTCACACGATGTATTCTTTGTACATTTGATCAAATTCTTGAGCTTTTTTACATCCTCCCTTTGTCTTATAATATGAATTCAATAAGACTATTTAGAATAAGCGTATAACTGAAATTGATATATTGTATACATATATTTTTTTAACAGCTCTACTTTTTCTTCTTTGCGTCTGACTCAGTTACCTCCTTGGTCCTGTAGAGGGGGAATTCTAACAAATGGACTGTTCATTTTTCGTGTAGCTTTCCATGAGGAAAAATCAGTATTTGCTGACAGGCTTAGCCCTTCGGGATACGATATAAATGTTTTCTTCTTAATTTCTTTTATTAACTTATTAAGTTTATTATTTATCCTATTGAAGGCGTTCTTATCCAGCGGATGCCGTGATTGATGCAAGTCCGTCTAGCTCGTCGTGGTTTCGTAATTAAATTACGAACTTCGAGTGGATATATTGTCTTCTGATTATTATTATTTTTAATCTCTGGAGTCGCAATCTTAGTGAATTCCCGAATCGCTTTGATAAAATTAATTAATTGTGTTTCAATTTCAACTGCCGCTTTCAGCCGCACTTTCAAGTTTATTCGTTGGTCAAGTTCAACACGAAACTTTTCCCAGTTTGTAAATTTGTTGTGAGCGTATGTTTCGTTTTTGACCTTTGAATCACCATAGAGTTTATCGTAAGTAATACTGGAGAATGATATGACATGAGGTCCTCGATGTTCTCCGAGAGAACATAGTAGTTATACCTTTTATAATGAAAAAGTCAATTATATCAGGTTTTTTCCGTTTATCACTTGGTCCAGTAAGTCGGCCTACCTCCTGAAATACAGTTACTACAAGTATTGCGAATGGCTTGTGGGATTTCATTTCCTTTAACATGTGCCATATTCTGGTTTGTGAAATGAACTGGGTCTCAATCCCCATTATTCATTTTTTGCATTATAGTCACCGCCTATCACATATCGCTGGCCAAAGTGATTAAGAAAATGCTCGTAATCGTCTCTTGTTAGATTGTATTTAGCCGGGAAGTATACGGCAGCAATATTAACTATTATGTCATTGCGTCGAACAGCTACAGAAATAGCTTGCGCATATTCTTTACAATATTATTTTTCAATAGAATGCTATATATTTTTACAGCCAATCCACCGTGTGCACCACCATCAGGATGAGGGGTATGATAAACATAATATTTGATTTTAGGGAAATTCCTCGTTGTGAAATGTGCTTCCGAAACCAGAGCAATGTCAAACTTATGAAAGCAGAGGAATATGTCTAGTTCAATAAGACGATGCCTTAGCCTATTAGCATTCCATGTAATTATTCTAAGTGAATAATAAGTCATTTTTTGCATATTACGTTTATTGCTAACTATCGAAAGCTGTTTTCCTTCCAGCTTACTTAGCCGATTAGAAATGGAAGTAATTTCCTTTGTTATACCATTCAGAGCAATCATTATATCCTTATACGACGGCTCGGAAAGTTGCGTAGTGTTTATTTGGAAATTTACTTTTTTATTTTTAATTGATTGGTTGATTTGTTTTTTGATGTTTGGTGTCATTTTTTGCTACTGAAGCATATGTTACATTTCTTTGAACCTGTCTAGAAAGATCTGTTTTTTTTTGCTATACCCGTTGCACAATTGAAGGCTTCTGTTTGTTTTTTTTAATTCTCAACATCACGGTAAACTTGACAGCCTTTATAATTGGCGATGTGGTACAGTTGGTACATTTAAATTTTGCGTAGATTCGTACATTTAAAACATTTACTGGGACGAAAGCACCCTTGTTTGTTCTGGTTCCTTCTTTGGCACTGCATTGAGGAATTGAAGAATTTTTATGCGGTTTCTCAATTTTAACTTTAATGTAAACTAGGTGTGTAATTTTATGCATATTTTTATTATTATCTTTCGGCTCAAGATCCACGTAAACTAAAGGATACGTTTTCTTGTACCTTTTAATAATTTTGTTATCGTTGTCATATTTTATTGTTTTAAATATGTTCACAATATTTATGACATTATGACCCATATTTTCGATTTCATTTTTTAATTCGTCTAAATCATTTGTAGGATGAAGACCTCGAATTACTACTACCAGAAATGGTCTCTCTGTTTTCAGCTTGTAGATGTGGTAAGAGATCCCATAAACGGGATGTTTCTTGTTTTGTTCCAGCTCTTTGTTCATTAATTTAATAAGACAGGTAACATTACGAAATGCATCGGCAGATTTAGCACAGACAATGACGTCTCCGTTGTTTAGGGTTTTGTAAACATAATTATCATCACCGAGTTTTTCACCAACTGTCTTACAAAACAATGTAGAATTTCTAACGCCACTTACTGGATACTTTTGGCGGTAAATTTCTTTTAGCCACAGATAATGTCGCCTCCTTAGTTTCACCATCGTCTTGATTATCAGTAACCATATTACCATGTTTTAAATAGCTACAGAGTATATATGAATATATTAAATACATGTAAGTTAATATATATTATTTTATATGCGTATGAACACGTGTGTGTGTATATAAGAATATATCGCGTGAATACAATTAAATACACGTATGTTAATATATATTATTTATATACTTATATGCATACGAACACGTTCTTCAAATTTTTGACACTTTAATTTTTGATCGATCACCTCGATGCCCCGAATAATGTTCCAAAATTTTCGATGTTTATGTATCCGTTTGCGTTATCATATTGGATGCAAGACGTTGTATTCTTTTTTATTTCACGTATTTCGAAATAATGGTCGTTCATCACGCGGAAATTTTAATTGGACCGGGCTAGTGGAGTGAAGTCACCATTTTTACTCTTCATATACATATATATCTATTATATATATATATATATATTTTTACTTTATTTTTTTTAGAGTAGGTCAAGTTAACTACTCTTGACTGAAGTAGTCCAGACAATACTTAAGGTGCCTCGCAATCGAAATGATAAAATATAATTCTACTCATTTTATACACACACACACACACACACACATACACACCCCGAATACGTATTTCGAAATGAAGTGCATACTCTTCTGCAGAATAATGTGTTCTGTTTTTGTCGCTATTTAAGTCGTGCGTATAATCTTATCCCTCTTATAAATTAGTAATCATAAAACATCTACTTATTGGTACAAGTTTTTATTATAATTATCACTTCGGGTATTATATACTATTATTAACAATTTATACGTTCGTGTATGATTAGTTTTAATGAGAAAATGTAATTTTATTTTTCTGTAAGAAAACTATTCTTAAAATTTAGCGTGTAAAAATGAACGGCGTAGTTTACATTGATACGTGCAATGTAACTGATTATATTATAATTACATATTTTTGAACGATATTGCGGAAAACCAAAATTAAGATTTAAAGATATGTTAGCAAATTCCATCAAAAAGAACGCTGTTAATCCAAAGAAAAATAAGACTTGGCGTTGAATAGAACTGAATGGAGAAAATTCATTGATGACATTGCAATATTAGCGGGTGTTCACATCACCAGAAATCGCGCATTATGAGGACGAAGGAGCCTAGATCAGTATGAGTGTGCACACTGCAGTTATAAATCTAATTATCACATATACAGATATTGAATTATTTAACATTAGGAAAGGCACATATATATTCTTATTTTTTATACATATGAATATATATTAACTTAGTACTTAATTACTAAAAACAGTTGAAATCACTAAAGTTATTTAATTATGCGAAGCTTTTCGGCATTTACGCCATTGTCAAGCTATATACAATTAAAATTAACTCTATAAAATCATAAAATATTAATTTAAAACTAAGTTTACAATTTTTAAGTATTTATAATTCATTTTAGTGTAAAATTGTAAACTTAGATTTAAATTAATATTTTATGATTTTGTAGAGTTAATTTTAATTGTATATAGCTTGACAATGGCGTAAATGCCGAAAAGCTTCGCATAATAAATATATAATAATATAATTTTGATTTTGATAATATTTAAAAAAATAATTTGTTTTCTCCATTGATGTGATTTTTGTTTTGATTATGATAAAATTAATTTGAGAAAATCATTCGAACAAAAGTTGCGAGCGATTCAAGTACGCGTCTAACGATGGTAGTCACGTATTTTTATAGCGAATATTCGTCGAGAAAATTGGGGTTAAAGGATTTTGGGGTTTTGCGCCCTTTTTACGGCCCCTATCATAGATAGGGGGTTTGGGTTGGGCTTAAAAGAAAGTAGTCGTCGAGATCTATAATTTATGGTATGCCGTAAATGTTTTAAAAATTAACCGGTAACGAGAAATCGTGAGTTTAAAATTTGATTTTCGATGTTTACAAATTTTTTCATCCATTTTTGGTCGTTAGTAGCTACATATATATATATATATATATATATATATATATATATATATATATATATATATATAAATAGTAATCATCAAACCGAAAATTTCAAAAGGGGACCCCCTTTCGAATAATTTCGATAATATTTAATTAAAAAAATAATTTGTTTTAATTTTGATAATATAATATATAAAAATTTGATAATATTATATGTGTAAATATATAATATAATTTTGATAATATAATATATACATATATAACTGGGAGATTAGTAGCTATATATATACCTGTAGCCCAAAACGTTTGATCGATCTTTTTTTAATATATACATAGGAAACAGCAGCTGCAGAGGAATGTTTGGCCGGTAGGACATATAAACTATATACACGTACATATTAACTGTAGGTATCGCACGTACATACATAACTTTTTATTAGGCATAGCGAGCGAGGTAAAAATTTTTAAACGATTCCGACTTCGGAAATAGTCATTACTGTATAAGATCTACGATAAAAAGCGAAAACGCCCTGAAAATAAATTTCAAACCGAACTCGAAAATTTCAAAAGGGGATCCCCTTTCGATTGCTTGCAAATTTCGATTTTTCGCAATAATTCGTGAACTATTAGCAATTTGAGAAAATAATTCCAACGAAAGTTACGGGCGATCAAAAATACGCGTCTAACGACGGTATTCGCGTATTTTTATAGCGAATATTCGTCGAGCAAATTGAGGTTAAAGGGTTTCGGGGTTTTGCGCCCTTTTTACGGCCCCTATGATAGATAGGGGGTTATATATAAATCATCAATATATATTAGGTTTTTTGCCCGATAAATCGCTTAAGAATGGGATATTCGACGAATTTAATTTATATATATAACACGCGCGTACATAAATAACGTTTTATAGCGGCGAGCGTGTCTTAAGTTCAACAGCAACTGCAGTATGACGTCATTTCGACGAATTTGGTTTTATCCGATGGCAAATTTCTATAGCAAAAATTAATCTCAGGAAAGCGGGCGTGTCTTAAGTTCAACAGCAACTGCAGTCGACGAATTTGGTTTTATCCGATGGCAAATTTCAGGAAAAATATATATAAATTAATGATATTTTTGTTTTATGTAGACTTCCCACTTGCGGAGCCCATTCAAAGGGCGGGTTTGGCGAATTTTAGTCGAATTTGGGTGAAACTTTTTTTGTTTTACTCGTCAGAGCCCCTGCACTATTTGAACGGTATTTAATCACAATTAATCCCCAACAGCTTCCCAAAAATAGGGTACCCGTTGGGTAGCAACCTCCTTGGGTAGCAGAGGCGGATAAACCCCTAGTTTTATATTAAAAATAATTGTGATGTTTCTTATAGGTGCTTTTTATCACATATTAATATTAATACTGATATACGTATTATAGTACGAATTTTTTGTGTGTGCTTATATATATATCATATATATATATATATATATAACTATTTTTTATACGAAAGAATAATATCCATATATGACTACGCTGTGATAAATTTTTAATTTTTTTCATTAAGAACGTGTACTTTGATAATCACATGATACTCGTTACAATCATCATCGAATTACTGACGTATTTTATATCGGAAAACGTACGTTTATTTAACTTATCTCGTTAAGCTTCCATTTGTAGACGGCTATTTACAATAATAACTTTATTTATATTAAATATTTTTCTAATAACGTACATACTGTTGATTATTCGACACACACTCAACGATCGTCTTAAAAAATTCCCTTTTTCTTTTATCTTCTTTTATAGCGCTAGTAGTATTAGTATTTTCCTTGAAATAAGTTCGAATTGAATTTCCTCAAATACCCGTGAAAAAGTAACTAACGCTAGTAAATAATTAAGGAAATGTATATCTGTACATATATATATATAAAAAGAGGACGAATTTAAACAATTTAAGATTAAAACAGAAAAAACAGTTAAATTCTAAGCGTTAGTTAATCTTCAAAATTAAGAGGAGTAAATAAATAATAAAATTTAAAAATTGAACAGATGAAACTGTAGACTAATGAAAATTTCCAGGGTTTTAATTTAAAAATTTAACAACTACTTTAAAGAAACGTTATAGAATTAATATTAACATCAGGAAACGTCGAATCAACCGAAATTTATTGTAAATAAAATAGTATTCTTAATTATAAGTGACCGCAGTTTATTCTGCAAATCATTGTTTTTTGTTAAAAACCAAGAAAATTCTTTAAATTCCATTTTACTATATAATATTCTTGAAAGATCGCAGTTTTCATAAATTATACCTAGGAGGGGTTACAAACACTGAATATATGCGCCACATTGTGTTGCAAAACCGAACAAATGTACGTTAAGAATAATTTGAAACGGAAAAGATATTCGTTAAATTCACCATGTGTACTTATTACTGTAACTGCGTTATGTAAAAGTTAGGAACAAAAAATGTTGATACACTGATATATATATATATATATATATATATATATATATATATATATATATATAATTATCATATTGTTCGTTGCCGAACGTCGTGACTAGCTATTGTACGTTTATTTTTACGTACAAAATGAGCTAGCATTCAATGCATTATTTTATATCCGACGCAGTTGCACGCGCATATGATGTTATACGGAGTGGGGTGTCACCGTCTTTCCGGTGATAATTAAGAATTAAATAATTATGAAAACTTTCTATGTCGCGTGTTGGTTTCGAAGCTCCGACCGTCGAGTTGACAGTCGATCACTCTAGCAACTAGGCCATCACGATGTATATATATATATATATATATATATATATATATATATATATATATATATATATATATATATGCTTATGTGATAATTTACAAGTTCACATGTTGGTCAAGTCGTATGATTCTGACTAAAAGATCTGATGGTGTTCTTTAGCATAGATATTTGTAAGTCTCTATATAAGTCGTCATTGCTGACAAACTAAGATGCGCACATTATACTCTGAAGAACGTTAGCCTGGAATCTTTAAGCTAACTAAATCGATTCAAAATTAAACATTTCTTTTTAATACCTTCTTCAATATTCGTTATATTTCTGGCAAAATTATAAAATCGTTCTACTGTTTAACAATAACGTGGATAATAAATGAAAGTCGAAGCGCACGACCTATAAGTATCGAAATCGTTTAAAAATATTAACCGTTTCAGTTACGATGTCCACTATACAGTACGTGAAATTTTGATGCTAACAAGATTTTATACTTTCTTTTTTTGATCAGAAAAATGTCTAATTTTTTGATAATATTTATATAAGTACGCGGAAAATTATCTACGATAGTTCACCTGAGAAATAGTATCGTAGATAATAAACATTCGCCCGTATGAAATTTATAATTTTTAGTCTTTATAATGTACGGTTGAAATGGATAAAGACGTAAATTAAAGAAATGCGCCACGTCCGTGGTGACTCCAAAGAAACGAAATTGAATAACTAAATTAATAAACTAAAGAAACCGACTTACAGCCAGATATCCGGAATCGAATGAAATTAATGGACAAATTACAACGAAATGATAAAATTTCTAGACAAACGCAAATGACGAATATTACATTTTATATAATGTCCGCTTCCAGGATAAAGCGCTATCGAAATAGAAAAATATAAAAGGACGTAAGCTAGAGAGACATAAATAAAGACGGGGAAGATGAAAAAAAAACAATTAACTCTGAAGGCCATTGACTCCGAAAATGCCATTGACGCCGAAAAAAGTCATCGACTACGTAAATATTATTACGCCTTCGGTTTCGAAAACCATACAAGTCGCATCCTATTTTCAACAATTTAGCCGAACCGTCGTCCTGGATGTATATGTTACACGAATTGGCAAACGAAAGTCTCGAGGAAAGCTTCGCTGAACTGAAATTAAATTACCGACCTAACAGAATGGGACGCGTTATTATTATTTTTATTATCCCCCCTGCCCGAATTAGGCCATCTAAGGACCACGTGAAATAATTTATGCCATCGTCTTTCCCTCCAGCCGATACTTCTTTATCCGCTGCAGATGTTCTTCTTTTCTTTCATCCGTCCATAAGTTTTTTTCTTCTGTTTTTCTTTGAAACTTTCGAAATATTCAATTTTCTTTCTAAATAGTTCTCTACTCCGAATTTCTTCTTCTTCTTCTATCTTCATTTTGTCTAACTGCTTTTTATACAAACCAGCTGATTCTTGTGTTCTGATTTTGATCAAAAAATCGAATATTTTTTTTGGATGACCTTCCGAACTCTATCCTTTTCCGATGACCGTAAAATCCGACCCTTCTTTTACGCGCAGTATCTGTTATTTTTTCGACGACTTTACCTACTTCTTTATTAGTTCTTAATTTCAACGTATCATTTTCATCTCTTGGTCCGAGTATCTTCCTGTCTATCTTTCTTTTTGATCGTATTAACACTGTTTACTAAATTGATTTTAAGATATTCCGACACGGTTTCGACGTCCGTAAGTTTCGTTTTATTTATTTTATTTAATTCATTATAATAATATATGACGAATTTGAATTATTATTATTTATAAACTTATAAATTTATTTTTTAACGCGTATACGTGAATATAATTCAAATTTTATATCGCCGGTACCGTTTCGATGTAAAGTATCGCATCTCTCGCGAAGTATTTTCGAATATACAAAAATGAATTATTTTAAGAAAAAAATTAAAATAGTGTATATATATAATATATATATTATTTTTTAACGGTGCACGATACGTATGTAAATATATCTTCCGGAAAAGCACAATTTTACAAAAACCAAAAAAAATACCGGACAATACCAGGGCTTCAGTTGGGTAGATTATATTTAGAAACATTTGTTTTATAATCGTATCCAAAAATGTGCGTTATTATCTATACTAATATATAAAACTGTAGTGTCTGTGATTTACGAATATTTTCGTTATAATCACTGCATTGGACTATTTTTATCACACATAAACAGAGAATCTATTTTTTTAAATTTTTGTCCGCCTGTTTGTTTGTGGCGATTTAACTCAAAAATTATTAAAGCAATAATGATTATACTATCGAAATTCGTCCTAAGCGTTGTTTCACATTACAAATAGGACGAAAATTAAAATAATTTAACGTATTAAAAAAGTAGTAAAGAGCGATATCTCTGCGAATCGTTTAAAATTTAACACGTTTTCCAGTGCAAACGTACCTTCACTACCAATACTCAACCACGTTTTGTTGCGTTAGAGGTGATGCCAAAATAGCGGACGGATATATATATATATATATATATCTTCTTCTTCTTCTCCTCAACCCGAGGGTTGGTGGTAACACGACAGCGTGCAAGATCTTTTCGTGCTCTGGCTAGTTCTTTAATTTCCGCGTATGCCTTCTTCCCTTGATTTCATCCATGAACCTCCTTCGAGGTCTTCCTCTTTGGATGTTACCTATTGTTTTTTCTTCTAATACGTTGGTAATCCATGTTGAATGACGTATAATATGTCCAATCGTGGAATTTCTTCTTCTTTCTATTGTCTTTAGTATTTCTCTTTATTCATTAATTCTGGACAGTAGTTCGCGGTTCGGTATTTTATCCGTCCATTTTATTTTCAGCATGCGTCGCCAACACCACATTTCAAACGCCTCTAGCTTGCATTTTTCTTTCTTAGGCGGCGTCCATGCTTCACATCCATAAAATGCAATGCTCCAAATGAAACTTTTAATAAACTAGTGTCTAATTCCGAGATGAGAAGAGGCCCATTTTTTAGCAGAACGCGTTCTTAGCTTGTACTATTCTTCTCATTATTTCCCGTTCTGATCTGCCATCGTTTGAATATATATATATATATATATATATATATATATATATATATATATATATATATACATATATAAATTATATTATACCAATCAGCGATATTGTATTAAGAAAATGAATTACACTGGCGAAGCCGTGGGTAACTTTTAGTTCTACTATAAATGTCGAAGTGATGATATACCAGAAAATAATTTGTAATCGGAGGCGTATGCGTATTCGTACCGGAACGGTAGAGATTCAATACCAATAGGAAAATGTTGACCCCGGAAGTTGTCATTTCATTTCACTTTACTTTGAAAACCACCGAAATTGCACCATCTGAACGAAAAAAAGTCGGCTAGTTTTGTTTATACACGCATGTAACCGCATGAGGATACGGACGTAATCATTAACAATGAATACGAACGTGATCATGAAAAGTGTAGTTAAAGTTTGAAACGTCCATGAAAACCCGTTTGTTATTTAGAAAGACGTTTGTTTACATACACTTGCATCACGCACGCTGGTGGCAAGTTCTAAACTGTTTCCTGGAAATAATTTCTGTCACAAACGCGTATATATATATATATATATATATATATATATATATATATATTTTATACCGTGTTATAATATATATAATACAAACAGTCCAATTAGTTTCAACGATTACAACATCATCAGGACTGATTTAATAACAAGTAAAAACAAAAGAACCGGTCTAGATTCTGAAATTTGTTTAACACCTACCGGGAAGATTTTGAAAAAGCTTAGCTAATTATAGAATGGTACAGTTACGATGATTAAATTAATATAGCCCGCTATTTTTAATAAAATACTTAAACTGCTATATTATGTATCATAATTTTAATTGTACATTTTAAGAATATCGCTAATTTTATAACTACTGAAAATTATTTCGAAGAATGTGGAATGTAGTAATTTTTATTAAAATAAACAAAAAAAAAAAAATAAAAACAGTAAAATCAACTCACATTACTGATTTACATACATCCTTAAAAAATTAAAATGTCATTTCAAAAATTCTGGGAGACCCAAATACACACCTATATCAGATTAAGCCGAAATTAGGAAACTGGAAAACAACAGACCAGAAAGAAAGAAAAACAGAAAAAACGCTAGCTCGACTACGTACAGGACACACGTTACTCACCTCACAACACCTACTCAATAGGACCCCTCCAAGCATCTGCCATGAATGCAATTCACAATTAAATATAAATCACATACTATTAGAATGTACAAAATACAGAAACCAACGTATAAAATACAAACTAAATCATGACACAATAAAAACAATACTCGAAGATAACCCGGACAAAATTAAAAATCTTTTACAGTACCTTACAGACACTAACCTAATAAACAGCTTATAATCAACTCTAAGACGCAAATGATCTCGGCAATCGAGCGTCTATAAATAAAATAAAATAAAAAAATATATATATATATAAATAAAAATCGATAAATTTTTTTAAATGAAAAATCAAAAAGCTTTTCGGCTTAAAAAAAAATTTTAGCCGTTAGGCCATTATCGAGTGAATATTTAAAAAAATAAAATATATTAATTTAAGATTACAATTCACAAAAACTGAATAAAATGAAGAACAGTATTAATAAAGCAATCGGAACAAAAATGATTTTGTTACTACTTCGTTATATTCGGTTTTTGTGAATTCTAATTTGAATTAATATTTGTTCATTTTATATTTTTTATTTTTTTTTTAATATTCACTTAATAATGGCCTAACGGCTGAAATTTTTTATTAATTTTTCATAAATAAAATTTTTTATCGATTTTAACTTCTTTCTTTTTGTTATTTATTTTAATGAAACACGCATAATCTTATCAATTGTTTTTATATGGCGTCGTCTTTCATAGCCCAACGGGGAAAAGAGGATAAATGTTAATTATGAATAAAATACAAAGATCTCTCTTTTTCGCCATCCCTTCGACCACTTTTGTCTTTATTTCCATAATTTCTCGTTAATATATCGTCTCCCTCTCCTGTTCAAAGTGAATCTCCCCTTTTTTCTATTATAATATTTCATTTCGATTTCTTCTATCTGCTTTTATAAATACCTCTCTCGTTCGTCCGTTATTCTGTAATCCAGAAAATATCTTCATTTTGAAAATTCTCAATAGCATTTTCTACTGCACTATGATGATACAGTTCAATTCGGATAAATTCTACGAATCATTTATTATCGAAACTTGCGTAATGTCAAAATATTCGCTGAATACTTTCTCTGAAATTCTCTCGATTCTTGTCAACAAATATGTTTCGGGACATTTTTTTATTTGCGGTAACTAAAAATGTATTACGTTCATAGTCGCCCGAGTAAGCGCGAATTCCAGCTCCTAGTCTTTAAGAATATTTCAATTTATGTAATTTCGCTTTATTTGGATATTTTCGATTATCTAAACAAATTGGGCAACTCGGTGATATATTTTTATGTTTTATCTTTTTCTGGTCATCAAAATATGTGATGATCGTACTATCTTAAATATTTAATTCGTATATATTTTCAAAAGATAAGGTCGTACTTCAGGTTGATATATTATTTATTTTAACCGAAACCGTTTATACAGTACTCGAAAATTTTTAGTATGTTATACTTTTATGTTTCTTTACTAATAACATTTCTATTAAGTTTATTGAAACAATCCGTTAAAAAATGTACTTGTACAATTACAATATTTTTACACTGATCGTTTAAACGGGACAGAAAATACACCCCGCTTTGTTGTCTGTCACGTACGTAATTTCGGGAGAAGAGACAATATCCATTTTATTTATTTTACGAAGTGAGAAATGCCAATTAACAGAAGGAAGAATCGCGCTTTCCACTTGGAAGTACTTGTAGCCACTTATCTTTCAGATACTTGGTAGCGTATAAATTAAAGATTATTATTTACATTTACAATTTATTTAGAAATTCATCATCTTCGTCGGAACTTGCGTTTCTTAGTAATCCGATAAACGAGGTGAAGACTAAACTAACATTTTTTATTCGTAAATTATATGTTAAATACAACATGAAACAATACAACTCGTTCTAATTAATACAGCCAAATACAATATAATTTAAAAGAAAGTACATAAATAATCCTTTCTAATTCCGAACCGATTTCAGGTGGGGTTATATTTTTGAGTCGGTTAATATTAATTTCGAACGTCGTGGATCGTGCATTTTTATTTTATTTACTTTATTTATTATTATAATTATTATTATTAATTATTATTATTATTATTATTGGTATTTTTTACTTAGTTCGGTGCCAAGTTACTGTAATAAACGTCGCTTGAACGAAAAATATTAGTTGATATGGTGAAATTATAAACAGTTTATACACGAATAAACGGAGAGATGATTTAATTATCTTAATAAAGATTTACACGATACGTATGCTGATTTGTTGTCGTCGACAGCACGAAGGAAAAAGTAGAATTTACAAGATTATATCGGTGTGGGGACGATAGTAATTAACTGGGTTTTTTTTTCAACCCGTAATCTATACCGATACGCTTTATTAGGTTTATGTCATTTACACGCAATTTTATACGTATTACACGTGGAATCGACATCCGTAAGATGAAGCTAGATAATAAGGTTTGGATGCGGACCTGGCTTCGGTATCGGAGACGGTATTGTCTAGGAATCTGCGAATAATCAACAGAAATGTCAGATACTAATAATTCGCATTTTATATACGGAAAGCGATACACGGTGTTTATTATAGGAGGAAAATTTTAGAGGGATTAAATGGCTTTTCGAATAAGAACCGAAGGGGTTGAACGATGTTGATAAACGTATTTTAACGTTCGGGTATGCTGCCTTTATAAAAATGAAATAAAAACGTAATAAAACAAATTTCTTAATAATATTCGAAGAAGGATAACTGCGATATTCATACAAACTTTATTGTTGAACTTGGAACTATTTGTATAAATTGGAAGTAACTGTAGGTGTTTAAATTATTCTTCATTATTATTATACAATTTCCGATTTAATGTCGAAATCGCTTATCGCTTAGTTTCGAAAATATAGTCAATCTCGTTTATAACGACCTTGAAGGAGTCGGGCGAAATCCGTCGTTGATGATCTTTGTTATATCCGATAAGTGGTAAAAAAAATTTACATTCATACATACGTATATATGTATACATATATACATATGTGTGTGTGTGTGTGTTTGTCATGTGTGTGTATTGTGAATACACTATGTACGAAACTGTAAAAAATAATACAATACGGTACATTGATATTATGTGCATATTTACTATGTTATATAACTTTGAACGAAATTATAAATAAGCCTAACAAAAAAAAAAAAAATTAAAAATAATAAATTATACGTTTTATTGTTTCAACACCGGGAAAAGTAGTTTTCGATTGTTATTCTTAGGAACGTTTTTTTTTTTCTACTTCTTCTACTCCTTTCATCATCGTTGGTGTACACACGGCTTGATTATAAATTAAAAATTTTGTCCGAGCGTAAGAACATCAGGTAACGATCATCCGTGATTTCTTCATTGTCCTCTTCATCGTCGTCGTTTCGTAAGTTTGTCACTTTATTGAGATCTCTTGGTCTGCACACATTCGGTTATCAACTCGCGATCAACTTCAAGTTTCATATTTTAAGGTTTCTTTAGAAGAAATGGTTGGTGGTAATTTAAAGGATTCGGCCCAATATTCAAAACTCGGTGCTATTTGTTAATTAATTTCACTTGTGAAGGGTCCTCAATTGTTGCGGCTGAAACCTCACGCCACAATTTTCCCGCAATTACTATTGCATCTTAAACATACATTTTCCCCATGTTTTATTTGATGTTTTGAAGAAATTTCATGATTAAGCACTTGCCACAATCGTTTTCCAGGTTTTGAATAACAGCCTGATTCATTGGCTTTAGTACAGACATCGTATATTTGGCGGTGGTAAAAACACAATTTCGATAAACTTGCATTGAACCGCTAATCCTTTTAATAATAAAGTCCTCCAATCATGTGCGTGATCCGTCGACTCCTTTTTTATTCTTTGGGTTCCATTTAATTGTTTTGGGCGTCCATCAGTTATTAAGTAATGTAGTAGCATGTCCCTTGGACGTTTCCATTCATTTTCAAAAATAAATCGATGTAATTAAAAGAGAAAAAAGAAAACAAATTGAATTAAATAATGTTAATTATAATTTACCAGTAAAAAAAGAAATACGCTGGGAGGAAGAATTTTTCGCATATATATATATATATATATATATATATATATATATATATATATATATATATCGTATGTAGACGAATCCATTTAAATATATATACGGAGGATAGTTGAGTAAACTATTTTCAAATATTATTCTCCTGGAAAACGGTAGAATAAGTTTCCATTTTAGCGGGTCGTTGAAACTTATGCTAAACGTGCGAATTTTAACTCCATGCCCGGTTTAGGAAAATTGATTTCATTTAAGAAGTCCGATGAACCGTCGAAATAAAAGTCTTTAACTTTCACTTCATCCCCCTGAAAGATAACAACTCCCCATCATCGGTCGTATTCGGTTCCCCTTTTTATATTTACGAGCACATATATCGAAGAAAATTGGTTTTTCGTCCGATAACGCGTCCGATATTACACCTAACGTTCTGTTTTTATTCTCGATATCCTTTCTCGCGCGAGGGAATGCGCGCAAAATAAATAAATAAAAAAAAAAAATATTCGCTGAAAAAAGGGCGAATATAACAAAAGAAAAGTTCGGATAAATATATGTTTAAAAGAATATATTTTATAAGATTGATGCTCGATGTTTGGATACGAACTTCAATGTTAGATTTTACTCTAACTCAGACAGTTTATTACAGATCCTGCCTCCATGCGCGTAAATTATATAATTTCATAATATGAAATAGTCCACTTGAACTGTAAAAAGGTAATCATGCATTGATCCGAAGATTACAGGATGGATCGTTTTTGAAACACCACATTACGCGGGTCTACGGTCACTGCGTTCATGGCCAGTTCGTACACGGTTCAAACACACCCAGATTTTTCCCTCTAGGCTAGAGCCTAATGGTATTGATCTGTGTTTAGTTCTATGGCAAAATTTCTTCTATAAGTACTGTTCAGCCATCATGAGTGAACCAGTGATAGAACTGATATCCGTAATGTAGATATTGAAGCGCTCTACGTTCTTCCTGCTAGATTTTATATTATGTCCGTCCATGTTCTCAGTTTGATCGGAGTGTTACAAAGGTGTTTACGATGGATCAATTGGTGATCTGTGATTACCCCGATGTGTTTCTTCACGCTTCAATGTACGCTCGCTGATTCTAATGTTTAGTTTCATTCTTGATAGATAATTATCGAACGCGGAATCATCAAACAACTGTCTTGATGTTTTAGTCGCCATTTTTTAAAATTCTCTTTTAACGATGACAGATCTTGCTGTGACATCTCCGAATTCGCAACATTACTCTTTCGTGGGTTATATGTTACGTCAGGTTCCATGTTTCCGCTTCATATGTAAACACCGGAAGGACGCACCGTTCATACATTTTCTTTTTTTAGTCCGTTAAGTATATCTGTATTATTGAACACCTTGTTCAACTTTCCAAAAGAGAGATGCGTTCTTTCTTTCTTTACTTCCTTAAGCATTACTTATTTTTCTGTGGTAATTACTTCACCGAAATATATATATATATATATATATATATATATTCACTGACCTGTTCCAATATCAGTCCGTCTATTTTTATTTATAATTTCAGAGGCGTATTTGTTCTGATCTTAGTCTTGTTCATATTTATCGTTAATTCTGCATTTGTGGAACAGTTATGAAGGTCGGTTATCATATCCTACATGGGATCAACGTGTTACTAATTGATACAATTTTGTCGGCAAAAATCAGACGATTGATTTTCTTTTAATCGATATTGACACCTTCAGACTCCCAATGTAAATTTGTATCCCCTTATGTTACGCATCTCCTCAATGTTATTTTGCTCGTTTTCTCTAACAGATGCACGTGCATCTTTGACGAATTTTAATATTTTCTTATTATGTTGGTATATTGATCATCTATATTATTTTCTTCTAGCGCTTTTAGGTCTATCCAAGTTTTTACAGTATCAAACGTTTTTTGAATGTTAATGAATGCCACGTGCAGTTCTATATTGTATTACCTGCATGTACAGATCATGATTTTTATTATTAGGTTCTGATCATTCGTGCTAAATCCGGATGTAAACCATATATATAAATGATGATGAACAAGTTCGTTAACCTCACCATTTTAAATCAATTAAATCAGCCTCACCGACATCCCTAGCAAGTACCCATATAGACCGCAGTATATTAAAAGTTCAAACTTCTATGCGATCGTAAATATAATAATATGGAAATGAGAATGTATACATATCCGAGATTTTGGCATACTATGAATACTTGCTTCAGTTGTTGAATAAGACAATAATAAAATAAAACATCAAAATATCCTCTCTTGTGCTCGCGCAATATAATATACGATTAATTCAACGCCTATAAGTTTCTCAGTGATTGTGCGGATTAGTTCTTGGTTCATAGCTGATACGTATGTGTGTGTGTGTGTGTATGCGCACCTTCACGCGCGTGTTAATAGTTGCATGTATCTACACTGTTAACAAAAAATGCGATTTTTATTTATTTCTTTAGAAGATCATCCTTTGTATATAAAATTTAAAAGATCCAAAATGGGAATCGAGTAAGAAGCTTTTGTTATGAATCGGTCGGAATTAATATAATTTTTGTCCGCTTACATCCACTGCACCTAATGGATAATTTTATTCTCTCTCTCTCTCTCTCTCTCTCTCTCTCCATACATATATATATATATATATATATATATATATATATATATATATATATATATATATATATGATGGAGAAACAAATTGATAAAACTTTATAATTTATCGTTGAAATAATAAGATATAGTGTTACAAACGGAACTTTTCCAACAGAACAGATTAAATGTGCGATACAACTAGAAGGGCATACACACAAGCGCATACTTATATATACATATATATTAAATTTTCTTTTTTTTGAAAATCGATTAAGCTTGAAGGGCTTTGAATCGAGGAATAAAAAAATTATTATCGTCAGAAATGGAAACTGTCTCTCATATTGCCAAAATTTGATTTATAATTTAGATTTCCATACTGTTTATTTTTGTTTGCTTATCCATATTTCTACGTTAATTTATTTGTTTATTTGTCAACTCATTTATTTATTCATATTCGCTCATTTAATCATTTTTTTGTTTTCTTAATTAGTAATTAGGTTATTTATAAAATCGCCAAATGTTTATGTTTAAAAAGAGCACGATCAGCTATTAAGTAATTATTCTGTGGACGTGAAAAAATAAACTGTAAAAATATATACAATTTAAAAAAAGAAAATATACAAGATAAAAACCCGAAAGACTTTATTTAGAAGTATAAATAGCAAAGTGAAAAAATATTTATAAAATAATCCGATATCGAATTTACCTAAACAGCACAATCACTTTTTTTTTTTTTTTTACAAATAACTGTCTTTTAGGAAGGCAGTTCTACCTATAGGTTAAATAATTAGTACCTTTGATAATTTAACATGTTGTGTACGCTGATCCAGTGATCAGTTTCCACTAATATTAACTAAATATTAATTATGAATATGCGGTTCAACAGAGCTATAATTATTATTTAACTACAAATTAGATCTAATGGATTCGCTTAAGGCGTCTCACATCATTTGCAGTGTCCAGTAACTGTGTAACTTCTTTATTAGTGTGACCATGCAGTCTCTCTGTTCGTGTTGTGAATTTGTTGAATATTGAGATCATAATGAAAATTACTGTTCCGCTGGAACCATCGTGCGTTAGTCAGCGTCCGAAGAATTTTGTTCTGCTGTCGCTGGACTATAGCTCTATTGGAAGCAGTAGCGCACCCCCCACACTTGAACACCATATGTCCAGATGGGACGTACGATTGTTTGATATAGTAACCTCTTGCTGTATAAGTTTAGAGGCGATTTTCTGCCAATTAACCAGTACATCTGATTGATTTTGCGCTATAACTGTCGTTTCCTTTGCCTGACGTGCGTTTTCCATGTTAATCGTGTATCAAGATAAATGCCTAAATACCTTGCTGAATTCGCATGAGGTACTTGAACATTATTTATGTTGTAATTCACATCAACAAATCATTTAACTTGATTTTCAAATCTTTCATCCATGTAACTATTTTGTCAAGGTGTTTCTGAAGTGCATCTATTGCCTCTATTTGGGTGTCTCTGGTTACCATGATGACAGTATCATCTGCATAACTAGCAGTCAAAATCCCATCTGAGGTTGGAATGTCAGTCGTATATAGTGTGTACGACACAGGACCAAGGACACTTCCTTGTGGTACACCAGCACGTATAAGTTGAAAATTTGAAATCGCTTCTTCATATTTTACTCTAAAGCGCCTATTTTCTAAGTATGACTTCAGCAGTTGGCAGAAGTTTTCTGGCAGCATTGTGCTTAATTTGTGCAACAAACCTTTATGCCATACTCGGTCGAATGCCCGTGCCACATCTAGGAATACAGCGGCACAGTACTTTTTTTTCTTCGAGTGCTTTTAAGATGTACTTAACAACTCGATGCACTTGGTGGATTGTTGAATGATAGCTACGAAAACTAAACTGATGATCAGGTAACTGGGCTTCCACCTGTGGCTTAAGTCTTTTCGAAAGAAGTTTTTCAAGTAATTTTGATAGCACTGGCAACAGTGATATTGGCCGATAAGACTTCACATCTTCTGCTAATTTCTCGGGCTTCTTCAGCATGATGATTTTAGCCGTTTTAAAAAGGGTTGGTATATACTGAAGTCGAAGACAGGCATTAAAAAGATATGTAATTAATACAGTCGATTTTTTTGGTATTTCCTGTATTATTGATGGTGAGATTTCATCAATTCCAGGAGCTTTTTTTGGATTGATATTATCAATCTCATTAGCTATTTCCATTGGTATAATATATCGAATTGGTTAAATCAACAATATAAAATTTATACATAAACAATCACATTAAATATCCTGAAAAATAAAAAGTTTCTCGTATTAAAATTGATTAAATTTATAATATATTTATTAAAATAAATTATTCATCAAAATTTATCATTGAATTTAATGAATTATTTTTGTCGCTTACTTTTATTATTTGCATTTTTTCTCGCTAATAGTTTCCTATTCTTATAATGTTTCTCTCTCTGTATTTAAAGTTTTATAATTTTGGATAATATTACCCTATTTTGTGTATTTTAATGATTTTTCATCATTGTTCGTATATGAATTTGCGAATTGTACGTACTTTTTCACATTGATTATAATTTAATTTATATACTAGTTTCTATTTTTTCTGGTTATTTAATGTAATTGTTTATGTATGCATTTTATATTGCTGATTTTTCTATTGTATTATTTACCGCGTTCACTATCAGATTATTTTATAAATAACTGTTTTTCTTTTTGATATTTTTTGTAATATTGTACATTTAAATTATTATTTTTATTTTTATATTATAAATTGTATACATTGTTTTTATGTCCATTTGATAATGGCTTAATAGCCAAAAAGTTTTACGATCTCTTATATAGAAATTTACCACTTTTTTGTTGTTTATTTAGTTAAACTTTTGCTATTCTAACAATTATGAGCAAGTACAAGTCATACACTATGTTTTGACATACTTTTCAAATAATTTTTGTATAATAATAATAAAAAGTATTTGCTTCAAATTACCCTACTCCCACATTTTATTTGTCTCCTAAATACCATCTTCCCGGTAGTTTATAATATAAGGGTAACACAAGCTTAACTCGCGAATTATTTTATAACGTAGATCGGCTTTTCGGAACGTATAAAGTGCCACAATTTTAAAAGCTACTGAAGCTATATGTTTATCCTACATTTAATTCAAAGCGATATCTTGATGTTTAAATTATACTCGCGTATAGACTTCGATAAATTAAAACTGGGTTTAACATAGATGTTCTAGATGTATCTTAAATGATCTCGGTTATATATATTAAAATTGTTCATACGTATGAAGCTTTACATATTGCATCGCTTAAACATTAAACCTTTCAGTCACGATGTCCTCTATACGGTACGTCAACTTTAGCTTATTAACTTTTTTATAATAATAGGGGACTTTACGGTTGATATTAAATGTGTCATTTTTAGAAATATTTATATAACACGTTAAAAATTATCCAGTCATCTAATTATATTCGTATTTTCATCTGGTCGAATCATTTTCTTTAATTATTTCATTAAAACTTGAATATAAAGTATGGGTGTAAAAAATTGATCATAAGTGACTGAAATGGTTAAATCATTACATTAGTGTTACTCGCCAGCCACGGTTTTTTTACATAAAAGTCGATTTATCTAGAACATCGGAAAGCACGATTCTAGACAGTTGAAATTTATGTGTACCAAATATGAACGTAGAAGATTAAAAAACGTAATCTATTGTTAATTGCTTATGATTATATTTTATTGTTAATAAGTCGAATTGATATACGTTATTATTGTGTATGATTTTGATAAACTTTCTAAATTCGAAAGTTCTCCATATAATTTTTTTCCTATTAACCTGTACTTGTTAATTGTTAGTAGGATTTAATTTTCGTAGCATTAGTTACTATTATAATTAAATTTAATCCTGTGCATGATTTATTAAATTTAAGACATACATAGCTCATCATTAATTAATAAATATATCTATAAATTTATCATAGGCGTTTTCTTTTCTAAGCGAACCGCATGGTCACATATTTGGAATTTGGATTAAAAAATGTATAAATTAAAGCGTCAATTTTAATTTCTTTCTAAGTTTTAACAGTTATATTTCACAATTAATAATTGTATAAACATATCTTCTATCGCATCAATGTCAATTTTTCAATTGTCTGTTGTTTCCTGGTATAAACACATTTGTTTAACTTAGTGTTGTTACATTACTTATGTATATATATATATATATTTTTTTATAAACTTTTAAGATCTAGAACTGACGAGACTCTCATCATCAACTAGATTTGGTGAACGAAATTTATTTTAATAGGAGTCGACCCAACAGCCGAACACCTGGGTGGTCCTATTAATTATCTACACCGACTCTACTTGAAATCGGTGATGCGTTTTCTTCGCAATCTTCTGGTTTCTTCTTGTTCTAGCAGCATCTTTGCTAACGGATTCCCATGGAAGTCCAGTTTCGACAGATACTTTCGGACAGCACAGCGGACTTCATCTTCTACATACCCTATCCGGAGGTCCTTGTGCAACGTGTCGTTCGACCCGTACCATGGAGCACCATACGCAAAATTTTATTTTGGCACTGCTGGATTTTTTGTTTGTTGCTTTTGGAAGCGCATCCCCATAGCTCGCAGCCATAAAGCCATAACGGTTTTAATATAAGCTTGTACAGCAATAGTTTGTTGTTAATTGATAGTTGAGACATAGGTCCCAGTAACCAGTATAACTGTTTCATTCTGATATTTAGTTCAGTTTTCTTAGCGGTAATGTGTGGCAACCATGTTAGTGTTCATCTACGCAGGGTTTTTAGTTGTATGTTTTTCCCTGTATAATTATTGTATAATTATAAAATAAATTTTAAGATTTCTTTATACACTATTTCCTAAGACGCGTAGTGTATAAAAAACATAAATATACTTTATTGAATTGAATTGAATTGAATGTTAGTGTTTGATCTAGATGAATTCCTAAATATTTCACACAAGGATTTTGTGGTAGTATCTTTCCGCTTATTTTAATCTGATATTTTCCACGATCAACTTTTTTATTTGTGAATATGATATGGCTACATTTTAACTCATTTATCACTATTTTCCACTTGCAAAACCAATCAACCGTCAGATCAATGGTACTCTGGAGCTGTCGATTAGTCGTATCGGGACAGCGATGAGTAGCTAGTATTGCCGTGTCATCGGCAAAAGTTGCAATAAACGAGTTTTCCGGAATATCACTGGTAAAAATAGAGTATAGAAGTGGTCCCAGTATACTACCCTGGGGTACTCCCGCCGTAATTTTGTATATAGATGATTGACTATTATTGATAATCACTTGAAAATGTCTCTCTTCCAAGTAGGACTTCAAAATGTTGTAGTATATCAATGGAAAGATCTGTTTACATTTATATAGCAGTCCCGAGTGCCAAACTCTGTCAAACGCCTGCTTGACGTCGAGAAAGACAGCAGCACAAATCTTCTTATCTTCAAGGGATCCTTCAATTTGCTTCACAACTCGATGAACCTGTTGCACAGTAGAATGTCCAACACGAAATCCAAACTGATGGAGTGGGATGATTTTATTTTTATCAGTAATTTTCTGCAGCCTTTTATGAATGAGTTTTTCAAAAACCGTTGAAAGTGTTGGTAAGAGTGAAATCGGTCGGTACGATGCTACTTCTTCAGGTGGTTTTCCAGGTTTTAAGATCATAAGAATATTAGCAAATTTCCAAAGCACAGGAACATATTGGTGCCGTAAAATTGCATTATATATATATATATATAAGTCAAAAAGACTAGTGCTTTTCTTGGAAGCTGCTTTAGTATTATTCCAGTAATTTGGTCATATCCTGGTGCTATATATATATTACAATTACAATAACCTTTGTTTCCCGATTTTTCAAGCATTCCTTTACATTACAAAACTACTCAATGTTAAGTTTATCATTACTGAATAAGTTAAATATTAGGAAATAATTCAAGTTATTGGATGGATATATATATATATACATATGCGATTTGCGCGATTCTATACATTTGCGTGCACAACGAGAATGTAAAATTTAAATGTACTTCCTGTTTTCCGCTTTGTCATTTGTCATTCGTTACGGACACGCATTATCGGTTTTCTTTCTAACTCATTTCTTCATCATCACCATTCGACATCCTTATCATATTCCTCTAATTTTATCGATTATTATTATATTTATGTTGATACTTTTATCGGTACATCCAGTATTCTCCGAAAATTATATCACTTTTCTACTGCACTGCTCTCAACACACACGGATCCAAAGATGACTAGCAGTAACCTACAGAAAGCTCTCACTAAGGCGGAGATATGGTTTAACAATTGGAAAATTGGAATTAATGAAAACAAATCTGTCAATATCCATTTTACCAACAGAAAAGTTACATCCCCACCCATCAGGATTAATATCACCGATCTGTCAGTGCGATCAACGGTCAAGTACTTAGGATTACACCTGAATAGCCGATTAACATGGAAACATTACATAGAGATGAAGAAAAAAGAATTCGATATTCGAGTTAAAAAAATGTACTGGCTGATAGGGAGAAACAGTGTACTAACGACAGATAATAAACGTTTAATATATACATTGGTTCTAATGCCTGTCTGGACCTATGGGGTGCAACTTTGGGGTCTGGTATATAACAATAAAAGAAACGCAAGAAGACTTGATAGCCATTCGAATACTTTTGCTAGGGGATTGCTTGATACCACCGTGACATAAGGAGACTTATGCGACGTCCTACGTGAGCGATATTAACGCGAACGCGACGCGAAAATAACAAACTGTGTATAGTGAACTAAATGTCCTACGTGACCAAACGCACGCGGTTCGCTTAGCGACGCGGCGCGAAGCGAAGCGAACGCGATCAATCAGTTTGATATTTTCGCGCGAATGAACGCGATCAGTTACGTTCATCGATGCCAGATTGACGCACGGCTGCAATCGTGCGAGGCGATTTGTGCGTACGTAGGACAAAATCCGCCGCGTCGCGCTTATCGCTTTGAATTCGTGTGTCACCGCATTATTCTCTTCGCAATCGCGTTCGCATCAAGACCGCTCACGTAGGACTTCGTGTAAAACGTCAGAAACCGCAGGATTTCGTTTAGGGTCGTCGTAATCGGATAGGTATCGCTGGATACTTGTCACCTCATGTTCAATTCTTTTAAACGTACTGCTAAATGTCCTTGGTGGACAGCTCGCAGTATTATAAATAATAATAATATATAAAAAAAAACTTTTCTTGTAACCTCGAAGCATACAGGGGACTAGAATATTTATTTTTCAAATTTGATTCATTTTTGATTTAGTTTTAGGTCTTGTTCATTTTCCGCTAGTGATGCAATATCGTCGTCCGCAATCGTGAAGATGTTTATTTACTTTCCGCCTGTTTTAACTACTTCATTACGTTCTTATTTCCATTGTTTTATCACTTGTTCTCGGTATACGTTAAATAGAACGCAGATGACAGGTTACATCATCCCTGTCTGTAATCCTATTTTTTATTTTCGCTTCTTTTCCGTATCTTTCATCTTTTTTATCGTTATTTTGTTTTACTAGAACGCGTCTCTGAGTCATACATCCCATTTATCGATATTTATTTTTCGTTATATTTTTTAACATATCCCTATTGCACGTATCAAAGGCCTTTCTTGGGTCAATAAAGGCAATATACACAAGTTGATTCATTTCTATCTGTTTTTCAATTATTGAATATATATATATACACGTACCTACACACAGTGCACGTTGTAAATTGGAATATATATATGAAAGAACTTTGGTTTAAAGAAATAAAAAGACGATACTTTCAGTGAAAATCATAATGTACCGACGGCTGGTTCGAGTTCTAAGAACGAAGAGTTGACTTTAGAATGCGGAACAGAAAAAAACTGAAAACGGAATACTACCGCAGTTAAATACAGAATTTCTTTTACAAAACGGGCAGAACTCTGTAAATGTAGCCTTAAGCGCAAAGAAGATTTAAAATGGTCTTTAGGAGAAAATCCTAAAATAAACTGAAAAAGTAATTCTTATTTTGGCCGTTAGATAGTCGACCATTGTTTATTAAAGGATTACACAGTGGCATATGAAACAGTAGAATTTGTACGCGTTCGGATGACTACACGAGCAATATACGTATCATTTCTCAGTCTATCACCTCCTTTATATATATATATATATATATATATATAGGTATGTTAGTGGTGGTTTGGTATAATAGGAAATAATTCGGGAAAAAATAAACCCGCGTTATCCTTATTTCCTACAACCGTAAAATTTATAGACCTGATTTAGTAGCTTGCCACTTCCCGCTTTTTATTTATCGTGAAAATCAACTACAAATGCATCAAGTACAAATTTTCAGTTCTTTCCAAAATACATTATGCGGTGAATGCGAACTATTCGCTCCTTTTTTATTCACAGCACAATCTAAAATACGTGTATATGAACACAATAGGTAAATACTTCGTGTGGATATACATGTTATACGTAATACGTTATATATAAATATATATATATACATATCATCATTCGTCGTTATTCGAGTATGGAGTACTATCCACTATTTATGAATCCTGAGGTATCTAATGATACATGCGGCACATTCAACTTGAGATCCGGTATTATCCACATATAAATCACCTATTTTTTTATCCATTCTATTTGTATTGCCTTTTCGCTCGTACGTATTTTCCCTTTAATATCTTTTATTAGGTTTATCTTATTTTTCGTCCTTTTCTATTCTTTCATTAATTCCTTTATTTCGATATACATTTCACATGTCGGTTTTCAACTTCTTCTATTTTTTTACATTTCTGTTCTTAACGTTCTTGTTTTGCTTGTGCACATTGTTTTAAGACATTTTTGTTCATCTTACTGTATCGATCATCAGAATTTCTGTTTTTTTATTTTCCCTCCTTCATTTATATTTGTTACTATTCTTCAATGTTTTTTTTTTAATTCACCTCCATTGTCTTCTTCTTCCTCGTTTTTATCTTTATCGTTTAACCTTGCGTCGATTCGTTTATTATATTCATTTGCTATATACTTGATTTTTAATCTATTCATATTCCATCTATGTTTCTCTTGTTTGTATGCCTTTTCTGTACAATTTCCATTCTATTTCTACTTGTTAATAGAATATGATTACTATTGCAGTCAGCGATGGGCATGTATGACAACTTTTAATCTGTCTTGCACTAATCAAAATATAATCAATTTGGTTCCTGACTTTTCCATCGTATCCTTTCCACGTATCTTTGTTTATGATTTTTAAACCATGTATTGCATATAATTATGCTTTTTCGCGAATTCTGCTAATCGATAACCACTTTCGTTTTTCTCCCCCATTCCAAAAGGGCCAGTGACATTTCCCTCACTTCCTTTCTCCATCTTTGCATTAAAATCTCCCAAGATGTAAATAATATCACTATATCTGGCTTACTTAATTTCCTGTTTCAATTCTTTAGAGTTATAACGTTCTGGATTTTACACGCAACATTCTGACTTTTAGATATATATATATATCACATGTATACATATTACGTGTACGTATAGTTATATATTTATATGTATATAAATAATAAATATATATATATATATTACGTATATTATTCACATATAAATACGTGTATATATCTACATATCCTACTCACTCTTTTACACCACTCACACCTTTGTATGTTTGTTTCTATACATATGTGCACATGTTATTTACATATAAAACATATTTCAACTGACTATGGCTCTCCCTACCTCTCTCACACACACACACACACACTCAAATATATATACATATATATGTGTGTGTTTGTGTTTATACAAATTTTTGATAATTTGATGTGTAACATTGTTGTGGAGTAGTATTTAACGTAAGAATTCGGTATCTCTTGTCTGGACGATTTCCTCCGCCCATTTTGTTTTCTTCTAATTAATAAATCTTTATAGGCAACCCTGTACCGGCTTGTTAAAATCTAATGTACCTCCAGCTTTACTTTACAATTTGCGATCTAGAAGATTAATTAAGAACAGACGAAAGTCTTCACGGATTGAGCGACGATTTTTAAAACGCTCTCTCGATATAAACATGTAAAATTAATTTTACATTTTACAGTTTTTCACGCTATTTATTTTCAATGCCGAAATTTTCACGCGGTACTTTTAACCTTGCTGCACCTTTAGGGACACTTTTTTCTTCGTTTTGGTTCCTAATTGCAATCTCGTACGTTATTCCGTGTCCTTTAATTAATTAATTATTCGTTCGAAATAATTATATTTTATCCTAAAGACCTGCGGTCCTAATTAACGCTTTTTACGAAAGCCGTTAATGAGAATATTTAGAAATATCGTTCCGACTGTGTGTTCCGATACCAACTCGTAACTAAATTTTGGAAAAGTAAAACTACTAATTGTTGTCGGAAACAATTCCTAATTGCGATTAACTTTCGCAATTACGATTGACGAGTAGGGTTTAACGCTAGATAAAGTTGTTGTAGATATAGAAGAAAATTGACGAGTAAAAACATTAAAAAGATTAGCGTTAATTACTATACCGTAGACTAAGCAATATTTTAAAAACTCTTATATGTTAATATGTAGGAGACGAGATAGGAGGAATTTTAGGCAAAATTAAAATTCTAAATCTCGAATATATAACTACATTAACAAAAAAAATAAAATAAACAAAAATAAACATAGTATTTAAAATGGTTTTGCGAGCCGTGTGACAAAGTCGTGCTTTTGCTAGTGCGTAAAAATATTTCTTCTTTTATATAATGCGCATGAACGAAACCAGATCACGCGAACGCGTAGATGAGTTTTAAAACGATGCGCTACATTAAAAATATATTACGGATTCCGACGGATATTAAAAAAAAATATGTCACTTTTTTTTTTATCCCCAACTCGTGAAATTAAGTTTATATATAAATGTTATATATAATACAAGTACATTCGAAATAATAAACTAACCGGAGTCCATCCAATTATTACGATAAGAGTCAATCTATTTTACAATTAAAATTTATATAAAGTTTATATTAAACTAAGATAAATGTAGATGAGTTTTCCGTTATGTTATTTTAGAGATATTGCAAAATTATTAAATATTGAGAAATTTTTTATTTACTAATTCGGTACCGCTGATGTATGTAAATTCAGTAGTGCTGCTACGGTTGCATCCTGTCAGGATATGGCTTTACATTGTCAGTTGTAATATTGTACACATTTGTTCGAGTATGCTAATACTTATATAAGTGTAATCTTTAAATAATCGATATCCGCCGATGAACTGTACATTGAAATAATTCAGCGTAAAATACAACGTTGTTTAGTCGGCTATGTATAGTTGGAAAACGTTGTTTCGCTAAATATCCATCCCGTAATGCTCGATATTTTGTTTTTTATAATAATGCAATACTGTTTTAAACTGTTTAGACGTTTACATTTTTTTTTTTATCACGTGGATAATACGGGTGATGATATGTAGTGTTGATGAATTCGTGATTTGTAAGTTATTCTTTATCAGGAAGCTGTTATAATGTTTATCTATTCCATATATTACTGGCTTAGTACCACCAGCAATGACAATGCTTGATTCGATAATGAACGTTTGCTACCGACAATATACGAATATATACACGATTAACCGATGTTCAAACCGGTACACGTCTAACAATTGAGTAGTCGATGAAGATTCGAATCGAACGGATACACTGACCTGACATAACTGCTTCGTGTTCGATCACGATTTTCATATTCCAGATGATAGATTATGATGAATGATGATAAATTTCCCGACCTTCACACTACTGATCAATCGTTTCAGAAGTATACGAGCATACTTAGTATAAAAATATATGTACGTATTATACGATTCTGTTTTTAATTTTTTATTATTTTCGGCGCTTCTACCATCTTTTTGTAATTGCCAGTTTCGCATAATATATGGTAAGCCTTATCTTTTTATGCGCGTTTGTGTCCTAGTTAATGTATTCCGTTAGCTTCTACCTACCCGTATGTACGTAGCATCTGAAAAATTTAATCAAGGATGAAATTCCTAATGAAATTCCCTAGACTAGACTGTCGACGATGAAAACTGTGAACTCGTCTGAAGGTAGCACAGCGACTATACACTAAAGATATACATATACACACACATATATATATATATATATATATGATACTAATTACCAATTTTTCGACCGGCTATCGTGTTGAATCGCGGTCTTCAAGAATCCGATGTCGAGTTTCATTTTCACTTCCATGTAAACGTTATAAATTTTCCTTCTAATCGTAGTCGGTCGGAATTTTCTAATTCTCCGTGTAGTATATACTGAAGACGTAATTTACGGGTTTTAAAGCTAACCTAAATAAAAGCGTGCTAAACGTATGTATATATAGATAGATACATAGATAGATTACGTTGATATAATTTGATTACTCGGTGTATATATATGTGTGTGTGTATGCGGAATCCCATCAACGAGCATCTTTTTCGTACGAACTGTTCCCTCGAACACTGTAAAATCAACGATGTATTAGTACTTATCAAGTCGGGTGGTCTGTAAACCTATCAACAATTTTTAAAATAAATTGTTGGTACTTTTAAATTTAATTTTTCTAATAGTCGAAACGTGTACGATTTTAAAGTGATCACTACGTGCTAGTATATAATGCGTCAGAAGAAAACGTGCAATCGAACGATATTCTTTAGTATGTCAACTATACGCGTTTAATGGAAGAAAAATAACTAATAAATATATATATATATAATATATATTTGTAATATGTATTAAACTCTTAAAGTAACGTTTAAACAATGAATATATGTATGACTGTAATTAGTGATTATTAGTGATTAAACGTGTATAGAATATTAAGTACATGAACCTATTATTTATGTGTACATAAGTATCATTTACGTAACTAAATCATTCGGCTTTAATCGCTTAAGGCGTCTAACACATCTGCTACTGTGTCGAGAGTCACAAATGTCTACTTCGAATTCAGATCTGCACGCACGCAGATTCTCGTTTCTTCGATACATTCCTGCATCGTTTTAATAACTTGCAGTTTGCCGTATGATTATTCTTAAGGATTTTTCTAACATTAAACAAAAAAAATTGCAAATATGCGCAACGAATTGTCATTTCTCAAAAATTATATTCTTTTCGTCGCTCGACAGTTTTTTATTAATTGTGACCTACATCCGAACGAACTGGTTAACGTCGTCGGTAGATACGATTACAGGCAACTACAGCAAATGTACACGTAAGCATCGCAGACTAAAACGTTATTTTTTCTGATTCATTCTGCGTAATAATCTTACTTTTATCTTACTTTAATCTATTAGACTATCCTTGTTTGTTTAATGATCATTTTATAACATATTTATTTAATTCAAAAGTTATACATTAACCTACGGTTACTTATTTGTCAGTTAAAAAATAACGTATCGTGCGGCGACGACGGAATTTCTGCGGCAATGATTAAAAATCTTCCGAACAAAGCAATTATCTACTTTACTAATATCACTTCTATGGCATCGTGTATGATAGTTGTTTCCATCGTTCCTGCTCTGATACTGTGGTGACCAAAATATTTCGTTATCCGTTTGCGAACAACTGTTGATAATCTGTTATGTATGTCGACTTCCGACAGAATAGAGTGTCATTAGTTCTATTCTCGGTTCATGAAACGCGTAGCAGTCGTCTCCAGCATTCCAACGCATCTATTTTCCTTATATCCAATTTCCATGTTTCCGAAGCGTATAAAAATACCGAAAAGAATATATAATATATAAATAAATACGGTCTTTAATTCTTCTAAATATCGACCGAAGCCATCCAACCCATAAATATACTAACAATATTATATAACATATAAGCACGAATACCGAGTATCTATAAATAGTAATAATGGACATTGCTTCGAGTTCTATCCGAGCTTAATCGTAACCAACATCCGCTGTCTGAAGCCCATCTTAACGGTTGTCTGCCTACACTTCTTTTATTGTAATCCGGAATCAACTTGGTTATATTTGCGGCCAAACCATCCGCCCAGTTCATCTTTGCAATGTCCTTCATTTTAATTTTATGCCTTAAGGTTTCCGAACGAATTCGATCAATTCTTCTAATTCCAAGTAATACGGATATCTCCATTTTTCTCTGTACATGACTAATTTCGCCAATATATGATGCTGCCTTCATAGACCCACGTTCGACAACCATGCAGCAAAACTGGTACGACGCACTAACTTTTGATTTTAGATTAATTTTCCAGCTTCTATTTTTCAGAAATCTTTTTAAACTCCAATATATTATATATATATATATATATATATATATATATATATATATATATATATATATGTAACTATTGCCAAATTACAATGTAATGTTTTTTATTTTTTCCATTAATTTCACTATTGCGTAGAGGCAGTACGTTATTATTTTAATTGTATATATACATACTTATAAACAAATAAACTTGATATGAGTATTATTATTATTATTATTATTATTAGTACTAATATTGTTGTCAGTACTATTATTTTTGTCATTATTCACTTTATTATTACTATTAGTAACTGCCGTTATTCGTATTAGTACACTTATTTTGTCTGGTTTTAGATTGCCAGAAGAATTACGATAATAACCTTTGAGAATTACTTTACGTAGCTCGTGCCACAAAATCGTATAAACAGTGCGATAAGAGCAATTGTATTCGCACGGTGTAAATAAATAATGCCTTCACTGTAACTAGGAGAACCATTATAATTCTCTGTAAATGATATCGTCATTATATATTTATATATATATATATATATATATATAATATAAATTTACACATACACACACAAACACACGTGAGTGTATAAATCCGCAGTACCGATATTAACATGGTTTTGATACAAAACGAAAATAAACTTAGCTAGACAAATCGTCAGGTAATATTTATAGTTTACGAGTTAAAGATGGGAATACAGCCAACTCCGTTCATATCGTATAAGAGAAGAACTACTAGACAAAATACTATAGACATTCTCTATTATCATTATCACTTTTCAGCTCTTAACTCGATTGCAAAATACTAGTTCTCTAATCCCGAGCCATGGAGTACAGTCGTACTTGTAAAAACGTCTACATAATTTATACATACATACAAGCATATATATATATATATATATATGTGAGTTTTTCATACATTTAAAGGAACTCGACCCAAATACAAGTATTATCTATAGCAAACCAGACACGCTATACCTACATCTATATATATATATATATATATATATATATATATATATATATATATATATATATATATATATATATATCGTCGAGGTGTATGTAAAAAATGACGGTATAATCATGTAGTAAACGGGTGATAAAAACGGACGAGACAGTACAACTCGGCACGATATTTTATTATCTACAGGGTGTTCACGCTGATATATTGGCTGTACTACTTAGAAGAACCGGGTCTGTAAATTTTGTCTGTAAGATTGGAATAATTCGGAGAGTGTTCGCAATAAAGTTTCAGTTGGTTTTCATGTAAACCGATAATACAGTACAGATTTCGCGGTAATCGATTTTCGTATTGTTCGAACGTATTAAAGGTCATTACGCGTTAATACATTGTAAACGGTTAAGTATTAATCGATGTTGTTCTGTCGATATAAGCGAAACAGCTTATGGGAATTTAATAGGGGCACTGATCCGTTCGAAACCGGACTGATTTACTGGTGCAAGATGATTTTTTAAAACTAATGAATTAGTGAATTATTTAGTGATACTTCGTAATTAAAACGATCTAGATATTATTTCGATTTTTAGAAGAACGCTAAATTAAAGATCGAAGAAGAAATTTTAGATAATAAATGTACTAATAAAATTTAAACGTCGAAAATAACTCGAACCTTTAATTGTAAAATTCTATCAACAACGTCAAGTAGACGCTATAATTACGTGATATAAAGTGAATCACTGTATGTCTACGGATATAAATATAATCAAATGTATTAATATATGCATGTATGTTATGATGGGCATACCTATTTAAGCAAGTGATTAAATAAACCAAAAAAAGTAGTTAAAACCGTTAAATCTTTATATATAAAAATACCATTTTATATATATATATATATATATATATATATGTATATATATATATATATATAAACTTGAATCATTAATATAGTAAGACAAAAACAACTAGAAGCGTCCGAAATATGGTCATATAGAAAAATGAAAAAAAAAATTAAATATACACAAACGGATAAAGGCTGAGGAATAACGGGTTCGATTGCTAATTATTTGAATAAACTAAAAATACGAATATATTTGTCATCGCAACGATAATTATACCGATTTTCGAATTCAACAGTCACATGTGGTACATGAAATATTAACGCTAACGAAATTTTTTCGCGTTTTCTCGTTAAGGTGAAATGTCTCAATTTTAAAAATTTCCCTATAAATACGTTCATAGTTCGTATCATGTGTTGGTAAACACCTAGCGTATGAAGTTTATAATTTAAGTTTTTTTTTTTATAATGAAAGACTGAAGGTATGGCATCTTGGCGACGGTTAAGAAAATTATTAGCGCGTTATCGACAATCTCTTTATTATTGTCTTCGAAATATTTAAAAATTGCCGTTAATCTCGGTCAACGCAAGCCTACACGGTAGGTTATCGTGCTTGTATTAATTTAATTAATATATTTCTTCTTAGAATTTCACCCACGTGTTTACCATTTTGTAATTTCTTTCTGTACTATGTAATAGCCTAAAAATTCATATTTTCCAATAATTAAATTTCAGGTATATTTAAAAAATTTTCACACATACACACACGTACATCTATCTCTCTTTCTTACTTTCTGTTTATATATCTATATACATAAGCGACTTTCCGGCAAGAGGTTCCGCTTGATAGCACATTCTTCTCCATTTCTTGCGATCCTTGACGTCCTCTATGTTGGCACAGACTATCACCATGTCGTTGTTGACAGAGTCTATCCAACGTCTTCTTTTGCGGCCTCACATACATACATATTATATATATATATATAATGGGTGTGGCTATATAATTAATAATTTTTAATCCCAACATGTGTTCTCATAGAATAAGCATATTAATTGTGACGATTAATAAAAGAATATACATAAGCTAGAACATGTTGTAATCGTACATAGTGCAAATATTCTACTACAATCACTCGTTATTTTAATTATACATGTATTCGGTGCTGTGTGTGTTTAGCTATGAGTGTATATATATATATACTAGAAGTTACCCACGGCTTCGTCTGTGTATTTATTTTTTTTTTGAGTACTATATCAATGTCTCTTTATTTGAACAGGTTTATATATTAGTATAGTATACATATATATAGTAAATTATCTGTTACATCCGCAATAGCGAGTTCTGTAGAAAAAAAAATTCTAAACCCATATTGATATGCATCAAGTACGGATGCATTATTAATTTCATTATTTAAAAATTTTAAAATAATATTTTCATAAACTTCCCTAAGCGAATTTAATAAACATATCGTTCTATATCCATTTACTTTACTTAAATCTTTATTTTTGGTTTATTCAACTTTATAACACTAATTAACAAAACAAAAACGATTTTAATCGCTATAAAATTTATTTTGTTTATGCAAATCGTTTCGACTTCAACGTTATTTTCAAGCAATGTTAAAGTCGAAAAGCTTTGCTTAAATAAAACAAATTTTATAGCGATTAACATAGTTTTTATTTTGTTTTGTTAATTCATAAAATCACTACTCTCCAATACATCAACATTATAATACTAGCACATTTCCAAATATCTGGGAACATATTGAGTTGTAACAATTTGTTTTACAGCGTTAATAATAAATTTGGAAAGTAAAAAAATATGACTTTAATAGCTTTATTAGTTACACCATCTTAAGATGGTGCTTTCTATTGTTAAGTTTCTATATAATACTTTTAAGCTCTTTGCATGTATGTAAACGTTTATTTTTATCTGTAATTTTAGACAATGAAATACAAACAGGTTTTTTAAAATTAAAAAATGATTTAATAATTAAACTAATTTTAGTGATTAATGAACTGCAGTCAGTATCGTCATGAATTTTTAAATCAGGAAACTTAATTAAAATAATTTAAACTTTCCATTATTTCTTGAAGAGCAGCATTAAATAGCTTCGGAGAAAAAGCATTTCCTAGACTAATTCCTTTTCTTAGCGATATAATTTCCACATACCGATTAGTTTTTATACTAGCTTTCGCGTTGTTTGTTGTAAACATGTTTTATAAGCTGTATATATGTCTCATTTATTTTCGACTTATTCAAAGCTTTTAGTATGCAATTTAATTTTATGGAGTCGAACGCTTTTTCAAAATCGATAAACATCGTGACTACAGGTAGACTAAATTCGTAACATTTTTCTATGATTTATTTTATGGAATGTATGTGATCCGCAGTGCTGTATCCTTTCTCTGAATCCCGCTTGTTCAAAAGGCTGATCGTTATCCAGCACTAACGATAAACTGTTTGTTAATATTTTAGTAGATAATTTATAACATATAAAACTTATCGGTCTGTAGTTTTAAGGTCGAAAATGTCTCCTTTTTTGTGTGTTAAAATCAAGTTAGCAACGTTCCGTTTGTTTGGTATACGCTTTTCTTGTAAGCACTCATTGAATAGTTTCACTAATGTTTCCTGCAATTTAGTTCCTCCCAATTTTATAATCTCATACCGTACTCTATCAGGACCCGTCGTTTTATTATCTTTGCAATTTTGTATAAGTATACGTATATATTACGTAGATCACGCCCCTAACGCAACTATACTAGTGTATATATATATGTGTGTGTATTTATTACGAATTTAAAAATTTCAAATATTGTAATTTCTGTCTTATGTATGATATCAATGAAGCTTAGAACGAATACGATAATACAAACTGTAAGTTGTGCGAATTTCATCATTATTGCTTTAGTAGTTTTTAGTTTTTAGATTAAATCGGAACAGACAGACAGACGGACAGATAAAAATTTTAAGAAACAGATTCTCTGTTGATTCAAATGGACTATTTATATAGTCGTATATTTCCCTGTCCGTTGCTAGCCGTTATGTTTGGCTGAAACACGGTTACCAGGTGCTGAGCAAATAAATCTGACTTCTGTTTATCATCTCTCGTGCCCATGATCCGCTACCATGTTTTATCGGAGGAATATGTGTATTGGACTGTTTAATATTTTTGGTGCACTTCCACAAGGAATAGTCATCTATTGCTAGGGGTGAAAGTTTATTTAAATAGCTATTAAGAGTTTTGTTTTTAATTTCTGCTAATAACATTTTTAATTCTTTTACTTTATTGTTGAACAATTTTTTATCCTAGGGATTCCCTGTTTGGAACCACCTTCGTCTAAACTTTCTTTTTTCCAAGACTGGCTTTCGGACTGATAGCGGATAATTATTACTTTTTTTGTAAGTATTAACTGGAGTATTCAGCGTTGCTGCTGTTTGTGTCTCTCTAATTAGATACCGTACGACATTCTCGATGTCAATTTCGCTTTTTAATGAAATTTTTAGAATTTGATATCTAAGTATTCCCTAAATGATTCCCAATCTGTTTTGTGGTTACACAAATATATTTTTTCCTCACGACATATAACCGAATCGCCAAACGTTAAAATGATACAAGAGTGGCCCGAAAAAAGATCGAAAGAAGAAATTATTCGGATGATAACCAAGGCACCCTGGTATGTAACAAATCTAACGTTGCATCGAGATTTACGTATAGATTATGTGACCGAAGTCATAAAAGTTCACGCTAAAAGACACGCAAGAAGACTTGATAGCCACCCGAATACTTTTGCTAGGGGATTGCTTGATACCACCGGTGACATAAGGAGACTAAAACGTCAGAAACCACCGGATCTCGGAGGAAAACACGGGAGTCATTAGAAAAAATTAAGGAAGTGATAGAGAAAGGAGGACGATAACCGATGGATATTAAGGAATTCAGGAGTGCGAGTTGGTCAGGTGTGTGAAAACTGCAATTGAAAAGGATGTGGTTTTCATCGGCGATAATTTGTGAATCGGCTGGATGGGAACAATATTTAATGGCAACGTGTGTTTTCATAGAATAAGCATACTAATTATGACGATTTGAAAGAACATACACGAGCTAACCATATATTTGAAACATGTTGTAGCCATATATAGTGTACATATTCTACTACAATGCCTATTTGTATATTGGGTGCTACATATGCATGTGTGTATGCACGTTTATCTATATGTAATGTGATAGTGTACCTAAATAATAAAATAAATAAATAAATGAATAAAAAATTCAAAATAGATGGTTGTTTTATCATAGATATAACTAAAAAATTATGAAAAATATAACAAAGTCGGTGTAGACATCTCATCGTGCAACTCTATTGCTAAACTGAAGAAGCTATTATTTCCTTTGTACACACTTGTGGATGTATATGTGTGTGTGTGCAAGCGTCGGTTAAATGGCAGAAGTGACAATCGTTATGATGTGTCGATGGTTCTCGTAAATGAACAAAATTGACGGACGGTGAAAAAAATTATTTCAGGAACGTTTTCTCCTTAACGAAGTAACCGCGTATATCTTCGAAGTCTTTTCAACTTCTTCCCCAAATTTCTTTTTACCTCGTCATAGCTTCGTTCGGTTCGGAATATAAAAGTCGATGTTGTTATCCCTTCGATTCTTTTTCGTTTTTATTTTCCGCATTCTTTTTTTACCCGTTTACCTTAATTCCGGTAGTGTACGACCGTTTTAACGGCTTACGATCGTTACCGAATATTTGAAATCGCTTTTCTACACCTTATTGAAAAGGATACGTCTTAACCGGCTGTTTCTATACGAGAACTAACTTCGTCCCTCGTCTATTAAATAGATTTTTTTAAACCTCCTTCCCGATTTGAACAGTTGAGATGTCTTATTATTTTTTCAATAACTATCTGTTTTGTTTTTTTTTTACACGCGAAATAGTATTTGTATATTTTTTATTCATTTCGTATAACTTAAAATTTTTTTTTGATAATGGCCTAATATAGCCGGGGAAAACTTTGTAATCTTTTTATATATAAAAATTTAACGATTTTAATTAATTTTTTTGTTGTTTTTATTTAATATTTTCAATACGAACAATAGACACCGGACTGAACGTCATTAAACCTTTACGTGTTGTAACGTTCGAGACGCGTACTACGTATTTCATCCACGTTACGCATAAACGCGTACCAAAGGAAATTGATGAAACGACTATTAACGGAAATACGAGTTTCGTTTTTTCCTGCTCAGGTAGTCCGAACTAACAGACTGGAAACCATCTCGACCGAATAAGAATTGGATGGATTCTAATGACGGATTAACTGAAATTATACTGGAGATGATGTCGATGAATGTGTCCGAAAAGTGTCTATATTGCAAAGGGAAAGTAATGTGAACGACTAAACGAAGACATAATTTCATCGCCATAGACACGTTTCTATTAAAAAAAAAAGAGGAATTTATTAAATCATTAAACATATATATATGTTTGCAACGTATTATAGTTTTGTATTGAACGTAATTGGAAAAAGAAAACTATGCAGTGTGCAGTTAAGTTTGTGGTTTCCTGTATATAATTTCCTCCGTAAATTATTGTAAAACATCTTCTGCTAGATTGTACTACTTACAACTCTGAACGTTTTTTCCAACTAGCACTACCAACAACAATTAAAGGCCTGTTAAACTCAAATTGCAACACGCACCTTCAAGTTCTTCGCTTCTTGTACAATACTGGTCTCTTCAACATGATCTGAGCTCTTCTCATCTGTGCCTCTAGCCTAGTAGCAGTACATGTCGCATTAATGGGAAAATAATAATATTAATAATATAATTTCCTCCACGGCAAATTCGTTAAAATTCTTTAAACCGGTTTGACACTAATTTTGTAACGTTCGAATTATTAAATACTTTATTTTGCATACATTTATAATGTATGAAATATCATCCGCAAAAACTACACGTCTCTGCAATCAGTCCCCCTTGTTAATAATATTGAATCTATATATCGGTATTGCACATTGAAGAAATTTGTCACAAATTCTTTATTGTTTATTCTGTCCACGATGTTCGGAAAGTATCGTGTCGCAATCGTATCTGGCCCGTATATTTTGGTATTTCTTCGTATAGTGTTCCTTTAATTTTACTTTAATCCGTTGTATATTAGAAGAAGAAGGTAGCTCTCTATTTCATAATGAAACAATGGGTTTCACAAAGTTAAAGTACCTTATACCTTAACAATTAACATAGTATTACTAAACCTAGAAAATTAATAAAACCAATGTTAGGCTACAGGAAAAAACAAAAAAAAAAAAACTGCAAGAAAATAAATAAAATATGGTAAAAAGTAAAACAAAACGAGTACATATGCGCATACATATACACATGTACATATGCGCACACATACCATATTAACTACACGAAATACATAATCAACATAAACACAGAATTAAATGACCTATGCTTAATTCTATGATGTTTTTACCTTGTATAACGCATGATGAGGCTTTATCGCAATCATCTATGATGGAATTAATGTATACCTATCATAAAATTTTTTAAATAATTTTTACTAATATAAAAATAATAAGATGTTTAATTCTGAGTGCGTATCAGGTACTTTTTGTATACCTGTGACGATTTAGTACGGGAGCAGTGTGATTTTTAAATCAGTTGTAATTTTTTTAAATGTACTGTCGGAAACTTATTTCCATTTTATTTTTCATAGCGAACAAGTCTATGTATTTTCATATTTCATATTTGACGGGTAAAATGTGTGCGATTTAAGTTACACAACAATCTCTAATACTAATCAACAGCCCCTCCCCGCTGGACATCCAGAAATGCATCCGTACAAATATTCTTATTTTAACCTTCGTTAGTCTGTGTACCTGGTTCTATAAAAAAAAATTCGTATTATTGTAAGATAAAATTGAAAGCAACGGTTTTAAAAATAATTTTCCCAGTATCTTTGAACGGACAGAAAGCAACGAAATTCATCTGAATGACGAGACCCGGTCATGGTTTACCAGGTTTTGATTATAACCGTTATCTAATAGAATTTGCAACTCGAAGCAAAACATTAATTGCACATTGTGGTATATTTGCGTTACGAATACAATTAAAAGCTCCGCTGCGATTATGTCAAATTTAGGGATCTCATTTTCCTTATCTAGTTTTCTGCGATCGTTATATTGATTTTAACAACGTTCTCTTTCGATGACTTTGCTTAAAAATTTTCTTTCCACCTAGATAATTATTTATTTACTCTGTGCACTAATATGGGTGGTGATGAAGGTTCTGTCATTATATATATTACCAGCCGGTTGTGCAATAGAATTCTCATTTTGAGTAGCTTCCTGTTCGACTGGCAACTATCGGAGGTTTGCTTTTTACGGGAATTATTTAATCCTTGTTCTCCTCTCAATGGTCTTTTTTTCTTATGAATCTGTCAGTCAATTCTCTGCGTGTATCCTTCCACCTGCGACGATGCCGATAATGCGCCTTCCGAATAATTCGATAGTGTCGTATTATTGGCGCAGTTTGTATCCTTGTCTCTTATTCAATTTTTAGTGATTAGTTCGAGCATTATTAGAATAGGGAATAAAATCCGTCTTCGGAGTTAAAGTACAATACGTTTGTGTAGAGGTACCTAATAGACAACGTTGTAGATTTAGATAAAATTTTAGGCTTGTTGTTCATATTGGAGAGTCTGCTGAGTACTGTTATTTTAATTTACTACTTGTTAACGTGTTTACCCGGAAATTTTTGCACCGCAGTCTAGTTCTTCCGACATGACAGCACGTTGTCTATTTCAATTATACCAAAAACGGTCTACGACCGAAGTTTCTTTTATAGATTTAACGACCCGTACGCTATGGCGTTAAGTGTTTTTGTTAATACCTTCCGACGGAAGACCTCCAATTGCTTTCGTGTGATTTTCAATATTGGTAATCTATGAGGGATTTATACGCAGCTGCTTTCGTTGTGACTGTTAAATAATTTTTCATTGAAAACACGGTGATAATTCCGTAGGATGATTATAAGGAAAAAAATCTCCATCCTTATTGCTGACGAGTTCTAATACGGAGGAGACTAAACATTTTTAAATAAGATAAAACGATTGACCGCAGTTGTTCGCCTTAATCAGCGACACATATGTTAACGCATTCGACTCTGCACATATGCACGCTCTCTAAGTTGCATTAACGCCATGTTAGCCCATTTTGTACAAAAAGAAACTAGTATAATGGGCTGATTACAACGTTCAACAGCGAACGATACGACAATTATTCTGAAAGTCATTGATTATAAAGAGTCACTTAGAAGATAATTGATAACATTTATTATTTATAAAAATTTATCAACACGATAAATATATCCTTGAATAATATAAAGAAATCGGGTAATTTTTATTAATAGGGTTAGATAAAACAAAATTTGAAAGCCATCGTTATTTACATCGTAGATGAATTTATCGACGACGTGTGAATGAACTGACATAATAAATGTTTACGAATGCTATAAATGTATTATATATATATATATATATATATATATATATGAGTTGTTGAGAAGCTTTTACGGTTGAACAAGATGGAAAGCTGACTTTCACCACAAAGGATTACACCGCTGCTTTTATTAAACATGCTCGTCTAGATTGACGTTAACCGCAAGATAGGATTATAGATTGCTATTACGATACATATACATATTTTATTTACAGCTTACCATCGGTAGGTCCTCTCTCTCTCTAGTTGTATAAAAAGTGAACATCGCGTAATCTAAATAAATCATACGCCTCATTAGGTTTTTATCGGTTTCGTTCAAGCAGTTTCATAATCGAAATTGGCATACATGTAGAATATAATATATCTACTTATTTTAACCCGCAGAATCACATTCAAGAACACGTACACCTATATACAATGTGTGTAATGTGCTTTGAATGTGCATACTCATATATATATATATATATATAACAAACATATGCATATGTAAAGCACGTGCAGGCAGTATATTAACCCTTAATATATATATATATATCTATATATATATAGGGTATATATGTGTGTACGCCTATAAATGTGTATGAAATATATATTTATATATACATTTGTTTATTCATTTATTTATTTATCTACAAAACATTACGGCATACAAAACAGTAAAGCCCCAGTTACACAGTGTATGCACTTACAGAATTATTATAAAGTAAAATTATGAATAAAAATAAAACTAGACACACTCACACAACACGCTAATTAATATAAATAATCATTAAGAACGGAAAAATAAATTACAAATGGCAACAGACAATTTATAATGTTTCTAATGAAATACAATATCTATATACAGGCATACATCCGAACAGAACAAAAAACAGAAATACCAATCACATGTCCATACTCTCATGTAAAGAAACTCTCCATCGTGGCACGCACATATGACCAAAATAAAATAAACTTACTGAAAAGTAACAACTGAAATATAGAGTTCAAAAAATTTATTATATATGAATTTACTATCAAAATGATTATCTAACTGGGGATGAATGTTTACTACGTTATTATATAGACATAAGGACAATTAAACAAGCCAAGCGGAAATTATGGCAAGAATTCATCTCTAAAATCAGTCCATCGACATCTTCAAACAAGATATGGTCAAAAATTGGGGCTCTCGAACAAACACGCTCCTTTCTGGTTCCTTCAGTGCTAAGTACACAACAAGGCGAAATATTTAGACTGGAGGAAATAGTTTCAGCTTTTGCGAACCATTATCAGCATACTTCAAGTTGCTCCACCGGATCAACCTATACCCAGTATCAACATTTCCTTACAGAAAACTCGAGTATACAGCCATATAATAAGCCGATCAGTCTTAGAGAATTGATCGCTGCTATTAAATACTCGAAAGAAACAGCTTCGGGACACGACAACTTTCACATCGCTATGTTAAAACACGCTCCTTCATCGATATTAGATATTTTACTTCAGATTTTTAATCGAATCTGAATGGGAAAAGAATTTTCCAAGTCTTGGAAAATAGCCGTTATAATTCCAGTATTGAAGTCATCTAAGGACCCTTCAAATGCAGAGAGTTACCGCCCTATCTCACTTACGCCAGTTCTATGTAAAGTGCTAGAACGTATTGTATACTATCGATTAAATTAGATACTCGAATCCAGGAATCTAATTCACCCATCCGTGGCTTTCGTCGTAACCGCTCAACACTGCATTAGCTTTTTTCAATTAAAAACGCCATAACAAACGCATTAACAAATAATTTTCATCTACTAGCTGTATTTTTTGACTTATCAAAAGCTTTTGACCAGATCCCGATTAATAAAATTATGAAACAATTATACCGCTGGGGATTCACTGGAAACCTCATTACATTTATACAAAACTTTCTCATCAAACGTAGTTTTCTCGTTCGGATTGGAAACAAGTCCTCATCCTTACGATCTTTAATGAACGGCACACTTCAGGGCTCGGTGTTAAGCCCATTACTCTTTAATAGATTAATGATATGGTTGAAGCGGTCAACTCTCCAGTACGAAGCTTATTATACGCTGACGATCTCACGATCTTTGTAAGCTGTAAACCAGTACGAAGCTTATTATACGCTGACGATATCACGATCTTTGTAAGCTGTAAACCAGTACGAAGCTTATTATACGCTGACGATATCACGATCTTTGTAAGCTGTAAAACCAGATCCGCTGGTGAATGCGTCCTTCAAGAATGCACAAATCGATTAACCACCTGGTGTTCAAACAACAGCTTATCCTTTTCAAGTTGCGAATCCGTCGTAATGCACTTTTGTCGTGTTCGTAAATGCAAGCGTGAAATGTATGGGTCTCTCCAGTCCGCTATCTTGGATTGATTATAGATTCTAAATTAACGTGGAAACCCCATGTAAACTACGCCAAAAAAACCTGCTACAAAAAAATGAATATTCTGCAGAAATTATCACATACTGTCTATGGTGCCGACCGAATCTCCTTACTACGAATTTATCGTTGTTTGATCCGATCAAGAACAGATTATGGAGCCGCAATATATTCCTCAGCTTGCTCATCTACCCTCAAAACCATTAATGTTATTCATAATTCTGCATTACGTTTGGCGACTGGAACATTCCGCACCACACCGATCAACAGCCTACAATCCGAGTCATCAGAATGGCCACCTGATTATCGTCGTTGGTTTCTCCTAGCTAATTTTGTAGTGCAGTCTAAAGCTTCCGGCTTCTCAATTCCTGCACTGTCCTTATCTTCTAATCCAGCTTCTTTAAAATTAAAACAATCAGACCCGACTCTCTTGGACAACATCTTAAAGGCAATAACTTACCAAAACCCGAAATTAATCGTTCATAACACCTTCATGTTACCTCCTTGGAAAGAAAATCTGGTTCGGCTGGATCTCGAAATCCACAAACTTTGGAGAGAAAACCTTCCCATCCATGAAATCAAGAAAGAAATTACGTCACGTTCATGCAAATCTACTAAGTTTTACACTGACGCATCTCTATTTAATGGATTTGCCGGCTGCTCAGTTGTCAGAGATGGAGCAATCATCATTCAATATTCGCTGCCACAGACATTCTCCGTCATTTCAGCTGAATTATACGCGATGTATCTTGCCATGGAATATTTAACGCGCTCCGATGTTGATAAACCATCGACTATATGTTCTGATTCTCTTCCAGCACTCCGCGCTCTCTGCGACGTTTTCAAACATGATCAGCACCTAATAGCCAAGAAAGTGACGAAAATGGTACTGGCAGGGCTGGGTCAGAAGGTGACGTTCCTGTGGATCCCAGCTCATGCCGGTATTCATGGGAACGAACTGGCTGATAAAGCGGGCAGGGAAGCTGCTGTGTTCTTGCCGGTTCCGAATGTTCCAGTTCCAGCGCGTGACATTAATAAGTTCGTCATAAATGGACTTTTTTCATTATGGCAGAAGGAGTGGCAGCTAACGCCACAAACCAACAAGTTGCGGCAAATCAAATATTCGGTTGATCCTTGGATAACTTCGCTTTCAAACCGTAGAGAGATTACGCTCGGGATACGCGTCTTACTCATTCATATCTTATTAACAGAACTTCGGCTCCTATGTGCCCCGGTTGTAATGTTGTCCTCTCCGTTTCCCATATTCTAGTCGATTGTCCCTCATACTCCTCGCTTCGAGCGTCTCTTAATCTTTCTCCTTCACGCCATCTCCTCTTCAAAGATGATCATGTTTCATTGTCGAACCTAATTATCTTCCTCCATCAATCCCGTATCTATTCCTCAATCTAATCCTCTTTTCCTATAGTGCCTCTAGCCTTGGCTGCTGTACATGGCACGTTAATTTAATTTAATAATAATAATAATAGACATAAGGTGGATAGAAGTGGTGAATTATTTTGTATGAGCATATGATTCATAGAAAATACGATGTGACCTACTACTAACACTGGAAACCATAAATAAGATTGTAGATAATAAATAATTGTCATCTATGCGAGCGTTACAAAGATCATCATGCAGGAATCCCTCAGCTTACTTATCTTTCTTCTAGCACTCGAGGGTTTTTAAGAAATCACATAAAATATTATAGCTCAAAAGTGTAGGATAGGCGCCAGTTTGACGGTAATAAATGTATCTCGAAAATAGATTGAACTTTTTCCACCATATGAATATATTTAGTGTAGAAAGGATCCCGAACCACAGATGCGTATTCTAATTGCGATCTTACAAGAGTGTTGAATAGTAACAGCGGAGTCCTAGGATCACGAAATACGCATGAATTTCTAATGATGAAACCCATAGTTCTGTAAGCACTTTTGGTAACATTAGTAATATGAGTTGCAAATTTAAGCTCGTTGTCAATATAAACCCCCAAATCCCGAACACAGGGTACATTACAAACAGAGTAATCAAAGAAACGTTTATTTCTTGTACGATAAAATCGAATATAAACACATTTTTGATAATTAAAAGGTAAGTAATTATTGTCGCTCCATTTCACTAATCTCCACAAATCAGCCCGCAACAATTCACAATCAGTAACAGTTTTAATTGATCTAAAAATGTTTAAATCATCAACAAATAATAGAAATTTTGAACGTAAGTTCATTTTTATATCATTTATGAAAATATTAAATAATAATGCACCCAAATTAGACCTCTGTGGTATTCCGGAAGTAGGAGTATATTGTTTGGACTGGTATTCGTTAAATAATACGTGTAGCACACGGGCGAAAATTAAATACGATCTAAATAACTGTATGTATTCGTCAGAAAATCCGTAATTATGCAATTTAACCAGAAGTAAACTATGACTAACTTTCTCGAAAGTAAAGTCCGTATAAATACAATCAACTTGAAGACTCTGCTCCAACCAGTCTGTAATTAATTTTGTATATGTAACAAGATTAGTTGTAGTAGATATAGAACTTAAGAAACCATGCTGTTCGGGAACAACTCTAGGCAAAAAAAAAAACAATTATATAACCTTTCATATAAAATAGACTCCAATATTTTGCTGGGTACACATAGTAGGGAGATAGGACGATAGTTTTCAGCTGCACAACGATTTCTAGACTTGAAAATTGGAATAACCTTAGCTGTTTTTAACAACACAGGTTATTTACCTGTTCCAATAATACGATTAAAAAGGTATATAAGTGGTTTTTCAAACTCTATCGAACATAGTTTAAACAATATTTCCGGTAATCCATCAGAGCTAACACTCCACTTGGATTTCAGATTTTCTATAATGATTTATGATGATTGGAGCTAAGTGTCTTTCATCTTTAATTACTCAGGCTTCAAGAGTCATAAAGCTGTCAGTCACATGTACAGATGAAAAATACTCCGCAAAGTATATTCTTACTAGAACAATGATCTATATTTCTATATTTTATTACGCTAGGAAGTAACCGTTCATTACGTCTATATTTAACAAAAGCCTAAAAATTGTTAATGATATATATAATGTCGTCGATCGCCAAGTTATAACGTTTCCCTGGGAGACGGTATAGCGTAGATTTCCTATAGTGTTGTTGTCTCCCAGGTATACAACGTTCCACTACTCTTAAATAGAGCAGTACGTTGTTTTTTATCTCGGTTGGCCAGTTATGACGTTACCGGGAAGGTGAAATTATTTGATATTTTAAATATCGCGGTCGCCAGTACAGAATACTGTACAGATTTAACTACTAACTTATTTATAAATGTATTGTCTCAAATTCTGACTTAACGTGATATACAATTTAAATTTGCTCTTAACCCGCGAATTATTTTAAAATTATTTTTTTTTCTGACTAGAGTTTTTCATTAACGCGGACGAATCTATTTATTATAATACAATTTTTAAAAAAAGGCTATCTTCCCGATTTTATTCGTATCGAACTAGTCACGTACGAGATATGTCGAACTGGCTTCATCGATTGTGACTTAATGACTTAGTATCCGTTGCTGAAGTAATTCACGATAAATTTAACTTAATACGTTAGAATTGGATAATTTTCCTCGATGACAAGTCGTGTCGAAAGCGTTCGCAACATCGGGTAAAACCATCCGAATGTTTTGTTATGGTTGAAGTTATAATGTGTTCTGATAACTTGATGAGGAGTTAGAGGCTGACCGAGTTTAAGCCGTATACGTGGGTGAATGAACTGTATCAATCTACGTGAAATAATTTTCTGAATAATTTTACTTAAATTACATATCGAGTTAACGGCACGCCGATGTTACTTACTTGAGAACAATTCGTAACAGTTTTTCGTTGAGCAATTATTTTCGCTACGCACCGGCTGTGTATGGAAAATAACCGAATGAAAATGAATAGACTACGACAGAAAAACCTGATTGTAATCTGGCGCATTACGAACATTTCAGATTGAAAATCTCCTACGACTAAGCTCTACGACGAATTTTGTAACCGAACGAAATCGTTCAATATGTGTACGTCGTTGTTTTTACGATAAATATAGCGCCGCGTATTATTACAGTGAAAATACATCTTTACCCGTATTCGGTTGATTGTTCGCCATATCGACCATTTCTCTTTATATCCTGGCGGCGGGATTTCTTCCGGTGATCTCACTGGGTTTGGCGGGGTTTCTTTAATATGTTTATCCGTTCTTTTTCAGGTTGTGACCTGAATGTATTAGTGCTTTCCATGAAGCTATTATATGGCATCTTATATGTTGAGGCGCTATTCCGCTCAGGAGATATAGGTTTCTCGTTGCCGTTGGTTTTAGGCTCCCTGTAATTAAACGGCACAATTCGTTTAAAATATCCATATGTTTTGCATGTACAGACCTAGCCCAAGTAGGGCAGCCGTACTCCGCAGCTGAGAAACACAACGCCAGAGCTGTAGTTCTCATAACCATAGCGTTTACAGCCCATTTGGAAGTTATGAGCTTCTTCGATATTCCATTTCGGGTAGTAATTTTTTGTTTAGTATTCCTGCAGTGTTCTCTGTAAGTGAGAGATCTATGTCACTCCTAAATATTTTAAAAAACAACCGTATATTTGAGACTATATACTCGAAAATCTATATTCGCGACCGAGCTTTAGCTGTATTTTATTCTCGCACAATTTTTTTTTATTCATAAAATCGCAATACGCCGCATCGCCATTTTTTTTCTATAATATACACGTAATAACCTTTTTGAATTATAGATTTTATTTTATTTTTTTTTTAATTTTTCTTAAAGACTCTTAAAAGTTTTCTCTTACTTTGATTTACATTTAGCAAATTTTCACTTTTATCTAATTCTGGTTTTATTCCGCCGTTGACGTCATTTATAAGTTTTAGGTTATAGACGTCATCGTTTCGATGATATATGAGCCTATTTTTAGGCTCGTGCTTAGAAATTTATCTCGAAGGCGTTTCGATTAGTTTTCTTTATAGGGCGTTTTCATTTACTGCGAAACCATTTTCCATTTCATATTTGAATCTTTTCTGCACGCGAATGATTTCATTTTATCATTATTATTAGTATTATTAGTATTATTATTATTATTATTGTTATTATTTCAAAGTTTATGTTATTAATTTCAAAGGACGACGAAAAAAATTATTAATCGAGTATTTCCTAGGAATAAACCGCAAATAAAATGATATTATACGTGGTATGTAAACTATTAACTTGCTGGCGTGAGTTCAGTATACGTGAGTATGGAATGTAGTAATAATATTATCTTCTCAAAAAATTCTATCAAATAAATATCGTCGTATCTAAGCGTGTATATAAATACGACTAATGTGCTATTCGCGTAGTTTAATTAAACTTGTTTTATAGTAAACAATTTAAGAAAATCTCGTTAGTTCGCTTGTATTGTACAAATATTAGACGTTGATAATACGATTGATTTCGTTTTAATCTTCGTTACATTTTTCTTTGTTTACGTATAATATAATTTTTTTATTTTTATTATTGTCGTTCTTCTTAATGTCATTATTATTATTATTGTCATTATCGTCATTATTATCATCCGCAATCTTCACAGTCATGCTGGTTTGAGTTTATAATACGGCTTTCAATTAGCAAGCCGTACAAACTTCCTTCATGTTGATGGTTAGATTCTCATATTGGAATTCAATAATACCCGATTTTTGAACTCATTCGATCGTACATGGTGATAGTCCTATAGGTTCTCTTTACGCTATTATCTAAACTGCTCGATATTATTCCATTGTTTCACCAATGGTACAACATTTACAACATCGGGTTTTATCATTCGTTTCAATCGCTCTGTAAGTTTTTCAAAGTTATTTATGTTTTCTGCATAAACTTTATCAATATTTAAACTATCTCGTACAGAGCTATATATCTATTAACATAAGTTATCTTATCTATTAAAACGATGTTATGTTCTAATGTTTTATCAGACAATATAGTCTTGATTAATTATAAACAAACAAAATAAAACACAATCACTAAAAGTTTTTTAATTGCGAAGTTTTTCTACAGTTACGTCATTTTCAAGCGCGAACTAAAATTATTACATCTTTTTTATATCAGATTTTTTAATATTTATTTTCATTTTACTTGTAAAATTGTGTTTTTTAAAAAATTTTGTGTTCGTATATTTTTATATTTTATATTTTACTTTTGGACATCGTACATCGCAACAGTAAATGAAAAATTTAAAATTCCACCAGTATACAACTTTTACAAAATCCGGAAAATAATATTGAAGAAAAAAATTAATATAAAAAAACAAAATTAATAAACAAATATATCGATGTTAAATTTCAACAATTCAAAAAATAGACAGAACAGAAGCGGAACAGCATTTTTGGAGTATATTTTCACAATCACCGTCAAATATTTTTAAGTAATTATATTTAATTTATATTTTAAAATTATGATTTTTTAAAAATGTTCCACTTGATAATGGCGTAAATGCCGAAAAGCTTTTTGTTTTCTATAAGAAAATAAATATTAGTGATTTAACTAATTTTCAATTGATTCAAAAGATGTAATAATTTTAGTTCGCGCTTGAAAATGACGTAACTGTCGAAAAGCTTCGCGATTAAAAAACTTCTAGTGATTGTGTTTTAGTTTGTTTGTTTATAATTAATTAATAAAATCACTACTCTACGATATATTCAACTTTTAATATAGTCTTGTCCCAGTATATACTGTTCGTGTACTAAGATTTTTATTACGCATTTGTATTTCCTTATATGTTCTTACTATTTTATGTTCACTGGGTGTATTATTTAAATGAGTTTTTCCATGTTCATTTTATTTAATTACTCTACCGTTATTAGTAATTTATCATTAATTTTTTATTTATCATAGATTTATATTTTACGTTTTGTTACAACGTGTTTAAATTATTTTCTTCTATCCGGTACTCGCGCATTCATGCTCGTAGCCGGTTTTCTTAAAAATTAATTTGTACTTATTTCAAATTAATACCGATAAAATTTTATTTTATTTTATTTGATTCGATTCGATTTGATTTGATTATTACTATTATTATAACTTTATATAGATCCTACCTTACAATTCGGGGGTAGATAATGTTAAACTAGTTGGTCTAGTAAGAAGCGCATAGCGCTCGGTACAACCCCCGACGGTTGCTTTAATTACTATATTAAGTGTTCTCTCGATTGAGCTAGAGGTGTACTGCTGTTCTGTAATGTTTGAATTAAGGTATAATACAAGGGTTACCTGGCGGAGAGATATAATCTGCTTCCATGATATAATGATTCATCGGTAAGTATGGGTATAACTCTTGACGACCAGGAAAGGATAGTTGTCGAGACTTTAATTCCTAGTGTAGTAGATCGTATAAATTACAAATGGTTCGTGCCCTTAATGGTGTTCACATATTTCGGAACGTGTCACGGTCCATTTGTGTGCTAAGAGGAACGTTTCTCTCTTGCAGTGCGTTTTGTTGACTGTAGGTACTTGCCACCGAGTAAACTCAACCGGGGAAATTGTCTTCAGTCAGTATCATCAAATTATTGGTGTGCCGGCAGAGTTCCCGCGCTGAGGAACACCGGCTCGGGGAGGTGGAGGGACCTTTCAAAATCATAAACACTGTGCCGGCAGAGAGCTGGACATATTTCTTTCGTCAGATATCTATCTGATCGATCGGCCGAGATCTCCTCTGTTTCCTTTATAGGATCACAACTGAAAGTGGGATAAAGCTTATCACCCGAGATGATGTCATCCGGTACCTGACAACTCGCAATCGTGCTTCTTGTTGGTGGGCAGTGGCCCTAAGTTTATAATTGTCATTAATTACCAGCTCGGTTTTCGAACCCAAGACGATGGTTGGTGATTAGTTTGGATAGTTGACGGGTCTGCAACTGCTTATTTGCGCCACCAGATAATGAAGGTGGAAGGCCTTTCAAATAGTGAATAATTCTCTGTATCTTTTCGGATGTATTATCTCTCCAACGTGATCTGTCTTGTTCGCTGTCAAATGTCGTGACTACTACACGCACTAATTATATGCAACGTTGATGCACGCGCATATGATGTTATTCGGAGAGTGTGCCACTGCCTTCGCAACGATAATTAAAAGTTGCGTAATGGTGAAAAGCTGTTTATGTTGTTTATGTCGCGAATTAGTTTAGAACCTTTTTTTTTTTTTTTTTTTTAATAGTGCCGTGTTTAACTACCGCTATTGCGGCACTGGTGATTTAACAGTTAAATAGTAACTGAGGTTGGTGGAGGAAAGGAACTGTATAGGAAAGCAGATAGGGTATGCGGATGGATATTGAGCCGGTAAGGGAGGAGTGTAGGGCAGTACAGTAAAATATGGCAGATAAGAGAGGGGTTTGGGAGTAAACAAAAGGGGCAAAAAGCTGACGGATTGGTACGTTGGAGAAGGTGGTCATGAGAGAGTGATATGTGACCAAGGCGGGACCTGCTGAGTGCTATGTAATTGGAACGAGTTAAATTGGCAGGTGGTTCCCAGAATCCTACGTTGGATTTGATGGCGAGAAGGATGATTTCCTGCCAGTTGTGGTGGAAGAAGTATTTAAGGGCTGTGTTTAGTACAGGGGATGGCGGTGCTTTATAGGATGTAGGAGAACATAGTATAGAATGGGCTGCCCTATCCACCACTTCATTCCCCAAAATCCCCTTATGACCTGGAACCCACAAGAGGGATACTGGATCTGTATCTTGTGATAATTTGTAAAGAAGAGATTGTATGCAATTAATTAGAGGGTTATTTAATTTTGTTTTCTGGAGGGCCAATACAGCTGCAAGAGAGTCTGTAACGATTAAAGTTTTGTTGTCACTGGGATTTAGGCGTATGTGCCGGAGACAGAAAAATATACCGTATAATTCTGTGTCATAAATAGAGCAAGAATCATGCAGTCGTATTGGATAGCATAAATTGTTAATGGAGAATGCACATGCTGCAGGGCTATTAATAGAATGGCAATGCTGGTAAATAGCTATTTATTAAGTTATTAGCTTTCATAATGAGCTCATGTTCGGCCATATTCTTATATTGCAGGAGGATTACATTGGTATGTATATTCTCTTTCCAAGGGGGAGGAGTTGGGTAATTTGATTTAGTCATATTATAAGTGCTGTAATTTATGTTGAAGTCATTTAGAGTGGCTGTAGGGCGAGGGATAGGATCAAATGGGAATTTGGGAGAAGAGTCATGTATAGGGATGGAACGGAGTATTAGTTTAAATGTTAGATATTCTCTATGATCATATAGTGGGGGTATTCCTAGTAAGGAACACATGCTCACAGCCGGTGATGTGCGGTGAGCGGCTGTCCGCTTCATGGCCAGCTTAAGTAATGGGTATACACGCTACAAACATCACCAACTACACCAATTGTGAATTTAATTTTTCTTCTAATAACGGAAATTACTATTCAATTATTAAGAGTGTATCAGTACGACATTTTTTAGCGATTTTTTTGTTCCTTAGCGTATGCACTTACAATATGCAGAGTCCGTTAGGCAATTGTACTCATGTTGTGTGCTTTGTAGCGCCTGTAAATCCGAGCATTTGCAAGTACATGAAAAAATTATTTTTCATTATAGATACTTTCGTCCTGCGATGACCATAAAGCGCAGCAACCTATTAGGTAGCGACCTCTATTATAAATGAGGTTTAATTGCGTCCGCAAATCCGAGTATACGCTAGTATATGAAATTTGAAAAAGTATTTTATTTTATAGTATAAAAACTTCCCACTTGCGGAGACCAAACCAATTATTAAAATGTTTGGTTAGAACCCCCTACTTTATGCTTGTAAGTAAATTAACTGTAATTCAATTTTTCAGCTTAATTGTGCGCTATTTGGTTTTGTTTTGTTCCTTTTTTTTTATTCCGGCAGGTTTTTTTTTTTCAAATTTTCCTGCATTATTTCATCTTAGCTTTTATATGATGTACTTTATTCTCGTTATTCTAGTAAGGTTAATTTTGTTTATACAACGTGTTGTATTTCACGTACATAATTTAAATAAATGAAATATACTTCTTTTTGCTTTATCCAAGATCGTGAAATATCGTTAGAAGGTAAAAATAATCCGAATAATTTTTTTATTCGTTTACATAATAATTCGTTTGCATTTCGGTCGCCGGCAAGCGATGTAATTCAGAGTTACTTCTCGTCTGATCCAAAACTTATCATCGCTAATTATTTCAGTCGTGAAACCTAACGAGAAAGTAAAAAATATTCCGAATAATACGAATAACCCGAATGAACCGAGTAACCCGTATGATTCGAATGATCCGAATAATCCGAATAATCCGAATAATTTTTTTTTAATCCTTTATCTTCGGTGTTTACTTTTGAACGAGAAATTAGTTCGTCGATAATAATTCGTTTTCATTTCGGTAGCCGACAAGAGATGTTAAAGTTTGAAAATAAAATAATTTGCCGTAATTCAAAATTCGCTTTGTTCTCTATAATCCGTCATCGTTTTCGTCGCTTCCTATGTACGGATTATACGAACGAACTTAACGCTTACGCATTGGACATGTATTTCAAATCGGATTACCGAAATCCAATAAAATAGTTCGGCTTAAAATCGGACCGGTTGTTTATTTTGCACGGTATACGGTTTAGCGTTTGTTTGTTTGTGTGTATGCGTGTTTGCACATCGGTTAGTTGAATCGAACGTAGTAGGTGAAATTTTTCGGATTACCTTATTCATTTCGTAACCTTTTGCTCTTCCGTATTACGAAGTGTACAGAAAGTTTGATAGTAAACGGTGGGGGACACCTCGATTTTAGTTCTAAACCAGATCCCTGCGATCAGTGCAGAGTAACTTGCCTATTTTTCGTGGGACTATACGCTAAATTCGATGTTCATTTCGTTATTTGCATTTATAAATCTCTGTAATTAAAGCTGCATCTTCTAAAATGCTTATGTGTACACAATGGAATACACAGACATGAAGTCACATTATAAATATACGCGTGTGTATGAAAATATTTTGTAAATGTACACATGCATATACGGATGAGAGTATATACATGTATGAACACATCTCTCTACCCTGTATTCAACCTTATGTTTTATAAATGGCAATTTTTCACGGTATATTTAAAATTGGATTTAAAAAATGCATTGAAAATATGCGTGCAAGTTATTAACAATTACTTCCAGTCAGTTATTGAATATTGACAAAGAAGGTCTGTAATTAAATCATAAAACTTTACCGATAACAATATGGAAATGTCAGAATAAAATGTTATAACATGCCAGATAAAGAAAGGTGTAAGGCAAGGATGCTCGCTTTCACCCAGACTTTTCAACATATACAAAGAAGTGATTATGAAAAATGCGAGTATAAATAATTCCGGCATAATGGGATGTATCAGCTATACAGATGACAAGGTTATGATTTCGCGTTCTAGCGGTTGCGGATTACGTTAAAGAAGCTGAAGAAAGAAGGAAGGAAATTGGGTATGAAAATAAACTTGGGAAAACAAAAATAATGAAATTCACAAGAACGTCCGACAAAGAAGTAAAAGTAAATGTAGGAAATGAAACAATCGAATTAGTTAAGGAAGTCAAGTATTCTGGTTCTCTGTTCACGACTGACGGCCGAGACATCGAGGAAATTAGGTTTCGTATTGCACTGGTGAACTTTCCCCCCCATTACGTTTCTTGCTGGCAGAGTATGTCGCGGTAATTCTTCTTACACAGTTCTGAGATCATATCTTCTTTCTCTTTGTTTCATCTCTCGATATTTAATGAAATTTTCGTTATAGTTGACAAGTGCCGTTTTTGATTACGTGAACCGAGGATGGTAAGATTGGCCGGTGTGTTAATCAAAAAATGATTTTAAAATTGTTTGAATTCCACGGTATTATAACGCATTATCATCGTTTCCTGGTACATCGCGTGGAGACTCTTTCCGTGTCCTCATTAATGTGATAAATAAGTTGCATTAAAGAAAATTTAAAGCTTAGAAAGTAAGTTAAATATAATATTTTAGTCGTGCATTATAAACTATAATCAGCATTGTTTAAATTATGTTTAATATTAATTTACAAATTTGTAATTACGATTATTAAATAGACTATATTTTGCATATATATATATATATAAAAATGTTTTGTTTTAGATATGCCGGAGAAACTATGGTGGTCTGCGAATGTACCGAAGGATTTATCGGCGAAACATGCAATACACCGGCATCTAAAAGCTCCTTAATAGGTGAGTAAATTGTAATATATATATGTAAGGTTTTGCAATAAGATTGGTCAATATTAGCAGCCTTAGCGGTGATTTTGTTGCAATAACATGTGTGTCATCTATTATTTTTTTATTTTTATTTTTTTTTTTGGGCACTGCTGAGGAGCAATCACAACCCACTAACGTGTTGATAAATAGTTATTATATATTGATGTTACAATTGGTTAGGAATTTGTAAAGAAGGAGGAAAACACGGGAGTCATTAAAAAAAATTAAGGAAGTGATAGAGAAAGGAGGACGATAACCAATGGATATTAAGGAATTCAGGAGTGCGAGTTGGTCAGGTGTGTGAAAACTGCAATTGAAAAGGATGTGGTTCTCATCGGCGATTGAATCGGCTGGATGGGAACAATATGGGGAACTGGAAATCCCAATACGAAACACGTGAGCCGGAAGACGATTGTGTCCAGAACGTAAACGGGTGATGGTTGTAATAAGTTTTCGGAAGTTGAGGTGTATGTTGGACAAATTAAAGTACCAGGGAGTAGGTGATGTGGCCAGATAATATCTAGGGTTGGAAGAACTAACTAGCCACGATGACCACTCGTAGGATATATCCATGTTGGCAAGAGATATCAGGTCTGTGGTGGAAATTGCCGGCACCAGAGAGCCGAAGAAAATGGCTTCCTTGGCCAGAGTGTCGGCAACCTCATTGCCATGAATTCCGGAATGACCGGGAATCCAGACGTATGATATTAAGATGCCGCGGCTGAATAGTAAATAAGTCAATTGTCGCACTGCCAAGGGAAGATAATTGGAATTAGGTTGAAAGGAGGAATGCTTCAATGCGAGGAGAAAACTTAGGGAGTCGGATAAGATTAAGTATAGGGAGGAGGAATGGTGATCTAAACGTGATAAGAATTGCAGAGTTTTAAGGATGCTTAGGCCCTCGGCAGTGAAAATTGAATTGAACTGAGGAAAAATGAATGATTTGGAGATATTATATTGCGGTATATAGAATGCTCCCATAACGGACCGACCGGGAAATTTGGATCCATCTGAAAATACATGTACATGATTAGGCTAGTAATTTTTTATGAAAGCATTAAGATCAGGATGGGAAGATATGTTGGAGGAGAAGGAGGAGGTGTCAATGGAGATGTTAAAAAGATTGACATGATATGAATTAGTAAAGTAAATTGTGGGACGAAATGGAAGGATAAGATACTTGTACGTCCGGTATTTATAAGCTGCAGTGGAGAGTAGTGGAATACGGGAGCGAGTGAAACGCCATTTTCTGAAAATTTTTAAAAAATTGGAAGTGAAAGAATTAACTTGTTTATTGGGAGATTTCGAGGTAAATCGGAAGGCTAAATTTTTACGTCGGAGGGAGAGAGGAACAATATGAGACTCGGAGGAAAGAAAGGAAATAGGAGTAGAACAAAAAGAGCCTAAAATTAAGTGCATACAGAGGTTTTGTATTTTATCCAATTTGGTTAAGAGGTGACGGGAGGCATTACCATACAAGAAGGAGCAGTAATCAATTTTGGAACGAATTATAGAAATATATAGAATGGAGAGAAACGGGATCTCCTCCCCAGACAGTCGAGGAGAGGGATCTTAGGATATTAGAGGATAGTAGGGTGACTGAAATAAGGAAGTCTATATGCGGTTTCCAAGTAAGTTTTTGATCTAAAGTCAGTCCTAAGTAGGTGAATTGCGTTACTATAGCGATGTGGTCATGATAAAACGGAATATATTGAGGAGGATAGGTAGGCCGATTGAGGGAAAACACGATAGCTGCAGATTTGCTGGGGTTAATGGAAAGATCGGAAAATTGGAAACGGTTACTTAAAGTTATGATATCATGTGTTAAATATTGTGTAATAAGGTCAAGATTATTGCTATTTTGAAAGAGGACCAGATCGTCATAGGAGATGAGATGGGATGAATGGGGAAGCGGAGGTTTTAAATCGTGCATAATATAGATATTAAATAAAATGGGACTAAGAACAGAACCTTGTGCGAGACCGGTGTAAGTAGTGTGGTGCAGCGGATTGTTGAAGTGTAGGGTGCCGGAAGTGTAAATGTTTGATTTTAAATAGGTTACAAATATAAGCTGCGAGATTATGTGGAATACTAAGTGATAAGAGGTGTTGGTGCAGTAAGCTGATGTTGACGTTATCGAAAGCTGCAGTGAGATCCAGAAATGTGGCTAACAAGATACCTTTATCTATATATGTTTTGTATATGCTAGATGTCAGAAAGGAGAGACAATCAGCAGTTGAATATTGGGGGCGGAAGCCATAAATAAAATTAGGGAAAATATTATTATTTTCTAACCACCACTCTAAACGATAGTGGATGACAGATTTATTACCCTCATACAAATGGCATCACGTTCTAATTGCGCTATATTGCTTTTAAATTCAACATTACCGATACTTAGATCAACGCGGCAGAGTAACTGAAAATTGGTCCAACGCTGTAATTCGTACCAGCCTGAATTTCCGCGGTGGACCTTTTGTACACTGTTATATTCCATACATGGTGGCATACATTGGTGTTTGGAATTTGAACGGTTTTCATTAATACTAAGTGTATATAGGTTGCATTATTGCATTTTAAAAATGATCCGACCCGCCTTTATTGGAAAACTTTATATATTATGTTTAATAATATATATATATATATATATATATATATAATATTTATATATTTATATACATGACATATTACATATACATACATAGATATTAACATGTACACTAAATCCAGTAAAGTCATCTGTATAAAGTGGAAAAGGGAAATTAACTTTTTGTACCGAAATGTGAAGTTAGCTATATACATATATATATATATATATGTATATATATATATATATATATATATATACATATATATATATATATATATATATATATATATAAATAAAAGTGCAGACGATAAAAACCTTCCAAATATGGAAAATACTGAACTCGTTCTATAGGTATGGAATTTAATTTCAAAAGTCAACTTGTTTATGTTTAACAGAGGACTGTGATAAAATTTTTGTTTTACCTACATTAATCTTCACCCCTAATGCTTCATTGAAACATAAAAGAATATCTTGTATCTCTCTTAAATAGTTCGCAGCAGTTTAACAGTTGTCGGCATAGTGTAGGTCCGTAATGTAGCTTGTAGCGCATTTTGACTTCGACTTAAATTGTTTTAAGTTATCGAGGGTTTAAACGAAGCCTTATACCGATACCACACGGCATTAGTTGTCGATCTACAAGTAACATAAACGCAGTAGTGAAGCAAGTAAATAGAGTCGGTGCCAAAAGATATCCTTGTCTAACGACAGTATTTACATCACTATTCGGTGTGTGTTGCTTTCCAAATAGAAGATTATATATGTCGTTGAAGTAGGACGATATTAAACTAAGCAACTTTTCGGGCAGCCAAATTTTTTTTTAAATAGTCCACGATGTGTTTCTGTTGACTGAATCAAATGCTTTTGTGACGTTTACAAATGCTAAATGTAGATCTTGTTTTTGTTCTATGTATTTCTCTTGAAAGAAGAAAGCAGAAAAAACATAAAATACAGTACACAGAATTACCTAATATAGTAATAATAACAAAGTGCAACATATAAAATCAACGATGATATAATGCGGGAAAATTTAAAAGAAACTTGCTACAATAAAAAATAAATAAAATAGTTAATTTACTTAATGTATAAATAAACAAACATATAAAATGATAAATAAAAATTATGCTAAAAATTGATTCTTTATTCGGCGATGTTTGTAGCGTGTATACCGATTACGTAGGTTGGTCATATTGTAGTCCTCTGTGACTTTAATTAATTCATTTTTGTGAATTTTACAATTTTTGTAAAATTATTTGGCAAGCTTGTTGATATACAAAAATGAGATCTCAGGATTTAGTTGAGAATGCATATCTCGAATCCTGGCAAAACTGATGGAATTGAGATTCTGCAACAAGGATTTTTTAATAATTGTAGTTTACAATATGTGCACTGTTGTAAACTGAAAACTAAACGGAACATACCATATGTTAATCGGGGACGAATAATTTTTATATATTGTAGTTTTTTTACTCGTAATAGTGAGGTGTGGAACCTTCGATGAAATATAGGTGAAAATTTTTATAAGCATTATCGATATTAATATGCTTATTGAACCTCAAATGCGAGTCCAAAGTGACGCCTAAATACTTGACATGTTTAACCCATTTAATACTTTGACCGCTAATCGCAATTTCCGGCAAGAGTAATGGGTGCCTTCTGGAAAAAAGAGTGGCTTCCGTTTTCTCGGTGTTAAGTTTCAGTTCCCAAAGTTTATAGTACTTACAGACAGCAAAGGCGGCCTTTTGTAACCTACTATAAAGTGTAACGGGTCTTTATGAATCACAAATACAAGGTTAAGTCGTCTATATAAAGAGCAGTTTTAATAAAAGGAATTTTAGGCAAATTAGTTATTAAGAATAGAAAATAGAAAACTCTATTATATGAATATGATTTTATTATTTAATTAAATACGTAGGCTAATGATAGTATATAAAATAACATCGTTCCAAGCCGTGTTAAACGTTTTTTCTACATCAGTTAATAATAATCCGGTGTGTCTATTCAAGTTAAAATTGTCCCTTATAAAGTCAACTATTGCACAGTAGAATGATTAGTTCTAAAACCAAAACTCTTAATTTGCAAGAATATTGCTTTCTGATGAAAACTTTTTCAACCGTCTAAGTATAAATTTTCTGCGAATTTACTTAAAGTACTTAAAATAAACTAATGGGACAAATATTATTTATATTTTACACATCTTTCCCAGGTTTAGGTAGAATAATAACTTTAGATATTTTCCATTTTACCGGAAAGTAAGAATTTATGAGAATACTATTTATTATTTTGGTTAAATAAACGATTGCTTTGAGGGGTAAGTTTTTAACCATTGTTGCAGAAATTTCGTCAATACCAGAAGATGTTTTATTCCTCAAGGATTTAATGTGTTTATTAGCTTCCGAACGCGTATCGAGGTGTATTACCTCCGAGTAGCCAGCTGCAACAGTTTGGAATCTGTTTTTTTAATTTCTTTACTTACTTTATAATGATGCGCTCTTAGCGCTATCTTGTCGTATTGTTTACCAATGTTTGAAAAATGGTTAGCAAGCAATTTTAGTGTATCATTTAATTTATAAACAAGTTGATCAGTTGCGGGATCCTTTAAGGGGGGAAGCAATTGCGTTTGTTTTGTTAAAAATGTATTGGCCTTGGAGAGAGTATTATTTTAGGAGTTAGCCTGGATAAGAAATTGTTTAATTTTTTGTTTTTCCAATTGTTAAAAATGTTCGAAAATTTCAGCAGAAAATAATGTATCTGTTTAATTTTCACGTATCGACGTGTAAATTTGTATTTAGTTACCTTTCTTTTATAATAATTTTTAAGAGAAGTGATTCTTGCAATATAATGTGGAACCTGATTTGTTTTTAAAGTTGAAGAATGGACTGAAATTTTTGGGATAAAAAGGTTAGCATCGTGTGTAATTAATTGAGTAAGATTGTCAATAGCTTTGCCAATTGCAGGTGGACTGTAAAAAGTTTCACTTAGATTAATATTATTATGAATAAAAGTTTTAAATCGATTCCAATCTGTATTTTTATATTGAAACATATTATGCGTTGGTATTGGTATATCTTGCTTGTCAGCAAGTAGTATATAAGATAATATAGGATTGAGATTGGCAGATAAACACGAAAGTGAAACAGGGACTGTGATATTTTTGAAACCTTTGACTAATAACGCTAGGTCTGTGATTAGCTTGCAGAGGAATATACGTGGGATGACGGAGAGACCATGTGTTAAAAATAGGTTTTGTTGATGTTGCTAATAATATGTTACCCGCCCCATTATTACTAAAACAATTCCATACCTATGTTTGCAGTTAAAACCTCCTATAACGATAGTGCGCGAGTATTGGCTGAATATTAATTTTAAGTCGTCTACGAACTACAATTTATTCCTCGGATATCGATAAACACAGACTATGCATAAATGAATAAAGATATCTTTAAAGAAAAATATACTATTATTATTATTATTATTATTATTCTAGTCACGACTATGAGTGTCACTATCCAACTGTTATCGATGTTGCTCTTAATGTTTTTGTCGCATATGCGAGATCAAACCGATATGAAAATTAAATCGCATAGCCAATAATGAATTTATGTCCTCCCGGCAATGTTGACCTGTTGTTTGGACCTTCTTACATTCCGATATACGAGCCGTTGATTTATAATGTCATCTGTAAACAATTTCCATTTAGTTCTGTTTTTGGCCATAATTTACTACGCTACATCCTTTCTTGGACTTACTGCGGCATTCTTAATTGCCCCAGTGATCACACGTCTTTGTATCGTAATGTATTGCCGTCATTTAGTAGGGTTAAAATATACATTTCGGAATGCGTTCGTCATGCATTCTTATTACGTGACCAATCCACTATACCCTAGATTTCGCTAAATGCAATAATAGTTAAGCATTTCTAGCACCTTCTCGTTGGATAACTGATCTTTCCAGTTTATACAAAGAATTTGCCTCAGTATTCTTAGATGGCATACATCTAACTGTTTAAGTTGTTTTATGTATATGGGCCCGGTCACTCCTCCAGTATAACATTGTCGGTAATATCATAGCTTTATATACAGTCATTTTAGTGGCCGTTATTAAGCGCGTTTGTTCATGAAAACTCGTCTAGAGAATCTACTATATGCCATCGTTGTATTTCTTATTCTATACACAATCTCTTCATCCACGGTAAATAGAATACACGGTAGGGATCACGCGCAGGCTGCTTAGCAGCTATACGTCATTGGTGTCCAGTCGAGCTCGACGATGTACAACGTAAACGCTACTTTCGGTTCCTTACTCTAGCTGTGATTATATTTACAATTTTACATTCCTCTCTTTTCGATATAATTAATTTATTTTAATTTTATAACAATTACATTATATCTATTAACATTATTCAACGCAATTAGTATATCGCTGTTTTGTTTTTCAACTTGTTTAAACGCAATAATTTCGTTAAAAATTGTAGTATGAGGCAAGTTTCATTTAAATTTTTGGATATTTTAAATAATACCAAAAATATGATAAAAATTTATTTATATAAGCAAATATTTCACTCACCAAATTTTAGTTATTGCAATTTTATCAATTTATTCCTTTTTTTTCGTCCATCGTCGGTATTTTTGTTTCCGTAGATTGTTCTTTTACTGGACTTCTTTTTGTTTAGCGTCTTAATTCTGAGGAATGTTCGTGTTCTGACGAAACAGGAAATGGCGAATTCATCAATCCCGATGCTGCTGTATCTCAATTTTAAAATGTTGATCAATGTTTTCATTATCTCTGAATTCCTATTGAATCACTGCCGTGGTAATTGCTAAAATTTTTTTCCATATTATATACTATGTCTGTCCACTGCTCGGTTGGATTCATTAACGCACCCCTCGATATTGTTGCCAGCCAGTCTGTTTGCTTAGGTGGATTTATTTTTGTTGGATGCCCGTACTCAAAAACAGTATCTAGTCCTTTTTTTTTTACACGATATGCAATGTAACCAGCTAGCATTTTTAACAGATCTTTGTTTTCACCTTCTACTTGGCCCGACTTTTCTTTATCATCCGATAATGTTTCGATCACGCGAGTAAAGTCATTTTCTTCTTCGTGAAAATTTATATCTTTTTCTAATTCTTCGCATTCCGATGATTTACTTTCGCTACCTTTTTCAATTTCATTTATTACGTCGGCGCTTAATGTTACCAGCGCTAATATTTGTTTTATCATTATTAACACCAAGGTCGGTCATAAGTTTCCTATTTGATGGGCCCATGTCACATACAAACGCACGAACTTTGAATCTTGTAGATTCTATCATTCTAATGACTTCAAAAAATAAATTTTTATCCACTGCACAGTCAAAGTTATAATATATGGGTTGTTTCCATTTTCCAACAAGGCTACGAATAATCATAACCTGCACGTAAGAATGAGGACCGCGGATTATATCCGAAATGCTGTCGTAACATATATCAGATTGAACTTTCATTTCATCGAATGAAAGTACAACACCTTTTTAAAGTCCGTAAATACTCTTGAATGTGATGTCAAAATATTCAAACTTAAATTTATAAAACCCGGGGCAACTACAAATTCGCTCAAATGACGTTTTATAGTAACTTCACTTGGAATGGGATACTTATAGGCTTCTTTTACGAAGTTGAAAGATTTTTTTGAAATACACCTTAACGATATTGTCTTCGATATGTCGTCAGAAGACCAGCTGGAACATTTTCCACTAACGATTACTTGTTTCAAATAATTCTGTATTCCGTTCGAATTCGGAAGATACGTCGCTATTTGGTTTGAGTAAAAGTGCAATCTATCCGAATATTTTACTTTATTCTGTACAAACTAGAGTGCTTTCAAGATACGACTTATAACTTAGCACCGAGATGATCGCTCACATTTTTCGATATTCGAGTCTGAAGAAAATGTCCACAACGAGATTTCGTATGTATCATTAATTAAGATTCTGTCCGTAATTGAGTTTATTAGCGAGTAAAATTCATTAAATTTTCGGTCGCGTTCATTCCCATTCGTTTGTGTCTATGCGCTTTCTCCAAATAAGTTTCCAAAATGAGTCCAAGATGATTTATCGCGATGGCAGAGGTTTTAATCGGTGACTAAGAATAGATTATTTTTATCCTGCGTGTCCATTTCTTTGTTTTACTTTTTACTTCTCTACTTTTTTTACCTGTATTCGAACATTATTGCGTGCGCTTACGTATAGGAAAACAATTTCAGGAAGTTACTAAATCGGATTACTTCGCTACAGGAAGTGATAGGAGCGATTTTTTCTTCAGCAAAAACGAATGTTAGTCCGAATAAATTGGTAACGGATATTGTAGTATCTTCTTTTATACGGTATCTAATACAGTTACTATTACTAGTAGTATCACATCTGGCCGTAATGATATCCGCAATTGACTCTTTTTTTTTACATTGTTATCCAAAAATAACGATGATATATAAGCGGGCGATTCAAATTAAAATCATGACACACGTCGAATTTGTTGCTTTAAAACTTTCGTTCTGCTAAGACTGTACCAAGAAAAAAAGAAAAAGGAAAAAAAGTCGTAGTAATTGTAATAGCAATAATCGTCTGAAAGGCAACTAAAATTTATGAAAAAAAATTTGGTGGCTTTCACGATCGTCTACAATTACAAAATCACGACCTTCGCGTGTTCGACATATAACTATGTGGCGTGAGGTACACAGCACATTTCGCCGACTGTTATTCTTAGCCATTGTTTATATAAACAATGTTATCAGGGGCACGACGAGCAATAGGAGATCAGACAATGGATAACATCCTTAATGTATGACCATGTAGAGCCCTTAAGGGTGGTTAGAATGATATTCGATAACATGACTACGAAACCTGGATGTGGACATCTAAGCTACCCGAAGACCTACGATATCATCATTACCACCTTAAATATAACTATATGGATATATTACAGTCGAGAATGAAATTTGTATAATATAAACGAGCATATCGTGCGTAGAAAGTAGAAAGGTAATATTAACAAGAAGGAGAGAATGTTAAACTGAAAAATCTGATTATATAAGGCCAGACGAGAAAATACGTATTTCGAACATTCCAAGAACAACTTGGATTTCGTCCGTCACGCCAGCAATATGTAAGCAGAACGAAGAAGCAATAGAATGCATTTTAAATAGAGCGACTTTACACGTAATCTACAGATAAAACCGTGAAGCCGACTAACGCGGATTTCGACATTATAAAATCGTGATAGAAAATATCGGACTTTAACGATTTATATCGCGCAACGTAATAATGGTTACTTCATGTAGCTTTCCGGTATTGTTTAGATTTTAGATGTGCAGTTTAGATGATAGAAAATCAATGCGTATACTATTAATAAATCGGGAGATGAGTTCCCCCATTGGGAAATTCTCACTGTATGCTATAGGTAAGAAGAATCTGTATAATTGAATACCCGAAATACGAATACAAAATAATATTAGGGATAATGACGATTATAATAATAGTAATATTATTTTATGGCGCGTAACGGATACATTCGTAACGTAAAAGACTCGGTTATAGAGAAAAGTCGATTTTTTTGAATTTATCATCACCAGCGAGGAAATAATTGGAAACAGTGAAAACAATCAGGAATATTTGGTAACGAGTAATAAATTCAGCTGCTCGCGAATTTGCCGGTTAATTATTGAAATAATTCTACCGTCGGAATAAGATATAATGAAAACAGCCGAAAAAAAGAAATAGGACGATGAAAAGATTTTAATTAACGGCGCTGTCCTACAACGGAGCTTCGAATAAGTACGTCTTGCAATTGAAGATTTGGCATATATATATAATGTATATACATAAAAACGTAAGCATTATGCAGTAGGTTAGTCTTGAAATAAACTTTAGCTCGATTTTAATTTGTCACACCATAACAAAACAATTTCATTCCATTGAAATTTCATTGTACAGATTTTTTTCCCCGCGTTTTTACGTTTACATTTTAGCTAGCAGGAATTAAAATTTATTTGTATAAATAACGCTGGAATATTTACGTCGTATTTATTTAAGTAGACGCGTTCGTTCCTTTATTTAGTCAAATTATTTATATTAATTTCTTATATAATGTGGAATGTAGTGATTTTTTATAAAAAATCAATTGAAAATTAGTTAAATCACTAATATTTATTTTCTTAAAGAAAACACAAAGCTTTTCGGCATTTACGCCATTATCAAGTGAAAAATTTAAAAAATCATAATTTTAAAAAATATAAATTAAATATAATTACTTAAAAATATGTGATGGTAATCGTGAAAATATGATCCAAAAACGATGTCTGCTTCTGTCGGTCTATTTTTTTTGATTTGTTGAAATTTAATATCAATATATTTGTTTATTAATTTAGTTTTTTTATATTAATTTTTTCTTCAATATTATTTTCTTGATTCTGTAAAAGTTGTATACTCTTGGAATTTTAAATTTTTCATTTACTATTGCGATGTGGTGTCCAAACGTAAAATATAAAATATAAAAATATACAACCACAGAATTTTTTAAAAAAACACAATTTTACAAATAAAATGAAAATAAATATTAAAAATCAGATATATTGATATTAAATTTCAACAAATCAAAAAAATAGACCGACAGAAGCAGACATCGTTTTTGGATCATATTTTCACGATTACCATCACATATTTTTAAGTAATTATATTTAATTTATATTTTTTAAAATTATGATTTTTTAAATTTTTCACTTGATAATGGCGTAAATGCCGAAAAGCTTTGTGTTTTCCTTAAGAAAATAAATATTAGTGATTTAACTAATTTTCAATTGATTTTTTATAAATTATTTATACCTAATTCTTACGGCGTGATATTTATTATTTGCGCGGCCGTGTACGTTGACATTCTCGGTAATTAATTGGTAAAACTATTCCGACTAAATAATACTTTTTCTTTAATTGTATAAACAGTTATTCTACTTGTTTAGTTTTAATTTGATTATAACAAACGCGCCATAGTACATGCGCAATGACAACCTGCATCGCGACCTATAGGTGTATCGTATGTGCGTGAGGTAATCCAAAACAAATAGTGACCTACACAGATTAGAATACCACCGAACTGACTGACAATTGACTCGCTAGATAGTTGTAACGATGTCCATAGACTGAACCGTTAAACCCCCTTAGACCTTCCACATCGGCTTGATTGATTGGCGAGGTAACTCCGAGCATCATTGATGAATAATCCCGTCACGACCCATATAGATAAATTACTTATTGGCTATGTAAGTCAGATTGCAATTTTCTATTAAAAAAAAAAAAAACAATTCCGCGGCAGTGTAATTAATTGAAACTATTCCGACTAAATAATATATATATATATTTTTAATTTTTATAAACAGTTATTCTACTTGTTTAGTTTTAATTTGGTCGACAGTTATCAAATGACGTAACTTCCTGCGAAATACTAGCGGAATTGCGCTTTAACATACTTTTCGAAAAGCTTATAATAAAATACTTTGCTAACGTAGCCATCCGGAAGTTCCTTAATTTATTTTTGTTTTTTTACACGTAATCATTTATGTATCACTTGCTTCGCAGTGATTCTATTGGAACCGGGGATTAAGTTATGTAAGTTTCGAAACTTTTTAACGCAACTATAACAGAAATTTATTAGTATATACTGTAAGGTAACTGTAAATCAACGTTTGCGCAAACCGTGATAATACGGTCCCGTAATATATCTATATTGTCATAACACCCACAGTCATGTAAACATAACTCTACACACTTATTATTTTAACAACTTGAGTGCCACGCTATTTTTATGAAAAGTTCAACTGAGTGCCATGAGATCCATTTCTGAATCACCACAAAAGTTTAATTGACTGCCATGAGATTCAAATCTGGATCTCACATAAACCTGATGAGATCTCAGTATGGGTCCATTATATTGGGACTTTAAGCGCATATTTGAATTCACCAACATTTTTACTAAAAAACGGTATTTTTTAGCCCATTTAAATTACTTTTCATTCCCAAGATATTTAATTTTGTATTTATACTATGATTATATTAAATATATTCACATTCATGAGAAATTGTTTAAGAATTATATAAATAATTATACCATTTTTACAAATTTTGCTGTGAAAATATCGATATTGATATAACGATATTGTGTATTACTGTTTTTGTTTTGACTTTTAAAAACAACATCATCTTATAGTAGTGTTGATTGTGAAGTTTACATTAAATAATAATATATTAAATTAAATACTTAATTCGGAATATGAATTCTCTGAAAGTGATTTAAATTTAGATGATTCTGACATAGATCCTGATTTTATTCCAAATGAGAGCAGAATGATGGAAGCTTCAGGTAACGATGCATAATTTTATGTATGTTTTTTATTTTATAATATTTTTATCAATTTGAGTTAGCGATTAATATATTCATTTTATAAAAGCTAGTTAATGTCTTTTTTATGTTGCAAATTAAAGTAAACTGCATTGTTGCGGTTTTAATTTTTTAAACCAAAGTTTATTATTTTGAGTTACTAAAACTGTGCTATTTTTTAAAAATTTGTAGAATCAGAGGATTCTGAAGAAGATGATATTGTGAATAGTTCCTTCAAATATAATACCTGTTAGAACATGGCATGCTGATAATAATTTTATAAATAATTATATGTTCAACCCAAATTCCAATGATGTTGGGTTCAATCCAGACCTTTTTGACTGAATGTTAGAATGCCAGCCGATCGATTTTTTCAAGTTAATCGTATTATTAACAAATTAGTGGTTGAAACTAATAGGTATGCCGAGCAGAAAAAATTAAGCTTATTTAAAATGTCTACAAGCAGACGACTTAAGAAATGGACAAGTACTACTCATGAAGAAATATATAATTGGTTTGGACTGGTGTTATGGATGGGCTTGGTCCAAATGCCTCAAGTTAGTTTGTACTGGAGTAATAGTCATCTGTCTTCCACAAATTTTGTCAAAATAATGAGTCGGAACAGATTTCAACTACTGACAACCATGATTCATTATGCAGATAATGAAACAGCTAATAAAGAAAATAGATTGTACAAATTAGGTACACTTATTGACGATGTAATGATAAATTCATCTAACTGTGTGATTCCCGAGACTACACTTTGCATAGATGAATCAATAATACCGTTCACCGGAAGACTTCTGTTTAAACAATTTATAAAGAACAAGCGTCATAAATATTGTATAAAACGGTTTAAACTGTGCACACCGCCATATTATACCGTTGCCGTTAAAGTTTATGCTGGTCATGAAGCTGCTGCAGATGGTAATGTAGCTAAAAAGATCGTTTTAGAATTAATGGAACCTTATTTAGATTTTGGACGAACATTAATAGTAGACAACTGGTACACAAGCCGAAGAAGTTGGTAAAAGGAGCACCTATTTAACAGGCACATTGCGAACAAATAAAAAATCTAATCCTAAAAAAGTTGTTAATAAGAAGTTGAAAAAAGGAGAAATATTTTCATTACGGAGCAACACAAATGTAATGATAATGAAATGGAAAGACAAACGAGATATCCTTATTTGCAGTACAAAAGACACCAATGAAATGATAATGACTTATACAAATAAGATAAAACCGAAAGTTATTATAAATTATAATAAAGGCAAAGGATCGATAGATCTGGCTGACCAAAGAGCAGCCTATTCCAATCCTTTAAGAAAGTCCCTGAAGTGGTACAAAAAGGTATTTGTTGACATTTTACTTTATGTGTCGGTAATTAATTCCTTGACTTTATATAACACAATAACATCGAGTAATGTAAGTATAACCGATTTCCGCGCATCTTTAGTTGAAAAGTTGATTATGAAAAGTATTATTATTAAAAATCCGACGACCATAAAACATAGTTTGCAAAAAGTTGGAAGGAGCAGATGTTCTACTTGTTACCAAAAAATGGTTAAATTAAAGGGAAGAAAGTATGCACAATCTCATGCAACAAAGACCCAGACTAAATGTACAGCTTGCAGTAAATATTTGTGTCAAATATGTTTTAATACATCACATAGTTTTAACAAAGTATTTTATAATTAGTTTAATTTTTACAACGTTTTGGTTTATATGTACTAATTACATGACTTTTTCATGCTCAATTTATATTATTAAATATTTAGTTGCATTAACAAAATTTTCTTTTTTATTATACTTATTAAACATAATCACACAACATATAAAAACTTTGTTATGTTAATTCCGATTTTGAGATCTATATTTGTGTCTCACTAATGAAGTATTTTGTTTCTATGAGTGTGAGCGAGCCTGTGGTGCCATGAGATTTAAAATTGTGTCTCACTTCAAATATCAGTAAAAATATGTGAAAACAGTTATTTTCATTACTATTACGGCCTATGTAAAATTTGAAAAAAAAGTAACAACTTTTTTGTCATGGCAAAAATTGAACATTTGACAAAAATATATCTGGCAAAATTTGGAATGATCCCGACATATCGTGATGGTATACACACGTGAAGAGGGAAATATGGAAAAATAATTAATAAATGCGACTAACACGAAGTCCTACGTAAGCGGTCTTGATGCGAACGCGATTGCGAAGCGAAGTGATGCGGTGACACACGAATTCAAAGCGATGAGCGCGACGCGGCGGATTTTGTCCTACGTACGCACGAATCGCCTCGCACGATTGCAGCCGTGCGTCAGTCTGGCATCGATGAACGTAACTGATCGCGTTCATTCGCGCGAAAATATCAAGCCGATTGATCGCGTTCGCTTCGCGCCACGTCGCTAGGCGAACCGCGTGCATTTGGTCATGTAGGACATTTTGTTCACTATACACAGTTTATTATTTTCGCGCCGCGCCGCGTTCGCGTTAAAATTGCTCACGTAGGACGTCGCCTAAGGGTTTTTCTGCAGACGAGTAAAACAGGCGCGGAACGCATAATGGGAAAGGGATTGTTTTAAATAAATACAAATAATAATAATCAAATCAAATCAATTCAAATATATTTGTTAATATACATGAAATGAAACAAAAATTCTTACTACGCTTAACATCCGCTCTTACGCAATATCTATATACAAATGACCTTGCACGTGCTTGCAACAAACTTAACCGAAATAGATTAAAATCTTCCCACCACCAAATTGACATCGATACCCGCTCAATAAATATTTGCAAATGTAAATTTAAAAATAAATAGACATATATATCCAAGCATGTATACACACGCCTACTGCTATATTATACTTAAATACTTATCCGTAATTTAATCGCACATAAACGTATAGATCCGCTCGCACTCGCATGATCGCATACCCTCACACATAACACTCTTTCGTCTTTGTGCATAATCATAATGATAATAATAGTAAGTTCAACATTTACAAACGGGCTTATTCATCCTATAATTACGGACGTTTCATATTCCTTATCTTCTATGTAAGATGCATGAACCCTTTCAGTCGCATTTTCCCTTATACGGTATATTTAATGCTAGTTAATTTGTGTCTAACTTTGTAAACCGTATGCGGTACAGTTTACATTATTGGCTTCCTCGCTTTCTCTAGATTACCAACATGCTCCGAAGTTGACTAGAAGCAATTTTACTGCAAAAACATCTCATATTGGTGGTATTCAAATTCAGCTCTTACGAACAGAACTCACTACCTAATAATAACGATAAAATAATTTTACTATCTTTATATAATAATTTTTTTTTTTTAATTTTTAATAATGTGGACTATAGTGGTTTTTTTCATAAAAAATCAATTGTAAAATTAGTTAAATCACTAATATTTATTTTCTTGTGAAAAACACAAAGCTTTTCGGCATTTACGCCACTATCAAGTGAACAAATTTTTTTTTAAACAATCATAATTTTAAAAGTATAAATTCAAAATAATTACTTAGAAATATTTGATGGTGAATCTATATTCCGTAAAATTTTATTCTGCTTGTCAGTTCTGTTTATTTTTTCAATTGTTGAAATTGAATATATTAACATCAATTTATTTGTTTACTAAATTTGTTTTTTTATTAATTTTTTTCCGATATTGTTTTCTGGATTCTGCAAAAGTTGCATACTAATATAGAATGTTAAATTTTCATTTACTCCCGCAATGAGAAATACTTATTTTTCATTCTACTTGTAAAATTGTGTTTTTTAAAAAATTGTTGTTTGTATATTTTTATATTTTATATTTGACTTTTGGATATCGTACGTTGCGACAGTAAATGAAAATTTAAACTTCCATCAGTATACCACTTTTTCAGAATCCAGAAAATAATATCGGAAAAAATTAATAAAAAAAACAAAATCAGTAAACAAATATATTTATGTTAATATATTCAATTTCAACAATTCAAAAAATAAACAAAACAGACAAGCAGAATAAAATTTTACGGAATATATATTCACCATCACCGTCAAATATTTTTAAGTAATTATTTTTAATTTATACTTTTAAAATTATGATTTTTTTTTTAATTTTTTGTTCGCTTGATAATGGCATAAATGCAGAAAAGATTCGTTTTTCGCAAGAAAATAAATGTTAGTGATTTAACTAATTTTTCAGTTTATTTTTTTATATAATAACTCCGCAGAGTAATATGTGAACATGTACACATATGTATATAAAGTTTTTCCAGAAAATATATACGAAGAAAACCGTTCTAACGGTATATTTATTAGTCATCGGGAATTTATCAGATCCGAATTTTGACGTTCGTAATAATCTGTCAAAGAAAGAGTCAAAGTGTTCCATCAAATAAATGTTACAATTTATTTTATAATACCGAGGATAATTATAAATTTTGGAAACAACTTGCAGCCATTTTGCGACCGAATTGTCAGGCCTAGGTTATTTTCAAGTAATCACCCAAAGACTATCTTCACACTTTATATATATATATATATATATATATATATATATATATATATATATATATATACATATATATACGTATATATATGTACAATTTCCACAAATACCTATAACTTAATTTAGTTTTCAAAAAACAGAAGTTTATCATAAGTCCAAGTTTATTTTTTTCAGTCGTCCTTGTAAACTTTTGAATTAAAAAAGTTTTTAACTCTACTACCGTTTGCTCGATTCATTACCTGTTCGTATATACAAAATTGCATACGCGCAATACACGTACACTGGCACACATACACACACACACAAGTACACATGCGGTAACACATACACGAAATATGCTCACATATACATATATACATTTCCAATATTTTATTCATGTATAAATATATATATATATAATTATAGTTGTTATAAAACATGATTGTAAAATTTTTAATGGTAAATTTTAGTGGATGAATATTGCACGCCATTAATTCTTTTTTTAGGTTGTTATTTATGCTTTTAATTTTTACGAGGTTCCGAGTTTCGCCACTTCAAACTATTTCAGCTGAACAAATAACGACTGCACACTAGAATTTTTTCTCTATTTTACGGCACTATATTTTTGAACTTTGCTCATCGGAAGCGACGCGAGCTTTTAATTTTGTTTATGGCCGAATAAATTCACATAAGGACCTACTACAGATTTTTCCCAATTAAGTGTTGTGTTATAAGCAAAATTTAATCACTCAGTCGTACACGCCTTAATAATATCGTAGGTAAAGAACGAAAGGTGTCTTTATGTACACATTACCATATCACGTGCTTGCATTTATATATATATGTATAATATATATAATATATAAGAAACGAACTGATTGAAGGATAGACAAATATTCGATAATGACTATTATAAAAAATGGGTTTAAACATAGTAGAAATATAAATCTGGTGGCGATATGTACGGATATCGAATAAAATATTTTAAAATACCGCAAATATTTCAGGTTTTATATACGGTCGAAACTCGTAGCCTATTTGTAAGGAAGTAAAAGATAAATTAAAAGTACGAGTTTTTCAAGTTGCAGACTGAAAAATCAGATTATGGATCGAGTTCTGGTTTAATCTGCCTGAGAGATAGTAATATAGTTTGTTCGTTATAAATAGATTCCATCAGAAAGTAACTGTTTGTGAAATTATTGTTTTATTATAATCATGAGTAACAACATCATCATCATTATATATATATTTCGTTTATGCTTCGTCGAGTTTATCGGTTGTGTTATCGCGTTTTGTCTAAATCGCTTTTAATAGTTATTATCAGAGTCAGCTGATCGGTAAGTTCGTTCCAATTATAATTCATATTCAATAGAATAGATAAATCTTATCTTTACTACATTGTATTGTCGCGTATAGCGACACGGCTTAATATGACAAAGACGCATAGTGCCGTCGCATCTTCGTCGAGTTGTACGGCCGCGGTCGCAAATGTTAACATTACCAATAACTAACAGTAAAAATAGTAATAATAATAAATATGCTGCTGGCAACAGTAGCAGTAATATTACCTCAAATATCGCTGTTACGAATATGAAAGGAATTAATAAAATTAATTCATTGAATAATATTGTACATAATGGTTCTAGTAATGTCAACATGAATGTTGATAACGAGCAAACAACACAGGTAACGGACCCGACATGCCGATCTACGCGCATTAATTTAAAACCACATAAAACGGTTCCCTCTATTACATTTAAACAACAAATTCATGGCAAATTATACCACCCAGAAAACGCACTCGAGTACGAACTCCTGAAACTTCTCCTGATATAAAAGGAAATAGATTTTTGCCTTTAAGAAATCTTCCTGACAGTGACATTCATATATCAGATACGCAAACAAGAACTGGATGTGATCGGGAAATCGACGTAACAAGAAGTCCAAAGCCACCCCCTCCCCCTTATTCTTGTACGGGGTAATCAATTATAAACATATGGAACAGTGTATCTCTTCCATCATAAACAAAGTTGAATTCACTTGTCAGGCCTTAAATGACAAAAAAATTAAGTTAAAAGTTAACAATGCAAATAGTTATCGAAAAGTCATCAGATATTTGAAAGATATAATTTATCATACTTATCTATTAAAAGAGGAACGAAGCGTATCGTGTCGTTATTAAAAATATACACCATACTATGCCGCTAGAGGAAATCAAAGAAGCGTTAAACTAACAGGGATTTCTAACAGGAAACATAATAAATATGCGACAACAAAAACCAAACAATTTGCCAAAGTTTTTTGTAGATCTCGAACCAAACGATAACAATAAACAGATATAACCTGCTGAATATGAAAATAAAGGTGGAACCTCCGCATAAGAATAAAGGAATAATACAGTGTACACTCGATGCCAAATGTTTGGCCATGGTAAAGCGTATTGTGCGTTGCCATGGTGGACAGCATGACACTGAGAACTGTACTAAATTAATGAATGAACCGCCAAAATGTATACACTGTGAAGGCAACCACCCGCCAAATTACAAAGGCTGTACTGTATACAGAGAATTGTTAAATAAAAGGAACAAAAATCACAATAAACCATATCAAAATAAAAATGATATGCATAACTTTGAACCAACTGCTGCAGATTTCCCACAAACATTCAATATAGAAAATATGAGAAAACCTAAAAATAATTACGTTCTTTTAACGCTGTTTTTATTAGACTCAACAAGAAAACAAACCACGCTTCAAGCAACGTCAAATAATAACGATCAGAATAATAGTATTAACAATCAACTCCAGGAAATACTGTTGGAATTTAAAAGCATGTCTAACCAATTAATACAACAAAACAGTATGATAATGAATTTGTTATCAACAGTCATAAATAAATTTGTTTCTAAATGAATCGCCTATTAAGAATAGCTACGTGGAACATAAACGGATTGGCATAGTATTGTCATTAAGTTGAGGCATTTATTATAAGTAACAAAATTTATATTCTGTTGATATCTGAATCACACTTTACAAACAAGAGTTTTATTAAAATACCGCGTTATACAGTCTACCATAACCAACATCCAGATGGTAAAGCACACGGAGGTACGACTGTTATAATAAAAACATCAATGAAACACTCTGCAATAACCAACTTTACTGAAGCATATCTACAGGCAACCACTGTAACCATTGAAACAACTTTAGGCTATATTGCAGTGCCATCGGTTTATTGTCCCCCCTAGGCACAAGATTAAGGAAGAACATTTTGACGAGTACTTTAAAAGTCTTGGAAATAAATTCATAGTTGGCGGAGATTTCAATGCCAAACATACATCATTTGGCTCTAGCTTAACAACACCAAGAGGAAGATAGTTATATTCATGCCTACTGAAAAATAAATATCAGTGCTTGTCAGACGGAAAACCGTCATACTGGCCAAGTGATATAAACAAACTTCCTGATTTGTTGGATTTCTTCGTCAGCAAAGCAATTAATCTGAGCCAGACACTAGTTGAAGCGTCCACGGACGGAACTTCTGATCACTCGCCAAAAATACTAAGCCTCAGCAGCACAGTGATACAGATCCCCATTACACAAAAATTAACAAACAAGAAAACTAATTGATATGTTTTTCAGCAGATGGCTGAAAGTGAAATCGATCTCAATATTCCGTTAAAAACTGAAGAAGAATATCGAGATGGGTGTCGAACATGTATTCACAAATCGGCATATTTAGCTACTCCTATAAATAAGTCAGATAGAAAAACAAGTCATCCGAAAATGATAAAAGACATGATTGCAGAAAAACGGCGACTAAGAAGAGTTTGACCAATATGATAGGACCCCAGTAAACAAGAATGCACTGAACAAAATGACAAAAAAACTGAAGAAAACACTCTCGGGCATGAAAAATGAAGTTTTTCACAAATATCTAACAAATCTTACACCAATGGCAGATACAGATTATTCCTTATGGAAGGCTATTAAGAATATAAAGAGGAATCATACATCTCAGTGTCCACCAATTATAGTAGAAAATGGCCAATGGGAAAGAGCAGATAAAGAAAAAGCGGAGACATACGGTAAATACCTCTGCAAAATTTTTCATCACGATAATTACAGCACATTAACCTCCGAAGAAAAAAATATCTACAATTATTTGGAAACACCATTTCAGATGTGCCTACCTATTACTTCTGTATCACCAATGGAAGTGAAAGCATGTATACAAAAACAGCTTCAACCAAAAAAAATCACCAGGTTATGATTTGATAACCTAACTAATGCTTAAAAACTTGCCACGGAAAGCAATAGTCCTCCTAACATACATTTTTAACGCGATTCTCCGTAACTACCCTATCCAGTGGAAATTCGCATCTATAATTATGCTGAAGAAGCCAGGCAAACCGCAAGAACTAGTCACATCCTACAGACCCATCAGCCTACTACCGACTATGTCAAAATTGCTTGAAAAACTAATTTTGAAAAAAATAAAATCAATTCTTGATGGTAAAAACATAATATCTGATAGGCAATTTGGTTTCAGAAACAAACACAACGCAGCAGAGCAGACTCATCGAATAGTTAACTTAACAGTAGTTTCGAAAACAAAAAATTTTGTCCTGCGGTATCCTCGACATTGAGAAAGCTTTCAACAGACTTTGGCATACGGGTCTATTATAGAAGCTAAAACTTAACTTGCCACACCAGTACTATACACTATTACAATCATACTTAACGGATAGATACTTTCAAGTTAATATAAACGGTGCTCGATCACAAATATATGCTATACGCTCTGGTGTGCCTCAAGGCAGTGTACTCGGTCTGTTGTTGTACCAGATATATACATATGATTTTTTGGAAAATAGATACACTACTACAGCCATGTTTGCGGACGATACGGCGATATTATCCACTGACTGTAACCTAGCAGTTGTTCATCTTCTGCAGTTGGAGAAGTGGTTTAAACTGTGGAAGATTACAGTTAATGAGTCTAAGTCTAATCACCTCCTTTTTACATTAAATAAAAAATTTGCAAATGTGATGATTCAGTTAAATGGAAGAACGATTCCAACAGTAAATAAAATAAAATATTTATGACTGCATTTAGATCAACGTTTGACTTAGAAAGATCATATTCTGGTCAAACGGAAACAACTGGATCTGAAACCGAGAAGTATGAGCTGGTTGATGAATAATACTCATCACTGTCTGTAGAAAATAAACTTCTACTGTATAAAGTAATTCTAAAACCAATATGGACCTACGGAATAGAAATCTGGGGAACAGCCAGCGATTCGCGAATAAAAATACTTCAGCGTTTTCAGGCAAAGGTTTTGTGCAGCATTGTGGGTAAGTTTGTAGTGACGATCTTCATAAGGACCTTCACATGCCGACTGTAATGGAAACTCTCAAAATCCACAGTGAGAGATATCCAGTGATTACAGCACCATGTAAATCCATTGGCAGTCGATCTCAAGGATAACAGCGCTCATTTTCAGCGACTGAAAATACTTACGCAAGTGGAGCTATGTGGGCGATCTTAACTAATGTTCATCAAATAAACAATAGCTGTTGTTGGACAGCGTTCTATTAATATTCAATTAATCTGATAACAGTGCTACCACCTAGGATAGATTGTATGCTATATATATATACACTAATATACTACAATTACAATTACAATAGTCTGTATTTCCCATTTTAAATTAAAATTTACAAATATTATTTTCTTAACGCTAAACTAGTATTAATATGTATAACTTTCTTAATGCTAAACTAATACTAATATGTATAACTTTTCTTAATACTAAACTAATATTATTATGTATAGCTTAGCTTAATGCTAAACTAATACTAATATGTTTAAATGTATTAGGGAAATTAAGCCTGTGAACGAGCATTGGACTCTTCCATTTTGTTGTACGTTTACATAACTTACAATATATATATATATATATATATATATATATATATATATATATATATATATATATATCACACGATTACATAATACGCTTAGATCGATATACTGCTGAACTTCAATCTATGGCGATCACTAGTCTATTCCATCCACTTTACACTGGCTGACCTGTTTATATCATCCTGCCGCCATATTGTGCTCGGCCAATCGCGATTTCTGTCCTTCCTTCGACAACCATTCTGTTATTCGTTTCGTCTACCTGTCATCATTTCTTTTTGTCACACGGCCTGCCAGTTCCATTTTAGCTGCGCTGCACGTTCTACTACATTTAAGAGTTTATTTATTTATTTATTTATTTTATTACTGAGATCATTTGCGTCTGTCTATACTTTATATGTCATAAATTAGGCCTGTAACTGTGAGGAATTTGAGGAGTTTTTCAATTATTTGGGGATTATCCTGTAATATTGTTTGTATTGTTTATTGTTTTATTTGTGAGTTTGTAAATATTTCTTAGATTATCATACCATTCAGTAAGTGCTGTGATATGAGCCTTGTGTGTTCTATACGAAATCTGGCTGATGTTACTTCTTCTCGTCTAATTTTTTATACCGATGTTATATAATGTCCTAATTTTGGTTTAATCTGATAAAGGTGTGTGTGAGTGCAGTAAGTTTCCCAATTTTATTGATATACTTTTGTGATTTTTTGTGATATGAATGTGTGCAAGTCGAACGTATGTATGAATTTAACTGTATTTATATTTTTCCTATACGTTTTAGCTGCTGTATATATAGTTTCGTTTCCTGCAATTCTCGAGTGTGCCGGAGTCCATATAAACACCAACTGGTTGTTTGCTGAAGTTAGCTTATGGATAATATATTTTAGATTATCGGTGTTTGTAATTTGAATTTGGTGTGTTGCATATGTTGTAATGCGCTAAATGAGTCGGTACATATTATATAATTTATTTGGATGTGAATGTTTTGTAATGTATTTTAAGGTTTTGTATATTGCTATAATTTCGGCTGTGTAAATGGAAGTTTCTGTAGGAAGATCAAAAATATAAGGTTCGTTATTTACCAAGTAAGCAGAAGTAGTTTTATTTGTAAATTTTGATGCATCGGTGTATATTTGTATATATTCAGGATATTTTTCTTTGAGAATATCGTAGAATTTATATTTTAAAAGTTCTGGAGAGGTTAAGTGTTTAATTCAGTGTTTATGGTAACTGAAACTTTTGTCCAAGGTGGCAGTTTAGGAAGATTGTTTGTTTTAAGTTTTGGTAATGAATATTGAAGTGTTTCTAGTAAATTATTTGTACGTTCTGCAATGGGTTTGGATGCTTTTGGTTTATGTTTGAACAGATCGTGAGATCGATTTGCTGTTACAATGTTATAGACCGGGTTAAGTGGACGGGAAAGTAATCTGGTGTGATATTTGAGCATCAATATTTGCCTTCTGTGCTTAAGAGGTAGTATGCTTGCTTCCACATGCAAAGCTGTACTAGAGCTCGTACGAAAGGATTTTAGGGCTATTTTAGGGGCTGTATTTTGAATTGTGTTGAGGTTTTTTAATGTGGTATGAGGGGCGCTATCATATAGTATGCTACCATAATCTAATTTGCTTAATATATACGATTTATATAATTTTATTAGAGTTTCTCTATCCGATCACCAAGATGAATGATTGAGCAACTTCAACGTATTTAGTTTTTGATTGCAGTTTATTTTTAATTTACGTATATGTTCTTTCCAATTTAACTTTCTATCTAGAGTTAATCCTAGTATCTGTAAGGTGTCTGTTTATTATTTCCCTATTGCGATTACGTTTTGCACTGAATGAGATATGTTTTGTTTTGGATGGAGAGAATGAGAAACCCTGCGATATGGCCCATTGATTGAGATCATTTATGGTGTTTTGAAGTAAAGATTCTATAAATTTTAGTTCGCGATGTGAATAATATATTGAAAGATCGTCGGCATAGATACAATAATTAACTGGAGATGGTATATATTGTTGAATATTTGTCATGGCTATTATAAATAATGTAGGACTAATTAAGAACCTTGGGGGTACCATTTTCTAGAATTTTTACATCTGACATGTAATTATTTAGTTTGACGCGAAATTTTCGTTTATGTAAAAAATTTTTATAAATAGGGAAAAATTTCCCTTAAATCCCATCGGTTTAGAGCTAGTAGTATTTTGTACTTCCATAATTTGTCGAAAGCTTTGTCTAAGTCAAAACTGACTACCGTTGTAATTTTATTATGTACTAAATTTTCTTGAATTTCAGAGGTTAGCTTAATCAATAGATCTTGTGTACTTCTTTGTTTCCTGAAACCGAATTGTAAAGGATCTAATAATTTTTGGTTTTCTAGCTGCCAAATTAGTCTGTTATTAATCATTTTTTCTAGTAGTTTACACAGAGTACTTGTGAGCGAGATGGGTCTGTAGCTAGCCGGATCTAAAGCATTTTTCTTTGTTTAGAGCACTGGTATTAAATAGGACTCTCTCCACTTCTATGTGAAGGTGTGATTGTGCCACAATATATTGAAAAAATGCAGGATAGCATTTTTTGATTCTGGATTAAGATGTTTGATCATGGTTATATGAATTTTTTCTGGCCCAGCAGCTGTTGGGCGCATTTGTTCCAGAGCGGTGTCAAATTCATCATTTGTTATATAAACATTATAATGTTGCTCAGTCACGCAATCGAAATTAAGCGTTTTATTATTTTCTTCGGAATATTTAATTTTTTTAAATTCCTCACAATAGTTAATATTTGATGATACCGTATAGAAATGTTCAGTCAAAATATTAACTATTTCTAATTTATTATCTGTTATGTGTAAACCTGATTTCACAGCTGTGATGTATTGTGCTGTGTGTTTGTTTGTTAGTTTCCTAATTTGTTGTCATAATTTATCGAGTGGAGTGGAAATATTTATTGTTCCAGCGAATTTTTTTCAGTGATTAAGTTTTCTTCTCGTATACACTGGTCCGGGCTTTTTAAAATTTTATTAGATTATAAATAATTGATTGGCGTTTATATTTTGCTAGTAAGCTGTTTTTATTTTTTATTAACAATTTGCAATTTTCAGACCACCATTCGGCGTATTGTTTACTTTTTTTATGAGTTTTGTGTATTGGAACACGGTGTTTATGGCAGCGTCTCTTATTTTTTTAAAGATATAATTATATGATTCATCTATATCGTTCGATATTTTACAAGGTTGGATGTTGACTTTTGCTGTGTACGAATTCCAATCGGCATTAGAAATATTCTAAGTTTGTGATTCATAATTTGACACAGCATTTTTTGTAGGGATATCAATTCCTATATGTTGTGGATAATGATCGCTAGTATAAAGATAGCATCAGCATACGATTTTGTGTAATGAACAATGTTTTGGGCTGCAAATGGTTAAATCGATTGTTGAGTGATTGCCATTGTTGTTAAGATGAGTTGGGCTGCCTTTATTTAATAAGCATAAATTCATTCGATTTACAGAATGTTTAATTATCTTGCCTCTGGAGTCTGTAACTTTCGATCTCCATGATGTATTATACGCATTGAAATCACCAGTTATAGTAAAAGGTCTTGGTAATTATTGAAGTAGATTAATTAACGTCTGTGAGGTAATAACATCGTTTTTATGCAATATGGTGAATTTGAAACCGCAGAGGAAGACTGAGAGGGCAATAACTTCGATACTTGTGTTCAATACATGCGCTTCAGATTAGAGTTGATTTAATATTGCAACAAGAGCACCTCTGGTAGCCACAGACCCGCCTGTATAATCAGCCCTATATACTTTATACTGTTTTAGGTTGACTAGATCTTCGCATTTTAATTTAGTTTCTTGTAGGCATATCGCGATTGGGTTATTTATTGTGATTAATATTTCTAATTCTGGGTATCTATTTTTAAAACTATTTAGATTCCATGATATTATTTCGTTCATTTAAATTTGGCTGATTTGTAATTGCATTAGTTTTTTGAATAATTTTTTTTATGAAGTTACCTACACTAGTTTTGAAAGAATGGTGGTTTAGAAGAGGTTTAATTTCAGTTAGAATTACCCCTAAATCAGCAGGATCAGGAGTAAGTTGTTCAATAATTTTTATTTATTGATGTTAACCTTTTAACATATCTAACATAACGTATAGGTTACTAAAAGAGATTAGATATCTGTGCTTATTGTCACGGAAATATTATTTACATGACTGAAGTAGCTGTTTCTTGTTTTGGGGCTTGTCAGTTATGTCACTTAATTTAAGTAATGTATCTTTATATTTTCCTTCTAAATTTTTATTATGGTCTTTACCGTGTAAATCTGTTATGATTAAGTGGAGCGTGTTCGGGTCGATTTCATATTGTTCAAAAAAATGTATTATATTATCACGGTGATCGTACATATTGTTAAGGTACTTTAATGTTTGCTTGAATGATTGATTAGTTGAATTAATAGTATCCTTGGATTTCCGGTAAGTTGTCAATTATTTGTTGACAATAGTCTGATTTACACTTATCGTTTTCTTTGGTTTTGGTAATTGTTTGTATTTCATTTTTTTCGTGGTCTAGATTTACATGGTTAGATAAACTTAATGGTTCAATTTTATTTTCAGATTTATTTGTTTCGCGTTTAATTTTTTTATAATTTTTTATTTTAATTTGACTAATTATTGGTCACAGGTTCATTTTTCCTTATAGTTGATGAGTTTTCTGAAATAGATCGTTTTATGTTTTTATTACCCTCCGGATGGTTCTTGTTTTCGGTTGTTTTATTGGGAATGGCTGTTTCAGTGATGATTTGACTTTTGATATCATCGCCCGATTCTGTCACTGGGTCATCTTTATTGTGTGAACACTGGTAGGTGACGTGGCCTCTCTCTTTACAGATGTAGCAAAAAGCAGACTCGCTAGAGAGGAATATTCTGTACTTAGTATCGTCGTACTAAATTAGCAATGAGTTTAATATTTTGTTTATTTCGTCTCGGTTAATGAAAAATTGTTTTCGGTTGCTTAGTATATGTGTAAATTTGTCTACATTAAATCCTGCTCTTAAATATGTAATAGATGAGGTGGGATGTATATTTAATTGTTTTAGTTCATTTTCAATGATTCAGTTTGGGATTCTAGGGAATATATTTGAGATCAATATTCGTTTTGCTAGGTTTATTAATCTTCTAATTTCTGTTTCATTTCCGTTAATGTTTATCGCGTTATGGATTTCGAGAAGATCGTTTAGCTGTTATGTTGGCTAGGAAGACACAGAAACGATTATTTGATAGTCTAAAAGCAGCTCGAATATTATTTGACGTAATAATTTCGTTTAATTTTTCTACGTACGTAATTTGTTTAATACCGTCTATTGTATTTAAAACTAACGCGCTGTTTTTATCTAATGTAATTTCTGAGCTCTTTATAACTGTCTTATCCGCATAAGTTTATTTATTTATTTATTTATTTAATGAAGCCACACAACAGCTAACAGCCAATTATAGTGTAGGCTTATAAATAAAATAATACAATGAATAATTTTTTCTGAATTATAAAATTAAAAGTAAAAAAAATAAAATACGACGAAAAATACATTGAACACATTCACCAGCCTCACACACATTAAACACACCAGAAAAACTACACGCATTCACAAGTCTTACACTCATTAAAACATACATCATTCACACAATCTTACTCGAAATAAACGGACGAATAATCTTCAACAAATTAATAAATACAATATAAACCTTAACGTATATATTACATGTACATTAGTAAAGGAGCACATATGCCAAACAACCACCACATAATAACAATCTAGAACCATTGGAATAGACAACAGCGAAACTTCTGTTCTCATCGCAAAATATGTTCGGGAAGCAACTTATTAAAGAAATATCTGTTATCAAAGTATATATCCATACAGGGAGATATGTTTAAAAGAGAATTATAGAAGTTGAAAGCTGACGGCAACGGAGAACTTAAACCGAGGTTTGTTCGTGCACGCGGCTCACTAAAAAAGCGATTTGATCGCCTATTTGGTCTTGGTACAACGTAGAAGACGGTTGATGTTAAATACTCACTATATGAAGAAACCTTAACTTGGCTATTTTCCTTATGTAGTGTAAAGACCTCACATCCATTATATTTCTTAATATATCGTAATTCATATATTTAGGGTAAATAACGGTAATATAGATATTTTAAAAATTTACACTGAGCTTTGTCAATTAACTTAATGTATTTATTTTAATACGGATCCCAAATAATTGAACAGTATTCTAAAGGACTACTAATGCATTATAAAGCGACAGTAGCGTCCATGGATCTCCAAAACACATATGAATTTCTTATAATAAAACCTAGCATTTTATAAGAGCAATTAACAACATCGCTTACATGTATTGAAAATTTTAAATTGTCATCAATATTAACTCCGAGATCCCGCACCACAGATTTTTTAATTATCTGCTTACCATTCATCGTGTAAGTGAACGAGTACCTATTTCTATTTCTACAGAAACTCATGTGGACGCATTTGTCATAATTGAAAGTTAAATGATTTTCTTTGCTCCACAGAACCAGCTTATCTAGATCTGTTTGTAAAGATTCACAGTCAGCTAGTGAAGATATAGGAGCATAAATTTTGAGATCATCAGCAAATAAAAGAAATTTTGAGCAAAGGTTCTTTCCAATATCATTGATAAAAATTAGGAATAGAAGGGGACCCAAATTCGGACCTTGTGGAACACCTGAAGTAGGTGAATATGTATTAGAATGGTGGCCATTATACACAACATTGCTCTTACAGTTATATAAATAGGATTCTAATAATATTATAAAATCTTTTGACAGTCCAAGCAACTTTAGTTTATTCAGTAGATGTGAATGACTAACTGTGTCAAATGCTTTACTAAAATCAGTGTAAATACGATAAACTTGTAAACCACAATCCACTAGAAATCTGATCAGTGTATGTAACTAGATTTGTCCCAGTGGACTTGTGCTTCATAAATCCGTGTTGCTCAGGCATAATTTTAGTCAGTAAATAACTGTTCAACCTAACGTATATTATAGATTCTAATAATTTAGCAGGTGTACAGAGTATGGAGATAGGTCGACAATTGGCGATTAGCTGACGATCACCCGATTTATATACCGGTGTTATTTTAGATGTTTTAAGAGAATTCGGCCAAATGCACTGTTTTAATATTAGATTAAACAGATACACTAAAGGCTTTTCTAATAGATCAGAACACAATTTAAATATAAACGGTGGCAAGTTGTCAGGACCAGTAGAAAATTTAGGCTTCAAGTTCTTGTCGGCATCATCATATTCACAAGAAGAAATAGAGTTGAGTTTAAGAATACTAGCTCCAGTTTCAGTGTAATCAGTATCTAATGTGTGTTCACACGAATGCACTGAAGCAAAATAATCAGCAAAAGATTTACATATATCCTCACTGATTTCAAGATTTCTGCCATTGTACTTCATAAATGTAGGCGAAACACGAGAGTCTCTCTTGTTTTGCACAAATTACCAAAATCTACTGGGATTGATTTGGATATTTTTTTCAACGTTACTAACATAATTTCTGAATGATAGCCAATCAACTTTTTAATCTCAGCCCTTACTCTACTGAACTTTATGTAATCAGTATGGTCAGCTGTTCTGCGATATGACTTCCTACATTTCATTTTTAATCTAAGTTTGCGTTTTATTTCTTGTGTAAACCATGGGGGATACTTAGATCTAAAAATTAATTTTTTAGGTACAACTCTATCAAGCGAACCATAAATCTTAGTATAAAAGAAATAAATGTGTTACCTCATTTGTATTAGTAATATTATAAATCTGAGTCCAGTCTCTTCTTGAAACTTCACATCTAACAGTAGAAAAATTGTTAAGTTTCCCAAACCTATATTGTTCAAGTGTTTGTTTTTGCGTGTGTATTATTAGTTACGTTGTATGTGTTGGTGCTTATGTTAGTTGCTTGCGTACGAATATTATAATTATTATTTAAACTCACCGGTACGTTGGTATTATCTATACATTATTACCTGAATCCGTGATACGTGAAGAAGCGATTGATTTGATAAAGCGGTAGAATGGGTTGAGGTAGGTATAATGTTACGTTGAAGCGTTCTTCAACTGACCGCGGGTGGTCGGGAAGCCATACGTATATTGTTTCTTATCTGTTGTCTCTCCACCGAAGTCGAATAGCCGATACCGTAAAATCTGAATTTTTGTAATGAAAGACGATCTAAAAATTTCGACTTAACTCGTTTAAAACGTTAAATACGGACTAATAATAATAATAAAATTAAACGCGACACCAACGTTATCTCTCAATTTGATTACGGGCGCCCTCTTCAAGAGTTTAGTCTTCTGTCATATCCATTAATTAACATTCCTTTCTGAAGTTCCCAACATTGCGCTTTTGTAGTCTCTTCGAGTTACGGAAGGTTTCTTAACTCAGGCTTCATGTTTCCGCTTCATATGTAAGCCCAAGAAGGACGCGTTGTTCTTGTACTTTCATTTTGGTCTGTTGGGTATATCTTTATTCTTAAACACCTTGTTCAACTTTCTTAAAGCTATCCACGAAAGACGCGTTCGTGTTTTTATTTCTTAAGCATTGATTTTTTTCCTCTGTAGTAATTACTTGACCTAAATATATATATCTCCACTGGCCTGTTCCAATATCTGCCCATCTATTTTTATTTGTAATTTTTGAACTTAGATCTGTTGATGTTTTTCGCTAATCCTGTTTTAAGAATATATATATATATGCAACAGTGAATAATAAACAGTATATTCGTTAGCAGCAATAAAATAAGATAAAATCAAATTAAAAACACAAAACTAAGTCACTGAAAATCTATTCATTATTCCAGTCAGATGGCAAGAGTCTTGGATCAAATATGACGCTGCCAATGCCTTGTGTAGACCATTGTAAATTTTAATACAGTACCTAGCAATTGAATATTTTGCTTAAAACGTCTAAAAATTAATCGAGCAGTGATAAATCGATGTATAAATAATTTAAAGAAAATAACGTGGAAAAAATATTTTAATGTAAATTATACCCTTTCAAATTTTACTTATAAGTATGTCGAAGTTTCTACTTTATAACGATAGTGTCGATTGAAAGTTATTGTTTTATTCAAACAATTATATTAGTATAATAATAAACAAAATCTCACATTTTAAAAATTATCTTTAATAACATTTTTATAATAATGAACAATTAAGTTATTTCAGTTGTTTTATTTTAAAAATAATTATTGTTTGAATTTTCGTTATTTCGTTTTGATGATTTATTTTTACAATGATGAAAGTATTAAAACTTCTAAACAGTTTAATTACTAATTGATCTGCTCTATTATTGCTGAAATCGATATTACTATGCTTACAGTTGAAAAGAGTGTTCTTAACAATATCAGCAAGGTTACATTAACAGGACACGGAAAACTCGCCGAATACCTTCGTAGATTTGGTCTAGAGAACGGTGATAAATGCCCCTGTGGCCAAGTAGAAACAGCGCGGCACATACTATTTGACTGTCCGCTGTATAATAATGAAAGGAAGTTCAATGAAACAAATTTTAATCTAAAAGGCAAGTCCATAGCAAATAATTTAGAAATTTTCGCATTCCAAGTATTACATTCCAGATTTCAGAAATAACTGATAACTTAGCGCAGTGGTGCAATATTGGTATAAAATTATATGTATAAGTGCGTGTGTGTGTGTGTATGTGTGTGTGCGTATAAAAGTGTGTGTGATTGTTTGTGTTTGTGTGTTTATTCAATCTCGTCTCGATGATATCACGTGTGAATTCTTGATCACTTATTCAAAATATGAAAATTATGTGTAAATATTTGTAAATTTTTATTGTGAATCATGTACGATATATCATTATAAATATTTTTCTAGATATATAAACATTGTAATTATTGTATAGTAAACTCGTTGAATGCGTGCGTGAATAAGTGGTTCATCGAAATGAACACAGTCCGCACGAATGAAATTATGAATATGTATATATGTATAATTAACTTTAGATTTTGACCACTTATAATCCGAATGTTTTTGTCATCCAATAATAAAATAATAATATATAGTAGACTGTATTCACTAATATCTTAAGAAAAATAAATACATTAATGAAAAAAAAAAGTACACAATTGTCGGAGAGCGCGATATTATGCTTGTATAAATAATCTTTAAATAAGCCGTGATTCGTAATAAATTGTACGTTAAAAAAATTGGGTGTGAATGATGATTACTTAATCTTTTTTTAATGTTTGCGAACATTTTTCTACGCTTTCGAAATGTGGACATATAGACGATCGCTTCGGTATCAGCACTAATGGCAGAGTGCAAAGTTCCACCCTTACAACTTAGACGGAGTTACTTAGCCCTGAAACTGTTGATACGTAGGATGAATAATGATCGCTTCCCTTTGTTTAACATGTTCAGTCATATCCATTCTAACTGGCGTTTTTCAAATAGAAAAATGCCCCTGCTCTGTTCCGTTATAACAAGGTTGGAGGAGTTTCGTGCACGTCTCACGTGCATGCAAGCTACTTTCCAATTTCTGGTACCATATTTTTACTTCTTCAACAAACAAAATTCATCCTTTTTCCCTGAAAACTGTAGTCTGTATCCTCCTATATTAACCCGAACCACTTTCAATAGTATTATCTCAGAAATGTTTCCACTACACATCCTTGTTTACACGGATGGATTCAAGTCAACTCTTGGAACGGGAGCAGCGGTGTTCATTCCAGCTCTCAATATTAGTAACGTGTACAAATTATGCCAAGAACGTTCAGTATTTACTGCAGAATGTGTAGCAGTACTACAAGCCTTGTCAATTCTACCGGACTTAAGTCTTCGCGGAAATTACCTTATTATTACCAATTCCAAAAGCGTGGTGACGGCTGTAGACAATAAACGTAGCGTGTCTTGGTTTAGTTTTGCTAAAACTTAATAATTTGGAACGTGTGGGAATATCTGTGTCCTTCTTGTGGGTGCCGGGTCATAGAGGTATTCCAGACAACGAATTTGTTAACTCATTGGCTAAAGACGCGTCGTCTAGTGGTGTAGAGCTCTCCTTAATAACTCACAAAGATATCATTCACTTTATTCAGCCAGAGCATAGGGATCAATGGGAGCTAATGTACACTAAGAGCATTAGTCAATCACCTCTCACTTATTACTATCACCTCCAGCCGTCTCTCCCCAAACTCCCATGGTTCTATCTCTTTAAAAAAATTAGTCGTAAGGGGAGTGTACTCATCAGCAGATTGTGATTTGGACATCATTTGTTGCCTGACCGTCTTTTCCGCATGCAGCTTAGAGAAAGTCCGTTCTATCCCCTCCATTCTGAACAGGTAGTCTGCAGCCCCGATCATGTCTTTTTTGAATGTTCTGCTGTAGCACCATTGTGCTTGGAGCTTTACCTTATCTTGTTACGTTCTTCGAGTATTACATCTCCGTGTAATGTATCGTCCCTTTGACATCTGGATAATCGACAATTGTTCCCCCATATAGGGACGTTTTTAGAGAAGTCAGCATGCTTGATTAAGATGTAGATAGTCCCCACAGTATCACGTTAAAGAAAAAACATTTTTACGTTAGAAAGATACAGGAAAATACGAGACGGTTAATGGTCCTTGACGCGCAACGCGAGGACGTGAACAATTTTTCATCTTTTTAGAGACTTTTTCGCTAATCGAGCGTAGGGAAAAATCTTTGCTCTTTTACATTTTCCGATGTCCAATTGGTCGTTTGTACGATGATTTCCAACATTTTGTTCTACTCGATAATAAAACCTAATCTTAATTTGAATTTTTTTAAAACAAAAGGTATTTAGGGGCTTCGGATTTTTGACATCTTTGATTATTAGCGTTCGTCCATCGATATAGACACCAACACACAAATACATACACACTGTTCAACATTTTTAGGAATGTTGTACTCCGTCTTGAATATTTCATTCTTCATCATCGTTATCGTCACTGTATCAGACTCAATTATCGAACATATCTATCGCTAATCGGGTAGGTTATTTCAATTTTCCTTTCTCGATCAGAAAAACGGCTCAGTTTACTTCCGACCTTATTCTCTCCTTCATCGAGTCCCAGCTACGCTTTGTAAGATATTAATTAAACCGTTCCCAAGAGCTTTTTTGGTTTCACGGTTTTAATTACATTTTTAATCTCGCGTAGTTAATAGATGGATAAACGTTAAAGTTGTTTTCACAAAATTGATCAAGAGCTGTATGACTTCAGCACTAGTGTGCTTTTCAAATATTTAAGAAGGTACATATTGATTGAAAGCATAATTTTTTAGTTTTTGGGGCAACTGCACAACTTTCTTTTTGTTTGTTTAATAAATTTTCTTTTATCTCTTGAGTATTTGTTCGTTCGCCATCTTACTGAAATTTCTGCTTCTCCTCGCCACATGCGTTTAAATTTTTCGAATTTTACTAAAGGTTTGTGGTGTAATCGAAATTTACATCCGCTTTTTTTTCTTAACCTTAGTCACCTCAAGAAATCGGTAATGAACTTAAAATCTTGCGCTCTCTATTTTTCTATCTATCTATTTTTAAAAAAGAAACAATGAAATTATTAGTTAAAATCACTAATTATTTGTAATTAGTAACTAAGCTCTTTTCTAACGTTATGCCATTTTCTAGTTAAAATAATTAAACATTTTGTGTAAGAACAATCGGAGAAATAATCTAATTTAACTAATTAATTTCACGATTGAAATACTCGTCATTGGATATTGTTACGGAATTTCGCCGAGTATTCTAAGCCATCACATCACAATAAGTAAGTTAAAGCTCTCAATCCGGGTCAGTCGATCATGAAAAATATACGATCGCCAGTACGGAGAGCACAATGTGGTGTGTAAGAAAATTATTGACGAAGTCACCCGATCTGATTAGGTATTGGCAACTATGGAAAATTTTAAACCGCGGTGAGGACAATTATTATCAAAATAGAAATACGCACTTCATCAGTCGTTTCAATCACATTTCACAAAATATTTATCTAAAAGCTGTTGGTTTAAGAACGGGCACGATCTTAATAAATATTGCATGTTTAGGGAGGAACGAATATTTGCATATAAAGGACAGATGATTAATATATGTAGGATAGTTAATTGAGTGTTACAAAAGTGACAGAGAGGAGGGATCACTTGTTGCAGCAAATAAGCGTGTGTTAACATGGTGTGACCCATACGTAGGCGAGATAAAACCACTTTATTTCGTCTTCCAGGTATAGTGGTCACAGATGGTTTTGGAACTGTTTTCAGAAGACGAAGCGAATTTGATTCCATTGGTATGTCGGTCCATTGAATACCGGATATGAGGAATGTTTGAACATCACTGGCAGGTGCTGGAATTTTTGGGTTGCCACTTTATCGGCTCGCGCACTGATACCTAGATTCGCATGACCTGGTATCCATGCTATGCAGATCTGGTTTTTCCAACCATGACATTCTTCCATGATCAATTTTATGAATTCATGTTATTTTTTTGAGTAGCGCTGTATACAATTGACCGCATGTAGAGAGTCTATGCAGATTAGTAAGTTTGAGTGTTTGGTATCTGGTAGAGTTAGTGTTAAAAATATGCTGTATAATTCACACGAAAGCACACTGCATGTTGACGGAAGGGGAACTTGGATAGTAAAATTTTCGTGTACTAAAGCGCGTCCAAAATTATCGCCTTTTTTAGCTCCATCTGTGTAGTAAACTGTAAAATCATTATATTTAGCCAGTAGTTGGTTGAAGTTCGACGATAGATTGGAGTTACATGTGGTGGTATTTGTTTCCGTAAGCGACGTATCTGTCTGGATATTGGAACACCACGGTGGTATTTTTGTTGGTACAGATTTGTAAATTGCTGGAAGTGATGTGAAATTAAGTAAAATTGATTGGATTTTGTAATGGATAATATCTTTAGCATGAGGCTGATTATAAGATGCAGATGCTGTTAATTTTGTAGTTAAGTCTGGAATCGATTGTAAACGGCCCAAAAATTTTAGTAAAAGACTGTCTCTGTGTAAATCAGGCGGTAGCTCACCTGCTTCACAATAGTGTAGTGGATCTGAAAGCTCCAAGAGCCAACCGTAAGGCACCGTTGTGAATCGGATTAAGTGAACGAAGAAGTGTGATTTTTGATGAGGAATATGCTGGAAATCCATAGTCACATTTGGATCTTATGAGTGTTCGATAAATCGTCAGCAATGAAGATTTGTCTGCTCCATAAACAGTATGAGATAATTTCTTCATTAAATTAAGTATTTTCATACAAGGCATCTTTAAATAATTTATATGGTGAATCCATTTCAGCTTGTTACTAGTCCCAGATACATAATTGAGTCCGGAGTAGGAATTTGTGTGTCATCTAATTTCACTGTAAGATGATGGTTACAAGATCGAATTAGGCAAAAGTGCATAGCTTTTGTTTTTTGCGTTGAAAGCTTTAGACCATTTTTTTCGGAACACATAGACAGATTATTTGTTGTTTCTTGGAGCGCAGTTTCTTCTAGATCTTCACCATTGCAGGATATAAATACTGTAAGGTCATCTGCGAAGAGTACCATTTGAACTGGAAATTGGATAACTTCGGTTATGGAATTTATAGCTATATCGAATAAGGTTGGGCTTAAAACAGAACCTTGAGGAACGCCATTATTTAAAGGATGACCATTTGACGTTACTGTACCAAGCTTGATGTGAAAATTCCGATGTTGTAAAAAATTTATTATAAAGTTAAAGAGATGACCGCCTATATTCCATTTTTTCATTTGGTTAATTATACTTTTTCTGTGAACGGTATCGAAGACTTTTGTAAAATCGAAAAATACTGCTAGTGTATGTTGTCTGTGGGCAAATGAGTGTAAAATAGAATTTTGAAGGAACACTAATTGATCTGTTGTAAAGCGCAACTTTCTGAAACCGCATTGCTTATTAGTAATTAGCTTACGTGAGTCGAGTAACCACTGGAGTCTTGTATTCACAATTCTTTCCATGACTTTACACAACACCGATGTAAGCGAAATCTGTCTATAATGATCAAGTAGATTTGGATCTTTGTTTGGTTTTAGAATGGGGATAATCGCGGCGGTCTGCCACATTTTTGGGAATATTCCAGAAGACCAGATGTCATTTAATAATTGAAGAAGAGTGTCGAGAATCTATTTCAACATGTTAATATGAAAATAATCAGGGCCAGTTGCAGTTTGTTTTGTAATATGAATAGCAGTATACAGTTCCCTGTAGGTAATATTTTCGTTATATGGTTCGTTATTTATCGTTGTACAGGGAGAATGTTGACTAGCAGAGAGGTTTTCAGGGAGGTTTTTTATTTGCTGAAGCAGCCAGGTGTTGAGCGAGGGCGTTTGCCATGTTTTTGATCTTTGTGCATAGTGTATTGTTTAGATTGATTGTCGATGGAATATAGAATGATTTAGAACGTTCTAAGGAGTGTATTTTTTTCCAGAACACTGCAGGTGGCGTTTTAGAAGTTATTTTTGATGTAAAATCTCGCCACGATTGCTTTTTAGCTTCTCTCAATATATATCTAGTTTTAGCGCGCTGTTTCTTATATAAAATGTAATTAGTATTGCTTGGATTACTTTTCAGCAATTTTAGAGCCTTTCTTATGGCTGATGAGCATTCCTTCGACCACCAAGGTGTTGCATTAGTCCGAAAATGTCTTGAGCTCGGTGGGGTGCAAGTTTTAGCAAGTTGAACTAGGTCGGAAGTAAACAATTCTATACTTGAAGTATCATATATATTATCATGACAAAGTGTTGAATATTTTTTCCAATCGGTTTTATTATAATTCAAAGAATTGTGAATTGGTTGAGAATATGTGGTTCCCTGAGTGGTGTCAAGAATAACCAGAGGAGTATGATCACTTCCTGCTAAGTCCGGGTGATAGAATACATGAAGTTTGTTTTGCAAGTTGAGCTGATGTAATAACTAAATCAATTGTAGACCATGTTTTGTATGAAAAATTGAAGTGTGTGGGATCCATATTATGTATTATAAGATTGTGTCGATGAATGAATTGTTCGAGAGCCCTCCCTTTTTGATTTTTAATTTTACCACTCCATAGGGGGTTGTGGGCATTAAAGTCACCAACTAAAATCAATGGTGAGGGTAGAGGTCTTGGAATATGCATTGTAACTGATCTATTGAAATTAATTCATTGGGAGGAAGATATATACAGTCAAGTGTTTTTGGATGTTTGGCCAAAATTCTAATCGCTGCAATTTGTAAATTAGAAGAAAGTTGTATTTGGCGATATGGTGTAGAGGATTTGATAGCGATAAGTACTCCTCCATGAGCATGGTTATTATTGTCTGGAGTACATGATATTGTGGAGTATGTAGGAAGGTGAATTTTTTGGCTTTCTTTTAAGTGGGTTTCTTGAAGACATAGTATGGTGGGATTGTAAGTTGAAATCAGATAGCTTAGATCTTCATAATGAGCATACACAGTCCATTACAATTCCATGTAAGAATAGATATGCCGTCGATCATGTGGAAAGAGCAATGTCTTGTTTTTTAGATTCCAATTTCAGCTTATTCAGAATTTTTGTAAATTTGATCTTGGTGCTCCGATCCTTTATCAGTGGTTAATTGTCTTCTAGCATATGAATTAAACCACTCATGTTACCTGTGAAACCCTTTGCTACCGACACCGTGTCAGTAGATTTATTACACATATCGACAAAAAGAGAAAAATTGTTTAATGAAGGAATCGGATAATTCTTACCGTGAGACGTAAAGTTAGGCTGCAATGGCTGGAAGATTTCTTTCAATGACAGATTCTTTTTTCTTGATTTGTAATATTAATCTTTCTAAATTATTTTGGCAGGTTCTTAGAATATTTTCCTCTCTTTGCGTCATCGACCATGTTTAAGAAAGTTAAAGATGGTAGCAGGCAGCTGTTGAACGCCACGCTTTTTAGATTGGGCGGAATATTCCTCTAAAAAATTGATTTCATCATTCAGTACTTTTTCCATGTTTTATATATATATATATATATATATATATATATATATATATATACATGTATAGGCAATGATTAGTTATTTTAAAAATTGGGCCGCCGTTTATTTTTACTTAACTTTAAATATAAATTATTTTAATAAAAAAAAAATTGTGGATTTCAGAAAATTTTATCCTCATATATAGGTGTATATATGTTTATATAGTGACGAGTGTTGATAGGCAAACGATATAACTGTTTCTATAATTCGCGTCTTCTTTAGAAAAAGTCTCTATTCATAGTGGATCACGAGAAACGTTAAACCGAAAAAAAAAGGAACTAAGTTACAAAAAAGAAAACCATCCTAGTTATAATTACTAAGAAACTTAAGAGAGAAGATGATAATGACGAATATTAAAATATTGTAGATTAAAAAGTTCTTAACTAAAATTATTTTTAATTTCTTTTTGATCTTTATATATATGTATATCTGATAGTCGAAAAAGTTCCCTGAAAATGTTTGATAGACTATAGGTAACATCTTGACTTTTATTATCGACGAAAACTGTAATTACTATTTCGTTTATAATAATTATTAATAATAATATTTAAAGTATTATTATTATTATTGTGATTCTTATCCTTCTGTCATCCGTTGTGGACTTGTCTTTTTACTTCCATTCCGAAGGAAAATTTTGTCTGGTTTATTATGGGTTAAAGCTGTAATTGCCATTTTCTTACAATAATAATAAAAATCCTCTTGATAATGACAACACCGAAATTCCGATATTATTATTTTAAACATGATTACTATTATTATCAATACTGTCATCTGTTGTAGGTTCGTATATTTTCTTCTGTTCTAAATCAATTTCCGGCCTCTAAAATATTTCCTTTCCGGCTCGTGCTAACTGTCCGTAATTAACGAAACTTTCCCGTAGCGGAAGTCTGAAGGCTCGTTTTAATTTTAATTTTTTCTTTCGTTTAAACTTTACATCATTATTTCGAGAAATTTTGCTGATCATGATTATTTTATCACATCTGTCGTTAATCGATTTCTAACTATCTGACTATTTCATAGTTTTCCAATTTTGGCTATATTTGAATTTTTTAATCCGTTTTCTTTATATCCGCCGGAATTAAGGAAATAAAAAGAAGACTAAATTGTCGCGGTTAGCTAACGATTGAAAATTGTACGGTAAATGAACAATTTAAAAATGCGCTAATAGTCTTTATTGCACTCGAATGCTTATACCGTGCGCTAAAGGAGAACAGAGCTAAATTTCAAACAAGAAATAAAATTCTAATTTTGTTATATATTCACCGCCAGTTAAGCTTGCCTTTTTTTTTGTGTTGTTGTTGTTGAATACGCCAATGCATGTCTCAATAATTGGAAACCTAAGTACAAAAAGTAGAGTTTGGAATTGTCGTAATGCCGATAGACTAGGAAATATATTACCGGTTCCAGGTCATAAGGAAATCGTACGGAAAGAAGCGGTGAATATGGCAACCCCATTCCATACTGTGTTTCTCGACAATATATAAGGCGCTGCCATCCATAGAACCTGAAATACTTAATTAACTACAACTGACAACAGAAGTGGAGTTCGTACCACCATAACTTCTTTCTTGCTATCGAACGCAATGCTGACTTCTGAAAACCACCTGTTAATTTATCCCGTTCCAACTATATAGCACTCAGAAGGCTTCGTCTTGGCCACATGCCACTCTCTCATGACTCGATCTTTCTGCTTTTTGTCCTTGTTCTCTACTCCCAAATCCCTCCATTATTCGCCAACACTGTCCCACACTCCAACCCCATCAACCCTATATCTGTTCGCATACCCTATCTGGTTTCCTTTCCAAACACCGTGTGCGCTGGTAACAATATAATACATTATAAAAACACGCGGGGTTGCATCGTATCGTGACGACGAAGCAATTATAATCAGTTCTCTCGGGCGTGTATGTGTCTATGTACGCTAACGCCATATTATGAATTCTTTGTACGCTACTTACACCGTACAACAAAATATGCATAGGTAAGTAGTCGCCCAGCTTCGATATGGAGACAGCACTTAACGATAACGATACATCTTTTTTTGTGTGGGGAGTGAGTCTTTTAGGTTTTTTTTTTTCTAAGAATTTCATTTTTCATCACCACCGGGTGTTGAAGTTTACATTTAATCGTCCGATGTAACTGTTAATTCGGTTTTTCAACACATTCGAAACTTTCTTAATTAAAAAATAATAATTATAATTAAAACAAACGACGTTTCTTTCTACTTCCTATATTCACCTAAATATTTCTCCGAATTCTGAAATTAAAGAAGATATCGATTGCGGTTGAGTCCTCTATTTCAAATTACTTTTCTAAATACGACCCTGTCCAGTATTTTTGCGGTTTTCTCATGAACAATTATCCTGGAAACACTTGAAAATATGCTACCGACCAACGCACCATCAGTCTTTCTTTCTTCGGTTTTTCGCTTATTTCTTTTCCATTTCTTCCGGAGGAGTAAAAAAAAAAAAAAAGTTAAAAATAGAATTAAAAAATTAAAAATGATTCATTCATTCTATCATTCCTCTCTTAGCAGAACATTTCGTATTTAGGTTAACAGGGTTATTAGTTCGACAATAGTTAATAGTACGTTTTCTCGAATTCGATTTTTTCGTGTAAAATCCAGACATATGTACACAGTCGCCCTTTTTTGTTCGCGAAAGTACTCCTTCGTAAAAGATAATTTGGCTGTGGCCTAATTGCTCGAGGGTTCGAAACCAACACGCTACATTAAAAGTTTATAAAGTTTTCATCTAATGATGAAAAGAGAAGGCAGTGACACCTCACTCCGTGTCACATTAATGCGCGCCCATTTACGTTGCATATTATTCAAATAGTGTCTTTAATGCTAGCTCATTTCGTACGTGAAAATAAACGTACAACGGCTAGTCACCGTGTTATGCAACGAAAAAAATGATGATGATGATGAGAAGATAATTTTAGTTTTAACGAGAAACCTGACCCTAACGAAGCAGAAAGAAAGAAACAATGAAAAATCAGTATTTCCTAAAATAATTATAAAGGGAACAATCTAATAATAATAATAATAATATTAATAATACGCGTTGTTTTATCGTTCAGAAAATTAGGAATTTCATAATAGATAAACTTAATCATAATTTAAATATTAAGCGAAATGAAAAAATAATGAAACTTAATTGTTACTTTGCAGGAAAAATTCCACAAAGGAAAGCATTTTAATTGATCTTAATGAATAATTAAATAAACGATATTGTGTTAAAAATAGTAATAAGTATCGGTATTTAAGAAATTTCTGGAATTTACGTGAAAATTACATTTTATCGCTCGAAGTAAAAGCCTCTATATTTGTTGTCGTAGCGATTGATAATTGTTATCACCCGTAGACTAGAAGTTACCCATCGCCTGTGTAATTATTTTTTTTAATACCATATCGCTGTATCTTTCTTTTAACAAGTTTATATATTAGTATACATATATATATATATATATATATATATATATATATATATATATATATATATATATATATGCGTCCGTTAAAAAATTTAAATTATTGTATGTTCTGGGCTATCCGTGATATCAATGTAAAATAAAGCTTATAACGAATGACATAATATAGGCTATAAGTTGTATGAATTTCATCATTATTGCTTTAATTTTGTTTGAGTTAAATCAGACAGATATACAAAAATTTTTAAAAATTGATTTTTGTTGATGTGTGATAAGAATAGCCCACTGCAGTGATTATAGTGAACATATTCGCAAATCACAGACAAGACAGTTTAATATATTAGTATAGATATATATGCGCGTATACCTGGTTTTGTTCAACACGATTGCGAGGCGTCGATTTTGTAAACGCTGCAATCTATTTATATCACTAGCGCTGAGGTTAGATCAAGGAGTATAACGTTTTAGGTACGATTAATAACTTATAGGTCATAACGTCGATCCGCTATTAAATATTGGAAATTGCGCTGATTTTTAAATATAGTAGTTTAAAGCAGGTTTACGTCTTGTGATTACTATCGTTAATTCTGAATATCCATTTATCGCAGAATTTGGATAGCTCGATAGTAAGGCGGTGTCGTCCGCATATATAAGTGTGATAGTGGACATCGTCTGTAGTGAGAACAGAGTCGTTATGTCGATGATAACGACAACGTATCGATAAGAAGCGATTTTAAAAATGGTGCGCGGCCATCTATGTTCGTAATTGAAGAATTTTTATGACGTCTTCTTTTCAAGATTTTTTTATACGTTCATATTTCAGAGTGGGTAATATTACGCGTGTCCAGTTTTGGTTTCAATCTAGGACAGTACTTATTGAAGGCTACAAGTGGTATAAAACTTGCGCAGCAGAATATACTCCCAAGTAGAAAAATAACATAATCAACAAGTGCATAGACAGTTCAAACCTTCCAGAAATATGCACTCTTTCGTTAATAAAATTTCGAGAAAAATTTTATCGTAATTGTAAATTTGATAATAATGATTTAATATAATCGGATAATAACGATATGGCTAAGCTCCGTATTCGCTGCACGCGTTACGAACATAGTACGACGATCGTCGTGTGTTCACGTCGTGATAATTTGATTAATTCGGGAAATGAGGACTAATATTTAATTTAATCGATATAATGGAAAAATATATAATTATTTATTTTTAAAATAAAATATTCAATTCGACGCTTGCTAGTATACTAATCATGAATGCACGTTCGTGTAGTTGTAATAATTATTATTATAGTAAAAAATCGGATTTGTGATGAGCGAGCTATTGTCATACAATAGTAGTAGTTAAGCTGATACGATCACAAGGTAAGTGCAAAAAGAAAATTGCGCATGCTCAAGCTCGATCGAGTGGGGAGATGACGAGGAGAGGGGGAACAGAAGATGTTGGAGAAGTTGATAATTAAATCCGAAAAATAATCAGAAAAAGAAAGCGAGTCAGGAGTTAGTCGAGAAGAAACAGTTGGTCAAGACTCAAGAAAAAGCCAGTGATGAGTTAGCCTTTAGTTATGTCAGTATGCAGAGTTAGAGCCAACGGAAAGGAAATGATATATATATATATATATATATTATTCTAAAAAAATGTTATTTTAACAATTCGCCGATAAAGAGTAGAAATATATTAATTTTATCGCATGATAAAATCGATATTCGTTACGGTAAAAAGTTTATCGGCTGATCAATTTATGTTTTAAATTATCTTTCGATAATAAATTATTACTTCATAAACACCGCGTCATAGTTTTCATTTTTGAAATAGAATAAGAAAAAGTACTAAAAAACAAGGAGAGAAGTAGTAAAGAATTACATATAATATAGGAGGATCCTAAGCGTGGTATAATGAAGTTCGTACAAGTCCGTTGGGTCCTCGCAATAGTAAACATCGTTTACTTTATCTTTTTTTTTTTTTATTATACTCCTTTAATCCGATAATTTATGTCGCATTGTTATTTAGAATTATTTAATTGCGTCGTTAGTGTGAGGTAACTTGTTTCGTTTATTTGCTGTAAGTCCCCCCACCCCCGTTATTTTTCCTGCGATGAATAAATCATTTGATAGTTTGTAATTACGTTTTCGTAATATAGTCGATTAGTCTTTATTGATACTTAAATTTTTAAACGTCGTTTTATGTATGAAATAATTATATAAATAAATCTTTCTTCTTCTTTTTCGATAAATATATTAAATCTAATAAAAAATAATCATTAAAAAAATCCATAACGTATTTAATTTGATAATCTATTATCAAGGGTGTTTTGATTTTTTAAATTGTAGGTTGTCCGGAGACTCAAAATTGTACGCAACAATGTATTTACGATCGACGAATGGACCAACACGTTTTAACTGTACCGTGCGACTGTTCTAATCGAGTTATCGTTTCCAGAGATCCGGGTAATTATCTATCGGTTCATTTTCTCGAAATTAACGTCGGACGAAAATCGGCGCGAAATTCGATTATAAAATTATACGTATTGTATATGATGACCCGGCGGACGGTTTTGGTTTTTTGAGTTAGCGCAATTGGTAACACTGCTACAAAACCGCGTGCTCCACGTTTAGTGTACACGCGAGAAATTAGTGTTTAAGTTATCACGGCATTCTATAATGAGAAGTAGCGCGCGTTTTGCGTGTGGAACGTTATTTTCGGCGCGAATCGATCACGACGGTGTGAAGAGAGTTTCGAAAAGAATTCATACGCGATTTTTTTAGCGGGTATACCTTAAAACGTCTACGAGATCTAGTGAAAAACTCGGATTTCTGAAGAAATTTCAAAAATTCAGCGCCGTACGCTCGACAAATTCTTCGAAAATGTTGTAGAAAACCGAATGAATGATATCATAAATGATTGTAAGCTAATCTCTCGTTTTCCTATTTTTAAATAAAACTTCATTCTATAATTTTAGTCGAGTAGTTTTTTTTAGAAAAACAACAAAATCCTCCGGGTCACCCTATATGATACAACTTTAATTGCTTCGATGTAAATTGAAAATATTTCTCACTGTATCTTCTCCCAGTGGTGCAGTTGAAAGAGGTCCTACCCCGGAAAAATATAAATGAGGCCCCTTAAGTTTATCAAATAATCCGTTTTTCCTATGTTGTTTTTTTAGCAAATTAGAAAAAAAAAAAAAACTAAATCAACAGGTAAATTATATTCGATAGAAATAATTTAATTACACGTCTTTGCTCCAGTTTCGCGTATGTTGTCAACGGTTGAAAAATATGTTCTCAAATTTTACCAACGATATTTATTTACCTTTTCTTCTTCATTATATCGTCCGTTGACCTGTCCACTTTGCACCTACTCATCATCTCTCGATTGGTCGTGGTCGCCTTAATCTATACGGCATTTTTTTTAGTATACGTGCGTATTCGGACGGCGTCAAATTCTAGGTCGTGATAAGTTAAAAATCGACACACCGCCCACGAAACTTCGCAATATTGGTTTTCGTGGTTCTAGGCAGTTTTTCACGGAATTTTTTCTATTCAAGTTACCATTTCCCCCTGTCTGGCTATCGTTATTTTGTAAATTATTTGTATTGGGTTTAACCCTCTATAATAAGAACGTATAAATATTTTTTTTTTTTTTTTTTTTGTAATTTCTATGTTTACAACTTTTCCTAATGTAAACTATTGAGACGTTAGGTAAATATATCGAGAATTATGCAAAAAAACATCCCACAAACACACACATATATACAATATTATACATACATACATATATATATATATATATATATATATATATATATATATATATATATATATATATAACAAAATAAAATTGAAGATAATCACTAAAAAAATTTTTTATTACACGAATACGAAAAAAAAAAAAAATTTAACAAAAGCTTGAAAATGACGTAATAGTCGAAAAGCTTCGTATTCGTGTAATAAAAAATTTTTTTTAGTGATTATCGTCAATTTTATTTTGTTTTGTTAAATTCATAAATCACTACTCTCCAATACATCAACATTATATATATATATATATATATATATATATATATATATATATATATATATATTTACATGAATTCGAATTTAATTAAACTATTTACCGGGTGATTTCTATTTCCTCGATATTAGGAAAAAGATCCTAACCGATCAGTTTACAATGGTCTTAATTAGTGATGAGAAAAACTGGATATTTTAAAATACCGAATAATGAATAATTAGATGATAAAAAAACAAAAAAAAACACGGATAATTATTCAGACGATTTTCATCTGATACTAAATGCTATCTGTTCCCTTCTGTTTCTTTGTACAGTGTGTCTGTATTAACGTTTGATGTTTCCTGTTGCGCATATTCTTAGTTGGGTTTTTTTATATCGTTATTCAAATTTTTATTTCAGATATTTTTAATGCGACTAATAATTGTTTTTACTAAGTTTTTAAAATTATACTAAATACGGAACGAATTTTGAAGTATTTTTGTGCACCTTTTTGTCATAATATGTTAATGAAAAACGACACTTTTTAAATATAAATACGGCGAAATTAATTTAAATGATTTTATTTTTAATTCGTAAACCCGTTTTGCGACTGAAATAACGAATTATTTGAATCCATTCAAATACATACATATTTAATTAATGCGGCAAAATTGCCTATACAGCTAACTTCGTGAGAATGTTGACACAATTCTAAATCTGAATAAAAAAAAAGTGGTAATTATAAAAAACACACACAAGATTTCGATACTCGATAGTTATCTGTTTATGATTATTCATTATCTGTTTATAATCATCGGATACTGATTACAGATATTTTTTTTTTTTTAAAAAACCGAATTTATTTTTCATTCAGACGATCTCATCGCTAGTCTTAATGCGCTCGGATATTTGAATCTGCCTTAAACTGTTATTCGTTAAGGGAACCGTTAAACGATATTGACCTTTAACTAGTTACTATAAATTTTTTTTAATATTCGCGGATGTCCCATTGGTCGGTCATAATTTAGTAAATAGTAAAAAAAAAAGAAATCGCGACGGAATAAATTCGTTTAAGATATTTTTAAAGAAATTTTCAAATTTTCTACGACGATATGCGAAGCGAATTAAATTACTGTACGCATCTCGTGGTGGTCCTCCTTATAACGTAATGTCACTTCTGCATGTTGAGAATCTAGATTTGTTCCCGGACATAGCGACTTTTCTCGAGAAGTTGTCCGAGTTCATAAGAATATGAGTTAGTGATTATTACGGCTCCACGTTGGGTAAGCTGTAAAGGCATCCCCATAAAAAAAAAAAAAAATTATATAACGCTAATATAATCGTAAAATTAATAAATATATTTTTTTAATCCAGTCAGCTTTAGAGTACGGAGGATAGAAATGTTTACGTTCGGAAAGTGACCGTTCGCGAAGGAGAAAATTTCGTTCTGTTCATAAATATTAATAACCGAACTGTAGCCCATCTCGGGGAAGTAGAAATTTCTAGAAATAGTTTAATTCTATTCAAATTCACGCACACACACACACATATATATGTGTGTATATATATATGTATATATAGACAGAAAGAAGTTCTTTTGCATAAATAAAGGAACCACGAGTGCAAATTCTCGGTATATTTACCCAACGTCTCAAAAGTTTACAATTAAGAAATAATAAAATGTATTTTCTGGTTAAATTCGATAAATTAAAATAAATAACTTACAAAATTTTTCACGTGGCAATCCCTGTCCTATATAGATTTATTATGTACAACGTATATATGTGTATTTTCTGGCAAAATTCGATAAATTAAAAAAAATGAATAAATTACAACATTTAACACGTGGCAGCCCCCCCCGTCCTATATAGAAAAAGAAAAATATATTTATTGATTTACACATAAATTAACAAATGTATATATATATAAAAAAATGTTAGCCGATTACATTTGATCAAATATCATTCATTTACAGTATATTACGTTTGATGCGTTTAAATTTCAGACGTACTCGTATTCATGTGATACACAATTATCGCCGAACTGACAACTATATCACGGCTATTCTGATATATCTCGGGGCACTTAATACTAAACACCTATTTTGTATTGTAATTTAATAAAGCTCTGGCCTTCGAGATAGAAGACGGGACAAGCGTAAGTCATCAATAAGCGCATTATAATTGTTGAGCTTATTATTAACATTAATGATTGAATAACGGATACACTGAGCTTACTGCTTTATTTGTTTTTGTAATTTAGGTTAGGCGTTTATCTAATAAAACACCCAAATATATCCGACCAATTTATAACTTTATCATTGAATATAAGTTCGGATGGCAATGAACTCAGTTTTTAATGTGTTTATTTCGATTTGCCATTCGCGATAATACTTTAAAACGCAACGTACACAGATTTCTAATTGATTTTTAATAGCAGTGTCCTATATAGATTTATTACGAATAATATATATATATATATATATATATATATATATATATATCTTATATACATAAACAAGCAATTAGTGACCTCCTGTAGGCCGACGACCCTTGATGATGAATATCTATATATATATATATATATACATATACATATACGTGGGCATCTGCGAAAAGATTCTAATGATTTGCATGAAATCTTGTATACACGCGTAATATATTAAGTAACTGAAGATAGTTTGTATGAAAATAAAGAATTTTGAAATTTTGAGCCACGAGCCCTAGTGTACCCCCATAAAATTTGGGATTACGCGATCTTTTTATTTAATTTACACCTACGTTGAAAAATAGGTCGATCGTATTAACTGTTCGAATGGGAAATTTGAATTTTATTGCATATGTGTCAATGGTAAATATAATTGAAATATATCTGGAGTACCGTTTTATATATATATAAACACACACACACATACATATATATAAGATTAAGCTTATCTATGTGTATAAGTCGACGCACCTTACGTTGATAGTGCAAGTACATGCAGAAAATATATATATATATATGTGTGTGTGTGTGTGTGCGTGTGTATATATGCATAAATATATATATCCATTATGTATAATTATATATTATCATCGTCGTATTGTTCCTTGCCGAACGTCGTGACTAGCCATCGTACGTTTATTTTTACGTACAAAATGAGCTAGCATTCAAGGCACTATTTATATGCGACGCAGATGCGCGCGCATATGATCTTATACGGAGTGGGGCGCCACTACCTTCTCCCTGATAATCAAGAATTAAATATTGATGAAAACTTTCTATGTCGCGCACTCTAGAAATTACGCCACCAATAATTATATATATATATATCCGTCTGTTATTTCTTCTCGCTCGTACTGCGAGTTAACTCCCCATGTATAACGCGCCAATAAATGTTTTACTTCACAAAAATTGAGGATAGCTCGGACATTCAGGTATTTTGTAGACGTATAATGCATATATATATATATATATATATATATATATATATATAAAATCTTATTAAATGAGAAATTATTGTATTATATAATATTTCACAGTGGCATAATTGCAAGAGTGCTCAAATATCAACCGAACGTCTAAGGTTCAAAATCAGCTGGCGACAAAAAAAATTTATTAAGTTTTTCATAATTTAATTATCACGGAGTAGCCCAGCGACACCCTAGTCCGTATAACATCGTATAAACGAGTTTCTGCGTTGCTAGTCAATTTTGTACGTAAAAATAAACGTACAGTGGCTAGTTACGACGTTAGGCAACGAACAATACGCCGATGACGATGACGATGATATTATGTACGAAATGTCTTTGAAGATTTAGTTAAAATTTTTTGCATGCCTGTACTTTATTAAGTAATTAAATGTGGCCCGAATTACCAATTTTTGAAATTTTTTGTCTACTCCGATCTTTAAATTTTTGAAATTTCATAATTTTTACCGTCATTTTTTTTTTTTTTGTCGATATTTTCTAAATATACGTTAAGAATTTCTGTTCGATCATATTAACCGTTCGTATGTTACAGGGCTAGATACCCAAATGGGTTGATGAATATCGATTTAAGGTATTCGGAAAATATTTTTTTATTTACGAAAGAATTATTTCAAAATAAAATAATCCGATTAAAAAATTCGAAAATTCATTTAAAAAAAAAAAAAAAAAATTAACGATGGTCTCTTGATATTTGTCAAAATTGAAACTTTTGGTTATAGCTCCGAAATTTTATCAAACGGAATTCTACACGATTAAAATAATCACGGATGTAACGTTCTTTAAATGGTATGTGATTCTTTATTTAAATATATTTCGAAAAAACAGGATTTTCAAAAAAAAAATCACCCGTATAATGTATATATATATATATATAAGAACCCTAAAGCACCTTTAAAATTAAGGATAGATATGAAAGGGGATAGATATATATGTAATATTGCGATGTGGATCTCTGGGATTCGTGAGAATGAACTTGCCGATCAAGCGTCAAGAAATGCTCCTTCATCTTTACCTGTTCTCAACATCCCAGTTCCAGCATCCGACCTGAAGAAACAAATAAAAAATATATTTCAAAAACTGTGGCAGAAAAAGTGGCAACTGACTCCTCAATCGAACAAGCTTCGTCAGATCAAGCTCAGCCTTGGAAAACATCTCTTCCAAATCGCAGAGAAGATGTCATCATCAGCAGATTGCGGTTGGGACATACTCGGCTCACTCACGCATACCTCATCAACAGGACCTCTGCTCCAGAATGTGCCGTATGCGGAGTTATTCTATCCGTCTCCCACATCCTCATTGACTGTTCTTTATATTATCCTCACAGATTACCTTCTACGCTCCATCTGCTTTTCAAAGATGAAAGCTCCTCTCTCTCTAATTTAATCTTGTTTTCCATAAATCAGGACTTTATTCCTTAATCTAATTCCTCTACTCCTTCCGTGCCTCTAGCCTTAGCTGCTGTACACGGTACGTTAATTTAAAATGATGATAATAATAATAATTTGCCAATTGCCGTTTATCCACGTATATTTCTCGAACAGTTTCGTAATCGTTAGTGGTGGATTATTTAAAAAAAAAAAAAAAAAAAACCGGCGTCATGCTGACGGAATAAATAATCCATCCTATTTACATTAGAGATTAAGTGAAATTCGATTATCGCTTTTCATTACTGCTATTCTTTGAAATAATGGGAAAATTTTTATTATTCATAATTTTGAAAAACTTCTATCGTCCCGTGGTTTTTCTTTTTATATGATAACTAGTCGATGGACCATGTTTATTTTTTTTTTTCATTATAGTTCTTAACCTTGTTTACTCTGAACCGGTCTTTTGGAAAATTTTTTCGACCGACAGCAATCTATCCGAACGCTAATAATTCTAGTCGATTTTTCAAGATTTATTTTTCTTCTTAGACGTTGACTTAATTTCGTAATAATATTGCTAAAACTCCCCCATCTGGCGTTAATGCAATTAATGAAAAATTTAGCCACTATGAAATTATATTTACAGATGTGATAAAACGCTGGAAATTCTACCGCGGCTTTATATTACCGGAAAAAGAGACATATCGAAAGTATAACGACTATCCTTTGCAGGTTTTTCATTTGCAGTAGAATTGTTTACTATTTAGAAAGCTTTGCACCTAATTAAAGACTCGAGGAAAAAGAACATTCTAATCATCTCTGATAGTGTCCTACTAAAATGATCTAAGCTACCAGAACTCGAAATGCCACAATTTGATGCGAGACATCGTGTTATTCAGCTTTATAATCGTGGATCTAGAATAATAAGTGCGTCCGTTCTCATTGTGGTATTACTGGAAACGAGTGTTCGATGAATTAACGCGTTTTAATTTATCGCATGTTCCCTTATGAGAAGATTAAGTGGAATTGGACTGATATATTATCAAAGATTAGACAATCTGTATTAATAAATTTTCAACAGTATTACACCGCCGAACGTCAGAATAAAGGGAAAAATACTTTACTTTGGTACATACGGTTTTCAGTAAGCCGTGGTGTTAATTATACTAGAACGTTTTGAGGGATTATGTATCAACCTTATTTCGACTACGTATCTCTCCCCCTCACATCTTGCTTAATTAGGCATAATTTCGGATGGTAGACACGTGCCACGTTGACACGACTGTATTGAGCATCAAATTTGGGTTTGCCCGAAATTTCTAAATGAGCTGTTCTCTCTGATATTTTACAAAAGTGACACACATTACCTGTGAATATTGAATTGTTTCTGACCCATATTGAGATTTAAAATACGCTAACTAGATAAAGGTTTAAACCGGCCAAATAGGGCAAGCTAGAGCAGAAAAAAAAAATGATCCCAAATTAAACACGAAGAACATTCGACTGCGAAGCCGTTAATTAAAAAGAATATTATACGGGAGGCGGCATTGTTCTTGATACAATAGACCGTACCGTTCAGACCGACAACTACGATTATGCCATGGATAAACGCCGAAAAACCCTTCAAACAGAAAGCTTCGTAAAAGCTCGCTCGAAATAACGATATACGCTACTGAATTTGACTTTCGTTCTCCCTACCCGTTATAAAGTTTATAACCGGTCCTGTCTGTGTAGTAACGTCGTTAAATAAAAGCCGGTTCGTTTATTTTTTCCACCTACCGATACCATTGCTACTAACGACAACTTTTTATCATCTTCGCGCAGCGGTTTATTTTAAGAAAATATGAACGCGCGAAAAAAATTAGAAAGTTGGTCTTTCTTTGTTGACCGTAAATAAATAAATTGGTAATTTTCTTGTATGTATGTATTATATATTTACATATTTATATACACGTGTCTGTGTGTGTATGTGTGTTTACATATAATACATGCGGATATGTATATGATTATTGTGCAGTATATTACAGCGCAAATGTAGTACGCCTAATGTGTGTATATATATATAAAAAATAAAACATATATATATATATATATATATATATATATATATATATATATATATATATATATATAATAAAACATATATATATATATATACGTTCTAAAATTAATCAACGAACTTACGCAGCAAACGGAGTAAAGCAAACAACAGATCGGAAAATACAGGCGGATAATATAAATTCAATAGACTATTTACTTTCCGTCAAATTTACTTATATATACATTATATACGGTTTTTGTTTTCAATGAATAATTTTGTAAACATATCTTCGCAATTGTTTTTGGACTACATTATTATTAAATAAACCAAAAAAAAATGTAGTTTTTTTTTTAATATTATGTAAATCTCCATACGTCGTTTGTAACTACCAGGGTTATTACAGCATAAGGAGACATGTTTATACGTATGCTAGGAGGCCGCTTTCTCTGGCAAAGGTCAGAATTCTACCATTGATTGAGGGTTGTTTGAGAGTATTTTGTGTATCGGACCCTGAATTTTGTGTTTTAACCTGTGTGGTCATAAATGTTTTCAGCTGTTAACAGGAAAAAAATCTAAAAAATCTATACAATTCGTAAATAATATAAAAGAAAAAAAATCGTGAACAATAATAATTTAAATATATCGAATTTAAGAAAAATGGTAAAGTGGAAAAACAAAATTGACCATCTATACGTACCGGTGCGCTTTGATTCCAGTATAAATTAGTTATAATTCTAATGTCTCTACTGTCCAGTCCTATTTGCTTTAATATTTCAACGAGTTTATCGTGTTGCACCTAGTCGAACGCCTTCTAATAATCCGCGAAACATACGTATATGTCTTTTTGAACCGCACGACATCGCTGAACTAGTACTTGAAGTGTAAAAAGAGTAGCTTCTCTGGTACCAAATCCATTTCTGAAAGCAAATTGTGTATTTCCGATATTTTTTTCACATTTACTCTTTGATGCACGATTTTTAGAAACAATTTTAAAACATGTCTTATTAAGACTAATGATTCTAAATTCTGAACAACGTTTTGCATTCTTTTTCTTAGGTAATGTAATAAAAGTTTAACCAGTCCTTGGGTATTTTCCCCGCTGCGATATATATTATTAAATAAATCAACCAAGACTAGAAGTGATTGTTCTTTTTCTAAAAGCTTTATTAATTCCATGTATATATCATCTGTACCTGGGCATTTGCCAATTTTTTACTTCCTTATAGCACATTCCACTTCATCACGTGTAATATCGAAGCCATCTTCAATTTGAATATCGGGATGCACGTTTCTATTGTCGTATTGTTTCCATTCTTCAAGTTTTTCTTTGGTGCTCGATAAAATATTCCAATTTTAACTAAACATGAACTGGTTTGCTTTATTTTCTTAAACATGTTCACATAGTCATTCTTTGCATTTAATTTTTCTATTTCATTACAATTGTTGGAGAGTTTCATTTCTTTTGCTTCGTGTATTTTCTGTCTTATAATTTTTTTCAATTCGCAGTATCTTACTGGGTATTTTTTACTACCGTCTGCGATCCATTAACTGGAGAATTTCCTCGGTCATCCAAGCTTGTCTTTTCTTTTCACCTTTATTTGCAAGGTAATCATGTGTTACTTTTGTAAAAGTGTTTTTGATGTTTTTCTATGCTTCTTCAATATTGCTTCTGTCTGTTCTTTTAGTATTGTTAAATCTTTTGTTTATACATGATCTCATTTTGAATTTTATTGTCTCCTGTCGCAGTTATTCCATTACAAACCGTCTAAAAGCTACATGTTTTTTAATCTTATTCAGTTTTATATTTATTCCTGCCAGCAAAAGATTATGGTCATAGTTAATATCGTCACCTGGATATGTTTTTACATTTTTTATTACATTACGGAATCTTCTATTTATCAAGAAATAGTCAATCTGATTTCTGATACTATTGTCATAGGATGTCCAGGTGTACGGACGCCTCGACGGTAATTTAAAAAAGGTATTTATAATCATAAAATTTTCTTCTTGGCACCATTGCACTACGCGGTTACTACGTATATTACTTACGCCTAGACCGTAATCTCCTACACATTTTCTACTTTGGCATTGAGATCACCCATTATTATATTAATATACTTTGACTTAGATAAGGCTGTCTTGATTTCCGAATAAAACTGTTCAATTTCGCTTCGGATACAACAGATTGTATCAGAGTGATGAGAATAGGTTTGGTATTAAGCTGTAAAAAAACGACTCTTTCCGATACAGGCACAAATTTATTTACATAATTATTCATGTCAGACTTAACTATGAAATCAACCCCGTTGCAGTGATTTGGATCTTCATTCCCAGCATAGTAAAAATGATAGTCATTTATTACGCATTTTCCAGAATTAGGCCATCTTACTTCGCTAATACCGAGTATGGCTATGTCCAGCCTTTTCATCTCCTCAATAACGTTATGGGATTTACCACTTTGATATAAACTACGAACATTCCAAGTTCCTATTTTTGTTATCTTGTTATGATTTTTTTTCAGTCCAGTCAGTGACTTTACAAGGAAGTGATCCAGGTTTTGCGATACGACTTATTTACCAATATTTATCCTTTGTTAAAGCGCCATATCGTATTTTAATAAACTCATTGTGAAACTGTAAATTAATCATTATTTACTTTTTTAACGTCAAAGATTAAAGATTTTTTAATATGAGGATCAACAGGTAAGATCCGAGCTATGGCTTGGATCGCAACATTAGGTGCAGTTGCGTATAAAGAGGTTATATCAATTTGAAATTTCCGTCAATTAGAATTTAGATTACGTATTTGCTGTTTAGTCAGTCGACTATAACAGACACGAGCTCAGTAGGAGTATAATGATTGCACTAAACCTTTGTAAAGTATTACCTTGGACTCATAGTTGAATACCCATAGTTTACCGCCAAGAGATTTAAATATATGATAATACTTGTTGACCATGGTATTCTATGTGTTTATTACACTTTATCGTTTTGTTTAAAATGAAACCTATTTAATACGGTCGGTAAAACTAACCGTACGATTATTAATCTTAATATCATCATATAAAATTTGGTCGAAGTTTTTATCACGACCAGATATCACTATCATTTGTGTTTTATTATTCTCAAATTTGAGGTTTAAATCATTTACTATTATTTTAAGCTTATTTTAATAACATAATTACAATTATAGATATGAGATAACGAGGTCAAATTAGTACATAAATATGCATTATAAATGTATGTGGTATGTGGGGAGTTAATGCGTAAAACGAGCGAGCGAGCGAGTAGATTCGTATTCTTTCTCTTGTCCATGCGCGCGATATCCGTTATTTCGTTCAAATCTTCGCTGCATAAAGGATGTATGTGCGATGTCGATTTTAAAACGAAAACATTTGAGTCATCGCTACGTAAATCTTAGCATAGCGGACAGTATGTTCATTTCCTTGGTGAAATTTGTACAAAATCGTGGATTTCTTAAATAAGTGTGTCTTTTCATTGTGTATAATGTACACGTTGGATTTAATGTATTGAATTAAATTTTATGTTCTATTGCATTTTATATCGTCTTTAAGTTTCACTTTTCCCCTGCGCCCCGAGGCTGAGTATAATTTTTTTTTATGCGCGATACTACTATCTTTACTTTTTTTTAGTAGATAGCTAAAAAACTTTCAATGTATTATATAAATATTTTAAAAATCGAAAATTTATTTTTCAACCAAAAGACCGTTTATTATTGAAAATAAACAATTTTTCAAGAAAAAAAATCGCGTCTTCCATTGGGTTGAAAAACTACGTTTTTTTTTTTTTAATAATAACGAATTAATATCGCCGTACAAAAGGATGTCTTTGCCCGAGTTTAACCGCACAATTTTAATTTCTCAACCAATATTATATATACATATATATAATATATATAAACCATAATTTTACTTATAAATTTTTCAATTCAATAGGTAATCCAGAAAATATGACCCATTTTTCTATCGTTATATTGTTAGATATTTCTTCCACTATAACTTTTCTTTGTTATCGTATTAGACGAATTTTCTTTTAGACTAGAACTTAGAAACAAATAATAACAATCGGATTACGTACACTCGGTTAATTTCCCGAAAAGATAACAAACCCCTTAGTGGCTGGCAAAATACGACGGCCTAGTCGCAATTCGAATATTTTCCGAATGATTGGAAACGTGTTCGTTAGACGTATTACTTTCCTTTCGCTAGATAATCTTTTTTCGTTTCTTCTGCAAAATACGGGCACGGGTGTTGTGTGTATGTGTGCGTGTGTATTTGTATAATGTATTCCGATCGGATTATATGACCAAATTAATTCCATTAAATAAATGAAAACTCCGTTATCGTAGAGTTCAATCTGTAAATAGGGGAAACATTGAATTGATAGTTTTTAAACGGATAAAAAATTATATATATATATATATATATATATGTATATCAATGAGTATATTTGTCTTTTAACTTTTTCACCTTCCCCTATCGTCCCAGTCTACCATTTTGTCCGTTACGTTGTTATCCTTATCGTTTTCAAGTATCTCTTGGTGCTGGCTTCTTTCTTAATTATACCTATCGGTATCGGTCTATAACTTCTTTCGTTTTGCACAGCAGCATTGGAAACATACGTACGATTTGTACACTATATACAAGTGTTTGCATGCGTATAAGTATCTAAATTTGTCGATTCGCGCACAGGTTTGATTTACTCGAAGGCGGTGGTTTCCCTTTGCCTTTCACCTGATTTTCTGTTAGGGTATTTTTTAGCGTCGTATATTCGCTCGCTCTAGACTCATCATTGTCACTAGCGGGAAAGCTGAATACCGGCGGAAACTTAGCTTTGATTTGAATAGAAAAACATGAGTTGCACTAAATAAGTTTTGAACGGATCACGGTCGCAGCGGTGAATATATGTGACAAAATGGAAAACAAGAGAGTGCCACTATGGGACAAAAAGAAAAACTCTGAACCATATTTTAACCGAATGCCTCTTACTGGCTTTGAAGGATAGATGGAGTAATCAGATTAAAACATTGTCGGATGCAGCGCGTGATTAGTTAATCAAACTGGACCTGGAAATATGACTCACGGACGCGCTGTCTATCGTAAATTGTGTTATTTATATGCAATTTATTTATACTGACCATATACTAAGAATAATACCAGCGAATTTTGAAATACGGAAGAAAACATATGGCACGCATTCATAGAGGTGATTAGTGTGTGGAAGAACCAGCCTGTGAGCTGAAACACATTATGATGATAATAATAAGGATATATATTAGTGATAGGCATAACCGACTAATCAGTAACACCGTTTCTTAAAAACCGATTAATTATTCGGTTTTTATTTAGTCAGATTTACTTTAATTCTTTATTAGTACAGTGTAAACATGGCACAGCAAATGAAAATATCATTAAATGATAATAAGTTATATAATTAATAATAAATATGAAAAAAACTAAACCTATTTAAAATAAAGCTCAAAAATCTATTTCATGTAATTATAGGCATTTTAGAAATTCATCAATAATTTATTCTAGTAAAAATATAACTAAGAATCGTCGTATTCAAAATCCGACTAATTTCCAATCAGTTCTATCGAAACCTATTAATATGGATATACATTCGGACTATTAAGTCGGTTTTAAAACATCTACTAATATAAGATAATCTAGCATTGTTTAAAGTATTACGAAATGAATCGTGTAATCACACAAATTAATCAGTTGCTTAAATTAATAAATAAATTTTAATATTTTCAGAAAACGACTGATTTATTCGTTTATTTTGGAAAAACCTAATTAGTCGGCTATTTTTAAAAAAAAAAAAATATTTATTAAGCATGAGTCGGTTGCGCTCATCACACATATATATATACACACATATATATATATATATATATATATATATATATATATATATATATATATATATACACATATATATAATAATTTACTACTAATCCAGTATCATGGATGAAACTTCCACGGGAGCAGCAAATCACGATCTCTAATTTTGTGAAAAAATCTCGATCATTTTTCCTTAGTTGAGAATTCTTCATTCTCTTCCGTTTTCTAGATTATCTGGAACCAGTGATAGAAAACGTAAAGTAAAGTTCAGAATTGTGTACATGTCAGATACACACGGACGTGAAATTACAGCATGGAAATTTGAAAAGGACAAAAATATGCGACCGAAGACAGTGTATATGATTCTGAAACTGCGAAACGATCAATCGATCGTATTTATAATAGATTATTCAGAGTTCTGGAAGCAAATCAAACGAATTTGAACGACTTCTAGAACGGGACTAAATATCGAATGACATATCCGGACTTAGAATTGCGATAACGTTTAACTACCTTAAATGTACGACACGATGAAGGGAAATTGAACGTTACGATCGAACAGAAAAATTTATTTGATATATTTCTTAATTTCACGTCTGTCCCCCCACACTTTAATCTAGTAGCCGAATATTTATGTCGTAATATGTCCGCATCGAGTATATGTGTGTGTATGTGTGTAGGTCAGCACGACGCGATTGTATAGGAAAAGAGATTTTCCGATGTCCGTGTAAAATCCTTTTTAGACGAACCACGAGTAAATAGAATAGATAGAAATTTCGTTTTTTCCTTTTTAGTATATAAGTGTCATCAATCAGCCCCTAACAGGCTTCAGCATTATCATCATTATCTCATCTTCATTTCTTCCTTATTCTTTTACTCTTTCTTAAGCTACCGCTTCATTTTCGTTTGGACTTTATTCTGTCGTTCTATTCGCCGATTTTATTCTTTCTTTGTCATCCACTTTCCGCTTCTGCCGGATGTTTTAACTACTTCCGTCGTCCCTAAACTTGTCATCTAGTTGGTCAGCGGCTACTGCGAAATCGTTTTGGTTAACTCGTTCACCGTGTGAAAATCTTTTGAATTTTTGGAAAAATCATTTTTCTTTCAGTCCGACCACATTTTCCGGTCTTTTCTATATACTACGCAGGTGTATCTTTCATTTTTCCGCCGAAACCTCGTTAACCGGTTATTATAGTTGTGTGAGCGAAGCCTTGTTCCCAATTTATATTTCATTCCAAACGCGATCTATTAAAAAAGGAAAATAAAAAGAAGCGAAGAAAAATTGAATCAAATTTTCACAGATATCTCTATTTCACTTTTTTTTTATTACACGATCGACTTATTTCACTTTAAAAAGAAGGTCGGTATTTGCTATAACGAATTATTATTATTAGACTTTTATCAATCGCCACCTCAGTGAGAACTGTCTAATTTATATTTAGTATATCGGCTTAAATCGTACAATTCCCCGATCTCGCGTTAAATATTAGATCGAGTCGACCATCTTATTAAACTACGATTAGTCGGTCTCCGGTTTAGGATATTAAAATTTTTATTATTCATTGTGGATATTATTATTTCGATTCATTTTACTTCGTAAATTTTCGAAATTTAATTTAATTTTCTTTTTTCTTAAGTTTTTGCTTATTTAATTTTTTTTTTCTTACGTTGATGCTGATAAATTTCACAATTGATTTCCATACGGTCGACAATTTTTTTTCACGTTGTGACGTTTCGAAAACATTCGCAGATTTCATTTTCGAACTGAAAACAATTATGCAGACGGGCCGATATAAGAATTGTTCGCGAACTAATTTAAATTTTCCAAAATTCAGATTTTAAACGAAAAGCACGTCAACTAAATTCAACTTGTCCACACCGATCATTGCCCCGAGAAGAAAAAAAGTCTTTCATTTATTAATAACTGTTAACGTCTTGGACTCTTCGTTAAAATTGATCTAAAAAATCATCAATTCCGACTATGAATGGTGCAAGTCAATTAAAAGTTATTAACAAATTAGACGTAGTTTTGCCGAAAATACAATTTTTGCGTGTGATAGAAAGTGAAAGTTTTCAAATATATATATATATAAAAAGAAAAAAAAACGATTTAAAAATAAAAAAATATATATAGACTGTGCCTAGGAGCGCAGGAAACAAGTGAAACTTATAAAATGCAATGGACCATAAATTTTATTAAACCTAACGTGCACATTGCGCACAATGAAAAGACACTTAATAAACACAATAATTTCACAAGGAAAAGGAACGCGTTATCCGCTACGCTTAACTTCACGTGGCGATGACTCAAATGTTTTCGTTCTCAAATCTACGTCGGACATACATCCTTCGTGCAGCGAAGATTTGAACGAAATAACGGATAGCCGTGCGCGCATGCGCAGTAGAAAGGAATCGGCTCGCTCGCTCATTTTACTGTTCAACTCCCCCATATAAGTTTCACTTCAAAACAACAACTAATAAGATAGTAGAAAGCCAACCAACAGATGTGTACCCTACCCAGTAGCGAATCTGTATGTTAAATTTGGACAACTGCTATGTATAAAAATTTAGAGTAAAGTGTTTTACTTTAAAACTAGGTAGTATTTTATATAGAAATTTATCTTTCATCTTTTCCCGATATATTATCGATATATCTATTGAAGGTATTTTATTATTACATATTTGTTGATGTACGAACCGATAAATATATTACGTTTCGTATTGTAATTAATTACGTAATGCTTTAACGTATGCACTAATGGTAGCTGCCTAGCCGTCATTAATGCCGCATTTTTATTGTACCCTTCTGTAACTTTTAACGAGTTTTAAAGGGTACAAGTGAAAATCTTACTCGAGTTTTTTTCTAAATTATTTGCGCGAAATCCTACTGTGTAGTTACTACAACGAAGATATCGAAACAAGATAAAACTTTTAAAAAGAATTATGGCCTGTTTATAGTCGCGTTATAAAGTTTGTTAAGGTTTGTTTTTTTTGTATATTAACGTGTTCTATATATATTTAAAAAAGTTATAAATTTATCCTCGTTAACGACACCGAAATATTTTAAATATAAGAGGAATTCTCGACGCGTATCGTGTAACACGATTTATTAACAAATTAACTGTAATTATTTTGTGTCGGTGTCGTAGGCAAGCGTAACCATATCGTCGACATAAAATATTATTTTTATTATTTTTACGTTAAACTGTTTAAATAAGTAATATACGGATGATATGTAGACGTTTTGCAAAAGTGGTCCAACGACTGAACGTTGGAGAACGCCTCCATGTACTAAAACTTCGTTTGTAATATTGCAAATATCCATCTAGTTTTTCCTGTTTAATAAAGTAGTTCTGTATTATATTATATAACCAAAAAGGAATTTGACATTCCGTTCTTACTATATCGAAAAAGCTTTAGGAAGATCGAAAGGTATCACGGCGACAAAAAATTAGATAATTGATGATTCATCATCAATATTTAAGAGCATGCTCTGGTCGTGCAGCCGGCTAATCATGTTCTTCCATTCCTCCAATTACTTTTCTTCTGCGTCCATGAGATCTTCATCATGCGGCGCCAACTACTCATTTCAAAGACTTCATAGCGTTCTTTTAAATGTTTCGTTAACACCCACGTTTCCGAACCATTATATTCCGTATATATGATTTCAACCGTTTTTTTTTTCGTGTTTTTCACGTTTTTATTAAATACATCTGTTCTTTTCACGAACGCTTGTTTGGCTATCGCCATTCTTTTGTTTTTATTTCTCTAGGTTGTTATACTACATAAACATTCGAACTGTGTTCTACTTGCTCTAAGGTCTTGTTTCCTAACATTATGTGTATTTTCTAGAACCTTTTTTTTTTTTACTTTTGCTTATGTTTAAATTTATTTGCTTTAAGTATTTTTGCAATATTGCTGTTTATTGTTGTAATTGTTCTTTATTGTCGGTCAATAATGCAATATCGTCTGCAAATCTTATCCAATGTATTCCGTGTATTTTCGCGCTCATAGTGTCTTCTTTCATTATTACAAAAAGTATTCATTAACTCTATTAATTACATCATTTACCGCCATTTCTGTCGACCGAAAGTTTATCAAACCAAACTAATAATCAGATAATATTTGTTTCAATTTTCGAAGTTTTTTCCAAACAGACGTAATAAAATATTTAGTCTATAAGAATCAGGCGTATCCGTAAAGGTTTATTTAGTTTATGTAATAGAATAATTTCGTCCACTTTCTAGCTATCTGGGAAAGTTTCGAAGACATTGATTATAATTATGAGAGAAGTAGGATTTTTCCTATAAAATATTTTAATAATTTTAACAGGAATATTATTTATTCCCGGATATTTATCGTTACTAAACGTTTTTAATATTACGTTAATATCATCAGGCTATATCCACGGTGTATTTTCGTCCGACACTGTTATTTTAAAGTTATTAATCGTGTTAAAATTAAAAATACTGTCTATTAACGAGAGCCTCTCAGATCAACGTAAATGTTAGCACTTTTTAAAGTTTCAATGTCTATTAACAGGACTTTTTTTTATTAATTTGAAGAATGTATAGCGATTTTTTATTAAAATAAACAAGAAACGCTAAAATTTTTTCTTTATGAAATATCACAAAGCTTTTTGTCAACTGTCAGATTGTTTTATTAACACTGTTCTTCATTTTGCTGTTTTTTGCGAATTATAAAATTAATATTTTTTCATTTTATATTTTTTATTGTTAAATGTTCACTTGATAATCGTCTAACAGTCGAAAAGCTTTGTGATTTAACCTTTTAGTGATATTAATTTTTTTGTTGTTGTGTCGTTTTACTAGTTACTATTTTGTATTGCTGGCCGAAAATGTCAGCTGAACATAAAGTGAACTCGACATTTTGTTTGGCGTTTTTAATTTTTTTTTTCCCCGCGCTATGTATAGCAACGAGGCTAAGAGGGCGGCCGGCAAATTTAAATTTTGTTAAACAGGTTTACCGACCTAAGCTTTACAAGAAAGGATGAAACGGATGGGGAATCTTGGGCCAGAATTGATGAAATATTTAAGGAAGAAGGTTTTGAGATTTTTGGACATTCTGTTAGGAGGTGGTGTGAATTGTAATCTCACAGGTTGGTGGGATTTGGAATATGTGTCCATGTGTGCACCACCTGATCCCTTCGGTCTTCAGGTTGAAACTTCCATTCGCGAACTGACGGTTATTTTTATAAACGTTTAATAACAATTTGTATTTAATATCTGTACGTTTAAAAAGCTTACGTAATTGCGAAGGTAGCTGCTTAATTTAGAGTTCTACCGATAATTATCTTTTTTGCTAATACGTTTAACTGACGAGTCGTAAGTATCCTCGAGTCGCATTTTTCATTTCAGAGAATCTATTTATTCTCGTATTTGTAAAATTTTTTATTAAGATATAAAAATATTTTATTTGTTTATCAGTACTAAGCAATCTATATAGACTTTCTGGTTTTACGACCGTATTGTAATGTGCAATTTTTTTTTTAGAATGAGATTTCTATATTTCTCGTTTTCTCCCAGGTACTCGAACATAGATGTCCGATTTTTAGTTACCGGATTTATGTGTCTGTATGATATATTCGTTGTTTGGTAGCGCTTAATTTACGGTGACTACTGTAATTGACATTTAATTTCGTTTGCTATCGAATTTCCCACCACATTCTACCGTAACATGTTTTATTATAGTCTTCAAAAGCTACAGATTATTAAATATTCATCGATTATTCTACTCGTTAACCTCGTGTGCTGCCTGTTCGTTATTATCGTGTGATTACCTTTTCACCACCGTTCGCACGTTAGGGTGATGAACTCTGTATACAGTACACACTTTCATTTTAAAGCTTTTCTCATGTTCAAGATTCGATGACTAGCGCGTTAAGAAAAATTTCCAGTTCATTCAACATTTGTAAAATACCAGCACTACACAGTATTATCACGAAGGAATGCCGCGTGATAGTTTTTTATGTTATCGAACATTATAATAATAGGTCAACGATAAGTTTTAATTATAGCACTTATCGTAGGTTTGAGTTACTTGTAATAAAAACGAAGTCGGTCGGCATTAGCGATGTTAGTTTATCAGGATTTATCCCTGATAGCTCATCATTAATATCGATGTGTTTTCATAACATCAGCGTCAGAAAACAGTACATTAGTTTAAAAATGTATAGATAGTATTTGTACCTAAATCTTTTAGTTATTAACTCCGTTTTTAATTCATTAGTTAGTTAATTACTAACAACGAAATTAGTTCAGTTCAGTTCAGTTCAGTTCAGTTCAGTTAGTTGTTATTAGTGAAGTAATTATGAATGATTAATATAACGCTGTCAAATAGTAGTTGGATAACCAACACATACGTATATACACATCGGTGAGTTTATTCCAATATAACTCGTTCGCGTGTAATCTATAATATAAAAATGAATCGCTAAACGTTGTAAGCGCATAACTCAACAACGCCTGGACCAATTTGGCCAATTTTTTTTTTTTAAATGTTCATTGAAGTTCAAGGATGGTTTTTACGGCGAGAAAAATTCGTAAAAAATTTCAGGGAGGTTGGAGTTGAAGGGGGTAAATATATATATTTATAGCCAGTTATTTTACATTTACTTTTATATATGATATTCTTTTTAATTTTAGAAGAAATAATTAGCTATTACTGAATCGTGTTCGTGTTTATAAGGTTTTTAAAACTTTTAATTGTCTAACATTCATTTTTTCGTGTAATACATCTCGCGTTCCGAAACTCTTTGGTCGGCTTCGCGATATTATTTATTTTATTTTGAAAATGCATCAGTTTTCACGTCATTAATTCGTATATCGTGTTTTGTGCAGAGTGTTTAGTTACCTATGATCAATCATCTACTACATTAACCAGTTTTTTTGAGACGTGCCAAAATGATGATTTTGCACAAACATTGCTATATTCTGAAATGCCAAAATATTATACTTGGAATCAATCCTCAAGGAGATTTATACGACGGAAACAAGGAAAACCAGTTCCAGGATACCCAGATGTATATTCCACCGATGCGATTAGTCGAATTTATTCAGTACATCCAAGCAATGAAGAATGTTTTTATTTACGACTGCTATTAGTCAATGTACATAGCCCAACATCATTCCAACATTTACGAATTTTTTATGGTGAATTGTGTGGGGATCCTACAGAGAAGCCTGTCAACGTTTGCAATTGCTAGAAAATGACGCTCATTGGGATCAAACTCTCAATGATGCTGTAATATCATCACACGCTCATCAAATACGAACATTGTTTTCTATAATCATATCTACATGCTTCCCATCAAACCCAAATGATTTGTGGATCAAGTACAAAGATTATATGTGTGATGATATTTTGTATCAAATACGGAATAGAATGGAAAATCCAAATATACAAATCAGTGAAGAAATTTATAACGAAGCATTGATTTCAATTGAGGACATGTGCTTGATGATGTCAAACAAACTATTAATTCAATTAGGCCTGGCCGCTGCATTAACTTTCCTGAAAGTTTTTGTCAATTAACTCGATCAAAAGATGAACTTATTCAGAAGGTGTTTCCAGATATTGCTGAAAATTACAGAAACCATGATTGGTTGAGCGAACGAGCTATATTGGCTGCAAAAACATAATGTAAATGAATTAAATTTCAAAATTCAAGAATAAATTACAGTCGAGTCGAGGATATATAAATCAGTTGATTCAGCTACTAACCAAGATGATGTAATCAACTATCCACCGGAATTTTTAAACTCGCTGGATTTGCCAAGATTGCCACCTCACAATCTTCAATTAAAGGTTGGATCGGTAGTTATAATGTTGCGAAATATCAACCAACCGCGTCTTTGCAACGGCACACGTTTAGCGAGATAAAAAAAACTACTAAACAACGTGATAGAAGCAACTATACTAAAGGGAAAGTATAAAAGAGAAGATGTTCTCATACCGCGCATCCCAATGATTCCGACTGATGTGCCATTTGAGTTTAAACGACTACAGTTTCCAGTGCGGCTTGCTTTTGCTATGACCATAAACAAGTCCCAGGGGCAATCATTAAGTGTTTGTGGTATTAATTTGGAAAACCCATGTTTCTCACATGGTCAATTGTATGTTGCCTGTTCCCATGTTGGAAAACCATCAGATTTGTTTGTCTATGCGCCAGGTAATCAAACGAAAAACATGGTATATCACAAAGCACTACAATGAAAATAAAACTGATTTTTGTTAATAATTATGATTCACGTGATTAACAATAAAGCGATCTATCGGATGAAACGAAAAAACCGCGTTTCAGCTAATAAATTTATACATTTATTGATTGTGGGGCGATACGAAGTTCGCCGGGTCAGCTAGTTTTAAATATAAATATTTATTTTGTAATTATTTACATACAGAGAAATGAATAATGATGTATTCATATGTATTCTTGACTGTGAGAAAGCATTTGATGGTGTTCAGCACAATAAACTAACAGACATTCTGCTAGCTACCGATATTGATGAATATGACCTTAGAATAATTAAGAACCTGTACTGGAATCAAGCAGCTGAGCTCGTTCTAGGAAAGAGTGTGAAAACGTGGACTTCGATGTCCAACGTGGACTACGACAACGTCGCATTATTTCACCTCTATTATTTAACCTATAGGCCGAACATAATGTTCAAATTAACTATCGGTAACATACCAATGGGAGTGCAGATGAATGTAAGAATTATTAATAATTTGTGCTATGCAGATGATGTGACGATTTTTACAAATAATGGACCTTCAACACCTTCTAAATAAACTGACCACACTAGGTAACTCATATAATTTGAAGATAAATGTTAAAAAACAATTCAAAATGGATGATAATTAGCAAAGAGAATAACCTTAACGAAGTCTCAATTAAAATTAATAACAGGAAGATTGAAAGAGTTCAGAAATTTAAATATTTTTGGGCAGTTATATTACGGAGAATGTAAACCTAAATATAGAAGTAAAAATGCGAAATAACTACACTCGGATTGCATTTGCCAGTATTCGAAGTCTTCTTTGTAATAGATGATTACGTTTAAATGAGCGTCAATGTACAGTGCTACATATATCCGATTTTAATATATGGAATTGAGGCAGCAACATTAAACAAAAAGCAGATAAATCGATTAAAATCTTTAAAGACAGGCTATATAGAAGGATGTTGAAAATAGCATGGATAAACGTAACACCAAATCGAAGAGTCCTAGAGATAGTCAAAACTAAGAGAAGATGAATGAAACTAGTTATTCAACGGAAAATAAAGTACTTCGACTATGTAATTAGAGAAGATAAATGTAAACTCACTAATTATGTAAGGACTAATAGATGGGAAAATAAGTCCAGCAAGATGAAAAAAACGTGCTGGTTGGATAACATCGAGGAATGGACGAACATATGATCAATTACCGTATGTAATCCTCATCGACGCTTTTCGTAGAGTAGGGCATATGAAGAAGAATTAGGTGCATATGTTTCTAACTATATCTATGTTTTGTAATAGTAAATCGTTGTGTTTGATAATTAACATCGTGTTTTGTTAATTATACAAAGCCCTTCAAATGCAAAAATTTTTATATTTATAAAATTACAGACCTTATCCTTTACCAGTGATTATTTAAATAACCGTTAAAATATGTAATATACATGAATTTACAGCTTGTATTCAATGAGTTCTTTGTTTTTGTAATTTCATTCGCCTTAGGTTTCGCTCGTTAATATTAAATCGGCTTTATCAATATAAAACATCTTCATTCTATCAGAACTCCATTTCTGTTACTCGCCTACCTAGATAAGCTTGGAACACATACGTTACCCCGAAAACGTTGCACCATTATTTCGTTCATTTCGGTCGAAAATGTGATTTCTATTATTGCGACGTGCTCTTTTCGAATTTAAACGACTCCAGTGAACCTGAACGGTAATCCGTCCTCATTCACGCGTGTATAATTTGAAAACCTAATGGTTCGAAATATAATTTAAACATGAGGTTTGGATATATATATATAATAAATACGCTGCGTACGTTTCACGAATGATATATTATCCCTATTGACAGAATCAGAAAAGACGCTTCAATGAAACGCTAACAATGTTAGCCGCTAACAATATTAGCGAGGAAGTATTAGCCTAAATTGAAAATAAACGTCAATAATGAAATGGAGGCAGTAAAAGTGACGAAGGTTAGTAATCGGATAGCGGCGAAAATACGAAATACTCGTTTATGCCAAGTACCGGGTTATATAATAACGAAAAAAAATAAAACGTTGTAAACGCTAAGTAAGCATTTAATAATTAAATTAAAATTAACGTGTACGTTTTTTCCTTTTTTTAATATTTTTTAAATTACAACTACCCGAGAGGTCGTCGAGTAATTTGACTAAACGCCTAGTCTCTTGTTATAATTCTTTAACAATTTCAGATATATCGAATTTTTGATGTCTATATCAAGCAAATTCATCCATCTATAAACTTCGAAAATGCACGCATCCGGATTTATACGCATTATTGAAATCATACTTAGTCGAAAGGAAATTTGTGTCGTTCGAATTAATGATTCCTTCTCGGAAGATCGAAAAATTTTATCTTCCATGCTGCAGGACAGCCTATTTTGACCGCTATTATACTTCATTGTACGTAACATTCGTTTTTTCCGCGTTTATTTTAATCTCACTTATTACTCGTGGTTGATTCATCAATTTTTCGACTTCCTGCTAGTTTTTTTTGCTATATCATCAGCGTATCTTATAAACTGTCGTTTCCTATCCGCATTCCCACATCCTGCCAATTTAAACTTTTCATTATTATTTTTTCTCTCTCTCTCTCTCTCGTTGTACCGGCATAATACCACCAACCAACGGTGCTAAGAATTAGGACGAGGAAAAAGGAAGTCATCAGCGACACACCAACTATGGTCACTTTTACCGACGTTATTGCCATCCTCGCGACTAATCCAAATCCAGATTATGCAAACGCGGCGGTTGAAAACCACATAAACCGACTAACTAAGTGTGCACGTCGTTGGCGCATATCATTTAACCCAGTAAAATGCGAGCACATCACATTCACTAATCGGCAAGTAACGTGATCAAAGTTGAAAATCGACGACACTGAAATTCCGCACACGGACTTACTACGTTGCATGAGCTTGTTCACGGATAGGAGACTGACATGGTGGCCAGGACAAAGAAATCTGTGATTACTCGCGCAGACTGTTGCACCCGTTCGTGGGGAAAAAATCAAGTCTAAACTTGAATGTCAAAAAAAAACTATATTTAACAATCATTGCACCGATCTGGAAGTATGGAATCGAACTGTATGGAGTAACACATGTAAAAGTAATTACAACAAGAACAGAGGAAAATACTACGCACAATCACTTCCGCGTCGATACAAGTCTCAAATTTGACGCTTCACAACGAACTTCTCATACTATTTATTCAAGAAACACGCTGAACAATACAAGAAATTTTTCGAGAAACTACAAATAGTGCAAATTCAAACATAAGCAGAATGTATACGGTCGCATTGCCGGACAATCCCCAGAGACGATTGAAAACGAGAAAATGGTGTCGCGACGCCATTCCTATTATCTGAATATGACAAATCTTTGTCCAACGTGATTTAATGATTCATTGGAGTCGTTAATCTAACACTTACTTCTCCTTTTATGTTTTCTGTCCTCCTTCTACTATTCTTAGCACCATTGGTATACCGGTACAACGAGAGAGAGAAAATAATGAAAAGTTTAATTTAAATTTGCAGAATATGAGAATTCGGATAGGAAACGTCAGTTTATAAGATATGCTGATGATATAGAAAAAAACTACCAGGAAGTCGAAAAAATGATGGAATTAACCACGAGTAATAAGTGAGAAGAACTGTCTTAAAGTTACGTACAATAAATATGCTAAGAAAACTGATGAAATAATAATAAATAATATAACAATTGAAACAGTGTTACCATTTATATACTTGAGCCATAACATAATGGCTAATTATGATATGAAAAATGAAATAAGAAGACGTATACAAATGAATGGGTTGGTAAATTAAAGAAAATATTAGAAGAAAAGAAAATACCTATGTGTTTAAAAAGAAAGGTAATTAATCAGTGTGTTCTACCAGTAATACGCCACAGAAACATTGAGCATAACTAAAGGCAACTTAGAACAAATTAATAAAGCACAAAGAAGAATCGGGAGGAATATATCTTTACAAGATAAGGTAAAAATCTCAGAAATAAAGAGAAGAACCGAAGTAAAAAACGCTGGCCGGGAAATTTAAAAAAAAAAAATGGTTTTGGGCAGGTCACGTAGCTAGATTTAATAACAACAGGACGGTCAGATCAATTAAGTGACATATTCAATAAATAAAAGAGAAAGGGGAGGACCGCATACACTTTGGAAAGACGATATTAAAAATATAGATAAGGACTGGTGGGTGAATGTATCAAATAGATGCGCATGGAAACATAAGGATGATACATCCTGCGCTGGATTCACAATGTAATAAAGACATGCATTTTTATTTTATACATTTTATGATTTTATATATAATTTTTCTCTTAGAACATCGCGATAAATAATTTATTATATTAAATTATTTTATAAATATTGTTTTTAAAGGTCATTTAAAAAATACTCAAATAAATTTAACCTTAAAATGAAAAATGAAAAATGCAAAATTTAGTTAATGTATTATTGTCTTTTATATATATTTAGACCTTATTCGTTTGGTGTAATATAATTTATAACTATTCAACAAACAAAGACATTGCCTTTGGTGCGAAAAATGTAAAAAATAATTTATAAATGTCTGTATAGGTCGTATGTATTAGCGTACATATATACATATCGATGTTTGTATATTATGTGTGTGTATGTGTGTATATATGTATGTATTTATATTTGCGTGTGCACTGTGCGTGTGGATGTATGTACGAATATTCACGTTCGGAAAAGTTTTCTATCTGACGATTTTCTCGGACGATTTTCGGAAAATTTATAGTTTACTTTAAAAAATACTTCTCGATATAATAGACGGCGCTGATTACATTTATTGCGAATCCAGCGTGTACAGGCTGAGAAAACTAAACGGATCAAAAATAAGAAATATAAACTATCCGTGGAGTTGATAAAGTTTCTCAACTTATTTTCGAGTTTACGATAAATTTTTCAGATAATCCGTGACGTTCCTTTTCCTTCAGTTTATTTCAGACAGTCAGGTGTATTGAAACGTCTAATAATTAACTCTTTCGGCTGAATTTTTTTACAAAATTATACATTTTAGTATGCGGAAAAAAATTACTGCAGGAGGTGAAAATATGAACTTATATTTTGTGTATAACAACACCAATTTTTAGATAACATCAGATAATTTTTAATGCGTTATATAAGAATTTTACGTTCTCAACGAATGTTATCAAAATGGAACATTTAAAATACAACTTTCATTTATAACTAATTTCGTATATCTCGGTAAATGTGTTACAATAAACGTGTTCAATTCGATTAAATTGTTTAAAAAATTCTTATATAAAATCTTAATATCATATTATAACTGTTGGTATTGTTTTTGTAAAAAATATTTTGATATCGTAATTTTTGAAAATTTCCTTACACGTATAATTATGTACATATATGTAAACTACTGATATATAAATATTTGTCCAAAGATCATGTTGGTTTGTTGAAATTCTATTCAAACGGATTTAATATGGTATCGCGTTCGGAATTATCTATGAGAATAGCCTGTGTTTCTTATTCCAAATATTTCAATTTATAAATTCGGGTTTTCAGAAAATTATTTAAATATTCGTATTTATCGAATATTTCGATTCTGCTATTTACGATGCGACACGTCTATTTAAAAAGCTAGAATTATAATGATGTACCATTAGTAGTAGGCTTTCCCAACGTTCTTTCAAATGTGTCTACCCACGCATATATGTGTGCGCGCGCGCGCGCCATGTATAATTATAAATAAATCCTGGAGAGCTAGAAATTGTTACAGCAATGTTAATGTTCAGTTAAGAAAAGCTCCCGTTTCAAGGGTGATATCCAGAGAAATGTAACGAAGCAAGATGATAGAAATCAAGGTAGCATTTATAAGAATAACAAACAGCAATAATAATAATAATTCATCTTCTTCTTTACTGTAGACATCACAATAATCTTGATTTGGCGGCACGGAACAACTGTTGTACTGAGTGAACTACAGTGTGCTGTTTTTTTGTTGTCTATCCGTTCAGTTTTCCTCCTACACGGTCTCCTCTTTTACCATTAATCTTCCCTTGGAGCGTGACTTTTAATAGTCCATATTCTTGTACAGAGGACAAGTGCTCGAAATATTTTATTTTGTACCGTAGCGTGCGTTTAGTTTGATATAACAAATTTACATTGATTGTATCAGAAATATAAATACGCTGTAGTGACAATTTAAGTTTAATCAGTGTATGGCGTACCTTTTAAATCTCCCGCACGTACATAAACGCACACATATACATGTACCTACAGATGCATACAATAGTGGTAGTAATAATAATATTATGTTTCAATTAGCGACGATAATCGCATTAACGATAATAATAGGAATAATAAGAAATAATGATGACGAACCGTAATGACAGGAAGAAATGTAGTAGCGTGTCTCGAACGTATAATAAAATTATCGACTGAAATAAAATAGGTCGCCCACTCTGTTTTACAGTTACTGCTGGCCGGATACAATTTTTTTTCTTTTATTGCCGCTTCGGAAATTGAATGCGTCAGACAAGCGTAAATTTTTTTTTGATAACGAAATAAAGAAACCCCGATTAAAATAAAAACAAACGACTTCCGATGTAATAAACAAAGTCGCTTGTCTATATAACGATTAGGAAAATATCTACCGACAAAGTTTCGTACAACCCACCTCGTCTTCTCTAAGACTGTACAACGGTAACTCTAGATCTGGTTTTTGTCGCAAGAAATGTACAAATGCATAATAATCTCTCCCAGTTTGGGGCGTGAGAACTGTAATTTTTTTTTTTGTAAGAAACATATACACAGAAAAAATTTTGAAATCAATCGCGAAAACTCAAAACGCTATTTGTATTTTTACGACAGTTAGATCATTCGAAAATTAATAATCATAATTTTGTACGCATGCATCTTCTTCATAGTCGGTAACTAAATTCCACTTCGTATTCCTTGTTAGTCCATTTAAGGACGTAATATATGTAGTGTCCATCCGTCGCATCGATGGTCCGCCATTACTTCTTTTATCTTCAATCTGTCCAATTAATATGCATTTTTCAAGATTTATTAGAATTCTTGCGTACGATACGCCCACAATATTTCGAAATTCTTATGTTTACAGAGTGCAACGAGACATCGTTTAATGTTTAGACTCCTATTCTCTTTTCTGTCTGTGGAATTTCCAGCATTCTGCTACGCCGTGTCTATCGAACGCACCAATACCAATTTTCTGTTTATCTCGTTTCCTTATGATCCAAATTTTATTATCATATATTATATATAATATATATATATATATGTATATATGTGTGCGTGTTGTTAACACGTATAAAAATATATATGTAGATCTTGCGAGGTTTTTTTTAACATAAAAGTACAATTTTAAAATTTAATGATATTAAATATTTATACTCCTATCGAAGTATGTTTGTATACGTGTGTTTATGTGTACACATTTTTTTCAGTGAATTTTGAATGCAAACTTCTATTCCACAAATTTTTCGTAGTACGTTTTAAAAATTTTCTTCAGCCTTCGTATAGAAATTCGTATATATATATATATATATATATATATATATATATATATATATATATATATATATATATAATTTCAAAATAACGTCGTAATTCTTACGGGAATTTTCCAGAATAATTACGTAAATTGAAGCCTCGCAACTACTATTATAACATTAGTAAATATATGTTCATATATATGTATACACTCATATATATGTATACACGCATTAGAGTGTAATGGAAACCTTATATTTGGTTGCGCTTATATTATGCCAATTTTCAAAATTGACGACGACGACTTATTTCACCGGATGACTTTCGTTTTGCTGATGATATTTTGATTATTACGATTTTTAATCAACGTCCCGAACGGCGTGCGGGTGCTGCGGCAAATTGATTCCCTTCAGTTTAGCGGTCGAAAACAAATTAATATCGTTATTATTATTTTTTAGAGCCGAGGCTACTGGATATTTTTTTTTTATAACAATAAAAAATAAAAAAAATAAAATTTACTCGTGTAACTCCTTACGATGGTTCCTCCTCTACTTCGAATTTAATAATTCGTTTTAAACGAGCAATTTATCGGTACAGTTCGTTTTAATCATCTGATCGGCGGACCAGTTAAAGCGACAACTATATCTTTCTTAATATTTTAATTTTACGCTACAACTAGTCAATCTGGAGGCCCATCAAGCAGTTAGATGACATATAAAGGGAAGGAACTCAGTAGTTCCACCCCGTTTATTTTTTCCTAAACAGTGAAAAGATCAGTTGGTTTAACACGATCTAATCGCAGTAAATCTTCCGAACTATCTATGCACGGACGATTTTCACGCTTTTCCGACCTTATTAAATAGCGTCGAGTACTGTTCTCGAGACCTTTACACGTAAGTTACGATGTTTCGAAACATTTAGAATATATCAGGGTGCTGATGTTATTTGTCTCAGAGCTCGATTCTGAAATCTTCGTATTCTATCTATAATTCTAGATTTCGCACATCTCCAGAGCTGAATACCGTTCGGTTACATAGGTTATATTTGTGGTAATTTTGTTTATTGCCGTGTATTCTGGAGAGCCACTTTTTGTACTTAATCTTCAGCAGGCTTAATCGCTAATCCGTGTTGCGATGAACATTACAGACCAACCGTTTGACACAGCTAAAAGTTGATTTCCATTCGATTATGGAGTAAAATTTTGTTCTCCGACGATATTTCGGATTAACTTTCTAATAGCCGTAACGTATATATATATATATATTTTATATTCAATTCGTTTCACTTTTAAACTAGAAGACTTTACCTCGTTAGCTATTTGTCCGAATGTATGTTCGATTGTTAATACGAATTCTTCTTCTGGGGAGGGTCGTACTCCTTGAGCGTTTACAATTGTTATTATACGAAGCCTTACACGAAACTAATAGGACTCGTGTTTCTGCCCCACGACATAGCTCTCCAAAATGATACAGCCATGTTACGGATCGATGACTATGCGTCCAATTCCACGCTTTCCTCAGTTTATTTTATCCTCTAATATCAAACGTAATAGTGAATATTTTTCTCCAAGTAGGATATGTTCGCGGAAATTTATCTTCCGTTCTTTTATGTTGGCAATTAGTTGTCCGTTAACACCAGTCATTTCGAGAACTGCCGAATTTTTGAAGTTTTGTACCCATGATGTTTTCAACATTCTACAAATGATCCGCATTTCAAATTCTCCTACACGTTTTATTGATTACGTTTTCAGTGTTCATTATTTCATACAGAAGAACCGACCCAACGTAGCATTTAACCATTCTATATGGGATGTGGAAAGATAGATGCTCAACGCAGAGTAGCTATTTGTACTTTGTGGAAAGCCTGTCTCGTTTGTTAATGCGAATACTTTTCGATACTATATTATTTTATTTTCGGGAATGTCGTACGAGTAAATTTTTTTTTGGTCATTATTATTCGTCATTGCCTAAACCAGTTTGACACATTATTGTGACAGCCGATCGATGGTTTACGTTTTCTAGAGACGAATCTGAACGAATTACCTCTGTATACCTATGGTGTATATATAAATGGAGCCCAGAGAAGACGAACGATTTTGTTATTTGAATAGCGTACTTGATAACACTACTACGACGCAACCGCGTGCTCCAATTTTAGTGTACACACGAGGGACTTGTTTTTGTCGAGTTTCAGTTATCATGGCATCCTATAACGAAAAGGAGCGCCCGTTTTGCGTGGAACGTTATTTTCGCAAAGAGAGTTTTGAAAAGAATTCAAAAGTGTAATTTTTTGGCCGGGATAAAGATCCGCGTTTACGAAACACGTCTACGATATCTGGAAGACCTGCAAAATCGAATTTCTGAATAAATATCAAAAATTTAACGACCTATTATGCTCGAAAAAGTGTTCGAAAATGTTGTAAAGTCTGAATGAATATATCGTTGCAAATGACGATAATCTGAAGGATATTGTGCTCCACAAATGATTGTAATCTCCCGTTTTCCTGTTTTTAAATGAAATTCTATTCAAAAAAGTTCTTAAGTTATTTAAAAAACAATAAAACCGTCCGCTTTCTCTGGGTCACCCGATATATTTTGTATATCGATTGTATCGTGACTGTTATTGTGTATTTATTCGTGCGCGTGGATTGAGCGATTTTTTATATTTAAAATCATTCATATTATTTATCGCTTAAAACGTTGTTACCGATTGTGTAATTCAAAACTGTCTATTTTACAGTTAAAGTTATAATACTTATTTAGACGTAGGTCTAGTCGAATTACGCTATTTTGTTTATTACGTATATTTTCCCGAAAAAAAGTGTAATATCGAAATAAATCTAAATTAAAATTGAATTGTTATTACCACGCCGCTATTATCAATTTTTACACGAAATTATACATTTTAGTTTTGTAAATTAATTTTAAAAAATTACTCCAGGAGTAGAAGATTATAAAATTGTTTCTTAGATGACTAGCTGTTTCTTAATGTGTTATATAAATACTACTATAATTGAAAGCTTTTTTTTAAGAAAAAAAGCCCCTACTTCAAATTACCTCGAGTAAGGGTCATTCATTTACATAACAATAATTTTATAAGTAACGTTCGTAAAGGCACCATTCAGTTCAGTTTTTACCTGTATTTCCATGTTACTTATAAACTAAAATTAATATACTTTTATATTCGTTTATAATATAATAAATATATTTAGATATATATGTATAAATAATGATATAATCTTAACCTACTAAGTTAAATAAGCGTCAAATTTAATAAACTGTAGCTTAATCTAACAAAATTTAAACCTATTATTAGGCAAGTCTATGAGTTTAAAGTCAATGGCCAATCGACCGTAACTTTTGACATATTCTTTTCTTGTATACACGGATTTACATAAATATATAACTAGATCTAGTGAGTGGTGACACCTGACGTTTTGGTAGGTATCGAATAATTGGATTGCTTCCAGGTTGACATGTTGCAGCAGCCGCTTTTTATGAGCAATTGCGTATCATCCAACCTCCTCGTTTACCAATGGAATTCGTAATTCTCTTGTCTGGCCTGAATCTTTGCTCTGTTAGACCTACTTACACAATAACTGCAGACCGACCATAGGTAAAGTTATTGTTTTCTTTTCTTTATCGGCTTGCTTTTCATTCTAGCATGTATTTCCAATGTCAGACGCTCGTCTAAGTGCATACCAAGGAACAGACGTCGTAAGAGTGGTCGTGACAGCGGCCGGTATTGAACCCGTTATGATAAGAAATTACATTTTAGCAGCAGACGTTTACTTTTCTCATTGTCTAATTTGAATTTACCGTATTTCTCAATTTACAAACTCATTTATATGATGATATATATATACATATATACATATATATCATCATCATCATCCTATTGTTAGTTGCCGAACGTCGTGACTAGCTATTGAACGTTTATCTTTAAGTATAAAATGAGATTATATACATACATACAGCCATAAAACGATTCAAACATTTCTTGGATATACGTTCACACGCTTTTTTATATATAACAGTGAACGTATATACTAGAAATTTTCGAATAGTTTAAAATATTGTGTATATATGTATGTGTGTGTGTGTGTGTATAGTTAGCTTATAGTTGGTTAGACAATATGGCGCGTGGGAGACTTCACTGTCTACAATTAAACAATAATAATAATAATAAATAAATTAAACGCATTTTGCAGAAATTCAAGAAAAGAAAACAGTAACCCAACTATTTCCTCCGAACTGTTATATACTTTCGACGATTTTAATCCGACTGTAGACGTCATAAAACGACGATTTAAGTAATTAGATTTAGATGGCGACGCGAATTTGCGACGTGGAATATTTTACAGCGCTAACTTCTTACGGTCGTTCGGTCAGGGTTTTTCCGAAAATATAATCGAAACCGTAATTATCGAGAATTTAGTCTCGACTATTATTTAACCGATCTCCGCTGCCCGTTTAAAACGGTTCGTTTAGCAGCAGCCGTTGTGTTATTCCCGTCTGGTTCGCGGTAAAATAAGGTTCGTCTTATCGTTCTAAATGTTGAACTAGAAAAAGAGCGTATACACTTCCGGTGTATATTTGCCTTACCGACGAGAATTCATTTCGGTTCTGATATTTCTTAACTTCCTACACGATCGATTAGGGTAAAAGTTAGTTAACACGAATACGACGCTATAATTCGGTGCTAATTTAAACCATTTAACGGCGCTTAACCGCCGCTAGCATTAACTACTTGCCGCTGTCGTATTTCTTCGTGGAATATATGCGAAACGAAATAACAATTTTACACCTAAAGTATTCTCGTAATTACCGCGATAAATTAAAATATATTCGTATAAGTAGAAATTTAAAAATTATTCGCCAATAAATAAACTGGAAGTATAATGTGAGCGATAATAAAATAAACACCGGGAAATGAGTTAAAAGTCACTAAACGTTTTCTAAAAGTCACGAAGCTCTATTAAGCTCTATTATCGAGTGAATATGAATAACATATATAAATATACAAAATATAGAAAATATATAACAAATATACAGTATCGGATTATTATACCGTATCTTTATTTTGTTAATTTCATAAATTGTATATCTAACTAAATAAGTACTTTTATATTTCAGATTTCTGATATTTTTCATTTTGTTCATTTTTTATAAATTCTATATTTCAATTAGTATTATATTTCTTATATGTTGTATATATTTGTTAATTTTATTATACGATAACTTTGATAATAGCTTAATAATAGACGAAAAGCTTCGTGAGTTGTATAAAACGTTTAGTGATTTTAACTGATTAGTTGTTTATTTATTTTATTTTTTTTAAATCACTACATTCAAAGATAATAAATAATTGTTATTATTTGACCGTCGTAAAATTTTCGACCATTTATGATAACCGTAGAATACGTAATAATATATTAATTCAAGTCACAGGGGACTGCAACATGGCCGTTTTACGTAATCGATATTGCAACAAACACCTTCTACTAAACCACGGCGTTCTAAATATATAAAAATGTTCCTTCTTCATACCCTTCAAACGCGTACCAGATCACAATTGCAATTATATTACATTCTGCACGAACTGCTGGACTGAGGTGACATTATATGCGCTCCTTTATATTGTTGATCTAGTCTGTTTGGCGTCTTCTTACACCTATTTTCACCTCAATTTCTTACTGGATTATAAATTGTAAGACCTTGTATCGCTGCCATTTAACGTTTTTTTTTTTTCGCTATTTCTAAGACTTTTTTCGGTTTTGACATTTTAAAAGTCTACGAGATCTCGAGCATTCTTCTATGTAGTCATATTTCTGTTGCTTCATATCGTTCACCTTGTCGTTTGTTGAGTGTGACTGCTTCTATCCCGTACAGCAATAATATCGCTGGACCAGTCGTTGTTGTATACTAAAATTAAAGGATCTTCGCAAAGGCGATTCTTCTTGTCGGTATCTAACTAAAGTAAATTTATTTTTCCATACGGGAAAAAATTATAAGAAAAACCGACAGAAAAAACTGGGAATGTCGTTACGTATTTACGAACCTTGTGGTAGCGTTAATACTCGTTTATGTTCTTACGACCTAACGCGAGATCTATTATAGACAAGAATTTCTTATAACAAACAGTCCTCTAACACTCTAACCAACTCAACTATCTGTCCAACTGGTCGATAGTATATATACACACACACACACGTTCACCAGGAAGTTGAATTGATAGCAAAAGACGGGGAGGGCAATGACAAACCACCCACGCATGCACGAAATGCCGCTTAGCCGGTTTGCAATCTTAGGCGACGTAGCCTACCAAGTTTCGAATTGATGATACCTTATACTTCGTGTATATAAGAGCGAATTGAAGAGAGAAAAATTACAGACGAAATGTCTCACAGAATAGGAATAATCGCAAAAATTTGGCAAACTGACGTAAAATACTCTACGAGTAGAACCTATTCATGATAAATATGCCGATAAAAAAAATACTTTATACATTTATTTTCAATATCACATGTCGGGGATTGTTCGAAAATACCGAAAATACTGTTCATAATAAATGTCTCCACCGACCATTGTCTTGTTATTTCCAGATTTGAAATTATACAAAATTGCAATGTAAAACGTACGTATCAAAACAATTTATTTCTGTGTAAAGTGAACTTCTCATTCTGAAATATTATTTCGTTAACTTATATTAAATTAGTCGTATTTATTTCCTATATATATATATACATATATATATATATATATATATATATATATATATATATATATATATATATATGTACATATATGTGTATATATGTACATATATGTATATATTATATATGTACATATATATATAATATATGATAGATAGATCATAGATATATGAATTTACTTATTTACTTTTATTATATATAATTAGAAGTACATTCTTCAGTAACATGTGATAAATTAAATATGCACAGCATAATGTGGGTACAAACAAAATTTCGTATATATATATATATATATATATATATTATTATTATTATTATTATTATTTATTTGTAAATTTATAAAATTATAAAATATGTACTTTATTCGATCGATCAAAACATTGTTTAATTGATATGATAAAATAATTATCAAAATTGTCTAACATGATATATACATGCATATATATATATATATTCTATCGGCAAATTACCTTCAAATTTCCATTGCTGAGACAATAGCTATTTATTTTTATCGGATTCCGAAATGCAATATTTGTTAACCTAAATGACAATAAACTGGTCGTTTTTCTTGGATCAAACGCTATCTTAAAAATCCTATATAAATCATTTGAAACAATACTGCTTCCGGAAAATGAACTTATTAATGAAATTCGTGCGTATTTCCTACAAAGCAGACCGTCTTTAATTACCTTGAAATTATCGCTTATTAATTACATCAAAATGTGACTACGCTCGTGATTGTCAACAGGCAACCAGTCTTCCCTACAATCATTAAACACTACCCATCCTACAGCTTTTCGATCCTCTACAGGAGCATTCTGCACTACTCGCATCGATAGTCTACATGCAGAGACTTCAGATGTTCAACAAATGTAATTTCTATATTTAATACGTCGCCTCCTCAGAGTTTACACATTCGCATGTAATTTCTACTACTCTTCGTACTGGAATGAGTTCGGTAATAGGAGAAAACGTTGTGCTAACACGATGCTTTCCTTCTTGAAACATTTTTCATCCTCTCGGCTGAGCTATATGCAATATTTTTATCCTTTTCGATTAGAAAAAATATTTCATCACTAATCTGGTTTTTTTATTATTATTATTATTATTGTTTTAAATGGGCGCAGGATTTTTTCACACAAATTGGTATAAAATCGATAAAACGGATATATTAAACATTAATATTATTTGATGCGATATAATCATAAATAGCTAAATATACACGAATGTTTTTATTAGTAAGTAAGGAAGACGTATTTATTGACAGTGGTACTTTGAGAGAGATAATTTGATTATATAAACATTCCAAAAATACATGACCTGCATCTGCTATTTTGTTGTCATCGGAAGGATGAGGGTGAAAAGGAGAATTTATAAGATTACATCGGTACAGAGTAGTAGATGGAAGACGATTTTTCCGTAATCTACATAAAGTAGTAATGAAACATCGAAGTATCTTATAACATTCCTTTTGTTCAGTGTCCGCGTTTCAGCAGTGTATGTAAGTTTTAACAATACGTTTAACGTAGTTTTAACGCTATTGACTTTTGGCATAATGTGTTTCGCTTTTCTTGCCAGCTAGCCTTAGCTAATCTAATTCTTGAGTTTATTTCTGTACCGCGATACAAGTATATATATATATATATATATATATATATATATATATATATATATATATATATATATATATATGTATATATATACATCTTTTGTATTATACGAATATAATAGAAATGATTTCAATTTCCAAAAATAATTTATAAAATCTGTAACGATTAGTTCAAGAAAGTAACTAAATGATGATGATGATAATAATTAGAATAATAAAAATAATAAAAGAACTAATAATAAAATAAATAATAATAAAATTATAAAGAAATTAGTAATAATTTAATAGTAATATTTTGAAAGGGCGTGGAATTTAAAAATAAACAACAAAAACGTACTTAAAATTACTAAACTGTTATATTAAAAGAGGCCAGAAAGATTTTTGTCTATTAAACCATTTTATATCATATATAAATTTCACTTTGCTATAATATTGCGCATTTAGATTATTCTTACTTTTTTTTTTTTTTAATATATTTTTAATATTTTTGTTATATATATTTACCTATTTTTATATTTTTTATTTTTATTGCTTGTAAATATTTTAATAGCCGAAAAGCTTTGTAATCTTTTATTCAGCGATTGTAACTACTTTTTTTTGTTTATTTTTTAGGACTAGTGACGTTATTAATAAAAACATGATTTAAAATGACACAGGCGCGGTTAAAGTAATAAAAAATTCGATACATTTTCGATATTTATAATATTTTTACAACTTAAAAGTTATTTAATAATACACATAAATTAAAAGAAAAAAAAAAAAAAAAATATATATATATATATAAAGGTTTTGTTTTTAAATTCGAAACAACCGTCAGCTAAAAAACTCGAACTTCTGTAGGTAACTTAATGAATCCTAATCTTAAAAACGATGTTCTTAATGCTGATAATGGTAATAATAATAATAATAATAATCTAGAAACCGTGCCTTGGCCAATTTTTTAAAAAAAATAAATCGTTATTATTTTTATTTATTTTTATTACTATTTATTTTTATCACGGTCGTCGTAATCGTTATAAACATATTAATTAGGATAATTTCGTATAATGAACGAATTACGATGAGATACTTTTTATACAAGTCTTTATATTATTCGGCCTAGTTGGGATATCATTTTCGAAATAAGTTATAAAAAAGTAAAACCCTAAAAATGTTCTCTACGCGACAGACGGTTTCCTCATAATAAATTCTTCTCCCCCTCTTTTAGCTCATATTTTTTTTTATTCCTCGACATGAAATCCTCTTCCTTCTTAATTGAATCGATCTTCTAATCATTCGTACGCACAGATACGCGTTCGATTAAATTTCGTTAATAATATTTTTTTTTTAGGAAAAGAAATAAGAAATAAAAATTCGATTACAATTTTACCGAGTTTTTTATAACAAAAAAAAAAACGTTTTAAAATTTATATCAAATCCGAACGAAAAAAAAGGTTGGAGAACTCGTTCGAATAATTTTTCGAATTAATTAATTATTAACCGAATAAAGTTAACTATAATTAAAAAACCGTTAATGAAATGAAGACGCTCCGGGATGAAAATAAATCTAAGAAGCCGGAAGAATTATCGGTAAACTAAATTTACAACAAAAAAATTAAAAATTAATCGAACATTTTTTAAATCGATTTTTTTTTAAGATCTCGCGGAAAATACCAAACCAGAAAGTCTTAATAGCGAAGCCGAGAAGAATGGTGAAAAAATAGCTAACAGAGAAGGAAACAAAACATATTGGACACATTGTTAGAGGATGACGATTAAATTCCTTAAAACTTATAATCCGAGAGAAAATTGCGGGCAAAAGAAGCGCAGGAGAACGCCGGACAGACTGGATCGAGAATATAAAGAAGTAGGCCCCAATGTCACCTGAGAAGCTCGTGTGCGCAATATGCAAGAGAAAGATGGATATAATTGCAATTGTGATCTGCCTCGCCTTTGAAGGCTATGGCACAAAGTGGAAAAAGAAATATTTTTATATATTTACATTTAAAACGCATTTTTCAATCGGTCAGGTGCCTGTTATAAAATCGATCGCGTAGACCGGCCACATCGCAGCCCCAATCCATTTGACTTGAATGATTTCGATAATCGAGAGTGATGCCTGAATTCTTTAATACATCTAATGTCGACGAAGAGCGTCTCGCCGTGATGAAGATTGCCCTTGTTTTTGTTTTTTTTTGAGTGTTCGGTATTTTAGTATCCGACGTTTGTATAGTAGAAGCACCTTTTAGTAATTTTTATTTCGGATCTATGATATATAGGCAGGTTGTCTACGTAAAAACAATATGAATAGATGGAATTTTTAATGTCATTGGATAAAATTGTAAGAAAAAGTAAAAAACCAACCCAGAACATTAGTAACATAAAACCTTCTTATCTAAATAAGATTTTATTAATTTAATGAAAAATTAAAAGTTTTATTGCTAAGTCTTACATTATCGATTAAATATCTGTATATATATATATCTCATCATGTCGCTAGAAGGACAAATGATTAGGTGGACCAAAAGAATAACGCAATGAAGACTGAGAAAAGGATACAGTAGTCGGCCGTCCACGAGATGGTAAGACGACAATCAAAAGTTAGCCCCGAAGTGAAATAGATGAACGATGTTCGGAACAGGAAGTGAACCACTTGTATTTATTTTCTTGTAGGGTTTTTGTTCGTTTTTCCCTGTAGCCTAGCATTTGTTTCTTTAATTTTCCACAGTTAGTACTATTTATGTTAACTGTTACCTTGTAAGATATCTAACTTTAAGATACGTTGTTATATATGTCTCATTATGAAATAAAGCTTCCTTCTCCTCTATTCTATTCTTATCAATTTACTAGAACTTACCCACGGCTTCGACTATGCAATTATTTTTTTTAATACAATAACGCTGTCTCTTTCTTTTTTCAGGTTTATACATTAGTTTAGTACACTTATATATTACGTAATATATATATATATACGTTATTTAGACCACGCCCTCAACGCAACTATATTAGTATAGTATACGTATATATTACGTACTTAAAGCTTTAAATTATTGTAATTTCTGTCCGATTTGTGATATCAATGTGAAGTAAAGCTTAATATAGGCTATCATCATTATTTCTTTAATAGTTTCTTAAGTTAAATCAGAACGGACGGACAGACAAAAATTAAAAAAAAACAAAACAGATTTTCCGTTTATGTGTAATAAAAATAGTCCGATGCAGTGATTATAATGATCCTCAAATCACAGACACTACAGTTTTATATATATATATATATATATTAGTATAGGTACAGATATAGATAGTATAGATAAATTTGATCAGACTAAATGCCGACGTTGTTGTAGTCGGCCAATGTATAATAAAAGTATTTATATATGTATAAATACTTTGAACTAATTATACGAAATCGTTTCAAATCTAAATTGACATTATAACGATCGACTTAGTTTTGCTGGATACCGACCTAGTGATAGTATAAACCCATCCTCGGCAAATGTATAGTCTCGACATTATTTCGACTTATCGCTCGAAAGTGTAATGGAGGCACGATTTCGTATCAGCGTGGAAGTATTATGTTTACACCTCGTCCTTAATGTCCAATATCAAAACCAATTCGTAATAACTTCTTCCTTCAAACGCGCCGTTTTAATAATATTAACTACTCCATCGATTTGTCCTCCGATCGTTCAAGTGCCGTTCTCGAATTTCTTTATTAATTTTCTTTATTAATCTACTTTTTTATAACAACATTTCGATCATTTGAATATGATCGATTAAAGACTAACTGGTTGATATGAAGTTCGTTAAGTGATTTTTCAGGCTTTTCTATAAAGAGGCGATTACTGAACATTTTTCATGGAACAGGAAAGTATAATAACCGACAGCTATAAGTATTTCGTTTTTGTAGGAAATTGTTTAATTACACACCCTGTGATTAAATCTTATCCAGACTCTTTGTACTTTAATTTGTTTTTAGTACTATACCAGTTAGTTTTGTATTACACTTAATTAGTCTGTTTGTTAACTGCTATTTGCCATAGTTAAAAGCGATACATAGTTTGCAAATATTCTAGATGTTTTAGTTGATTCTTTCAGTTGGCTTCCACAATGCGTAATGTGTTCCTTGTTATATTTTTAAAATAGCTTTTTGAGCGGGTCATTCTTTTAATTGTCTCGCGCTGTTCTTTTATATCGTGTCATATCACATGCCGACGTCTTGTTGTATTTCCCTTTTTTAAAGATCTTATCGCAAACACTTTTCGAATAATGAAAAGAGGTTTCTTTCTGGTTATTTTTCCTGTTTATCTATACTACGTAGTTAGTCGGACGAAATTTTCTATTTAATTTTCAGATTCCACTATACTTTTTAAAAATACATTAAGATTTATATATATATATATATATATATATATATATATATATATATATATATATATTTAAACAGTTCCAAACAATTTTTTCTTACCTGCTATATCGTCGTTTGACTTCCATGTCCAGAAAATCGTATTTATTCGTTCGATGATGAAGAAATCCGAGCGGTCTGTTAATTTACGCGGATCTGTGTGGACCAACATCATTTTTAGCTGCGTACAAGATTTTACTTCATCCGGAGGCCGGTTAGTCCGAACTTCCTCGCCTAACATGTTTTATCCTCGCGCAATTAATATTCCTAAATAATTCTTTGTTTAAAGTGACAGTTTTGCCGACCACCGTCGAAATTGTAATTAAACCTGCCAGTCCTGAATGGCAATATTTTTATCTTTTGCAGATAGTGTATTTGGATTTTTCCTAAAAAGAAGTGTGTTTTATACTTTGTCGTATTGCAACTCCGGTACCTATTTTCCGCGAAACGTTAGGACGAATTGCCAAAGTGATTTTTTCTTTTACAGATATAATTCTGAGATTAGAATAATATCTACATTTTTATTAAATTAGAAACGATAATTATAGATGTCTTTTAAACTCAATCTATCGTGATTTAATCTTTGAATTAATTAAAACCGGTTTACGTTCATTTCGTTTCAAATTACGTTATTGTAATCATTTAGTCGTGCGTATATAGGCGATGTGTGTATATATATATTTTTTTTTTTATTTAGCGATTTTCCTTTTTCGATATATACACGCAGTTTCTAATCTATTTGACGTTTCCTGTTTGCGGGTGTTTTTTTTATTATGATATAGTAATTCTGTCACTCGTTATTGTTATAAAACTTCGATATTGATTAAATTGATACTTTATATATGTATAAAATACCCGGTGCAAAGATTGTATTTGATTTTTTTAAACTTATTTAAATATACCGTTTATTCTTCTTCGTGTACATATATATAAATATATATATGACAATTTTCCATGGCATAATTCGTCTATATAATTATATAAATATATTCATTATTATATAGTAACAGATGTACACTCGACCAAAGGGAATAATTGATCATTAGAAGAAAATTTAAAACGAGAGAAATTTGAATTTATTATTATATACCTACCGAAATTACTTCTTTTTAAAGAAACTACATTTTTTTTACTTCCCTTTTTAATGGGACATACATAAATTTTCGACGGCCATTAATTAAACGTAAGCTGGCTTCATTCTCTATGTGTTCGCCGTTATTTATACCTACATCTGGAGAGGGGATGCTTATAGTAGTCTATCCCTTTCCAGCTTTATATCTTCCTAATTTAATTAAAAATTCGTTTGCGACTCTGTTGAAGTAATCGTTTTCTGCTAGACTCAAAAGAGTCACAATTCGTCGTTTACAATTCACCTTCTATTTATACACGTGTGTAGTTATATACACACGCACGCACATATATATGTACATCAAATACTGATAGAATTTTAAATTTAAAAAAAAATTTACTACTTCGCAGTTAAGTAAAGCCGGATTAATTTATGGCATTTTTTTTAGTCTGTACAATAGCAACAGGTCGGCGAAATAATGTGAACGATACATCAGTATTATTATTAATTAAATTCATATAAATATCAGTGTATACGTTCATGTATAATACTTATGATATATAGGTACATGTATATATATATGTATGTATGACAAAGTGAAACTCGTAATCTAAATTGAAAATCGTTTCGATACATTATATAGAATGTATATGTGCAAATACATGTAAGTGTGTATGTGTGTGTGTGGATTTTCTATATCAGACTGTCTTTAAACAATATTGTTCGGCTGCATTTACGGATATCAGTCAGGCCGTTTGAGTCGAGGGATTACTACTCACTCATTTTAAACTAATGGCTTCGTATTTAACGGGAAAAATTTTTGCAGGTTAAATTTGAAACTCATACATCCAATTCCCATCGCATCATGGCTGGTATCTCCCTAGGTACCTGTTCCGAGATGTTTACCTTATATTTTATTATTCAGGACGTCCCAGTCGATCCGCAGATTGAAATAGCAGTATAATACAGTTTTGCTCACAAGACACCGTCAGAACTATTGCAATCTGGCCTGAATCAATTGCATAAAACTCGAAATCTGTTCTTGCGACCATCACAACTAGGCGTGATACGTGCCCCCTCTGTAAACTTTGATGGCCGGTCACACAGGAGATATAGTAAGGCTCGATATCTGGGTATATAGTTTGATTCCGACTTAGTTGGTAGAATCGTATTAACGCTAAATGCGAAGAATTAAATGTGAAACTCCAAAATATATACTGGCTCTTCCGTAAAACCTCAGAACTTTCTCCGAAATCTGAACTATCATTTAACATTAAGAAGATTCAGATGTTCCAATCGAAAATATTGCCAATAATGACTGACTCTCTGTGTTATATGCGCAATTCTAAACCCAGTTCGAGTATCAACCGAAATAGTGAACTTGCATCATTTACAGAGACTACTCGAATCCATTAGCGATTGACCTATTCGAAGGTAGCGATAATATTAGTAGACTACTACGTTTCACACACGTGTGAAGGTCAATCGCTAATGGATTCGAGTAGTTTACTAGTCTCTTCCTTACCGATTTGGTCGATTAAGGAACGAAATCGTAAGAGCCTTCATTACATGATTTCTCTATTCGTGATATTTACCAGTTCAAAGTTCGCTATTGGTCCTTTCTGCTACATTGCAATTAAACCTATTCGAAAAAATGCTACTATGTTGGAATATCAAGTAAACATACGTTAATTTTAAGTTTCCTTCATTGGACGGGTAAATTATTTGCGATGTTATCACATAAGTTACATCGATTACCAATAGTTAATGAAACAGCGTGTAAAATAGCTATGCATATTTAAAAATAATAGCTATGCATATTTAAAAATTATATATATATATATATATATATATATGTATTTTGGAATAGAGTAATACAAAAGGAAGCGGTTTATATGGTAACGGTGTTTATATACCTAAAGAAATTAAAAGTAAAATCGCGTTAGCAAAATGATCGATGGCTCGATTGCACAAGATTTAGAAAGACTGATCACTTAATACACATTCTTATATTCTAGTTATTCCCATATAAAGAACAGAGACGTGGACTTTATAGGGCTGAAAAATCGACGCGTGGAGCATGCTAAGAATTCCATGGATGGTAAAAAGCACAAATAGTTCAACAGCTGGTAAATGATATATTACACAAGAGTCATTATGAGCACTTATTGCTCGAACGACTATTTCATATACTTCATATAAACGTAAATAAAACTAAGTGGATGGTGATAGGCAAACAACAAGTCGATGGTCTCATGATAAATATAAACAATGAAAGTATTGAAAGGGTCAGTAAATTCAAATATCTTGGTTGCTGTATGAATGAAAATTTAGATATGGATGTTGAAGTTAAAGCGAGATGCAGTTACGGGCGCGAACAGCTTTCAATAACACGTGACATTTATTATGCAATCGATCACTTAATCTTAGCATAAGACAAGAAATTGTTCGCTGCTATATCCACTCAATTTTGTTATATGGAATCGAAACTATGCCTTTAAATAAAAAACAAATAAATTGATATGAAGCTGTAGAAATGTGGCTCCATCGAAGGATATTGAGAATCCCATGGACGGCTAAGATATCAAATAAAGATGTTTTAAAGAAGGCTAATACAAGTAGGATATTAAAAAATCACATTATACAAAGAAATGTGTCATATTTTGTCCATATCATCAGGGGCGAAAAATATGAAGTACTCCAGATGATAATACAAGGAAAGATGGAAGAGAAGCGAAGTCTTGGAAGAAGGAAAACAGATTGGCTGCAAAATATTAAAAGCTGGACAAACAAGTCTACAGCAATTACTGACAGATGCAATACAGCGCAAAGTCTGATCGACCGATTAGTGATAGTCTACGCTCTGTGAAGAGTATGGCATGATGATTATGATGATATATATATATACATATATGCCCGCCCAGGGGTACTTTGTACCTCCTGGGATCCGCAGATCTAACCGGAATCGGGCGCGTCCACAGGTGGTGGATAATGGAATGGGCAGTAGATATACTGGTTAGCTGCGAATAACCAATAAGCAGTCGCGAACCAAGAGCGGCTACTGGTGGAAAGCCTCTTGCAGGTGATTCCAGTAGTGACAGGATAATGAGGCACGAGGGTGTAGAGGGACAGCTTGGTGAACTGTCTAATTAAAACTCTACATAAACCTGTTAACTGTCTCATCCTTGGCGAGTCTAGGCCGCCAAAAAAGTCTAAACAACTCTACCTCACCAGTAGAACCTGGAATTGGGCAGCAGCAATTTCAGTACCAAATTAAGGCATAAATGAAACGATCGTGGATTGGCTTAATTTTGGATTATCAGGAGGCGTAGATGAAGATCGTCAAATACGGCAACTGAACTGCGATGAGGAAGGCAAAGGAAAACCACCTCATTATAATTTCTCAGGATCTAATTTTTTTCCAATATATAATGTGTTCCTCTGATGTAAAAATAAATTCCGGAGTAATACTCCCCCGTTCATATCTCCGGGTGGGGAGTACCTCAGAAGGACATGTGGTTGAAAGAATGAAGACAAAAGAATTTCTAAAAATTTGAACATGGAATGTGAGAACCCTAAATAGATGTGGAAAGCTGGAAAATTTAAAAATGTAAATAAAACGAATGGGAATCGATATTCTGGGTATTAGTGAAATAAGATGGTCCACTAACGGTGATTTCTGGTCTGATGAACATAGAATAATTCACACTGCAGCAAGGAACGGAATAGCAGGAGTGGGGTTTGTAATGCAAAAATATATAGGTAAATTAGTAAAAACAATATGGATGTACAATGAAAGAATAATATTGATTAGAATTAACACAAAACCTAAAGACACAGTTATTGTGCAAGTATACATGCCTACTTCGACAGAAGATGAAGTAGAGATTGAGAAAGTATATGAACAATTAGAAGAAGTTATAGAAAAAATTAAAGGCGATGAAAATCTAATTTTTCTAGGAGATTGGAACGCGGTAGTAGGAGAGGAAACATCTAACAGTAAAGCAATGGGAAATTATGGGCTAGGTGATAGAAATAACAGAGGAGAAAGATTATTAGAATTCTGTGAAAAATATAAGCTGTTATTAACAAATACTTGCTTTGAACACCATAGAAGAAGAAGATTCACTTGGAAAATGTCTGGTGATATTGGAAGATATCAATTAGATTATATAATAGTTAAACAAAGATTTAAAAATCAGGTTAAAGATTGCAGAGCTTATCCTGGAGCTGACATGGATTCTGATCACAATTTGGTAATGATGAAGTGTAAGTTGAAATGGAAAACATTGAGGAAAACAGGAACTGTGTAACTAAATCTGCATAAGTTAAAAAATCCAACTATCGCTAGAGAATTTGAAGAACAATTGAATAAATCGTTGATACCAATAAGAAATGAAGATATTGAAGACAACTGGACTGCTTTTAAAATGGAAATATGGAAAACCACGAAAAATAAGCTCGGAAAAGATAGAAAAATCGCAAGGAAGCCCTGGATTTCTGAAGAAATAATACAAAAAATTGATGAAAGACGGAAATACAAAAATAGTAAATCGCAAGGGGATAAAATAAAGTATAATGCGATAAGAAATGAAATAAACCGATTGTGTAAGCTAACGAAAGAAGATTGGTTAAATAGAAAATGTTATGAAATAGAAAAAGAATTTAATGAAGGAAGAATTGATATGGGTTATAAATTATTAAAACAAAATATGTATAAATCCAGATATAAATCAACAACTATTAGAGATATAAACGGTCAGTTGTTAATAGAGGATCATGAAAAAGCTCGAAGGTAGAAAGAATATTTGGAAGAGTTATATAATTCAAATGAAGAACTTGTGCAGCTAAAATATAACAATGTGAGTCAAGATGAAGAAAATGAAATGCTAAGAAGCGAATACGATAAAGCTCTAAAAGAAATACGGAATAATAAGTCAACGGGTATTGATAATTTTCCGATTGAGCTAATAAAAGCAGGAGGAATACAGGCAAATAATTTTCTATACGAGCTGATAAGAAAGATATATAAGAATGAGACAATACCGATGGATTTTATAACAGGAAAAATAATTGCAATACCAAAAAGAACGAACTCAGATAAATGTGAAGATTTTAGAACATTAAACTTAATAAGTCATGCATCAAAGATATTGGTAAGAATATTGTATACAAGAATAGTAAATAAAGTAGAAATTGTATTAGGAGATGCTCAGTTCGGATTTAGGAGACGTGTAGGTACTCGCGAAGCAATTCTGGCACTAAGACTGTTAATCGAACAAAGATTTAGAATCGGAAATTCACTTTATATTGCATTCGTAGATATATAAAAAGCCTTTGATAATGTCAATTGGAACACATTGTTTACAATATTACAGAAAACGGAAATAAACAAGAAGGATATTAAATTAATATATAAATTATACGAAAATCAGAAAGCAATGATACAGATTGGCAATGTGAATAAAGAAGTTAAAATATTGAAAGGAGTTAGACAGGACTGTGCTTTATCACCGATATTATTCAACCTGTATATACAAGAAATGATGAAAGAAATTAAAGAAAAAACAAAGAAAAATGGTGTAAAAATACAAGGTGAAATAATATACACATTACAATTTGCTGATGATATAGCTGTTCTAGCAGAAAATCGAAATCAATTGAAGGAAACATTAAAAATAATGGAGAAATATGGAATGCAAATAAATAAAAATAAAACAAAAATTATGATATGCGAAAAAATAATAGTCGAAAGAAAATAAGTGCAGATATTGACGGTGTTAAAATACAAGAAGTGAATAAATTTCATTACTTGGGTAGTAAAATCACCAGAGATGGCAGGTGTAGAAAGGACATTAAAAAACGGATCAATCAAGCAAAGCAAGCTTTTTACGATCGGAAAAATATTTTAACCAACAAAGCTATAAGTACAAATTTGAGGAAAAATTTTTAACCTTATTTGTTTGGAATGCAGCGTTGTACGGATGTGAAACATGGATGATTGGAAAGGCGGAGAAAAAAAACATAGAAGCCTTCGAAGTATGGTGCTATAGGAGAATGCTGAAAATAAGATGGACCGATAAATTAACAAATGAAGAGGTGTTAGGAAAAATTGGCGAAAGAAGAACATTATGGAAAAAAATAATAAAACGAAGAACTAATATGATCGGTCACATTTTAAGACATGAAAGCTTATTAAAGATAATTATAGGAGGACAGACCAAGAAATCAATATACACAGCAACTAATAGAAGACACTGGTAGCACAGGATATACGGATATGAAGAGGAAAACAGAAAACCGTCAGTTGTGGAAGAAATTAGCAAACCAGTCTTAGGACTGATGACTACATGATGATATATATATATATATATATATATATATATATATATATATATATATATATAACAAAACAAAATAAAATAATTTTTTATTATATCAGCGAAGCTTTTCGACTATAAAGTCATTATCAAGCTATTGTCGAATATATGTATCATCATATATATATATATTGAAGATGAAAAAGGTATTATTAGAACAGAAAAGAAAGAAGTAGCGGAAGTATGGAGAAATTATTGCCGATCTTTATATTATCATGATGATGAACGAACACTGGCAATCTCACAACCGCTGACAGAATTAGAAATAGAACAAGACGTACTAAAAAGTGAAGTCATAGGAGCTATTAATTATTTAAAAAACAATAAGGCTGTGGGCGTTGATGGAATACCAGCAGAAGTCCTAAAAAATACTGGAGAAGTAGGCGTGCAGATGCTGTATTCTATATGTAACACTATATGGAAAACTACAGAATGGCCACATGAATGGTGTAAATCTATATATATTCCTCTATATAAGAAAGGAAAGAGAAATAAATGTGATAATAATCGAACCATTTCTCCATTGCCGCACGCTAGTAAAGTAGTGTTACGAATCCTTCACAATCGTATCCGCGGAAAAATGAGCGAACAAATTGCCAAAGAACAAGCTGGATTCGTTAAAGGACGAAGTACATAGGAACAGATCCTAAATGTGAGACAATTAACAGAGAAATCAAGAGAGTACATAGTGCTGTGTTTCATTGATTATCGGAAGGCTTTCGATAATGTAATCTGGAGCAAACTCTGGGAAATATTGATGGAGATAGGTGCCTCAAAGCACATTGTACATCTGATTCAATAACTATATGAGCACAACCAAAATATCATAAAACTAGAACTCGGTACACAGTCCGAAGAATTTATTGTAAAGAAAGGTGTAAAACAAGGATGTGTACTTTCACCCATATTGTTTAATTTAAACGGAGAACATATAATGAGAAAAGTTTTAGAGGATTGAGATGAAGGCGTTTCTATCGGAGGACTCAAAATTACAAATTTACGGTTTGCTGACGACATAGCATTGATAGCACCTAATATGGAAAAAATTCAACGATTGTTGAAGAAATTAGAAGATGTAAATAAATGCTATGGTCTACAAATAAATAATGGAAAAACTAAGTTCATGGTAATTGATCGGAAGAGTACAATAAAGGAAAAACATAAAACCATTCCTGGTTATGAAACGGTAGAAAAGTTCGTTTATTTGGGATATTTGTTGGAAAGTAAAGGCGGATCTGAAGGTGAGATCAAGAGAAGAATTTAACTATTTAACTAGCACGAAGTGCGATGGTTAAACTAACACCGATATGGAAAGATTCCTCTGTTACGAAAAATACAAAAATTCAACTTGTACGCACTCTGGTTTTTTCAATATTTCTGATATGGTGCAGAAACGTGGACGATCAGAAAGTCCGACGCATAAATAGTTTCGAAATATGGTGCTGGAGGCGGCTTCTTCGAGTTTCGTGGATGGAAAAGCGTACTAATACGTCTATTTTGTAAGAAATTCATCCAACCCGCAGATTAACAACGGAAGTTCTCGCACGTATTATGAGATTTTTTGGTCACATCATACGAAAACATGACGGAATCGAAAGAACAATAGTTATTGGAAGAATGAGTGGTGTGCGGCCAAAAGGCAGAGTACCAATTAAATGGACAGATGCAGCTGCTGTAGCTCGGATGTCATTTTCAAGATGTGTTCATGATGCCGAAGATCGTCCAGGATGGAGACAGAAAATAATGAAGCTGTTACCTTGATCACGATACTCTTACGTGGAGTTACGACTAAATGATGATGATATATATATATATATATATATACTCTCGGAAACTGCTTTAACGATTTGGATGAAATTTGGTACATGCTTTTAATTTATTTAGTAATCAAAAATGACCTCTACAGAAATTAGCGATTTCGTAATTTTCGGCGCCAACCCTGAGTACACAATCCTAAATAATTTTGGATTTTCCGATTTTTCCCCGTTGTCTTTTTTCTCGCTACTTATTTAAGTTTCAGCTCGATGATCGTATTAACCGTCTGAATATTATAAACTTGAAAATTTGCACATTTTACCGCGTATGTGGCAATAAATATAATTAAAATTTTACATCTGACGTGCCACCGCTTCGATTTAAAACGTCGGATCCTCCGGAAATATTTTTAAATCTATGACAGAAATATTTTGAGGAAAAAATCCGATCGGAAAATCACAAATTTATTTTTACATAAAAAAAAAATTACGATATTTGTCAGGAAATTAAATTTTTTACTCCCGCAAATTTATGAAACGAAATTCTACACGATTAAAGTAGTTACGTAGGTACCGGTTTTAATAGTACATGATTCTCATCTGAATATATTTTCCGAAAAACACGTTTTTAATAATAATAATAATAATAATAGTAATAATAATAATAATAAAATACAGCTAAAGTTCAGTCTTCCAGGTATCATATTATATATATATATATATATATATATATATATATATATATATATATATATATAAAATATATAGAACATTAGTATAGAGGAATACGATAATTAAAATATTATTACTATTAATTAATTATACCTTTAATTTATAAATAGTAATCGTTAACATTTTTATTTCTTATATAACTCGCGAATCATAATGATGAAAATTACGACTTAAACGTCGTCGTAATATAGAAATGTCACTTATTTTGAGGAATTCCAGTTGTACAATCATTCGTCACCGTCATCTGTCATTCATATCGTTATATATATATATATATATATACATATGTGTAATTCAAACGAACAATTTTCTATGTTTATAGCGTCGACATATTTGTTTGTAGTTTTTGCTGTCATTATCCGTAGACTGAGATTGTCGCCAGTTATCAAGAATTTAAACGCAACGCGTATTTAGCATGACACGAGACACACTGCTGTGCTGCTGCAATTATTAAACACGAACTGAACAAGAAATTTTCTATACTTTACACTTGGTACGATAAGTTGTGTTCGTACGATGTATACCCAAATTAAGAATGTTCGTTGTCTAGTTCAACACACAGTCACAGCTGAGTACTTAACAAATTTATTTTCCTCCTCATTCGAAATGTTCTCATCGTTAAATGCCTGTCTTGATTGTTCCTATTCAAAATTTACGATGATTTATGAAATTACTTATTTACGTATACACACGTATGTATATGTATGTGTATTGTACACATAAATTTAATATATAGGTGTGTATGTGTATAGGTATATATATATATATTTATACATATATGTACGCATACATATGAATGATAATAACAATAGGAATGTATAATATTTGAAAGTAAATTTCAAAACTTCAAGAATTCGGTATTTTGAGATAGCGATGACAGTTAACGCGGATGACAGCATGTATTGTGCGACGTATAACAACTTATTTTTCGTAAGTAACTTTTAAAACCAATATATGTATATGATCATGTACCATCAATTTGATGTAGGCTTCAATGTGTTCCATCTTCCTTATCCAATTTTATACACTATTTTCCTGTTGTTTTAACAACGCCGTCCGCTCATGTTATATATATATATTATATATTATATATATATATATATATATATATATATATATATATATATATATATATATATATATATATCGTGTCAGAATAAGGTTCAATCGATTAAAACGAAAGCACGATAATTGTACCGCTTAATAGGTAGGAAATCCGTATTAGACAAGTCTTCCGAACTATTATAGTACAAACAAATTATTAAACAGATTTAGACGTATGGCACTGCCTTACGGAGGGGGTTGTCATTAAAGGTCTCATGGTTGCACAACCACAATAAATATTGGCAACAGCATTTAAAATAATTAAGTGACTAATTATTTTATAGAGATTACACAAAATAAATGAATTTTAATTTTATCTCCGGTAGAATATATTATAAAAAATAATTAAAAAAATGGCTTTAGGTGAAAATCAGGTCGAAAAGTTTGCAACGACTTTTTCTTTGTAGACGTCTCATTTTCTCCGAGTTGTCCATCAGCATATCTTCAAGGGTCAAACGCAGGAACCGTCTACATTCATTTGATATTACTTCGATTATGTACTTGATATCAAGATCGATATGTAGTGTTTTATTCGAAATAAACCAAAGGTCATTTGTTATTGTACATGGTAATTTATTGATATGTTTTATCACATCCCCAAAGTGAAACTCATTAATACCAAGTTGATTTCATCATTATCTAATATAGAAGAAGTTTTGAGTCTACTCTGCTGACACTCTTACGATTCCGTCGGTAACAATTTCTATGCTCTTCTTTCACTCAGTAGCTCTTACGAGATAGCAGTCAAAAATCTACAGTTAGCCATCGACAACATTTGCGACTGGGACAAAAATTGGAAAATCAAATTAAACGAAAATAAATCTACCAGAGTCGATTTTTCTCTGCGTTCCGCCGGCTATATTCCGTCAATCGCGAATGGAAAGTCTATTAAGACTAGCGAGTCCGTCAAGTACTTAGGGATGCATCTCGATCGCCGCTTGAACTGGAATCATCATGTCAAAACCAAGAGCCAGGAACTTCGCCTTAAATTACGTAAGCTCTATTGGCTGTTTGGGTACCATTCACCTGTTAGTTTAGCAAACAAACGACTTATTTATCTATCTATTCTAATGCCCACTTGGTGTTATGGCATCCAACTCTGGGGCACCACGAAGAGATCGAACAGGCTCATTATTCAGAGATTTCAAAATAAAGTACTTCGCTTGATAACTAAAGTCCCTTTGTATATCTCAATGCTTTGCTACATCGCGATTTAAAAATTTTGGATACCCTCACGCCAGGAAGTACGCGGCAAAACTTTATGGACATCCGAATACAATTGTTGCTAAACTCCTCAATACAGAAGGAGATACTCGTAGATTAAGTCGAACTAAACCGCACGATTTATTATAACCAATTTATTTTTGATTTGCATATTCGTATTAAAATTTAGATTTATGTAAAATGCTAATTATAATCTTAGTTCGTGATAAGGCATTGGATTTTACGCGCAACTGATTTTGTTTTTAATCTCAATATGATTTTCCACGTTAATTTATTTTCAACGTTTTTTCTTATGGTATTTCGTTATCATTTGACTAATATGGAATGTGGTAGTTTAAACAAAGTAAACAACAAAAAAGCAGTTAAAATCACTAAAATATTTCTTTATGAAAAACTACGAAGCTTTTCGAACGTTAGGCCATTATCAAGTGAAATTTAAAAAATATAAAATGAAAAAATATTAATTTAGATTACAATTCACAAAAATCAGAAAAATTATAAAAACAATACAAATAAAATTATCTGATAGTGAATGTGGTAAACAACACAATCAACATAAACAATATAAAATTTTATACATAAATAATTACACAATAGCCAGTAAAATGAAAAAAGCTTTTTAAAAATAATTACACAATAGCCAGTAGAATGAAAAAAGATTTTTATACTATTTTTTATTTCACAAGCTATTGTGTAACTGTTTATGTACAAAGTTTTGTATTGCTGATTGTGTTATTTTCCACATTCAATATCAGGTGATTTTATAAATATTTTCACATTTCTGATGTTTGTAGATTCTAATCTACATTGATAGTTTTTGATTTTATATTTTTATATTCCACTTGATATTTAGTGATTTTAACTTCTTTTTTTGTTGCTTATTTTATTTCGTTTCCATCGAGTTGTGAAGCGAATTGAAGGATCTTCTTCTTTTTCAACGTCAAACAAGCATTTGGCACAGTTTAGCACTCGGGCCTGTTATATAAATGTAAACAGATCTTTCCGTTAAAATACTTCAATATTTTGAAGTCTTACTTAGAAGAGTAATATTTTCAAGTGATTTTCAATAACATCTCTATACAAAGTTCAGGCAGGAGTACCCAGGCTAGTATACTGGGACCACTCCTATACTCTATTTTTGCCAGTGATATTCCAGAAAACACGTTTATTGCAACTTTTGCTGATGATACAGCAATACTAGCTACTCGTCACTGTCCCGATAGGGCTACTCGACAACTACAGAGTACTATCGATCTGACGGTTGACTGGTTTTACAAATGGAAAATAATGATCAATGTGTTAAAATGCAGCCATATTATATTCACAAGTAGAAAAATTGATCGTGGAAAATATCAAAATTAAACGGAACAATAATACCACAAAACCCTTGTGTGAAATATCTAGGAATCCATCTAGATCAAAGCCTCACGTGGTTACCACGCATTACAGCTAACAAAACTAAACTGAATATCAGAACTAAACAGTTATACTGGCTACCGCGGGACCTATGTCTCAGTTATCAATTGACAATAAACTGTTATTGTAGAAGATGATATTAAAACCGATATGGCTTTATGGTGCGAGCTATGGGGCTGCTCTGCAAAAAGCGATAAATAAAAAATCCACGATGTCAAAATAAAAAATTTTGCGTATGATAGCCGGTGCTCCATGGTATGTGCCAAACGACACATTACACAAGGACTTCCAAATAGGATATATAGGAGATGAAATCGACCGCTGGGTCGACTCCTCCAAAAATAATTTTCGATCACTACATCTGATTTATGACGAGAGTTTCGTCAGTTCTAGTATACGAAAAAAAAATTGTAATAAAATATTTCGTTATTGCCAAAACACACCTTTGATGTGTTCGGTTTTGTGAATAATAAAGTGTCGTTAAAACGATACGTCATACGGGAAAGCGTATTTTTTTTTGTTTAAATAAATTTTTGATTTTTAATATTAATTTTTAATTTGCAGTTTTTAATTCGAATTTTAAATTTTACGCGTCGATTTTTTTTCATCACGTCAAAATTTCTCACTGGCGATGACATTTCAGAGATATTCGGCAATTTTCAAACCAAACTAAATTTAGTTTGAAAATTGAAATTGCCGGTATCTCTGGAACGTCACATCACCAGTGACAAATTATAACGTGTGGTTTTCGTAGAAAAAAATCGGCGAGTTGGATTAAAAACTAGAATTAAAAACTAAAAATTAAAAATTATAAAAAAAGAAAACAGTTTAGTTTGAAAACTGAAATTTTGCCAGTATCTTTGAAACGGCATCACCAATGATGAAATTTGACATGATTCTCACCGAAAATATTCGACGAACGGATTAAACGAAAGTATCAAATTCGTTTTAATTTTAAATTGCTAATTTTTATTTATTTATTTTTTTCGTTTTCAGATCGCGTGAAGTACGCGTTGACGTTACGATTCATCAACTTAACCGCCATTTTAGATAATTCGTTGCCGGCTATCGTTCAACGAAATCTAATCGATATCGGCGAAACTTGGACACAGCCGCCACAACAACAACAACTTTTAGAACACAAAATCAATAATGAAATAATCCATTACGTGCGTAACGATAGTGATTAATTTATAATAAATAAATAAGTAGAATACCCGGAAATAAGGAGATAAAATTATTAAACATTTAAACAAATTATTTTAAAATTAATTTAATTAGCGATTTTAATTTTACTGCGTTCTCGAATTTTATATATATATATATATATATATATATATATATATATATATATATATATATATATATATATATATATATATATATATATGAATAAAGAGAATATGGGAAAAACTTAAAACAATATTCACAGCAGTAGCAAGCAAACATTTAAAAGTAGTTAACAAGATAGAAATGTAGAGAAGCCAAAGAACAATGGCTCAAAGGTAAATAAAAGTTACAGCAAACCTGAATAAGAATTTAGCATTGATACTATAACAGGCATATCTGCACCGCCCACCGGTATTATTAGTAATACTCCGATGAACAGCGATAAAAAGACTATTAGATTAAATAAAAATACATTTTCTGAACGAATAAAAGATATTACTAGAATAACCAATATTATTGCCGTGATAACTTTAACATACGTAAAAAAATTGAAGAAGTAGGAGCAATATACAAAAGGATTAATTGCAAAAATCCAAGGAGGGCATCAAAGTAAATGGAAAGGTAATAAATAATATCCGATATGCAGACGACGTAGAGATAGTAGCAAACACGGCACAAGATGTACAAATATTATTGAATAAAATTATATCCGTGATGAATGAATGAATGAATAATAAGTATATTTAAATTGTTTACAAATCAGAGCAGATACATAATAAAATACGTATACCGAGCAGTAGTACGGCTCTCACTACGCGACTTAGATTAGTGAACGAGTCTTAAGTTAGCTTAGAAATAGACGATTTTACAGGGGAAAAATACAATAAAAACCCGGCGTAGCGGAAAAAACAGCATCAGTTAATATTAAGAATAATTTACGCGTTAAATAGTATACATATATATGTATACGTAAACTCGTACATACTACATACAAATATAGAATGAGTATGCTTATAAGTATAGAAGTACAAGTGTGTAGTTGTGTATACTTATATGATTAAATAAGTATAATATGCATTATAAATAGCGACAACGTACGATGAAATATTTTTATCTGAGAGTCTAGGGCGCGAGAAGCAAATGCTTAATCCTTTTATGTTTGTATCTTTTGTATCGTAATTGAAGGGTATGGTAGGTGTAGTTACCAATTTGTTGTACAAGTATATATTGACTTGTGGGGCAATTACGGTAAAATTTAGCAGCTTGCTTGTGCAGGAGTTGAGATATGTACGGGCGATTCAGTGCGGAGTGCATGTGAGAAATTTTTGTATAAAAAGGAGCATTAAGGATGATTCGTAGGCATTTATTCTGGAGAATTTGTAATTTAATGATCGTGGAGTTACTTATACTACACCAGATAGGACAAGCATAAAGGATGATTGGCAAAATGAGGGCTGTGTATATCAATAATTTGTTTTGTATATTTAATTTTGACCGCTTGTTGAATATTGGGAATAACTGATGTAAACGAGCATGAGCTTTATCTATACTCCGGTTGATGTGACTACTGAATGTTAACCGTCTGTCTAGGGTGAGACCGAGGTATTTAACATCGGATTTCCATTCCAATTGAGTGTTTCCTATTGTAATACCATGTGGGACCTGAGGCCTGCGCCTGGAAAATAATATAACTTCAGTTTTTTGTGAGTTAATTTTGATTTTCCATTTTTCATAGTATTTGTGTATTTTGTTGTAACTGTCTGTGAGTCTGTTGCTAATGGTATCAACTCTATATGAGGATGTGTAAATTGCAGTATCGTCAGCATAGAGGAAAGTGTTGATATTTTGTAATCGTGGGAGATCATTAATGTATAGAATATAGAGAAAGGGCCCGAGAATGCTACCCTGTGGGACGCCAGCAGGCAGAATCCTAGGTTTGGAATAGGTGTCACCCAGCCTAACTGTGAAGGATCTAGCAAAGAGATAGGATTTGATGAGTATTATAAGATAGCTAGGGAAGCCATAACGAAGCATTTTGTAAACTATGCCATTATGCCAAGTTGTATCAAAGGCTTTTTCAATGTCTAGTAATAATAATCCTGTATGTTTATTTAGGTTAAATTGGTCAGTAATATGATCAGTAAGTCTAGCTAATTGCATGACGGTAGATAATTGTGATCTAAATCCAAACTGTGTTTCTTTTATGATGTTATGTTCATTGGAATACGTTTTTAGGCGTAATAGAACAACTTTTTCTAATATTTTACTTATGTTACTGATTAGACTAATGGGACGTATGTTTTGTACAAAAGAAGAGTCTTTCCCTGCTTTTGGAATTGGGATTATAATCGATTTTTTCCATAATGATGGGTAATAACCAGTGAGTAATATTGCATTTATTATGTTTGTTAAGTATACTATAGCTTTTTTGGGCAAGTTTTTTATCATAATAGTGTGAATTAGGTCTATACCAGTGGAAGTTTTACATTTTAGGTGTTTTATATGAGTATGTATTTCATTCGGAGTAGCCGTTGAAATTTTTGAAGCAAGTGTCGGCACAGTTGCACAGTATTTCTGAACAATAGTGTCGACATGTTTTGTGTGATGTGGTGTAGATAATGTTGAATTTTGAGAGTGTACTAGCATGTAATAGTTTGCAAGTAGCTCAACCTTATTTTTATTGGAATATGCAATATCATTGTTATGTTTGAGGGGTGGGATGTTGATTTGAGTATGTGTAAAATTTTTGGTAATCTTCCAAAGACTATTGTCCTTGACAGATATTGACTTAAATTTGTTATTCCACTCATCGTTATAGTGTTCAAGAAGCTTGGCTTTGACTATACGTGTGAAAAATTTATACAATTTTTTGAATCCGTTAGTTCTGTTTTTCTGAAATTGTTTCCGATAGTGGTTTTTTATTTTGATTAAAACTTTTAAATGATGTGGAATAGGAAGACCACAGTGAGAGGTAATTTTTCTTTTTGGGATGTTAAGCTGAGATGATGATAGGATGGTATCCGTGAGAAAGATAATAGACCCGTTTACTTGATCAGTAGTAAGAGGGCGTTTTTGAATTTTTATTGCGTTACTTATATGGTTCCTATACTGAGACCAGTCAGCGTTTTTGAAGTCATAATTTAACTTGGGGGGAATTGAGTGAAAATTTTTGTTTATTTCGAAATAAATAGGGTTATGGTTTGAGCTTAAAGATTGTAGAGATATAGGTGTGGTGATGTAAGGAAAATTTTTACAGACAACGAGATCTATGATGCTCGGTCTCATCCGGCTTGATGTTGGGATATAGGTGGGATACTTAGGGGGAAATATGACAAATTTCTTTTTAAATGAGAGGTCAAGTAGAATTCTACCTGATTTATTATTTGTAAAACAGTTCCAAGCTGTGTTCCTGGCATTGAAATCACCAGCTATAACAACTTTGTTGGGAGAACCCAAGAGTAGTGAGATATCAGACTCGAAATGAAGACAGTTTGGTGGGGAATATACTGAGTACAAGTAAACAGGTTCATTATCAACTTGCAAGGCGACACCAATTAACTCAGTATCACGTGTAGGTAATGCAGGCAGAGCATGATGTATAAGGTGATCATTTACTAGTAGAGCTACACCACCCCCATGTATTGTACGATCCTTCCTATATACTTTGTAACCAGGACATGTTAGGTTATAATTATGATCAATTTTAGTTTCACTCAGACAGATAATGTTAACTTGCTTCTCACGCGCTAGAGTGGAAAGTTCAAGAACTTTGTGTTTTATGGAGTTAGCATTCCAAGCTATGAGTTTAATCTTCTTGGTAATCATTAAACAAAAACATTTGCAATAATGTCTATGACAGACGTTATTTTATTAAAAATATCTGGATTTCGAGGATCCTTAAGTATAAATATTATATCTTTAAAACAGGATATAATTTTACTTATATTGAAAGACCTAAATATATTTAATAAATCTGTTAGTGTAATATTATCAGAAGGAGGAAATGGTATGTGACTGTTATCATTACGACTGCTGTTAGTATTATTATAATTTCTATTACTATTATTATTATCCGTATTACTAATATTAACATTATGAACTGTGATTTGCGCATATGTTGTTGCTGGGTTAACACGAGTGTTAAGAGACTGGGATTGGGACGAGTTGTGACGAAATTGTTGAAGTTTTAAGAAAAGAGGGCATTGTTTAGAATGAGATGTATGGTGTCCATTACAGTTAGCACAGCAAATATTGGGATCAGTACAATCGCTTGTGAAGTGTGTTTTACCACATTTTAAACACCTGGGGGTCTTATGACAGTTTATTGATAAATGGCCGAAAGACTGACATTTAAAACACTGTGTTACTGCATTCTTTGTTTTATACTTATCCCATGAAATAAGGCAGTAGCATAATTCTTTAATTTTTAATATATCGGTTATTTTTGTATTCTCTGGGAAAGTTACAAGAAATAGGGGAAGTGAAATAATAGAAGTGCGGGCTAGGTCAGATGATTTCTTTTGGAATTGAATCACTGAGTCAGACTTGATATGGAAAGAAAGTTCTGAAGTAATTTCGTCAGGAGTTATAGAATTGGGTAGGCCTCGCAAGACCATTTTAACTTTTTTTAGGAGTGTGTGAAATTGTGTGGTAGGATTACTTTTAAAGATTTCAATAAGTTTATCATAATCTTCGAGGCTAAAAGTATAAAAAGATATGCTGTTATTTTTATTTGTTTTTAATTTAAGACCGCGATGAAAAACTCAGGACTACGCATAAATACACAGAAAACGAAAGCGATGATATTCACAAGAACACATGCTCAATAATGGGGAACCAATAGAAGTGGTCAAATCGTTTAAATATCTCAGTTCCTGATTAAGTGATGAAATGAGCCCCGATAAAGAAATCAGAATAAGAATCTAGCAGGTTTGGGCAAGATCAGTATTTATCCAAATGAGATCTCTGTTCGATAACAAATATCTAATCCGAAATTAAGATACAGAATGGTTAAGTGTTATGTATATTCGGTTTTATTATACGGAGTAGAGGCGTGGACGTTGAAAAGCACAACGATGAAAAATCTAGAAGCATTCGAAATGTGTGGTTTCAGTAGAATGCTGAACATATCATAGACTGACCGTATATCTAATACAAAGCATATGACAAACTAAAGAGCTATTAACCATCGTCAGGAAAAAGAAATTAATTAACGTATTTAGGCCACATTACGAGGCACGATAGGTATCAGTTGATACAGTTAATTATACAAGGTTAACTACAAGGACGTAGATGAAAAGGAGCAGAAGAATGTGGATGAAAAATTTGGAAAAATTTGACGGGCTGGTCAACCAATGAACTAATACATTCGGCCAGAAACAGGGCCAGTTTTGCACTCATTTCAGCCAACCTTCGTTAATGGACATGGCACTATGAAGAAGATATATATATATATATATATATATATATATATATATATATATATATATATATATATATATATATATATATATATATATATATATAAGATCGATTAATCAATCAAATCCGTTATCATTCAATGGGACGTGGTCAAATTATATTTCTTTTATAATTTTTTCCATTTTCCTGGTTATTTGCACATGGAATGCTCCGTCGTAGTAGTAATAGTAGCATTAGTAATCAGTGTCCTCCTTGTAACAAATTCAACGGTAATTTCCCCAGAATCGGAGAAGGGGAAAGAACTAATGCTGGAAAATATTAAAGAAATATATACATATATATATATACACTTTAAAAGGAGGACAAATTTAAACAGTTTAAGTAGGATTTGAATAAGCATTAGTTAATCTTAAAAATTAAGAAAAATAAAAAAATGAAAATGAAACAGATAAAACTCTAGACTAGTGATAGTTTCGAGAGTATTATATATTTAAAAAAAAAAAAAGTAATAAATATGATTAGCAAAGTTAAATTTTTTGTCAAAAACAACGCCTAAATAGCGAATCTGATCTGACTAGTTAATTTCTCGAGACCGTCAGATAATTTAGCAATTTTAGTCATCCGCGTGTAAAGAACAACAGATCGATACTAATTTTTCACTTATTATAATTATCTGAGAATACGTGATATGCCGATTTAAAGTCTGTTCTGGATAGTAGCTTGTCTAAATGCACTATGACAAAAAATAGACGCATCGTCTGCATAGAGTGTTCCTTGTACATTCGACACTTCTAGGAAGTCATATAAATATAGTGTGAAAGGAAAAGCTACCAACATGCTTCCTTTTGGAACACACCTAAACGCGTTTTAATTGAAGAGAATGAATCACCAACGGTTAGGTAGAAAGTTCTATTGCGTAAATAACTACTAATTCATTTAATTAAAAAAGGGGGAAATTTTTATTTAATCATTTTTGTATAAAATGATTAAAGAAACAAGAATACGATAACTGTATCACGAGACGATATAATCTGTATTCTGTCTTAAAACGAACATTAAAAGAACAATAAATTTATTATATATTTATTAAAACTTTCGTGGTTGTTTTCCATTCGTCTAGAATTATTTTCGGTGAAAACCACGTCCTGATTATTCAAAAAATTTAACGTTTCAAATGGACTTACACCACTCATCATCAGAAACGTTAAATATTTTGAATAATCAGGACGTGGTTTTCACCGAAAATAATTCTAGACGAATGGAAAACAACCACGAAAGTTTTAATAAATATATAATAAATTTATTGTTCTTTTAATGTTCGTTTTAAGACAGAATACAGATTATATCGTCTCGTGATACAGTTATCGTATTCTTGTTTCTATTGTACCGACAGTTTCCTGTCATAAACAATAACGATCGTCGTGAAAAACTCTAAATGTAATGTTTTTTAATTAAAAATAAAAATTAAAGAAAAAAGAGTTAAAGTCGCTAAACTTTTTTTCTTTTAGAAAAAATCGCAACAAAGCATCCCGATTGTTGAGCCATTATCGAGTGAAAAAACATAAAAAATAAAATATAAAAGTCGATACAATTTATATAGAAAATCTAAAAAATACTGATTTAGATATAGAATTTACAAAAATTCAAAAAACGGTGATGGAGTGAGATTGATAACGGCTAGGAAGGCAATTGTGGTTGGAACGAAGTCTGACCAAGATTGAAAAGAAAAGTCGAGCTGAGAGATTTTTAGGAGGCGTAAGAGCTAGAATGGATGTGGAAGGGAGGTTAGGTTGGATGGATCTATAAAAGTCAAACCGTCTTTTACAAAACATAGACTACTTCCATCGATGAAGAAAGTCTGCTCGAGCGGATGCTACTAAACAGGAGGAGGGAACCCTCGGAATGAGAATTACCCTCCAATGCACTAAGTTTTGCAGCCCGATCACATACTTCATTACTCTGAACACCCTCATGGGCGGGAACCTAAACGAAAGATATCATGGTTATTGTATAAACTAAATTTTCTACTATAGATAACAGAATGTAGTCCCTATGGTAGGGTAACCTAGGTTTTGTTCAGGGCTTTAAGAACACTAAGAGAGTCACACGCTATTAATATTTTCCCTGTATTACCTCTGATATACTGAATGGCTTTGAGAATGGCAAAAGCCTCTGATGTAAACACACTACAAAATTTAGGGAATCTAAACAGTTTGGTGTAATTTAAATTAGGAATATGAAATGCAGCACCAGTGAGTTGCGATACCGTATTTTTTGAACCATCTGTAAAAACTAACATGTGATCTGGCCATAAGCTAGCGGTGATTGATATAAATAAACTATTCATTTGGCAGATACTGTTTTTTTCATATATTAAATTAGTATTTTTACATTTTATATTTCTCATAAATTGCATTCTTCTTTTTCTAAATAATAGCCGAGAAGCTTTATGATTTTTCATTTAAAAAAAAAAAAAGGTGACTAATTGTCGCTTATTATCAAATAAATTTGTTACATACATAGCAGTTATACAGTGACCATTCGGGTTTCCTAAAAAATGTTGATCAAGTCGAATCCTGCATAACATCTTCCGAAATATGTTTTAATTAGTTTTTAGACGGCAGAAATTCTTTCAAAAATTTTCTTCACCTTCGTTAATATCGGGTTTGTTTGTTTTTTTATGATCCGACTGCGTAAAAACGATGTGGTAAATATATTGTGTAAATGAAGTACAAAAAATACGGTATAAATAACAAATTGTCCAGAACACCCGTCTAATTTTATGAAACTCTGAACAAACTGTTTGACAGTATTATAAGATTAAAAATTAATTTGTATACCATATATACTTTTAGGGTAGGCGCGCATTTATTCTACGATGATTTATTTCTGTAATGTAGTGCGCTTAATAGGCAACGTTATACGTTACACAGTTGTCGCAGTGTGCGATGATGTTACACCGGTATTAATAATATTTAAATAAGCCGTGACCAGTAATAAATTGTACGTTAAAAAAATTAAATGTAAAGGATGTATTATCGAATCTTTTTTTTTTCTCAACAATGTCTGAGAATTAAACAGAAATAAACCAACGTAATACGAATTTAATCGAATATTTTATTTTCGTTTACAGGTCGGAAAATATTTCAAAAAAACCAAATTGTCGAAATTAGAGCACATGGAAGTGGTACATTTAACGTGAGTACCGTACAAAACACTATTGCATATATATGTGTGTGTGTTGTGTGTAATGTGCATATGCGATTGAACAAAATGGTTTTATTTTTTTAAAAAACCAACTAGAAACTTAAATAATTTATTCATTCCACTCGCCGAAATAGTAGAATATTTAAGAAGCTTTATCATTTGTTTTATTTATTCCAAAAACATTTTTTGCTCTGACGAAAACAGTTGAATATTCTTCTTTTGTGTTTATTCGCAATAATTTCGTTTTTTTTTTTTTATAAATACATGCGCATACGTTATTATTTATATAATAAAGTAACAAAACCTTCAAAATTTATTCTAATTGTATATATATATATATATATATATATGCAATGACGTCAGTAATTCTTTGTTAAATTGTCTACTTCACTTAAAAGGAATGTGTAGGAATTTTAATTTCAAATTTATCCGAATTCCTAAAACATCGTCTTCTGTTATTTCAAATGTATGTAAAAATTAAATATTGCCTTCATTCTACTGGGTGTAAATGTATGCTTGTAGATTTATATAAACGCGTATATGGAATTGGAGATGTAAATTTAAAGAATTGGTTAGACGCTCTTACTTTTATTGTGCAGTACATCTTCCGGGCGAAAAAAGCCATCGCGTGTATAAATAGCGAATATTTCAATGATATATATGATGTATGACGTACTAAGTAGATAAATACGTCTAACAATGGAGGTTGCCTGTTCTCGGTTATTTAAATCTTATTTGAAAGGTTGCTGCAAACCGCTGTTTACTGAGAAGACCTTCGTTCATGTAAATTCGTCTGCAAAGAAAATGTACTCCGTTTTATTATGTTCTTTTATCCGTTGATTTATTCTTACATCGTCGACTTCGTACTTATAATGTAGAAATATATGCGTCTGTACATACATGTGTATATATATATTATTATTAACAATCTAAATTAACGTGCCATGTGCAGCAACTAAGGCTAAAGGCACGAAGGAGAGGAATTTAAATCGAGGAGTAGAGACGAGACACGCGTAAAAACATGATTAGAGGTTAGATTCATCCTTGATGAGAAGAGACGGTTGAGAGGCAAAATCTGAGGGTGAAGAGTACAGAGGACAGTCAGTGAGAATATCGGTGACAGAAAGCATGACTCTGGAGCCGTAGTTATGTTGATCGGGTAAGAATGGACGATCTTGTACGATCCTGCCGCAGTCTTGACAACGTCATCTCTGCGGTTTGAAGCGAAGTCTTCCAAGGTAAAACGGAATTCTTGATTTTTGAAAGCTTATTTAATGAGAACGTCGACTGACACTTTTGTTATTACGAAGCAAAAAATCTTGATTTGACATAATTACGTACATCAAAAGCTGGAACTGGAACGTTTGGGATCGGCAACAATGTAGTTTTGCAATTGCCTTTCACGCGAGAATATTCGGATTATTTATATTTTTATTTTCTGATGACAAATTTTGCGTCGTCGATCGTAACTCGATACCTTCCGTACGGAAGTTCGTGCTCTAGCCACTAGGCTATCCCGATATGTATGTATATGTGTGTTGAAAAAAATATAAATATCAAAAATACTGAATAGTAAATTGTTACGTGATTCTAATACATACCGGTCATGGTTCTGAAAGTCATTATTTAAATAAATTAAACATTACTAGTGATAGTAACTAACGTAATTCATATATATAATGTAAGAAATGTAACCATCTGAGACAATTATATAAGATTGACTATATCCTGTTTAATCGAATGAAGTTCTTAAAGCGGAACACTTTCCTATATTCATTCCTGAGTTATTGAAATATAACCGCGTACCCCCCATATATGTAAACGCTAATTGCAGTGTCATAAGCTTATTTTTTCAGGCAAATCTAGTTTATTATATTTTATTATTCCATAGAAAATGAAATCTACGTATATGTGTACACGTGTGTGTGGGTGTATAATTAAAAGATTTTACTAACACTGATGATGTATTAAATTTTGAATTTTTTATTATCTAGGAAAGATAATAATTCAGCAGTTACGATTACAATAAATTTTTTGGCCCTCCGCGATGATAAAATTCGAATTAAAGATGCCGTTGCTCAAATGACGGACAGAAACGTTATATCAAGTTCCTATCACCTTAGCCAGTTACCCGCTCTTCAATTAGTGGTACGTAATTATTATTTAATAAAAACACCTTAATATTCGAAATTCAACACAATCTAAACACACTACATAAGGAAGGATGGGAAATCCGCTTTCTGTGGATCCCAAGTCACATTGGGATGCACGGTAGCGATAAAGTAGACCTTGAAGCTCGGTCTATGATACTTTCACCAGCACCAGAATACTCACCACCTCCATCATCATTAGCTCACATACTCATAAACAACAGCAAGCAGGAATGGACGACCGACTGGACCTCACAAACAACCTTCCTCGGGAACATAAAACAAACTATAGAACCTTGGTGGCCTCCAGATGGCACAAGTAGAAAAGAATATTGCACCCTAAATCGTCTACGTGTGGGTCATACAGCCATATCACACAATTACCTTTACACCAAAGCCCTCCACCAACAAACTGCTCCTTATGCGGACATCTAACAGAACCAATAGTCACACACTTAATATATAACTGCCAAACACTCACACCACACAGGTTAAAACACAAAATACAGGGCCCAATACACAAAATACTTTCAAACAACCCTCAATCAATAGTTAGCATTCTGGCTTTTGTAAGAGAAAGCGGACTCCCAACACACATAAACTAAACACACGTCTCCTTATGCTGTAATAACCTTGGTAGTTACAAACAGCGTATGGAGATTTACATAATAAATAAAAAAATATATATTATCATTATTATTATTATTATAGATTACTTCCGGTTTGTCTGCGAGTTATTCGGTGAACATCTCGTATATATAATTTATTTAGATAATTTTGAACTCGGTGTTACCGAATAAAGTGCATTGAATTATCGTAATATTTTATGGCCATATTAAACGATTGAAATATAAAATTTCCATTATGCTTATATTTCTTACATCTCTTAACTTACGGTAGAAAGCTCGATCTGAATGAGCCGCTTTTCTAATTATCGAATCCGGTCCTACCGAATGGTTTTCCTTTTTTTTTAGTAATTTTACATCTCTTGAATAATTGCTTGCTCAATAATACAATGCCTAGTTAGTGTTAATTGTTTTTTGTTGAGTATCTCCGAACTTTATAGAACATAAGTGTACGTTTTGTCCGTGAACTTGGTCGAAATAATAATAAGAAACAAGCTTTAACGTTTTCAACATCTTTAATATAAGAGTTTTACACACTTATCGTTACACTAGAAGAAAGAAAAGTTTGCTAAGTTCATTGTTATACGCGAGCGAGGAAAAGATGTTTCGCGAGCTTTCAACGCACGTTCTATCAGTATGCTAAATAATTTAAGCACTTATCGAACTTTTCATAGAGCACACTTTAATATAACAACTACAAAAGAGATAAAATTAAAACTGCAGGCGAATAATGACCAAAAAAAGTGCCTTATTTAAATAAATATTAATCACGAATATAATCGTTATACACCGGTGTAGTTTTAATTCGAATTATTACAGTATTAATTATGATCGTCGACGAAAATATTATTGTTATTATTATACGGGCGCCGGCTGCACTAACGGGCCATATGCGCCCACAGGCTTATTGTGGTCCTAGATCTGATTTAAGAGGAATCCAGGAACAGGAACACATTATGAATATGGTCAGTAGATTCAGATAAAAGGTAAAGAAGGAGGAAGGCTGTGCTGGATTCTTAATGTTGTGAGAGCATGACAGGATGTTAGTATGTGGGTATGAGCAGTTGAGACATTTGGCAAAAGGGACAGAGTGGCGGGTCTGTGCCATGAAGAAGATAGGAATGGGTAAGGTTTGAGTGGGATATACGGAGTCTTGTAAGGATAACATTTTTCTTTCTTGTTTGGAAAGGAAATGGCAGTTGGGATAGTGGATTAGGTTTGATTAAAAGGAGGTGGTTTTGTTCATTAGACTTCCATGCACGACACCAAGATTTAGTTACGAGAGATTTCAGGAAAGCTTTAACGTCACTATAGAGAGAGAGAGACGAGCGGATATGTGTGGAAGCAAAGACGTCTCTCTGGCAGCTCGGTCCTCATTTCCAGGAATACCGATGTGGCTGGGAATCCAAATGAAAGCTATGGAAACTTGAGATCTAGTAAGGAAGTCATGGACAAGCAGAATGCGTTGTAGAAGTGCATTATCCGTATATAGGTTGTGGAGAGACTTTAAAACATTGAGTGAATCAGAAAGAATAAAGAATTTAGAAGAAGACTGCGTCATGGACAGGAACTCTAGACACTTGAATATAGCAAAGGATTCAGCTGAAAAAATGGAGCAGGACTTAGGAAGTCGAAAGCGATAAATGACAGGGGGTACCGAGAAGGCAGAACGCCTACCTGATTTAGAGCCATCAGTAAAACAGCACACAGCGTCCTTATATTTGGAGATTTCAAGAGCAATATAGTTTTGAAGTATATGGGGTTGGCATAAAAGCTTGGAAAGGTGGGTAAGTTTCAAGTTTATATGGAGTGGTTGCAAAAGCCAGGGTGGTGGGTCAGTATATATTGGAAGAAGAGGGGGATTAAGAATGAATTTGTTAAATTGAGGAAATAATGATAAGAATTTATTTTTGATGCTAATTGCATATTTGGGGATGTTTATGGATATTTCATTGTAGCTTGGAATATTGTACAAAAGATCATTGAACGGTAGGTTTGGAGAGATAAGTGTGGAGGTGAGGAAGTTACCTGTCAGGATTTGCCTTCGGTAACATAAAGGAAGTAATCCCGATTCACTATTAAGACTAGCTGTAGGGCTAGTATGAAAAGCTCCAGTGGCTATTCGGACGGCTGAATGTTGAATGGTATCCAAGGACCTCAGTAACCCCTGGGCCGCAGAGGCGAATGCTAGGCATACTCTAATCTAGAACGAATTAATGCTTTATATAACAGTAATAACATTTTTCGATCGCCTCCGTTACGTCTATTATTAATTTTCTTCAATATGTTTAGACCTTTTATAGCTGATTTCTTGAAGTTTGCTGTCAAAAGTTACTCCGAGGTAGCGCATTGTATCCTGGAAACATAATTCTAAACTATTCAGGAAGATTTTAGGTCGTTGACTACACTTGGTGTTTCGGTGGAAGTCAACGCAGGTTGTTTTTTCTGCTGAGAAATTGAATCCACGTGCAGATGCCCATTCGACTATTTCATTGATGCAACGTTATATGATTTTACCAGCTCTAGTTGGCGAAGACGATTGGAACGTTGTCGTTAAATTATTAGAAATAATTCATTTCGAGAAATTAAAAAAAATATATATAATTTTATTTTTTTACAGTAATTACGATACGGTTTGATCTGTTAGTTGATAACTTAATTTAATCTAATTCGAAGGGTAAGATTTAAAAAATTACTAGTATTAAAATTTTTCGAATTAAGACATTTTTCGAACGCAAATCACATTTGCATAAAAACGACTAGTGACACAAAAAAAATTTTATCCCGAAACGAAATTTTGAAAAAGAAAACATATAAAAAAAAAGTAGAGTAAAAACAGCGAACGATAGAAATATACACTTTTAATGTGTTTAAAATTTTTAGCAGGAAAATTTTTCATCGCTAATCGCAAGTATACACGAATGTTAAATTTTAATATAACTAAACGAAAATAAATAACTAAATTATAAGGATAAATATAAAACAACGCATATGTACAAGAATATCAATCATCCGAATCGGTCCTCATCATATGGGTAACGAATAGCGTCGGTGCAATGAGATTAAAATAAATATCGAATGGTTGAAGGGCAACATGAGTACTATACCGCGCGCGTGGTTACATAATTTAAGGGGTTGGGAACATTTAGGGCATTTATATTCCCCTGGATCTCGTGGAATAAACTCCCAATCCCTCAACTCATTAAATAAACGATCTTTATCGCCGCACAAAGTTATACAATCAAACGCATCTTTCATAACTTATAAAAAATTTTTAAACAATTAATAAGAAGCATCCAAATAAAACACACGCGGAACGGCAGAGACGAGTGTATAAACTAAATGTTAGTCGTAATGTTTTGTACACGTTTCTAAACTTTTGTATACTCTGTTTTATTTTGTATTACACCACGAGCATGTTATATAATAGCAAAGAGGTATTTAATTTAGTTTACCCGTTGTTCGTGCATTAACCCGTTCAGTCACACATTATCAAATTTAGTTAAAATTTAGTTATAAATTTGGTACAAATTGTTTTATTTAGATGGCTGTAGATAATTTTCGCCGTATTTAAATATTTTCAAAGAGTTGAGATATTTCACGTCAGCCAGAAAATAATCAATTTTGTCAGCATTAAAATTTCGTGTACCACATATTATAAAAGACATCGTTTATGAGAAGGTTAATAAATATTAAATTCTGTTTTGTAAATCGGTATTTATCTTCATCGAGTTTATTACTATCATATTTAAGTTACCGAATTGATTTATTTCGTTCTGTTTATTAACATTTACACATTTTAGAAATATGTTTGAAATATCTGAAAAATATTCGATTTGATTATTCTTCTAGTCTTATCTAGGTAAAAGAAAAATCTTGTACGAGCATTTAGTCGAATGCAAGACTATAGAATTAGTGCAATATCGCGACGTATGACTTTTGCATGTGAATGTACAGTGACTTACCGAACTACAATTTCACGATGGCCTTCGATAACGTGTTTGGGAATAATTGATACGACTTCTACGTGACTTAACGTAATTTCTCGATTTTTCAGTTCCCGACTTATCTAAATTCCTACTGATCGGTTGTGCCAGACATCGACAACTTTAGCTCCTCGTTTGTTTGTTTTTTTGTTTTTCAATTACTATTATATTAGGCCGATTAAAGGTGATCCATCTTTATCTGTAATGACGTTTCGATATTAAATCACCTTCACAACCTCATTTTCAATTACAGTTTTCGATTTGTATCTGTAATACGGCTTCCCATTTACGTTTAAAACACCTTCACGGACGTTGTTACATACGTTATTACATCTTTTTATATACTCTATCGGGACTAATGTACCGCATCCGGATATACTCTGGCGTTTTGTACGACTTATCCATTTTAGAACTGTAAACATTACGTACGTATTAAGTATGTGTGTGTGTGCTTCCACGAGTGCGTGAGTAAGCCTTGAATTCGGGTATAATAAATAATAATAAAAGAAAATGAATAAACGATATATTTTTTTCATAAGCAAATATTGCAATAAAAATTTTATATATATATATATATGTGTGTGTGTACTAAAATAATGTGTTAGAAGTCTTCAACTTAATATTTACGTCGTTTTGTCAGCAAATAGAGAAATATATTTCAGTTTTGTACTTCAAGCTCAATTACAGACGAAATTTCAAAATAGTTTCACCCATTAGCGACAGTCTAACATTTACATATACAAAACTACAAATATCTTCCACTCTCCTTTCTCGGCTTCGCCCTACTCCTAAACGCGTATGTAAATGTGTCGCATGCGTACATTTTTATATGCAGAGAGTCGGTACGATACTTAATGTAGCTGAGAGTGAATTACAGCATCATTGCTGACATTTAATCTGTCTCCCCTCTAGTAATAAAGGTTAGATGCGTCGTGGGCGGTGAAGTAGTATTAATTTCATCAGTTTCGTAATTAGTTTGAAGTTTTGTCGACGAAAACTTATCTTTAACACATGTGTATAAATTTCATTATCCAGATCCGTTTGTATACTTTAAATTTAATAGCGCGAATATTCTTATCTATACATGTATATATATATATATATATATATATATATATATATATATATATATATGTATGTATGTATGTATGTAACATCGTATAGTCGTACGGAATCTTGTATTTTAGAGTTATTTAAGATTAGTGCGCTCGTAATTTCTGTTCTTTAACGGGACCTTGGGTTAATTAAATCTCTCGCGGGTCTGAAGAGAAATATAATCAGTCTTTCCTTAATCCCGCCATATACAGGCGTAGATTCACGCATATAGACTTACGCAATACGCTATCAATAATCTTCGTATTGGTATAATATAATTTCGGCGTAACAGATGTCGGTAAGAAAGGTGGTCCCTCTGTATTGACGAAAGAGAACTCTAATTTGTCATCTTGGATTAGTCGAATTTTCTCCTCGATTGATTTTGTTTACAAATGTCGTTCATTTTTAGAAGCTGTTGTTAATCGACAGCTTGTCAACTTCTAATGTATCGTATTAAAATTCACCATTTCTTTCGCATCGTCGTAATAAAGCTCGCGTTTAAAATACAAGTATGGTTGTACGAGTATTATATGACATCAGATTTGGACACACCTAAGTAAATATGATTAATTATCTGGACGCCGAGATAAAAACTAGTCATCGATGATTATACTAACGAAAACTGTCGAACAACTTAATAAATAAATACGTAAACCGGATGCCGGCGAAAAACTTGGCCAAAAAACAAAAAGTTAATCTATAAGTCGATAAATATGTTCGGAAAATAAATAATTAATTAGTAAAAAAAATTAATGACACTATGAAGAAGAGCCGCATTTTACGGTCATCTCCAACGAATGGATAAAGGCCGTCTTAACGAATTTTCGACTTCTCTAAAACCAGGGTTCCATGTACTTTATACAAGTGAAAAAATATGTGGAACACATGAGGATTTCTAAGAAAGATATAAGGGACCGAAATAAATTTAAACGGAAGATCAGTTCGTTCGATGGGTTTACCACAGTGAAGAGAACTGGGAAAACACGGACGAAGGAAAGAAAGCAGAAACATTCCGAGAAAATGAAAGAATACTGGACAGAAAAAACGAAAAAATAAAAAAAAAAATATAAATTGAAGTTATGCGTACAATGTTCCTCGGTGGTCCTTAGCTCTGGCCAAATTCGAAAATGAAGAAGAAGAATTAATTAGTAAATAAATTTAATTATGCCATCTAGCAAATAGATTTAAGTGAATACGTAATAATCTAAATAAATAAATGATCGAATTAACGAATAATTAAGTAAAATAAATGATTACGTAAATAAATAAACGACAAAATAGCGAACAAGTGAGAAAATCCACTCTTGTCTAAATATTAAAGCTTCAATCCTTCGAGACGATGGTAACTTGATAATTACCCACCAGAATCGCAAGCGTTTGCAATACACCTTGCAGCTACCGTCCAGGTACATAGCGATATTGTGTTTAATAGGGTCCTTCAATATTTGAATTCCGTATCTAAAGCACCTAAATATATACCTATCCAGCTGAAACAAATAGAATAATAATGAAATTATCATTTAAAAAAAAAAAAAACAGGATTTTGAAGCAAAATCAGAAATCCTGCATCTTTACCAAACAAAGCTAACAAAAGAAAACAGATACCCTTTTCAGCTGCTCCTAACATGGAGTGCACGAGTTAATTGAAGACGGTAATTTAATAGTTAAAGCTATTGAACGCTAACATCGAATCACACTTTAGGAACTACCGTCATCGTTTATAGAATAGGTAACTTGCCCTGTCCTTATCCTATCTGGAAAGTTCTTTTTCAAGTTGAACGCTGTAGCCATTCCTAGGCATTATTTTCTTCGTCGACCGGGTTTATTTTCACCACAAATTCCCTCCAAGTGATTATACGGGCAGATGTCGGAATAAGAGTGGATGGGCTATGAGCTGGTGGATTTTATATTGCGTATCAACGAGAATTATTATAATATATCTCCGCAGCATTTGGCGGATGTGATTGCAAATCCAATATATATATATATATATATATATATATATATATATATATATATATATATATATATATATATATATATATATATATATACATATATATATATATACAGTGAAATCCGGTTATAACGATATTGAAGGGACCAGACAAAATTGATCGTTATATCCGGAAATCGTTATATCCGGAATGAGAGGGGGCGACGAAAAAAAAACAGTTTTATATTATACATATTTATTGTTTTAATATGCATGTACATAGGTACATACCTAATTCAATTTTTAACGGTTAAAAACATGCCTTATACATATTATTATGAATATATGTACACACATATAAAAAAATCACATAACGTACCTAATAACTAATAATCGGCATTAGTTGCTATGTAATTTTATATTCTGTACATTCTTTAATTTTTGATAAAAAAATCTGTAATTTTAGTTTGCTCTTACATACTCGTCAAGTTCTTTTAAAGATGCTGTAGTTTGAGGTTTATTTACGTCATCATTTAGGGCGACGAATGTCCTAATGACACCAAGAGCGCTGTAGACTTGTGATAGAGTCGGTGTACGGAAAAGGAAATCTTCAGTCTCATCGATATCTTCATCATCTTCCCCTTTATTCTTATTTAAAGAATCCACGATTGATTCTTCGGTCGGTTCCTCTGATGTAATGACGTTGTCATCGACTTCTGCGTATGATTCTGCATCGCCGTGAAAATTGAAATCCAGCTTTTGAGCCCATTCATTAAAATTCCTCGAGTCGTCTTCATGGTCGATTCTCGTTTCATCTTTTCCAAAACCATGTCTAAAACAATTTTGAATGGTTTTTTGATTGACGTCATCCCAGGAATCGGAAATCATTAGGATTGCATCAAGTACAGACACCTTAAAGTTTTCTGGCTGGTCCAACATTTTTAATACCAAACGTTGACGAAACTTTACTTTGAGGTTTTTGATTATGCCTTGGTCCATGGGTTGAAGCACAGATGTCGTATTGGCTGGTAAAAAATGAAGTTCGATGTTTTTCAGGTTTGTGACTGCCGGGTGAGAAGGACAATTATCAACACTGAGAAGAATTTTTCGTTTCTTCTTTTTTAGCTCTTCGTCCCATTTGCGAAGCCAGCCGGAAAAAATTTCGCTCGTCATCCACGCTTTTTTATTGTGAGTATAATCAACCGGAAGTTTTCGAACATTTTTGAAGCAACGAGGAGATTTCGATTTTCCGATGATTAATAATTTCTTCTTATCAGTTCCCGTCATGTTGCTTGCGACTAGGACTGTAACTCTCTCTTTTGAGTGCTTGCCACCATGGCACGATTCTCCTTTAAATCGAAAGGTCTTGTCCGGCGTCAATCGGTAAAACAATCCGGTCTCGTCGGCATTGTAAATGTCTTCCTCAGCGAAATTCTCCCGAGTTGTAGGCCAGATGTTCTGTAGCCAGTTTTCAGACGCTCCGGCTGGTACACTAGAAGATTCTCCGCTGATCTTACCAAACACACCAAACACAATGTTGTGTCTTGCTCTGAACCGCGTAATCCAAGACATGGAGCAATGAAAATCTTCTTTACCCATGATTCTAGCGAACTCATTTCCTTTTGCTTGTAAAATAGGCCCATTAATCGGAATGTTTTTTCTTCGTTGGATCTTAAACCACTCCAAAAGAGCTGCTTCAATCTCTTCGTGTTGGCTGTTCCGAAGCTTTTTCTTCGATTTGACGTCTTTTTCAAAAATTTCTTTTATTTTTTCCTTTGATTTCCAAATTGTTGAGACTGTTGATTGTGAAATGTTGAGCTCGGAAACTAAACTGTTAATAGTTTCTCCTTTCTCTATCCTTTGAATAATCTTGACTTTTTCTTCAATTGAAAACGCGCGACGTTTATTCGACGCCATACCGCACAAAGAAAAAATGAAGACTGAATTAAAACCGGCATTTTGAAAGAATATTACACAGTAAATTGGACGAAGAGTGTTCGAAGAAAATTGAGGAGAACAGTAGGATAACATTCCGTGAAAAAAACAATGAGTCATATTCAACGAGTAACGACGGGAAAGAAACAAGACTTATTTACGTTTAAAAATATAACTAGGAATTCCACGAATTATTTTTTGTGTTAAATCGTTACAAAAGGAATAAAAACCCTAGTTTATATCGTTATAGACACAATACCGTTATATCCAACATCGCTACAACCGGATTTATTTATTCACTTTTACATAGCAAACCAAACTAGCCACCTGTTTTACATCGTTATATCCGGAATATCGCTATATGAGGAATCGTTATAGTCGAATTTCACTGTATATATATATATATAATGTGCAAAAAACCCGTAGGACATGAAGCGCAGTGATCGATTTGTTACATAATCACGATACCCCCTAGGAGTTATCGACGTTGAAAAAGAATATATATTTATATTTCACCAAGTTATTTATGCATTTTACTGTATTTATATAAAAATAATATCATCTCGAAAACTCTAGTTCTAGATTTTTCAGTTTATTTCTACACTTGTCATTTACGCACACCGACACTTTTCGGATTGAGGTTCGACATCATATATATAGATTATTCTTTAACACTATGTTTACTCTTTGGAGCGTCATTTGCACTCGCAGGTATTCATTTCGAAGAATATCTAGCAAGCTACTATTCAACTCCCACATCTACCGTGTCCGAATTTAAGGTTTCGTCAAGCCAGACTGAGCATCATTACGGTTAACAAGTTGATTATTATACATTGGTTTTTTTCATATATCTTTTATATATATATATATATATATATATATATATATATATATATATATATATATATATGGTATGCATAATGTAACTACATAATAAGTGTACATACATTTATTCGTTGTATCTTATTTTCAGAAAGTTAGCACTAATATGAAGGATAATTTAGTGCCGGAAGGAGAAGAATTCATTATTTCCTGCATAGCGGAGGGCTCTACGGATATTTCATTTCAGTTGTTCAAAGACAATGTTCCTATTAACGTTTCCATAGCCACGAGGTATTTATCGTTAGTTATCATTATTATCACTGCTAAATTCATATTATTATTAAACGAGTATAATATTTTATAATTAGTTGCTTTCAATCACGCAAGTGATACATTACGACCGTCACAGGTATAAAAACATTTCTACGAGGTCGTGCCTTAAAATTTTCTCCATTACCATCTATATATACATGGTGTTTGCTAATATACATAAAAGTATGTATAATTAATAAAGTCGTAACGTTACAACGTTCTCATCTTCTATAAATCAAGTGGCCATTTATATATATATATACGTGTGTACGTCTGCAAAACTAGTAACCACCGTCTATAAGCATATATTTTTCTTTCTTACTAAGGAACTCCCTCTATTTCATCATCAAACAAGTAATCTGTTCCATTCCTACATGTGACTCTTCTGACAAATTCCCATTCCATCCACTCCGTCGTCTTACATCCACCTAAATGATTTCAATATTAATTGCAACACTTATACAACAACTAACTCAAATTATCCAACCCCTACTCCCTGGGAAGATATAAACTCCAACACAACTCTTCTACAGTATAAGAATACGATCTAGCATCAGTTCATTTTGAAAGCAAATAACTTCATAAACAGCTATTTTCCGGCAATGTTATGCTTTACTGACAGCGCCAAACCATCATTCCATTCTATTAGTAGTCTACAGTATCTGCATTCTCTATCAAAGATTCATGCTTATGATTTTTGTTCTATGTATAATACAGAATTATACGATATATTTTTCTGTCTTGAACATTTATTTCTAAACCCTAGTGATACCAAAAAAACTAATTTTAACGAATTCTTTCGCCATTATATCAGCTCTCAAGAACACAAAGTCAACAAATTTTCTTGTTAATCGCATACAATCCTTGCTTCATCAATTACAGGATACAAATTCTGTAATCCTCTTCGAACGGTGCATACTTGTGTTCCCTAATAAGACCTCATCGTCATCAGTACTAAACACAGTCCTAAAATATTTCATTAACTGCCACCATTTTTTTTTTTATTCCCGTTACGTGTTTTTTTTTTTTATATATACGAGATGTACAACAAATCGAACAGAGCTCGTCATTACAGAATTACGAGTTCGTATATATGTTTTGTTTGGAAATTTGCAAATTTTTACGTCCGTAATTATTATTATTATTATTAATTAATATTTTTTCGTTATTTAGGGGTATGTGGTCGCGTATAGTGCAAATGAATAACAGTCGTTATACTTTACTGTTAGCTATTGAACATGCCGACATTTACGATTCCGGCATATACACTTGCGAAGTTAAAGATTCAGGATACAAACAGTGTCATTCGATACTGGTCTCAGTACTTCAAGTTCCTCACGTGAAATTAAACCCTTTAAGCGTATCCGCCGAAAAAGTAATTTTATATATATATTTTTTTTATTTATTTTTTAAAATAATAATTGTTACAATCTTAATTTTACAATTAATTTAATAACTAAGTTAATACACGATAGTATATACTTATATACTAAATACAATTATTACGGCACACTAGTCCGATGACTAGGTCATTAACCATACTTTTATTATAACTACATATTAATTATAAGAATTATTAGACTAGATCCAGCTGGATGACTTAAGACGTCGATTGTCCTGTTCCGTATTGAGCAGTTGTACTTCCTCATTAGTTTAGTTGCCATATCCTCTATGGCATCTCTTATGAATGATGAAGATCGCGGTGGTTATCGTCATTGGCGATGCAGTATGCTGTACAAGATTCAGAGCGCCTACTAGCCTGCTCATTGTTACCTTTGCGATGTAGGATGGAAGATACGATCAGTATTAGCGCAGGATTTAATTGCGATTCGAATGTAAACGGATATTAGTATAAATCAATCTACGATGTAGTAATTGGCAATTTAAAATACCGAGAACCGGGATAGTAAGAAGTAAAAATCGGTCATAATCGTTTTTCGTATATATAAAAAGACGTCAAATCTCGAACGTATTGGCACTTTCAGTTATAATAAAAATAGAACTAAGAATAAACTTGCACAGGATAAAAGATAATGCCAAATACTCTCGATAAAGTGTACGAATAGACATAAATAATACGGTAGTAAGTCAACGAGCACGTATATGTCGGACGACAAAAAAAAATACGACTGACAAGAAAGGAGTGATGCAAAGAGGAGTACGTCGCGGAAGAATGTCATTAGTACGGATAGCTTTCGAAAAACTAAGTTACGTGCGTTAAAAACGACGAAATACCACAATATGTTTCAAGCGGCAACTATACAGTCGCAGTGTTTTTAGCCGGTTTTTACATACGGCTCACAAACATGAAAACAAACAAATATCAGAAGGATAAAAATTCTGTGCATCGAGACGCAGGGAAGTTAAATACGTTTTCCCAAAAAGACACTTATTTAATAAGCTCACGATTTCGTACAAATTTCACAAACCCACTGTCCGCTGTAACTTGACGTGGCGATGACTCAAATGTTTCCGTCCTCAAATAGACGTCGCACATACAACCTTCAGCGAAAGATTTAAACAAAATAACGGGTAGCCGTGCACGCATACGAAAGAGAAAGAATATGAACATGCAAAAATGTTTTAACTGTATATATATATATATATATATATATATATATATATATGTAAGTTTGATTTTTGAATAAATGATGTTTCGAGGTTTCAACTATAGAAAATTAACTTTATTTAATATAAACTTTATAAAATTATAATTAATACATTAAACGAATGGAAAGAGTTTAATACATACCTATAGAAAACTCGAAAAGATGTACATTTATCCGTATACGTAATATTACGCGATGATCAACAACATTTAGCGTTTTAACTGTTTACAATAATAAACCACGCGTATATGTAATATAACAGCGAGTATCTCTATTATTAACTTACGTACAATAAACGATAACGAGTATACGAGAGATAAGCGGACGAAATAATCGGTTGAACGGTTATCAGTACATAACCAATGTTACATCTTCCCTACCAAACCGAAAACTGGAGAACTTCAGTTTTCGGAAATAATTTGGATATGTGATAGAGCCCTTTATCTCTTCTTTTATTAGTTTGGATTTCATAAATTGTGTTTGAATATTTATTTTTTATAATATAAGGACCTTCTCTTATTTCGTCTAATTTTTGTCTGTTAAGTCTGTTTCCTTTTTCGACATATACCTCATCTCCTACATTAAAGACGACGTCCTTTCTATTTTTATCATAATATCTCTTGTTCTTCATGTGAGAATACTCAGAGTTTTGGAATGCTTGTTTTCTATCTTCTACTAAATTGTTTATTTGCCGATTTAGGTCTGTTATTGGAGATGAACTATCTCCTAACAGAAGATAATTTGGACGGAATTTTGTTGCGTCATGTATTGTGTTATTATAGTCGTCTATACAGAGCTTAGCGATTGTTGTCCAATTGGTATTCATTTTTTTTTCTTTGCATTCGTTGTATTTGCAACGTATTCTATTGACAAGAGTCTGTCCTACCCGTTCATTTAATCCATTAGAACTTGGAGAATCGACTGCTGAAAATATAGTTGTAATATTATTTTCTTTTAACACATCTTGCAATTTTCGTGATGTAAGAGCCGCATATTGATCCAACATAATGAGTTTCCTGCACAATTCGCCTTCCTAACTCTTGAGATATTATTATTTGTTTTTTATCGGCGGTTCTATAGATTATATTTTGTTCATCTTTATTTTTGATTATATCTTTTATTTGAATTTTGTTGTCTTCTTGATCTTTAATAATATCTTGTGCTGTTATAAAATTCACAATTTCTATTTCATTATTAATTTCACATGAACTTTCCATAACTGGGTTTCTGGATAAAGCGTCTGCTTCTAAGTTTAATTTTCCTGCACTATATTTTACAATAAAGTTATATTGTGACAAATTCATAGTTATGTTACCCAATTCCTCATCGATACGTTGCTTGATATTAAGATTCTCAAGTGGTTTATGATCTGTGATTACAACAAATTTTTGATCTATCAACCAGTAATGCCAATATTTTATCGCCTCATAAATGGCTAAGCATTCTAAGTACACAGCTTTCTTTTTTTTTTGTGCTGATGTCAACTTTTTTGAGAAATAGGCTACAGGCAGAAGTTCATTATTCTCTTGCTTCTGTTTCAGGACAGCACCTATTCCTATTCCTGAGGCATCTGTAAATAAATATGTTTCTTTATCCGGAGAAAAGATTGCCAAAATAGGAGCCGAGCATAACAAATCTTTAACTTTCTGAAATGTACACTCGCATTCTTGTGACCATAAAAATTTTTGGTGTTTACGAAGTAAAGCATGTAATGGTTCCAAAAGTGTAACACTATCTGGAATGTATTTGTGATAAAAATTAATTTTCCCCAAGAATTGTCTTACGTGTTTTTGTGATTTTGGCGTGGGAAAATGTTTTATTGCTTCAAGATTATCACATAATGGCGATACAGTACCTTTATTAATGATATGACCTAAGTATTTAACCTTTGGTGTGGCAAAATTACATTTCTCCAGTTTTATTTTAAATCCTTCTTGTTTTATCGCTTCAAATAATTTTTCCAAACATTGTATATGATTGTCAAAGTTTTCTGAGATAATAAGGATGTCATCGATATAATTGATACAGGAACTGTCCAGGTTATACTTTCGCAGTATGCTTGACAAAATTCTTTGGAAAATAGCAGGGCTATTTTTCATTCCAAAAGGCAAACACGCCCATTGGTAGTGACCCTTCTGAGTTGTGAAAGCTGTTTTATATCTATCTTTCCTACGGATCGGGATTGACCAAAAGGCGGAATTTAAATCTATTACTGAGTATATTTTACTGTTCCGGCTTTTTATTAGAATATCTTCTATTCTAGGAAACGGTTGTGCTTCAGGTACAATTAATTTGTTCAATTCTCTATAGTCTATACACAGCCTTGTCTTTTTTTTTTCATCTTTTTTTAACACTAATGTAACCGGCGCTGCGAAAGGTGATTGGGATTCTTCTATTAATTCTTTTTGTAAGAGGGTTTTTACTTGTGAATCTATTTCTTCATTCTCTTTAGGTGAACAACGGTATGGTTTTTTGGCTATGTTCTTATATTCGCTAAGCTTAATCACCGCTTCGTAATTTTTTATTAATGTTACATCGAATTTATCTTTTGCGAATATACAGTCATATTTTTTTATTAAATCAATCATTTTCTCTTTATTATTTGGTTTTAAATGATCGAGTTCCGAAATAGTTGTGTATGATATTTCATTAAAAGGTTGATCAAGGTTTGTGGTGTTTGCCTCGACTTGGGTTATTTGGGTTTTTGATTTTTGCCAAATGTTACAGTTTTCATCTTGCGATAATTTAAATTTTTTTATTGTGTCGAGTCCTAGTAGTAAGTCTTTTTGTAAATTTTTTTCATTCACCACTATCGCCTCGCATCTGTGTGTTTTTCTTCCTATAGTTAGGTTTATTTGTATGGTTTTATCGGTTACAACGTCACCACTAATTGTTCTCAAAATTTTTTTATTTCTTGACAATTCGTATTTAATATTTTTTAATACTTTATTACTGATTAAGGTCGCATTCGCACCTGTATCATATACTCCGATTACTTTTTTATTGTCGATTTTAATCTTTAGCAAAATTAGTGGTGAGTTTATTCGTTTTTTGAATCAGTAGGTGTCTCTTTTTCATTTGATTTGATTAAATTTATTTCGATTCTTTTTTTTGTTTTGCATAAAGCTTCTGGATGAAATCTTCCTGGTTTACCTATCTTTTCACAAATTGTACATGGCTTATAGTTTTTTCCTACATTAGTTTTTAGTTGTTCTTGCTTTTGAGTTTTTTCTACACTTTGAAACTCTTTCTTTTTGGTGTAAGATTCGTGTACTCGTATGCTGCTTAAAAGATCTTGAATAGATTTAGTTTCATTCTTTTCGATTTTATCCTGAATGGGTATTGGTAGGCCAATAACGATAAGACTAATTCTTGTTTCCTCATTCATTTTAGGCTGCAGTTCCAGAAGCATACGTTCCTTTTTTAATGCATACTCAATTAAAGAGCCTCCGAGATACCTAAATGAAAAAGCTTGACGATCAGATTGCCAACTTTTGTCTGAGAATGTAGATAAAAACTCTTGTTTCCATATCTCAAAATTATCTTCATCCGAAAGTTTTAATATTGTGGTATTAAACCATTCTAACGCCGTATCTTCGACACTCAATTTTAATATTTGGATTTTTCGTTTAATATTTTCGACTTGGTTTTCCTTACATTCCTGTTCAAATTTCCGCCACCATTCCGGTGCGTTTTGATTTTTTCCTTTAAAATTTTCTAGTACAAAATTTTTTTTTACATGATGAACAGATTCTTCTTTTTCTCTAGTACCCTGAGGTGATTTTTCTTTGATTTCAGTGAAAATCTTGACTAAACTTTCCAAGGTGATGGGGTCAGGGAAGGAAGTTTGAGGTATAATTTCTTCTTCTAGATAATGGTCTTTAAATACAGGGTTTAATTCATCATCAAAATATAAATTACTTAGCTCAGGAGGCATAGTAATTGTAAAACATCGAGTTTGACCGACTTTGGTCAGAGACTTGTTCGTTTTTGCAACAATGGGATGATTAAAAAGAGTTGTATGCATAGAATCGAGACACATATCATGTGGAAAAACATAAAAATTTACATCACCGAATTTTTTTATCGCGCGTACTACAGTTACCATATTTTTCGATGTCTTCGTCATGCACTTTTCCAATCGGATCTTGACACGAACATTCTCCAACACCTGGGTTGTATTTCCATCCGTCATGATATCAATGATGACTGATAAAAGTTCTTTTCGAGTTGTAAGTTTGATTTTTGAATAAATGATGTTTCGAGGTTTCAACTATAGAAAATTAACTTTATTTAATATAAACTTTATAAAATTATAATTAATACATTAAACGAATGGAAAGAGTTTAATACATACCTATAGAAAACTCGAAAAGATGTACATTTATCCGTATACGTAATATTACGCGATGATCAACAACATTTAGCGTTTTAACTGTTTAGAATAATAAACCACGCGTATATGTAATATAACAGCGAGTATCTCTATTATTAACTTACGTACAATAAACGATAACGAGTATACGAGAGATAAGCGGACGAAATAATCGGTTGAACGGTTATCAGTACATAACCAATGTTACATATATATATATATATATATATATATATATATATATATATATATATATATATATACATATATATTGCGTGAATGCTCGTATAAATTTATATTATTATTATTTAAAAAAATAAATACAGTATTTATAAAGAAATAGTTTATTTTATATTTAAAAATAATAATTTAGTTGAAAATAATAAAAAAACCTACCTAACCGGATTTGTAATTATTTGCCAACCATCCTTCTTCATTTAATTTTAACCATCTTGATCAAGAACCTAACGACTGAACTTTTGAACTGAAAAACTAGAACTCACTCGAAAATAAATAACCATCCCTTTTTATATCTTTTTCTTAAGCCTTGTTAAATAAAAATTACTCCATTTTCTTCATTATTTACTGGCTGTATTAACTAAAATTATTTGGTCAAACTAATTTGCTGGTTTTCCCCATTGACTAACTAAAATTAATTTTAATTAAAGTCTTCTATGACTTCGAGGAGAGGAAGGTATTGGTTAGGGAGCAAAAATATGGGAAGCGAATTGTCCGAGAGGCTATTGAAATAGAGAAGCATAACAATTTCAACAGAGAACATGGATTCCGGCTACCTGATGCTTGGAAACCAGTATTATTAAACAATAGAGAAAAATTAAAATATCCTATTGAAGTGGCCAACCAAGCATTGATTACAGAAGAACCAACCAATCACAATACAGGAATATCAGGTGATGAATCAGCCGATGGTAGGTCCAATCATAGCCCTGAAAATATAATGACTACTGAAAAATCAACCGATCACAATACAGGAATATCAACTGATAGTAGGACCAATCATAGCCCTGGAAATATAATAACTACAGAAGAATTGACCAATCACCATGCAGTAATATCAGGTGATGTATCAGCTGACGGTAGGACCAATCACAGCCCTGGAAATATAAAGTTCCGATTGAGAAGTGCCTATAAAAGGAAATAACTTAAGGGTCTGTGGTTTAGTTGTTTTCTGATGATGAGTGGTGTAAGTCCATTCGAAGCGTTAAATTTTTTGAATAATCAGGACGTGGTTTTCACCGAAAATAATTCTAGACGAATGTATATTAGTTGCTTGAGTACTCGACTGTCGACTCGACGGTCGTGGGTTCAAAACCAACACGCGACATAAAAAGTTTTCATCATTATTTAATTCTTAATTATCACGGAGAAGGCAGTGACACCCTCCATATGACATCATATGGGCGCGCATCTGCGTCGTATATAAATAGAGCCTTGAGTGCTAGCTTATTTTGTACGTAAAAATAAACGTACAATAGCTAGTCACGACGTTTGACAATGAACGATAGTGATACATGTATATGTATATATATATATATATATATATATATATATATATATATATATATGATATACTGATGTATACAAGCACTCACGCTTGTCTGTCGTAATTTTTGCCGTCTGACATGGGAAATACAGCAGAATGAAAAACAAACAGATAAAGAAAAGAACACAACGACTTTATCGGCTTATCGGAGTAAGCTACTGGACGTAGTGCACAAATGCCTACTCTATCGGTAGATTATAAAGCCAATATGGACTTATGGTCTACAGTTATCGGACTGTGCCATCAGGTCTAAGATACAGGCTAGACAAAATGTAATACTAAGAGCAATCGTCGATGCGTATCGCTATTCTAGAAATGACGAAATTTCATTCGTAACGAGGAGATTGGAAGATACGCAACTGCTCATAAAAAGCGGCTGCAGCAACATGTGAACGTAGAAGCAATCCAATTACTCGATACCAGACAAGACATCAGACGTCTTAAGCTACACCACACCCAGTAGATCTAGTTATATAATTATCGTGTAAAATAAAATAATATATTAAAAATTATGGTCGATGGGCCACTGACTTTAAACCCATAGGTTTCACTAATAGGATTAGATCTTATTATATTAAGCTACAGTTTGTTAAATGTGACGCGTATTTAACTTAGTAGGTTAAGATTATATCTTTATATATATATATATATATATATATATATATATATATATATATATATATATATATATATATAAATAATAATCTCTTCGATTATTCTATATAAATATACAACGAATTTAATTAATTCATCGACCGATCGATCCACTGTTTCCTTATTTCTATTTATTGTTTGATTTCTCGATTAATTTATTATTATTAAATTTCACGATTTAAAATTCTTCCGGTCGACGCAAACAATTTTTCTTGTCACTTTATTAATTTTTCGAAGTGAATTTTCAAATTTATATAAAGACAGTGCAAGTTTCTGAATTCATCGAGCTTGTATTGTCTTTATATAATGAAACTTGTTCGTAGTTTGTACACATTTTTGTTCAATCTAATTTTATCGTATTTATACGTTCATTATATAAACAATATGCGTTATGTGTACATGGGATTTTCCAGTGTGTATGTATACGACTATGTGTGATGTGTTTGGGGTGAACGAAAAAGCGTATTTTACCGTTTGACTATTATTTTATGTATTCTAAATTACTTCGAATCAAACAGAAACGTGATATAAATTTAAATTCAAATTATTATTATTACGATTATTAATCGTTAACAGAAAAACGTACTCGTTAACAGTGTAGGTTACTTTGAATAAATTGACGTTTAGTTTAAAAATCGAAAGATGGACGAATTTAACTTTTAACATGTTTTTCATTGTACGTGTTACGAATTTGAAAATTCACTTAGAAAAATTAATAATCGTGAAATTCGACGAATAATTTTATTTCGATCTTCAAGGGTCAGAATGTAAGCGTCAAATGTTTGTCTACTAACGAATTTTACAACGGCGCCAAATTCGGTTATACCTGGTTGAAAAATAACAACTTAGTCAAAGCGTCCATTCCCGATTTGTATTGGGAAGATTTGTACAGAGGCGGCAGTATATTATTCATTAACAATATACAGGTGATAAATAAACGTTTATTACATACGCGAATTTAGTTTAAATAAAAGAAACCGACTTTTTTATTCTGTAATCGAGTTAATTTCGTAATTAAATCGTTAAATTTATTCAAAATTATCACCGCGTAAATTTGATACCGCGCTGAAAATAGTTTAGCCGTCTCGGTTGCTCGATAGTGCAGTATAACCGCCGGCTGAATAAAGAAACAAACAATATGCAAAAAGAGTTAAAATCGCTAAAGGTTTTAAAAAAACAATCACAAAGCTGTTATTACCGAAAAGCTTTACTGATTTTAACTTATTTTTTAAAAGATCACCGTATTCCGTATTTAAAAAAAAAAAAACAAAAAACGATTAAACAAAGCTCGACTTTCAGGCTAATTTTCGAATAATCGATCTTCGATTTGTGAGGGTTTTTTTTTAAATTTATTTAATTTTCCTCGTTTAGGTGTCCGAAACGTTCAAATGCAACGTGCAAGCGATCGGTTCCCGTTCGGTCGCGGTATATATAGACGTGCTGAACAAAACGGAGACGGTATTTTGCGAAAAAGACGGCAATTGGCCGGCTACCAGCGCCGGAGTTACCGTACTGCAAGAATGTCCGGCTAAGTATTCGGACGATCACAGCGTGAGTCGTCTGTGTCAAGTAACGGAAGCTAACACAGCTCGTTGGCAACAACCGGACTACTCGAAATGCGTATCTCATAATTTTTCAATCGCCACTCGATTTGTAAGTACACCTCGTTTTTAACGCCCGTCTCTTCGAATTGCAATTTTATACCGATCGAACGTCTCGGATAAAAATGAAAAAAATAATAATTAGAGATCAAACTTCGTTCGCTGATCGATGAATAAAGTCCACGCACTCTCGTCTGTGAACTAGTGGTTACATCGATATTGGTATACCGATATTATTCGACGTTATACTGCTTGGATATAGTTGAGCAGTTGCAAAAGGAAAAAACTAATAATAATAACAAACTTAGAGGAAATTTTGGCTGAAGCACGAATAAAATTTTAACAGACCGTCGTTAACGGTAGGAATTAGGAGGATTAGGTCGATCTGTCGACGTATTTCGGCCTCGGGAACGAAGTGAATTAACTAATAACGTTTATATGTTTAATTAATTATAAACGAACAAAATAAAACACAATCACTAAAAGTTTTTTAACCGCGAAGCTTTTCGACAGTTACGTCATTTTCAAGCGCGAACTAAAAATTATTACATCTTTTTGTATATATGAAAAACCAGAAATGTTTATATAACGACAACTTAAAATTTGATATACATATTTCACTAGCCAAACATAATTTCAATTTTAGATTAATTTACAATAAATTTCATTTATAAAACAGATTTTTGAATAAATTCTTCATCAAAATTGGTAACTGGTTCAGGTTCTATTAAAAGTTGAATATATTGGAGAGTAGTGATTTTATTAATTAATCATAAACAAACAAAATAAAACACAATCACTAAAAGTTTTTTATATATTCAACTTTTAATAGAACCTGAACCAGGTTTGGGAGATATTTACCAATTTTAATGAAGAATTTATTCAAAAATCTGTTTTATAAATGAAATTTATTGTAAATTAATCTAAAATTGAAATTACGTTTGGCTAGTGAAATATGTATATCAAATTTTAAGTTATCGTTATATAAACATTTCTGGTTTTTCATATATACAAAAAGATGTAATAATTTTAGTTCGCGCTTGAAAATGACGTAACTGCTGTCGAAAAGCTTCGCGATTAAAAAACTTTTAGTGATTGTGTTTTATTTTGTTTGTTTATAATTAATTAATAAAATCACTACTCTCCAATATATTCAACTTTTTATATGTTTAAAATTATCAAACTGTTGTTCGTTCGTTAACTACGTTAACTGTGCTATGAGAAAGCGTATTAGAATATAGTATATATAATATAAATTTAAGATTGTACTCCACGAATACCGCGACTAAGCCAAATTGGCATCGCGGTCGTGTATTAAATAAAAAAAAAAAAAAAAAAACGTTTATATAAAAAGCTTGCCGTTTGGAATGCATCAAAAATTGATCACTCGCATAATAAGAATAGGCGGTTAGATGTTATTACGTTGGAAATGATTCCGATAGAACTATCTGTCGTTAAATTGGATCGAGCATTATGATGTAGTAATCATAATTCGTCGTCGGTTTATTTTTCTTTAATATCTATATCGCATTAAACGTTCTTCAATTTATGCGAATATAAATCGATAGTGTCCGGTACAACCATCAAAAAGACCACATTGAGAAAATTGGATACCATCTGTAATACATAGCAAATAGAATAGCCATCGGTGCTTTTTGTACAAGTTCGATTGACAATGTTTATTGCGAAGCTGAAAAATGGCTTCCGTTTTTAAGAATAAAATGCCATATTGAAAAATTTTATATACACCGTAAACACTTTTCCAACTTCCTGATAACTTTCCTATTCCAGAAATTTCTGATTTAATTTATAAAAATTATACACGCAATATCCTCCCTGGTATTCCTTTTCCATCCAACTCGACACATCTCTAACTTCTTCTACAGTAAATTCACTCTCTACAGATTAAATAAATATCCGCATTGAACAATCTATAAATAAATACAGAAATGTATACCGACACATCCGAATCTAATAAATATTGCGGTTGGGCGGTGGTTTCAAAGGATGATCTTCTTCGTTACTACCTCCACAATACTCTGTACTTTCCGCTGAATTATACGCAATCTACCTTGCGATATCCGCTGCTGTCACTGCAAACGACAATGATCTTCTAATACGTTCCGATTCGTTCTCTTCCGTTACGTGTTTCAACTTTGATTCTTCCAAATTTCATCCTATTCCTATGAAAATCTTAAATATCTTATACAAACATCTTACTCTTAAAAATAACTCTAATATGATGAAGCAGCTAAATAAAAAGGCAGCTCGTATTCAACCTTATCCTTTAATCCCTATAAGTAGATGCAATCGCCTCCGTCAAATATGTAACAAATAAAATTTTAAATAAAACAAATCCACCTTTGTGCGCTCATTGCGCCCGGATGTAACACTACAAAACTTATTCTTCGAGTGCCTACAATATTCTGTATACCGTCCTCAAAGCTTCAGTTGTAATTCATTCAAAACAGTTTTATCTGATTATCCAATCAATTTCTTCGAACTATAAATATGATCGATCTAACATCCATACTTACTTTCGGGTGCTTCTGGCCGTAGCAGCAGTACATAGCACCCGACTAAAAAAAAAAAAAAAAAAAAAATTCCGTACCGAATATCATAACCATTCTCTCCAGAAAACGTATTACTAAAAATATAATCAAATAATATTTATAATGAAAGAACTTACATGCTGCTCTCTTAAAAATAACGGAGGTTATACACACTTCTATCAAAATGAACTTATAAGTGTATCTTACTTTATTTGTTGGCATTATAGAATTAGGGTTTAAAAAGGTCATGTTTTGTTTGTCTGTGCTTATATCTTTTACACCTGCGTCATAGAGATTGGTAATCGTAATCACTTATAGAATTTACTATTGGCACATTGCAAAGTTGAAGTTTTAATTTAGTTAATCTCTCTTGACCGTGTCTAAATTTAAATGTTGTGAAAACAATATCGTTAATTACTTGAAAGTTGTTACAAATATTTTGTTTATGTAATAAAAAGAAAATCTTAAAAATTAAATAAAAAGAAAATCTTAAAAATTAAATAAAATTTAAAATACTTTTACACCGTATCGCAACATATGTAATTATGGTAATTATCAGTTAAAGTAATACATAAGTGAATAAAGTTGGGGTCTTATCGATGGAGTGTTCTATAGAAAATTGAATATTGAGAAATTTCTACAGCTTTTTGTTGCAACCTTCGGAAACAACAAATAGTACCACCGAAATAACGGTAATAGTATGTACAAAGAGTGTTAAGAATTCAAGATTGGACTGATATAATTTTTCTTCAAAATCATTCTTATCGGTTTCAGCTAAAATAGCTGTTAGAGGAGAACCGGTTGGAAGACTTCTTTATAAAATTGATCATTAAAAAGGAAATATGAAAAATGTTTATTGAATAGACGGATGTCGATGTTCAGTTCTTTAAATTTTAATTTAATGGTAGATTTAACTTCATTTACGGGAACAAATGGAAATAAGTTTTTTTTTACATTGAATGAAACTAGTTTACAATTAGACGGTACTTTTATATTATTATTATTATTAATTAATGGAATGGAATTCTTACTACTATATTTGAGTTTAATACAATTTTTTAGCAGAAAACTTAAATCTTTTTGCCGAGAGGTAATTAGGAAAGTGGTTATAGGCTACTACAGGACAAATGGATAAATCAGGTTTACGAAGTTTCACTAGACTATATAGCAATAATTCGAAAAGTGCGGAATGTAGTGATTTTTAAAGAAATAAAAACTTTTTGTCTATGAAGTCATTATAAAGTGAATATAAAATAAAATATAAAAATTTGTAAATATATACTAGAAATTACCCACGGCTTCGCCTGTGTAATTATTTTTTTCAATACAATATCGCTGTCTCTTTCTTTTATTGCACGAACGCAACTATTCCAGAAAGGGTCGTTTTAATACATTATCGCTATCTCTTTCTTTTAACAGTTTTACATATTAATATACAATCCGTCCGTCCGTTATTTAATCGACGCCCCGAACCCGATAAAACGTGGTTTAGACGGAGCGTGTGTTGGTAGTGGCGGTACATTCGACCGCAAAAACGTGGTTTGGTAGTGGAGGTACATTGGAATGCCTGTTAAATTTTAAACGATTTGATAGAGAAATCGCTATCTCCTACTTTTTAAAACTTTGAATTTTTGTAATTTTTATCCTATTTTATCAGTGTGAAACGAAGCTTAGAATCTGATAATACAGGGTGTGCGAATTTCATAATTATTGCTTTAATAGTTTTTTATTTAAATCCGAACAGACGGGCAACAATTTTTAAAAATAGATTTTCAATTTATGTATGATAAAAATAGCCCAATGCAGTGATTATAATGAAAATATTTGCAAATCACAGGCAGACACTACAGTTTTATATATCAGTATAGATTAGTTATAGATATAAGAAATGTAAAATTTAAAAGTACTAATTTAGATATACAATTCATAAATATTAACAAAATGAAAAATAGTCAATAGTGGCGAATAATACAATCTAGGGAGAAGCGAAATATATTGTAAAGAAAACAATGCCCATAAACGCATTATGAAAAGCTATATTTCGCCGGTAGCATTGTATTGTGCTGGAACGTGGACTTTGAGTCAGCAGAATATTCGAAAGCTGAAAGCTTATGTGGTGCTGAAGGAACATGGAACGAATTGAATGGACTGATAAAATCACAAACGAAGCAGTAATAAGTAGAGTTGAGCAATTGCTCTACAAGATAAAGAAAAGGCGATTAACCTGGATGGGACACGTTTTTCGACATGGCAGATTATTACCAGATTTCATGGAAGGAACGATCCAAGCGAGACAATCCGACCGAGTAGTATATTCGTGACCAGGTTACTGAAGGATACACAAATGGACAAATATTCAGAGATGACAACAGCGGTTGTCAAAGTATTTTCATTTCTATTTAATTTTTAAATCAAATTAAACATATGTATCACCAAAACTAAGCACTAGATCTTATTTAGGGACATCGCCACACTGCATAATATCAAGAAACCAAATATCGTCAGCATAATATTAATTTTCGGCAGTTTGTTATTGGCGTGCCATGAACATAGATATTAAACAGCAAGGCAGAGAGTATAGATCTCTATGTGGTAAACCATTACTAGTATAACACTATCTGCTTGCTTGATCTCCAATATACGCTGGAATCTTCTGTCACTTGGAAGATTAATTATTTTTGCGCATGACACCACTTTTAAAAGTTTTAGTAAAAGAACATCCCGCCACACAGCCATCATAACCCGATGTCAAATCCACCAAAAGCAGTCGCCGTTGTCAGTTTCTTCTGAAAGCCATTTTTAATGTAGCCCGTCAAAACGACTACCTGGTCAACACGGAATTTGTCTGGTCTAAAACCAGCCTACAACCTGGGCAAACATCCTTCTGCAGCTATCTAGATTCGATTTAAAATGATCTGTTCAAAAATTTTACAAATTACATAAGAGAAACTGGCCGATAATCAGAAGCATCTATTCCATTCTCGAAATTTGTCGACCGTGTTTCCAAATTTTAATTGTGATGCTGAATAAAGAGTATTTTGATTTTATTCATTTTTATTTTGTATTTTATTATTATTATGTTCGTAATCCTTTTCATACATCCTTCTTGTTTTAAATTCGCGCTAAGTTAAGAATATAACGTAATATTCTTGACATATAACTAGTTTTAAAAAATAAATGTGTATATGTAAGTTATTGTTGCAAAACCCTTTAATTGAGGAAATAATAATACATTATTCTTAACATATTGTAAAGAATAAACAACAGTATTCCGTACAATATATGTATATAGGGTGACCCAAAGGAAACGGATGGTTTTGTTTCGAATAACTCAAGAACTACTCGACCAACATTTTTTAATAGAATTTTATTTAAACATAGGAACACGAAAGATTAGCTTACAATATTTTTTTATTTTTTTTTTTATTTTTTTTGGCCTGTACCATTAGTCGCTTTGACCATCTATACTACTATGGTTCAGTTGTTTTAAGCTATGATAGTTGGCTTATTATATTTCTATGTTATTCTGGACTATGAGCTTTTATATATGATTTTGATCGATTCCTTCGTTGCTTGGATCACTGAACTATTCCAAAACCACGGGGTTTTGGGTACTTTTATCTGAATTTTATGATATTCTTTCCCTGTTGTTTTTATTTGTTATATTCTTGCATTTTTTCATAATTTTTATTTTTGGGATATATTCGTGTCTATTAATATTATCGATTTTGACATTTGTTTCCTATATTGCTGCGCTATCTACTATTTCGTTCCCATACGTGGAACAGAATATTTCATTTTTTACCAAAATTTCGAAGACTTTTTCGAACATAGGGCGCTGAATTTTTGAAATTTCTTCAGAAATCCGAGTTTTCAGGTCTTCCAGATCTTGTGGACATGTTTTGTAAACGTGGCTCTTACGGTGTTACCACAGAAAAATCGTGTAACTTTTCATTTCTCTTCGAAACTGTTTTTGCACTGTCGTGATCGATTCACGCAGAAAATAACATTCCACGCAATACGAGCGCTCCTTCTCGTTATAGGATGCTATGATAACTGAAACTGGACAAAAACAAATCTCTTGTATGTTATGGAGCACGCGGTTTGCGTTGTAGCACCAACTGCGCTATTAAAAAAAAAAAAACAAAAACGTTCGTCTTCTCTGGTACAGTCTGGATGTCGTGTAATACTGAAATGTTATTTAATGTTGACAGTTTCGAGAACTTCTGTTGGGCTATCAGAATACGTCGGTAACCGGTAACTATACGTTATACGCGATTAGGCAAGTATTAAGAAACAGAATGTCGAACGGACAACAATTGTTTCCCGGTGAGGGCGAACCGATAGTTCATTTTGTACAGGCGGTTTGCCTGTACTTAATCAAAGCGGCAAAATACGACGATCTGTTCGACGCTTCCGACAGTTTTTACACCATCATCGACGGCTTACTGCACGAATCCACCGCCATTATAAACGAAAAGGTTATTTGAATATACTTCCGCATATATATATATATTTTTAAAGCTTATAAGATGCATGCAATATGTTCCGCTGAACAATAGACAGCACTGACCTGTTTTACAGTTATAGTCGCTATTCCTTAATTTATTCGCCTTCGATCTCATTGCTCGTATTCATTAGTAGCTGCAAATATGGATGAAATGAAAAAAACTCCCGAATAAACTGAAATCAGCTCAGAATACGGATTAAGTATAAATAAAAATAAAACAAACATAATGATAATTGACCGAGCAAACGTAATAACATACGATAAAAGGACATTAACCGGCTATGAAACGATTGGAAGCGTTGTATATCTGGCATCACTTATAGAGAATAAAGGTGGCTCTCGAGCCGAAATAAAACGGCGGATCGAAATTACCAAAACTGCCATGATGAAACTGAACAACATCCGGAAGGATAACTCCATTACGAAAAGCGTGAAAATACAGCAAACGCTTATAATTCCCATCATGTTATATGCGGCGGAGACATGGACAATAAAGAAAATGGACAGAAGAAGAATTGACAGCTTCATGGTGCTGGCGAAGACTCCTTTGAATTCCTTGGACGGCAAGGCGTATAAACGAATCAAAAGAAATTGACGTTCCGGTAGGGCTGTCAGCGATTGTCGTAAATAGAGTGCTGAAATTCTTCGGTCATTTAATACGTAACCAAAAAGGTATGGGAAGCACCATGATTATGGGAAAAGTTAAAGGAAAGCGACCACCCGGACGCACACCCATGAGATGGACGGATATTATACTAAAAACGACAGGCCTGTCTTTCGTCGAATGCGTACACCAAGCAGTGATCGAGATGAGTAGCGGAAAATTACAAAACAAGGAACCGATACCCTATTTAGGGTGGTGACGACTATACATGAGTGGTAATTATAGGAATATTTTTGAATTTAAGATCTTGTGAAGGCAAGTGTGTCGAAATTTTTAATTAAATAAAAAATTTTATCTCCCCACTTATGTGGCGAGCAAGCAAAATATCGTGCAATAAGCAATATTTTCAGCGTACCTACGCTAAAAATAACCTGATTTTAATAAACCTCTTTTTTCCAAAATTAAAAATCTAACTACATATGAACTTCCTACATATACAAAAAAACACCACTAGCAAACCTTCGTTATTTATTATTAGGTAAACTTGTTTAAAAAATTCTTCTCTAATGATAATTCTAGGCGATGTTCGTTTTATCGAATTTAATTCAGAAATGGACTTCGTTTTGGATGTCGACCAGAAATTCACGCTTAAACCGAAAAAATCGTAGTTCGTCCAACGATTACTACTATTATTACTACTACAGATCGTTCGAACTATTTCGGCCGACGTACTTCGGGTAAGTACAAATCATACAACGCACGTATTGATAAATTAAACTCTACGTAAATCGAGACTCGTAACTCTTGCACTCGTGTGCTCAGCAACAGAGTGCTGCACACCTGTTTGGCGGAACAGTGCACACTGAAAAAACAGATATCCAGTTGATAGCTGCACAATGCGAGTTATTAAGCGTATTAAGATAAAAAAAAAAAAATGGAGGCTATTCTTGCTCACATTTGGGATAATTTTTCGCACATTGTTTATTATTTAATATAATCGTATACTGTGAAAATAACAATTTATAATTTCAATATTCTTCAAACCTTCCTAGACAGGTTCTGAAATTGGCGGATGGCGTGAACGTTAAAATAGAAGTTACGAATTCGAGAAAATCCGTCAACAACGCTTCTACTCATACTGCTATTATCGTGTACAAGAATCTCTCTCAACGTTTGTTACCGCGATACACAACAGCTTCTTGGTAAGATAACTTATATATATATATTATGTGTGTGTGTGTGTGTTTTGATCCGCACGTAGTTTAACATCAGAAGTATAAAAACGGAAAAAAAAATATTAATTTGCCGTTTTCATTTTAGCGAATATATTATTATCTGCAGTAATAATATTATCTGCCTTATTAATGTTGTCTGCTGATGTTCGATCTAAAAGGTTTCTCTTTATAATAAAAAAAAAAAACACAAAAAATATGGTATAATTTCAAACATTCGATATAAATGTAAAAAACTAAGCTTGAAGTTCTGTTCGTTTAAATTTGATTATACCCTGCAAACGACGTGAATATCAAAATTTTCGATTTCACCCCTCCGATTTTAAACAAATAAAAACTCGTTTAAATATTGATTCGATTAAATATTCTATAATACGAAATAAGATTCGAAATAAATATAAACAGATAAAGTCATCATTTGTTTTTTATTTGTAACATTTGTACGAATATGCCTCTTCCACGGTTTATTATTGAATAAGATAAATATTTACAGCTGAGTGTCTTGCTATTCTCAGGCCCCTTCGCTTTTTACGACTCTGCAAATATAAGTCAAAATGTAGTAATTTTCACGGATTCACGTAGTGCTCTCAAAGCTATTTCAAGTTCCCCATTTAGTAGTCGCTGTCGATATCCTAAGAAATATTTACGATCTATCTCTGAAACGCGTTAGTGTAAAATTTGTCTGGATTCCGAGCCATTCGGGTATTCACACAGGAATGATACCGTAGACAATCTTGCCAGAAGCTCCAACGAGAACGGCTCATTCTACTCCAGTACAACGGTTTAGGGACATTTTATCAGAGATTAAGTTTTCGCACAAGGAATTTTGGAATCGCGCTTGGAAATATTGTTATTCAGCTAAGCAATTTAGGAATATGCAACCTTCAATTCCAGCAATTCCTTGGTTCTTCAATCTTCCTACCAACATAGAAAACAGAATTTCCTTCATTCGCATTATATGCCAAGGTTCAACGTTTAACAACATTCCATACGTTATATTTACTCACAAATTAGCCCCTTCGCCATTCTGTAACCATCCTTGCGATGCAGATCATATCGTCGACGAAAACCACTTATTTTTCAGCTGCAGTTATTGCAGAATGTTTCAATCGAAATTCCTGTCACGTAATGTAAGCAAAGGAATTCCTCTCCCAACTAGTCTCAGATGTCTGCTCAGCTCATAAAATAATAGCGTATACATGCTCATATTTGATTACATATTAGCCTGTAATATAAATATGTAGTAAGACGTGTCGTCCGTTCGTTACATCCCTGGGTGGAATCTCTAAAGCTCATTAAAAAAAAAATTAATCTGATGTCCTGTTTCCGGCTTTTATTCAATCAAATATGTATTATGCGCAATCGTATAAATATATAATATTAAAGTAAAAAGTATTTCAGTAGTGTTTTCTCGGTGTGATACATATTTAAATTGAACGAAAAAAAAAATAAAAACACTCTTTATCGCAACATATTCAATAACAGTCTGCTAGTTTCAATAACGACAGCAGCATCGCCAAGACTTGATGAAAACGATAATTAGATTTATTCACTTTCGAACTCAGTGTCTGTTCCGATGAAGCCAGTGTAACGAGTAGAGACTATGTTTGTTCGATATTGCGCGATAAAAAAGTGTTTTTATTTTATTTAGCTGAATGTAACACCGTTAATAAATAAAAGATCATGCAATTAAAGCAGATATGAAAATAGAAAAAGAACCGTGCATACTAAGATCAGAAGTGATATCAGCGATAAATAGATTAAAAAAGAGAAAGGTGGAGGAGATAGAATATTGACAGAAGCGATTAAAGAACTTGAAGGTCATGGTATTAATCTAATACATAAAATATTCAGGAGTACTGGCAAATGGCCCATAGACTGGTGCAAATCAACCTTCATCCCATTGTTCAAAAAGGCTCACCCGCGAACTATGAAAACTACAGAACTATACCATTAATATCTTACACCAGCAAAGTTCTTCTAACTATTATAAATGAAAGACTTAAAACTTATATAATACCACATATTTCGAAAGAACAAACGGGATTCATGTCTGGCCGAGGAACAAAAGAACATATCTTGAATACATGGCAAATCATTGAGAAAGCGCGTGAGTATCAATTAAAGTTATACATGTGATTTCTCCAAAGCATTTGACTTAATCAAATGGAGTAAACTGTGGCAGATATTACACGTAACTGGAGTACCAAAACACATAATAAGGATTATACGCAATCTATATGAAAATAACATAAGCACCGTAAGAGTTGATAATTGTAAATCGCAACCGTTTAAATTAGAAACAGGGGTTAGACAAGGATGTATAACATCGCCTATGTTACTTAATGTATATAGCGAACACATAATGCGAGAAGTACTTGATGGATGCAATGGTGGCGTAACAATAGGAGGTCACAAGATCAATAACCTACGCTATGCCGATGATATAGTATTACTAGTCGCCTCAAAAAAAGATCTTCAAAATATTATAAAAAATCTGAAAATTGTGAGTGAAAGTTACAGCATTAAACTGAACAAATTGAAAACAAAAGTGATGATTGTTGATAGAGCAAAAAATAATAGATCGAAAACTACAGATATTGGCGGTTATGAAGTAGTACGACAATTTAACTAGCTCGGTGCGATAATAACGAATATAGGTGGATGCGAAGGAGGAAATACACAGGCGTCTCGCTTTAGCAAGAGTAGCAATGATCAAACTGAATAGAATATGGAAAGATACATGCATAACAAAATCAACAAAATTAAAATTGATCAATGCAGTCATTTTTCCTGTTGCGACATATGCGCCCGAAACATGGACTATTAAAAAAACTGACAGAAAGCGTATAAATGCATTCGAGATGGCAATATATCGAAAACTTCTCCGTATACCTTGGACGGCGCTCCGAACTAATAAGTCCATTATCGATGAATTAAAAGTGGATACCAGGCTTTTAACGAAAATCAACAGAAACATGATAAGATATTTCGGACATATAGCAAGAAAAATCGATTCAGTGAGACAAACAATAATACAAGGTATCGTAAAGGGTAAACGTCCACAGGGAAGATGCCATACACGCTGGATCGATCAAGTAAAGGCGTTAACACGATATACTATAATGCCAATAATAGATACTTATGGAGAAAAACTATAATGCAGCTTGAATAATATTACATGGTGTCACCACGTCCTTACGTAGGACAATGGACAGTGATGATGACGATAATATATATATATATATATATATATATATATATATATATATATATATATATATATATATATATATATATATATATTTGGTTAAAATGTTTTGCTTATAAATTGTTAAATACTCTCCCACTAAATGATTTTTTTTATTATAGAATTTTTTATTGTATAAAAAACTAAATCGCAAAAGTGATGTCATGCCGGTGAGATAGTTTCACTCCATATACAAATATATCTTACGTTTATCTGTATGTATAAATTTTTGAATGTTTTGCTACCACCGTAATCCTCTGATATTACGTTAAATTATATATATTCCCACCTACTCATACGTGCCATAAACGTGTGTTAATATTTATTTATATATATATATATATATATATATATATATATATATATATATACATATATACACTACATGCCCGTGAATATAAATATATATATAAAATGCACGTTAGAGAAATGTGTACCCAAATATTAATATAAATGTATATGTATGTATAACTGTATGTCTGTATACACGCTAATGTCCCGAATCACATTTGAATATTAATTTTTATTGCTACCATTGCATATGTGTGTATATACAAATTATTAAATGTTTTTCTACTACCGCAACTACATGACATTGCGCAATATATATATATATATATATATATATATATATATATATATATATATATATATATGTATATATATAATTTATCTGCAAAACAATTAAAAAGCATGTTAACGGAACTGGAAGCGAACTCAAAACTAAAAGGTCTCCAAGTAAACTTCGATTTCATTACCGGAAATAAAATAGAAATTAAAATTAACGGAAAGACGTTGCAATGGGCAGACGATGTTATATATGTAGGGTAATTAGTTTCCTTCACAGATAGAACGAAAAAAGAAATAAACCAAAGAATAGCGTTAGGGTGAAAAAAATTCCAGTCATTAAAAGAAATATTTGAAAGTAAGGTAGATTGTACAAAAAAAGCCTATAACACATGTGTCCTCCCAATCATTATCTATGACGTTCAAACATGGTATGTACAAAAATACAAGCAGCTCATGGAAAGAAAAATGGTTGGGGTAACTAAGTTGAATAAGTTAAGTAACAAAATATTAAGAGCCAGACCGAAGACGGAGATACTTGATTGGAGGAGGCCAATGCTCGACGACGAGCTCAAATTTCCTGTTTTTAAATATACTTTATTACATAGTGGTTATTATATAAGTATTAAAGATATGGTATATAGAATATTATATTGGGTGTATTATAAATAATGGAAATAAAGGCTTTTGTATTTATATATATAGTAAACTATAACCCTCTATCTATCACACAACCATGACCCAAAACTCCTAAACCCTTTAACCCCAATTTTCTCGATGGGTATTTTTTTTTAAATTTACTCTACTGTATATTAGCTTTTGTATGAACTTTATCTCAAATCCATCCGATATAGTACTGCTTTTAGAAAAGTTAATCTTAAAAGTTTTCTACTTCCGGCCTTCTCTCTTACAGCTATATAACTAACGTACATAAACTTTTTTAAAGTACACTTTAAGAGTTTTCATGCAAAATATAAACCTTCCATTTCGGACAAAAGTCGCAAAGAAATTGTGGTTTAAAAACTTGCAAATCTGAAAATCTGCGTTTAGTCTTATTTTCAAAGTCTTTAAAATGGCTTTTAATAAAATTTAAACCTTTTAATCGATAGATATGTATTATTTATAGCACATATAGTATAGGCGATAGTTTCGGAAGCGGCCTTTGGACGCGGATATGGAGTCGGAAATGGTCGAAGTGGAAATGTACCGTTCTTTCATTATTTTTCTTTAGATATTGGTCGAATATTTTTCCCCTTTTATAACTAAGGTATTTAGGCGGTCTAAAATTTTTTTCCAAAACTCAATTAATAATCGGATAATTATTCGATCGTGACGAAAATCGGTATTTAACCGTTGATATATATTGAAATTAATATACAACTCGAATCCTGGCGCTAAAATCAAAATTCAAATTTTTGAAGAAGGGAATTTTTTAAAACTCAAAACTTTGACTTTTTCGAAAATTCATCCTATAGATATTAAACTCTATGCTATAGCCTATCTAAATTGTATCTTGACTATTTTCGGATCCGATGAATGTCTGCAGAGGTGGCAAGTATGGGCAATTCACAACTTTGATCGGTAGTTTCCAGAGCTGTATATACTTTCAAACGACCCGGTCTTCTAATATAGGTGTAACTATATGAAATCTATTGTATAAAGTGAAAAAACCTCGAAAAAAGTTTCAAACTAAACCCAAAAATATCAATAGAAACGCTTTTTTTTTTAATTTCGACTTTTTTCGTGATAAATCACGAACAATTCGAAATCGTGGAAAATTGTTTATACAAAAGCTGAGCGGTATTGAAATACCCGTCTAATGACGTTACAATCGTATTTTTAAACCAAGTACACATCATGAAAATGGTAGTTAAAGGGTTTATGGGTTTTGGGCTGTTTTTAAGGGTCGTATAATTTAGACGAAAGTAGACGTCAACCTCTATCATTAATGTAATAATATACATTTTATATAGATTATCTGGTAGCAAGAAATCGCAAACTTAAAATTCCGTTATCGATTTTTAAAAATTCTGCGATCGATTTTTGGTCAGCCGTTTCAATGTGCACTGAGTGTATATATATATATATGTATATATATATATAATATATATATTATATATATATGCACATATATATATATATATATATGTACATATATATATATATATATGTACATATATATATATATATATCTCTACAGTCGTATATTGATCATAATTGACCGTCGTGACCATTATGTAGCTATATATATGTACATATATACAGCTGTTTAGTCACTGTATCTACCACACACGTCAGGCATACAATCCGTTTAAAACGTTCTTAACTTATTAATTGCACGCGTGCCCATTATGTATATCATGTTACTGCCGAATTTATTGCGCATGATGTAAACATTTTTAATCGACTTTGTTTAGCTGATCTGATTTTCTATCGTAACTGTATCGTATAGATGCGAAAAATCGCGTAAAAATATTTCAATCCGTACCTGAAAGTTTCAAAATGGCACCTTTCTGCTTTTTATCGACTATAGATTTTTTTCGCGACAATTCACGAACAGTTTGAGATAAGAAAATATATCTTATATGAAAGTTGTAGTATTTTTAAATACATCATATTCATGTTTCGAAAGTGAATAGATAAAGAGAAAACTGGGGTTGAAATTATGAAGGGTTTTTCCCAGGTATTAACTGTTCTAGGATAGGTAAGGAGATCGAGTTTGACTCCAAATGAAAACTGACGTAGAGATCTATCATTTTCTTTATAACATTTATCCTGAGGTTAAATTTTGGATTCTCAAATCGCCCTTCGATTGGTTTTTGAACTGGGCGCATTGATTTCTAATTTATATATATATATATATATGTATATATGTGTATATATATATATATATATATATATATATGTGGAGTGTGTGCGCGCGCGCGTGGATATATATGTATATATTTATATTTATTTATTTATGTTTATATTTACTCTGATACCTATTTCTTTACTGTGCATATATTGTATATATCCTCATATTACCGCACATATATGGTATGTGAGCAAAGGTGGAAAATTGTACATGTCAGAAAATTCAGCCTAATGTGAAGGAATTGTGGTTGTTGCAAAATGATTAAAAATTTTCTTATAATGAAGTCACAGTATTCATTTTCAAATTTGATTAAGGATATTAGTGTTATATATATGTACAAGTACATGTATATATATAATAAATATATATATATATATATATAAAAAATGGCGTTTTAAGAGATAGGGTGGTACATAAGCGAATAGAGAAAAGGAATTAAAAATAAAATTTAAATAAATATTCATAATCATAATAATATATATATTTGAATCGTTTTATATAAAATTTGCCTCATGGACACCTTAGTCTTTTCGGTTTTTCTGTATGCATCGAAATGCTGGACTTTAAAAAAAATGGATGTCCGGCGAATAGATGCTTTTGAGATGTTCTGTTGGAGAAGGATGCTGCGGATTCCCTGGACCGAAAAGAGAACAAACCTGTCGGTGTTAAAGGAAATCTGTCCAAAAATATGACTGCGAGATGTAGTAAGGCAGCGAATAGTAACTTACTTCGGTCATATCATACGTCAATATAGTTTGGGAAAGTTAATTTTGGAGGGTATGGTCGAAGGTCGAACGCCTCACGATATATGGATGGAATCAAAGAATTGCTAAACATTACATCATTCCAGCAAGCGGTTCGATATGCAGAGGACCGAAACATATGGCGGACGCAGTTGCATAAAATCAAGGTTTCATAGTATCACGATGCTCGGATCGAGCCTATGATGAAGAAGAAGAAGAATATAACTTTTATGCATGTTTTCCTATGTATAATTTATTTCTTGAATGTTTTTTTTATGTATTCAATTTCATATTAATAAAAAGCATAGCCAACAAATCGTAAATTTATATTAATATAAGGTAATTTCAGTGGTTGGCTGCTTTGCAAATAATTCTGGATATCAAAATTAAGAAGAAGGTTTAAATTAGAATATTATAAATTTTGTCCACACTGCTATAATTTAGATTAATTCATTATAAATTCAGATCTGAAAATATATATAATATATAACTAAATTCTTTATAATAAAGGCTTCTATGTATGATGAACTTTTATATAAATACACCATAAACACATAATTATTAAAAAGTGGCGTCCATAACTTCAGTTCCATGTACATCATTCTTCTATAATATCAGTATGCTATAACCTAACTCCACACAATGGGATAGAAAATTAGACAGGCATGTAATATAATCAAATTCATTATAACTTGGCCTCCACCAAGTATAGAATAATAATAGCTATCATACATACATCTATAATGTTGTAGCTTGGTGATCATGGCATGAGAATAATAATACTAGTTGTAACATTATATATACATATATATATATATATATATATATATATATATATATATATATATATAAAGTGTGATATCATGGTATTGGTAACAAAACATTTAAAAACATCATTACTACATGCTACTGTCCTCACACCTGTCATATAGATTTTATCAAATTAAATTCAGTAGTGATGTATCAAAATGTTATCCTTCCAAGGCTGGGGTTCCACAGGGTTCAGTTTTTGGGACAATCATTTTTCTCATATATATGTTCTACCTCCCATTAAATAGAAATGTGGAGATGGTTGGATTTGCCAATGATACATCATTATTTTACTCAATATTACTTTGGATTTATTCATGAATGCCTGCAAATTTTAAACCTACTTCCAACATTACTTCAGAGATTTGCAGGTGTTGGAAGGGATGATTTGCAGGCATTAGGGGAGTCATTAAAAATAAACCCCTAAAAATTTTAAACTTTGATTACTTCACAGATGTGCAGGTGTCAGAAGAGAAAATTTTTAGGTGTTAAAAATATAAATTCCCAAATGAAAAAAATATTAAACCTACATTCCTACATTAGTATGGTGATTTGCAGGTGTCAATAGTCAATATTACTTCAAAGATGTGAAGTGTCAGAAGGGGAGATTTGCAGGCAAGAGGCATTAACAATATTTATTCATAAACACCTTCAAATTTTGAGATTTATATGTTTCAATACTCAATATTACTTCAGAGATGTGCAGTTGTTGGAATGGGTGATTTACAATCATTAGGAGAGGCCTTAAAAAATTTATGGATAGCTGAGTTGGTTAGTTGTGGTTTGGTCTCAAAAGAAGTTTTAGATGTTTCAAGTACCAATACACTATAAGAGCATGTATTAATATATATATATATCTTCTTCTTTAGTTTTCTGTATCCAGATGCTGTGGCATTACGTAATGCAAGCTACCACAAGATGCCTTAAAAAATTTATGGATAGCTGAGTTGGTTAGTTGTGGTTTGGTCTCAAAAGAAGTTTTAAATGTTTCAAATACCAATACACTATAAGACCATATATTAATATATATATATATATGTATATATTTCTTCTTTAGTTTTTTGTATCCAGATTCTGAGGCATTATGTAATGCAAGCTACCACAAGAGGCTTTAAAAAATTTATGGATAGAGGATTTGGTTAGTTGTGGTTTGGTCTCAAAAGAAGTTTTAGATGTTTCAAGTGCCAATACACTATAAGACCATATATATCTTCTTCTTTAGATTTATGTATCCAGATGCTGTGGCATTATGTAATGCAAGCTACCACACATTGCTACATGCTTCAATCCTACATTTGATTCATAATTCATTGTAAATTGAATATATCCATTTTTGCAATTTGACTGATATAACAGGCATCCCATCTACCTTTATTCATTCTTCCATTAATCTTTCGCTGCATGATCATTTTCGCCAGCCCTTTTGCACGTGTTGTATGTTCAAAAAATCATAGTGTACACCTTTTAGTAGTTGGTAACAACTGATGTGTGGCTTTGATTGTTGTATGCACACTGTTGTTGAAGTAGACATGATAGTACAACAGATATTCATTTGAATGGTGTTCTCTTTCATAATGAGATATGCTTGAGTAAAGTAAAAATCGAAAACAAAAACAGATGTAATACGAGTGAAAATTGGTCATATGATGTATATATATATATATATATATATATATATATATATATATATATATATATAGATTATAACTGAAATATTACCATGCTTTATATATATATATATATATATATATATATATATATATATATATATATATATATAGATTATAACTGTGAAATATTACCATGTTATATATATATATATATATATATATATATATATGTATATAGATTATAACTCTGAAATATTACAATGTGTAAACGAAGCTCTACCAAAACTGACCTATAATGAACTCAGATCATTATAATTTACTTTAAACACAAATGAATCTAGAAGATTTATTTATAATACTCTCAAGAATTGTGTTCAAAATGTCCCATTTTTGAAAGGACCTATGCAGTATTAATGTCTCATCTTGAATGCAAAAGCGGATTGAACAGAAAGTTCTCCTCAATTCAAATAGTCCACATTCATTGAAGGCAAAATTTCTAGGGAAGCAAATAAAATTGAATAGTATCAATGAGTGAGACGTGACTGTAGAGAAATATTACTAACATATACACACATATGCATATATAATATATATACATACAGTGTGTACATAATATTATTACATTGTAATTTTAGTAGTTCTGTGTGAGAGATTTATGTCTACTACTGGCATTGTCAGTTTTTAGGATGTACATTAAGGCTTTTGCAAATGTTGGTTTCTATGTATCTAATGAGGTACAATTCCATGACTTGTAACTAAAACTAATAAGTATTCACAAAATTTTGTAGGCATTCAAAAATAAATATTTTTAAAGCCTCTCCCAAGCATATTTTGAATTTATGTAATGGTTGCACTGATTTCGTCAGTTAGAGTATAATACCGAGGGGTTTGTGTTGCCCATCAACAGTGTACAGATCTCTGAACTAAGAATAACCGGGTGTGTGATTGCAATGATATGATAAAAATCAATGAGACACAAAATTTCTTGTACAAGCACAATGTACACTGTTAATAATCGCCATGATATTTTATTTATTTATTTTATTTGATGTATTTGATTTGATTTATTTATTTATTTCAAATTATACTTTCATTACAAGCATATACATATATAATTATAAATAACAATAAAATAAATCTTATTGTTACCATTTGAGATTTAACTAGATTTTTAATAAAGAATAACTAACTTCAACATAAAATAAATATTTTTATCACCTACAAATCACCCCTTCTGACACCTATATCCCTTCAGAGAACTGCACATCTAAATTTGAAGGCGCTTATGAATAACTATTTTTAGTGCCCCAATAACCACTCTACACTAAAGTAAGTTTAAGATTTGTGAAAAGTTTAAAATTTGCAGGTGTTTATGAATAAATATTTTTAACACCTGCAAATCTCCTCTTCTGAACCCTGCAGAGCACTAAAGTATACGGAATTTTTAAATTTGCAGGTGTTTATTTTCTTGCCTCTCTCAGCGCCTGCAAATCTCATATTTCCACACCTGCGCATCTCCTGAAGTAATATTGAGTATTCTCAAAATTTGCTGGTGTTTAAAAATAAATATTTTTAATACCTCTCCTAATTATATTTTGAATTTACATAATGGTTGCCCTGATTTCGTTGGTATAGTATAATACCGAGAAGTTTTGTGTTACTTGTCAACAGCATTCAGACCTCTGAACTAAGTACAACTGGGTGTGTAATTCCAACAATATTAATATTATTGTGTAATCGATTGCCGCTTCATAATCACCTTGTTATAAGGGTCTATTAGCATGGAAAAGGACCATCATAAACAGCAAAAAAAAAACAATTGGAAGGTGCAAAAAGTCACTGTTTGCCATCAATATTAATATCCCATAAATGAGGAGAAATTGCTCCAATGCTACTAGATGGAAACTTGCCCCACCCACTATAGGCTACTTTATAAATATATATATATATATATATATATATGATGGAAACTCACCGAACCCACTATATATATATATATATGTATACACATTGAAACTTCTTATGAGATTTTAACATTGATGGGGAAACTGCTTCCTCTTATGGCAAATAACTACATTGAGTGACTTTGCACTTTCTTTTTTTTTCTGCTGTTTAGAATGTTTCTTCACAATGAACCTTTTAACAACCACCTTTTTTCACCACTCCCTTATCATTTGTTTCCAACAATTTGTTGCGCGAGTGAATATGATGTGGCAATCAATTACACAATAATAATCCTATCGTTGGAATCACACAAGTTATTCTTAGTTCAGAGGTCTGTATGCTGCTGATGGATAACACAAACTTCTCGGTATTATACTACAACCGACAATATAAGTACAACCATTATGTAAATTGAAAATATGCTTTGGAGGGGTATTAAAATATTTATTTTTAAATGCCTGCAAATTTTGAGAATATTTAATATTACTTTGGGACATGTGTAGGTGTTGGAATGAGAGATTTGCAGGACTTAAGAGAAGAATGAAAATAAATGTCCCCAAATTTTAAACTTCTGATTACTATGTAAATGTGTAGGTGTTGGAAGAAGAGATGTGCAGGCATTAGAAGAGGTGTTAAAATATTTATTTTTAAACGCCTGGAATACTTAATTATCCTTTGGGACTTGTGGAGTTGTTGTAATAAAAGATTTGCAGTTGTTAAGAGAGGCATGAAAATAAATGCCTGTAAATTTTAAACTTACTTCAGATTAATTTGTAGATCTGTAGGTGGTGGAAGAACAGATTTGCAGGTGTTAAGAGAGGAATTAATAGAAATTGCCTGCATCTTCTAAACTTACTTCAGGTTACTTAGGTTACTTTGGTTACTTTGGAGATGTGCAGATGTTGAAAGGAGAGATTGGCAGGCGTTAAAAATATTTATTTTATATTTAAGTTAATTATTCTTTAAATTGTCATTAATCGTATTGTGAATAATTTAAGATAAGAAATTAGATTTTAATTATATTAAAAATCGAGTTAAATGTCAATTAGATTTATTTTATCATTATTTATAAATAATATGGCACTCGTGCAATAATGCACTTAGATGGTAATTATTGATATTTACATACTGTATGATGGAAGTGTAATTTGAAATAAATCAAATAAAATGTTACGGTGATTATTAACAGTGTAAATTGTGTTTGTGCGAGTAATTTTATGTCTTGTTCATTTATACACGTTTATGAGTGAACGTTATTATACAATACTTTTCCCAATGTATTTTTCGTAGTCCAAAATTGGTTTTATTAACTTTTTTTCGGCTTCTTCGAAAATTAATTATTTATTTCAAACGTAACTTGATTTTCAATTCAATTCAATTCAATAAAGTATATTTATGTTTTTATACATCAGCAAATAATAAGTAAATAAAAAATGCGCATACCGAGCAGCGTTAACGCTCTTACTACGCGTCTTAGGAAATAGTGTACAAAAGAAATCTTAAAATTTATTTTATAATTATACAATAATTATACAGGGAAAAACATACAACTAAAAACCCTGCGTAGCCGAAAATAGAGAAATTAATTAATTATAGTTTGATCTTAATAGTACAATAAAGATATGGGTAAAATTATACAAATTATATTAAGGTTAAACAAATAAATAAGAGGATAGAAGAAAGAAATATTGATACAATAGATTACATGAGGATAGTGACTTATTAATAACGACTTAAGTAGTTCGACAATCTGGTGCTAGAGAAGTGAATGTTTAATTCTTTTGTGTTTATATTTTTTATATTTTCTGGTCAGCGAGTCGCGAGTATAGTTTCCAATTCGCTGTACGATAGGGTAATGGCTAGTCAGGCATTTGCTGTAGAACCTATCTGCTTGTTCCTGTACTAGCTCAGGAATAGTACGCTGATGAAGAGCTGCATGCATGTCAGTTCTCTTTGTATAGTAAGGGGCATTAAGTACAATACGCAGACATTTATTTTGAACAATTTGTAATTTATTTAAGGTGGAATTACTAACACCGGACCAAATTGGGCAAGAGTATAATAATATCGGGAGTATGTATGCTTTATATATTATTAGTTTGTTTTTAATTGATTTTCAATATTCAGTTATTCATGGCACTCCGCACTTACTTGCAACCAAATAATAAAATATAAATTAAAGGATTATTGTTGTTCTTATGATTTTTTTTTTCATTTTTTTAATTTTTTTTTTTGTTCCCCAATCCGCACTTATACGGTGGGGCAAATGTATTAAATAAATTGTGTTTATAAGGGTGCAGGAAACTAGTGTTCTTAATGGATAACTGTGTGTAAGTGTTGAGTAGAACACAGAGACGTACCAGTTTGCTTGAGAAGTTATTCTCCCTTGGTGTTTTTCCTCCTTTGTGTATCCTATCCTTGATATGTTTGGATGTTCATGTTTTGATAGTTTTATTTAAATTCATTATTATAAATCATATTCTAATTTAAGTGTTGGTTTTTGTTTTGGGAGTAATTTTTCCTTTCCTCTTTTTATATGATACATTTTATTATTATTATCCTCTCTTGCTATATTCATATTTTATAGTTATTTCTCTTCTTTTAGTTCTAATTCATTGGTTATATTTATTTGTGATTTATTTTTTGTGTTCTTATATTCATATTTTATAATTATCTCTCTTCCTTTAATTTAAGTTAATTCATTCGTTATATTTATTTTTGTCCTATTTTTGTTCTTTTGGTGGCCAAATGATAAAATGGTATATACAGCCAGGCCAAAAAAAAAAAAAAAAAAGAACATTCAGTATAATACAAAATATAAATAGGAGTGTATGGTAGTTTCCTGCAATGTGTAACTTAAAAATAAGATGGAATAAGGGATGAGAAACATAGTCCCCTAGATCATCAAGAATGTGTGTAAAATGAGTTTTGTGTAGTATATGTGTAAATATAAAAATGAATGTTGTACAAACAAAATATATATATACACGTGCATATATATACATGCACATACAATTTAAGATAATGATTAAAAAAAAAAAGTAATATTGCTAAGATAAAGATCAAGCTAAAGAAAAATAAATAAAAGGTTACGTCTAAATATCATACAGAAGAAAAAAAATTATATTATCAAAATTAAATTTATTATAAAACAAGGATGAAGACAAGACTGAATGAAATAACTCAAGGAGTGCAACTGCAAACAAAGTAAGCTAAACAAAGATATTCTTAAAAATACTGATAGAAAGTCAATTACGAACATGTTAACTATTCAATAAGGAAAGTGTATTTAATTATAAAAAGTAAAAACATTATATATATATAGGTACATATTATATATATACAAATTATAAGAAAAACAATTGTAGCCAATGTTATTATTAATGTTGCATGCAACGGTATTACAAAATGGATGGAGGCAATGACCATGAGAAAAAAAAATGCGGATTCATGGTTGAATTAAAACATTAAAAACAGGACAAAAGGTTGCTATGACTATTATTATTATTATTATTAATACTATTATTCGCGTTAATTGTTTGCTACATATTAATTTTAAAAACAGTCGTTTTATTCTGACGAATAAAGTAATTATCATTACCGTTCGTTAGAAATTCAGAAAATTAAACAAAGCTTATTAGTTTTAGTTACGAGCCGTGAAATCGTACCTCATTCGATACATACAAACCAACATTTGCAAAAGCCTTAACGTATGTACCAACAACTGACTACACCAATAGTAAAAATAAATTCACTAACACGGAACTACGACAATCACACTGGAATAATATTATGTACACGCTGTGTGTATATATATTATATATTATATATGTATATGTGTATGTTTGTCATATGTCTATATATTCACGCCTCGCTCGTTGAGACTATTCAATTTTATTCGCTTCCCTCGAAATTTCGCCCTGAACAAATGTGGATTATTTGAATAGAGGAGAACCTTCGCTTCAATCCACATTCCCGTTCGCGTTGAGACGTTAATCCTGCATAGGTCCTTTCAAAAACGGGACATTTTGAACTCAACTCTCGGGAGTATTCGAAAACGGGCGGATTTTCCTCTAAAATTTTGAAAACGTTTAAATTATAAAGTTCAAAAATATTAATAAGTGTTCTAGAATCATTCGTGTTTAATGTAAATTACGTCATTTTTGGTAGAGCTTCGTTTGCACAAGGTAAAATTTCACAATCATAATCACTGTATGTATATATATATATATATATATATATATATCATTGTGCAATCAATTTTCACTCGTATTACATCTGTTTTCGTTTTTGACTTTACTCGAGCGTATCCTGTTCGAACGAATATCTGTTGTACTATCGCGTCTACTTCAACAATGGTGTACATATAACGATCGAAGCCACGCATCGGTTGTTACCAACTACTAAAAGGGGTACACTACGATTTTTTGAACATACAAACGTTCAAAACGATCCTGCAGCGAAAGATTAATGGAAGAACGAATAAAGTTAGACCGATGCCCATTACATCGGAATTTACAACGAATTATGAATCTAACGCAGGATCGAGCAAGTGGCAACGTCTGGTAGCTTGCATTACATAATTCCGCAGCATCCGGATACGGATAACAAAAGATGTATGTATTAATATATTGTCTCATAGTATATCGGTAATAGTTGAAACGTCTAAAATTTCGTTTGACCAAAACACCTCTAACCAACTCAGCTATCCATAAAAATTGGTTTTAAATGAAAAGTAAGACGCACAGAAAAGCAATAGCGAATCACCCCATACTTGCTCATCGGGCAGAGTCGTTTGAATAATCCTGGATCAATCTAATGGTATATGAAGATTGTCAGCCGACTGACAGTACCAACTTTCGAGTTGATGTAACATTAATACTATATATATGTATATATATATATATATATATATATATATATATATATATATATATATATATATATGTATGTATATCAACATGTGTCTCAAATTACCCGCTGAAAATAGAGTTAAGTAATCTCCGTTACTACACTAAATTTTGCCGAACATGTTAATCGGTTTACTGTGAAAGAAGCTGGAAAAAGTATATCTGCCGTATATTCGTTATTTAACGGAAAATCATTTCTTAATAATAATTCTGTATGGAACACTTATTCGTTCTGCAGTAATCACGTACTGTTGTCAAGATCCAGAATTTGTTTTAAATACTAATTTTAACAAATTACAACTTTATAAAACCGCTGCCTAAGATGTGTGCTTCTCCTAAATATTATAATGTCATCTACAGCGTACTACCCTAAACAAGCGTTATATTAAGAACCGAGTATACTAAATTTAGCGCGTAAGTTCTGTAGATATATAGTACGTGATAATGATTTAATTTCTATTGTTACGGAATTACGCTTCTAGGCAATTTCAATTCAAAATAAACAACAAGAAGGAAGTTAACATCACTAAAATTTCTGTACTTCTGAAAAAATACAAAGCTTTTCGGCCGTTAGGCCATTATCGAGTGAATATTTAAAAATAAACAATATAAAATGAAAAAATATAAATATAAGATTAAAATTCACAAAACTCAACAAAATGAAGAACAGTATATGTATAGTAAATATAATTAAACATAATAACCATTTTTGTCAAAAGTTACACGTGGCTTGATTTTATTATTTATCCTATATTTACTCATCTCTTAACTCGTGTCATTCTTTTGTTTTATTATTATTATAACTTTTTCTTTTCTGTTTTACGGTTTTGTTTTTTTTTTTTAGATAATTTTTTACCGTTTACATTATAAGTATAAATTTTCTTTTTTATGTTACGCGTCTTTATTCTGAATTCTTTTACGCCATCACGGACGTTAACATAATTATTAGTTGTAGTATTATTTTCGTAATTTATATAAAATACACGTCGTTGGGATGACCTAGCGACTAGAAAGCACGAACTCCTATACGGAAGGTGTACCGAGTTCTAATACGATCGATGACGTAAAAATTGTTATCAGAAAATAAAAATATTTACCGCATGGAAGGCAGTGACAAACCACCACGCACAACACTATATGGGCGCTAGTAACAATATAATACATTAACGCGAGACTGTATTGTGTCGTAATAACAAAGCCGATTACAATCATTCCTCCCAGATTTGCTTTGTGTGTATCTACACTAAAGCCATATTACGATTACCTTGTACGCTATGTACATCATCATCATCGTCGTATTGTTCGTTGCCGAACGTAGTGACTAGCTACTGCACGTTTATTTTTACGTACAAACTGAGCCAGCATTCAAGGCACTATTTCATATGCGCGCGCATATGATGTTATATGGAGTGGGGTGTCACTCTCCGTGATAATTAAGAATTAAATAATGATGAAAACTATGCCACGTGTTGGTTTCGAACCCCAACCATCGAGTAGACAGTCGAACACTCTAGCGACTATGCCACTGCAACATTGCTGTGAAACAAAATATGTATGGATAAGTAGTCGCCTTCCTCTGGACAGCACTTAATGAATTATGTAAAATATACTTTTTTTCTTTTTTCATAACATCGGTTAATTTCTTAACCACTTCTGATGATATATATATATATATATATATGTATTGCATAATGAACAACTCGATGTGATGAAGTGTTAGCAATTGTTACATTTGATCAAAAATAGATAATTATGACATTTAGGCATCGTCGAAAGATTTTGTGAGAGTTTATCTTCCATTGCCCAAGTAAAACTTTCGGGAGTGGGATTAAAAAATCTCTCTTAAAGCACGTGGAAAAAGAATTTTCCTCGATGGTTTATAAACTCGACCATTGAAATGTTTGAAGATAGTCGGTTCCATTATTTTAGAAAACTTCCATTCAATAACTAGTCGACTAATTAATTTTCATTGTGGTAATGGGAAAATGAGAAAGTTTTCTAATTAAGCATAACATTTAATCATCAATATTTTCATTATATAAATTAGCGGTTCCCGGCAAGCAGTTTAATTTGATTATTCGATTATGATTTAACATTTATCAATTCTTCAACTTAAACTTCATCCACTCTCTACTTTGTAAAGTAATTCCGGAACAGCGTATAACATTTGGCAGCAATTCGCTTAAATATATATGAAAATACGACTATAAATTAATAAAAATCTTTAAACGTACAATATTATGTTCGCAATAAATAATAATAGAACATTATTTAAATCAATTTGCAACAATAAAATAGAGGGGAATCGAACATTATAAAAATCTGGAGTATACCGATTACACTGCACAAAATGTAGTAAGTTTTATATAGATGAAACTGGGCGACAAATAAATAATGGACTAAGATAATACTTAACTTCATATAAAAATGAAAATGACGACAAGTCACATTATGGTAAACACTGCAAAGAAAAAAAAACATAACAGATAACATAAAAAATTTACACATAGAATACAAATTTAAAATAAGAAAATTATTCAAAAAAAATTATGAAACATAGAACTGGTAATAATTTATTAAATAATATCAATTTTGACGAAAAATTAATTTTAAAATCGGTTTTATAAATAAAGGTTATTGTAAAAATAAATCTAAGAGCAAATTACCTCTGACTAATTAAATATAGTGATAAAACTGTGTTTTTATTCTGTGTTATTTATAATTCATAAAATCATTATCCGATATACCAATATATATATATAATATGAGAATTTTCGCATTTTATATATTATTAATATACTGCATTATTCCATTTCAAAAATAAAGACCAATGCGGTGTTTATAAAGAAATAGTTTATTTTATATTAATTAAATAAAATAATAAAAACTATTATTTATATATTTATTAATTATTAGCGAATCGGTTATATAAAAATAATAATTTACTCGAATACAAAAAACTAACCGGATTCGTAATGTAACTCACCAACCATATTTTCTTCTTTTTTTATTCTGACACAACCGACTTGACTGAAAGCTAATTCACAACTTGAACTAAAATAACTGAACTAAAAATGAACAACCAACCACTTTTTAACCTTTTTCTTGAGCCTTGTTAAGCAAAAATTCCTCTACTGGCTCTTTATTATTAACTAAAATTTACTGGTTTTTCTCGATTCACTGGCTAAATTAATTTTACTGGCTGTATTTTTATTAACTAAAATTAACTGGTTAATCTAATTTACTGGTTGATTAACTAAAATTAACTGGTCAAACTAATTTACTGTTTTTTTTTTTTTATTAACTAAAATTAATTTCACTGGTTGTATTTTTATTAACTAAAATTAACTATTATTATTGTATAACAATAGTTTTTCCACTACAAATCCAGTCTGGTTTTACTATAATAATAATAATATATTTTGCTTTAATTAAACAAATAATTATATATATATTTTTTATTACATTGATTAGACTAAATATTATTTTTCATTTCGCAATTTAATTAATTTAAATTATCATGACGTGAACATACAACGATCGTCGTAATATATATATATATATATATATATATATATATATATATATATATATATATATATATATATATATTAAGACATCAACGATTATATAAAAGGGAAATTATAATCATTCGTTATGTTGAAACTTTACTCAGAAAATATGAATTCGGTTTTCAGAGGTCACCATTAATGAAACTACGGAACAACTGTAAGCACGTGTGTAACAGATTTATTGGTCAATTCAATGAAAATAAATTTTGGGGGGAAATACAACAATATGTTGTAACATTTCGAAGAATATATTTCGCTGCTCACATTAAATTTTTTTTAAAAAATAATAATTTTTTAAACTTAAAAGTAGACATCAATTGCGACTAACTTACCAAACAAATGAATCATACTTCAGATGAAAGATAGCAACTGCGACTAACTTACTGAACAATGAATCATATTCTGAATAAGTGCCAAACACTATCATTAGCTGTTGAATATTTAATTAAATAAAAAATAATCATTGTAAATTATAAAAATTAATTAAAATATTAATAAAACTAAAAATTAATTTCTTATTACGCAATGTAAAAAATAAATAATAATAAAAATTAATCGACCCAAAAATTAATTTTTAATTACTGCAATTTTACTAGTTATTTTAGAAAAAAATCAATGTCATTAACGATAGCCTCTACAAAGAATATAAATAAGCAGAAGATACGCTTGAGCACACGTATATGCAAAAATTTTAATAACATCAGAAAGAAATATCAACGAAGATTTCTTTGTAAAACCTTGTATGGAACAGGAACAGCTCCAAAACTTACTAAAATTATCACTGAAATACCCGAGAAAAAAAAAGGAACTGTATCATAGTAGAACACAAGGAAGTTTTTTTTTTTTTAAGCTCAACTCTGAATGAGGAGCTATTACAAAGCTCAGAGTGGACCAATAAATTTACTTATTTGTTTTATTTATTAAGATATCTAACCTGTATTTACTTAACTATTAAGATAATTAGTAACAATCCGTACATGCTTAAATAGTAGGAAAAAAATACTAATATAAAAAATGGAAGAAGAGGATACAAACTATTAGGAGCAAAATTAAAGGCAAGATAATTGACAAGGAGAAGTCCTAGACGAAGAGGAAGATAATTTCCGATAAAAAATTCTCAGAACAATAACAACAGTAGAACTCACCGCGAACAACCGTTGACGGTTCTGCATCGAAAGAAAAACAACGTGTACTATGTATAATATATTAATATTATTAATCTAAATTAACGTTCCGTGCGCAGCAACTAAAGGCTAAAGGCACGAGGGAGAGGAAGTTAAATCAACGAGTAGACATGCGTAAGAACATGATTAGGTTAGTAAGAGAGGAGTATTCATCTTTGGGGTGGTGAAGAGGAAGTTGGGGAGGGAAGGTTGAGAACAATCTGAGTGACACGGGACAGTCAATGAGGATTTGGGAGACGGAGAATGGGTGAGTCTTGTATGACCCTTCTTCGGCTGTAGAATGCTGATCGTTGCTTAAATACATCGCATAAGCAGTTGAGCGCTATGTTTATATACGACTGTCTTGCAGTATTCTGTGAAGATGATTCTCCTCATCGGTGACGTATGAAGCTACTCTATGTAAGTCTATAATCTCTGTAAATACCAAGACGACATACCTAATCCGATAGCGATGGTAGAGAATTCGATCCCAGCTCGCTACATGAAGTTTTCCATCTTTTTTTAACTCTCTTTAATTGTCGCGTAGACGATAGAAATATTAATACCATTCACCAACTCTCGCGTTGCATACAATTAACCTATTTTGTGCGAAAAAGTGTAGCTAGTCACGATGTTCGACTACGAACGATACGACGAGGATGATATATGTATACAATAATAGTTTTTATTCGTTTTGTTTTTTTTTACTTTCAAAGGTCGACGAATAATTTACTGTACGAACTACGATCGCCGATTATCGATATCGTATTCGACGAAGAAATCGAACGCTCCGAACAATTCGATCAAGACGTTAAGAACGGTACGGTCGGATTGTTATCGGTCCGGTTGGATTACGAATTACCGTCCTCGAATTATCAAAATCGGAACGTATGCTGCGGTCTGACGTACACTTTCGGTCGAGCTTGGAAATTATTCTCGTGTCGCAGTACCGACGAAATAATTCGTCGCACCATTTCGTGTTCCTATTTCGGACCGGGACTTATTGCGATTTACGCGGCCGATTTACCGATCGTACGTGCAATTTTATTATTATTATTATTTCTTAGAGTATATTCGTGGTAGTAAAACGAAAATTTCTGGAAACTTTAAACAATTTCAGACACTGCTTTTTTAATATATATATATATATAATAATAATAATAATACCGATACTCGTATCCGAGTTAAGTCGTCTGAACAGAAAAGAATGATTGGAAGAGGAAATCAATTATAAGTACGAAGGTGTGAGATTAGTCCAATGCGTGCTTGGCAAATACGACCACAAACGGGACAACTGCAAGGTACAGATATTTTTTATGCTTTCAATTTTGCCTGCTTCTTTCGCTTTTCAACTATAGCCTCGCAATTCTTGACGCAATCTGTTCTCCACTGCGGTCTATTTGCGGCCAGCTGTTCCCAGTTACTGTCCAATTCCATTAACTTGACTAATTCCAGTATTTGATATTTATATCTACCTTGAATTAGTTCTTCATACAATAATATTTTCGGAAACCTGCTGTCCTTCATCCGTATTACATGTCCTATTCAGCGGAGCTGTATTGCAGCCAATAATTTTTCTAGGGAGTTACTTCCACTACGACGGAGAACGTCACGATTTGACACAAAATCGTCCCATTTAATTTTTAATAAGCGCCGTAGAAACCGTTGGTGAAAGCGTTCCAATTGCTATAGCACCCATGTTTCGTTTCCATACAGTAGATTTGGGAGAATAACCGCCTTGTACACGGATATCTTAGTCGAGAGTTTTATATATATATATATATATATATATATATATATATATATATATATATATATATATATAAAACACTAATAACGGTTGGGAAATGTGCAGACGAACAGTCACATCTCTTTATGTCGTTAATTTTACATTTGCGTCGAGCGACAAACATACCTCGAATGCATCCTTCGTATGTGTGTAAAGTACTAATATAGACAAACGTTAATGCAAACGCTGAGAGTGTATGGCGCTGACGATTTAATATTTAATATGTTTTAATCATAAAATACAGCTTTGATCGTTGTAAAGATTATTGAAATATATATTTTAACATTTATAAATAATGGTCCGCTTCTTATGCGCAGCAACATATGCGCGCATTACCGGTTACATGTATAATTCATACGTATGTTACATACGTGCTTATTTTCTTTTTTCTTATTTCATAACGAGCACTATTATGTAAACGTAATTTCTTACATAGGACTAGTGTGATGAGAAAACCTTTAAAAACGAATAATGCATAACTAGATGATATAAAAAACCGGATGATAATTCAGACGATTTTCATCCGATACTAGATACTTAGTAACCTATACATTCTGTACGTACAGGTTTTCTATGTGCATAATATTTTCCACTAGCTACGAGTAAGCGATAACCTAAATTTATCCGGACGGAAATCCGCGTGGAACATTAAAAATAACTCGGCACAGAAATGCTCTAAACTACCGAAAAAGACAAGCCTAGCCATTGTAAATAATAATTGCCTGTGTTCGTCTACAACGACAGAGCACCGAGCTGCTCGCGATGAAAATTTTACCTTTTTAATTTCTACTAACCCGTTAAACTAACACGTAACCAGATAACGTCGATAAATGAAAGTTATTTTTTCGACCGGGAGTTAAATGATATTATTAACAGGGAGCTGCTTTGTATTTTTCATCGTAATCGTTTGTTAAAATAAAGCACGCGTGAAGGCTCATGCTAAAGACTAAAAGCTTTGAGAACCCGAAGCGATAGTAATGTAACGGAATATCCTCCAACGGGAAACGATTTAAATCTTTACGACGTAACAAGAAGTGGAATGGCACGAATCGAGTACAACACAAACGAATGGAAACAGGCGGAAGGAAATCGACGCGAATGTGGCTTGGTGTGCAGAATAACGAACATTTATTCAAGTGTGAACTATTTAACATTTTTGATGCGAATAAATTATATTCCAAACTTTAACATTTCTGGAATATTGATCGCAGAAATAGTTTCGATAATAATGAACCGTAAATACACGTATAAGAAGGGTAGATTCAACGATGCCGCCGAAACTAGAGATGTTGTTTAACACGTTGAAATGGAAGAAAATGAAAAAATTAATTTATAAAATAGGTAACATAAAATATTAATTGATTTGAAATATAAAATATTAATTTATAACATAGGAAATACAAAATATTAATTTATAACATATGAAACATAAAATTATTAATTATTTTTACACGTAACGCGTTTAGGTAAATGACGACGTCAATCGTAAATATCACCTGGTCGTGTTAGTCGGTTGTACGGCTTGCTTCATTCAATGTACCATAGCGTTAGTCGTTCTCATACCGCGATGGTATAAAATTCGTTCCTGTTTAATTTATCTTAAAATGCAGATCTGCTTATCAACCGGTACCGCAATGGTATTGTTCCTGTACGCGTCATGCAATCCGCCCGTGGTACGTATCTCGTTGAATATATATATATATACTATGTCATTTTTACTACAAATGTATTTTTTAAAATCATGTGTAATAACATGAAATCGTGTTGAGTGGCTGAGCCAGTGTGAGTCTAGCTGTTTGTTCTATTCCATCCGTCCATCGAAGCGGACACCTTCCTCGGTTCCTGTAGCCTCATGCTATTCCATGTAAGGTGTATAAATGAGCCTGTTTTCCTTGTTATGTGTCCAAAAAATTTTATAGCATTCCAATGGCGAACGCAGATATACAGAATCAAGGTTTAATAATCTCACGACGCTCGGAACGAGCTTACGATGAAGAATATATATATAATTATTATTATTAACTAGGGTTTTTCGCTCTAATATTTTCATGTAGAAGGTGACTTTTCACCGGATTACATTTTTTTTCAAGTGAGAACACTTCTTAATCACTAACAACCAGCCTAATTTTTTCAGTCATTCCCGACGAATAATGTATATAATTTTAGGATTGTTATAATATATACGAAGTTGCATCTACCAAAGCATCGAGTGTAAGGCAGCGTAGTAAAATATGACGAATAAGAAAGAGATTTGGAAGTAGACAAACAAGTGAAAATGTAGGGTGGAAGTGCAAATAAACGATCACGAGCGAGCGATATATGGCCTAGGCAGAGCCTGCTAAGTGCTATGTAGTTTAAACGGGATAAGTTAGCAGGTTTCTAGAAGTCAACATTGGGTTTAATAACAAGAAGGAAGTTCCGGGTGAGGCTTTCCTACCCATCCAGTTATCAGACTCTCTAATTCCTCTTCCAGAATACTGAAAATTCGTAATCATGCGCTCTTCTTCAAGATGTTGGTGTCTCCATTAAGTTTTTATGGATTATTCTCTCGCTGGCTACTATGCCCACTCTCCTTCCCTTCTTTGACTGTTCATCACTTATTCATCGCACATTGATTTTCTCTCCATTGTTAAAACTGCCCACAAGAAATATTGGAAAGTGGCCTGGAATAACCCGTATAATGTCTCGCATTATAAATTGCTCCAGACTGATTTTCCATGTTTACCCTGTTTTTACAGTATACAGATGCGAGTTAACCAAATTCGTCCATTCATAATCGCCATAGACTACGATTCTGAAAAAATCGTTCCCTTCTTCATTATTCCAAATGAACCTTACTATCCTCCCTACTGCTCACACGCTGTAGATTCCAGCCTCATTGCCGACTCGAATCACGTATTGGATGTTCCTATTTATCTCCCTTCTTGTAACACATTATACAATCAAATCAAATCCTTATCAATTCCTTTCCCTATAAACATGTCTTTCTTGCTTGCTACTCGTAAATTGTGCATTTATATTTGTCTATATATATTCATTCATGAATTGTAACTTAGCGATATAACCACTATATATATATATATATACTTTTTTTTTAATATTGCAATTTGTAATGGTTAAACCTGTGGAAGCCTATAAAAAAATAATAATAATAAAAAAGTTATAGAAGCGTGAATTCCACTTCTGTTGTACATGATCAAGTTTTCGAGGGCTGTATTTAGTACAGTAGATGGCGAGGCTTTATAGGATTGTTAGGGAAATCAAAGTGAAATCGGCTGCCATATCCACCAACTTAAACCTATATATATATATTATATTTTAATTTTTTGTTCACCTAACCGAGATAAATGTTGATTGTTTTGCTTGTAGAATCACTAAATATTTCGCTAATATTCTATTGAACGCTAGAAATTATTCCAATTATTCACTTAACCTAAACTAACTAAATCGTTTCTATCAAATAATCTTTTTTAAAAAAATTCACAGTGCTCAAAGAATTTCGAATATTATCTTTCGAAAGTTGTGGAAGCGTAATTTATATAAAAAAATCACACCAACATCGTAATCTGCAAATATAAATAGCTAAAAAAATTTTAAACTTTGTTTTATTTAACAAATAACATATTCTATAGAAAACATCAAATGTCCTTCATGTATATATATATATTAAATATTAAAGAATTAAATATTAAATATATTATAATTATTTCTTTTCGATGATATATCACTTCCGTATTGAATTAGTTAGATTCGATTTTATTTTAATTTTGAATCAAATGAGTTTTTCCTACTTTATTTAAACAAAAAGAAAATAGTAATAATTTACCTTAAAATACAAAAAAAAAAAACATAATATTTGAATTTTATTTACGAGAAATATTTATAAATAATCTCTGATAGTTTTTAAAATAGCAAAAAGAATTGATCTTAGTATCAACTCGATCCATTGAATGCGTATCTTTTCCTTCTTTTCCTCCATTTACTTTCCTCCACTTCTTTCCCTTCCCTTCTCCTTTCTTCCCTTTTACTCTTCTTTTCTTTGTAAATACAATTTCTTATTCAGTTACCATGTGTCTGTTATACCTAGTCATTCCACATCACGTTTTCATATAATCCTTTTGACTGGCGCATTAAGATACCGCATTCTTTTAGTCGTATCGCATGTCTTTGCCATGATGTTGTAACTCCGTTGCCAGTGGATTTAGATGAAGCTGCAATCTCGAAGCAGTGTTATTGCTGTTCCTGCCAGCGACTTATTGTACAGTGTGGAAGCGTGTGTCCTTGTTGATATTTTCAGATGAATATTCATAAAAAACTCGTTAAGTAACGGATAATAATATGTAAATATCACCGTGATCGTAAGAAAAAATTTACATCCAGTGTAAACGCGGTCGACTAGTTTCGCCTAAACGGTAATCAGGACTAAATGATGAAATTTTAAAAATCACTTAGCCGACAAGTATCAGCTAACTGAACGAGGTCAAACTTCGTCTATTGAATCCGTGAGAATGATCGCGTTCTAGCTACTAACTTACTAAAACTTACTAATCGGTACCCTAGAATAACGCGCGTCAAGTTGTAAACGTAGAAAAATTATTTAAAACTTTAAACTTCAATCGAACGCATTAGTGACCGCGATCGGTAACGGTTGACCAACACGATTTACGTACATTATACGTCCACCTAAAAATTTTCGGTCATAACATAAATCGTAATTTTATAATTTCTTTAATAATGAAAAACGTGAAAAAAGAAAGCATAAATATATCGGACAAATGTTTCAGGTCGCCTATCCGTACATTTTCTTCGGTTTACAAGTGTTCCTATTAGCCGCGATATCGTCTCATATTAGCGTACTCATCGTTATCTACATAGACGTCATTTCGTTGCATAAAATTCCGAAAATCAAAATTTCGGCCATAGTCGTCATGACTGGTAAGTGTGTACAATAGTTTTGTCGATAAATAATATCTCTTACAGTCGCTTATTAATTTTTATAAAATGATTAACAAAATTTATTCGATAAATTTTATCGATATATCGCTTCAAAATTTTAAATAACACGTAAAATTTTATTCTACTAAAAAAAACGTTCTCAAATTTCCACGAATAACAGTATTAGACTGCGTTAGTCTCGCCAGCCAATTTATTCTGTCGTTTTCCCGTTCTACGATTTCCGGAACTAGTTCACTCCAACTGTCTTTAAGACATCATTTTTCAGTCACCATTGGTGACTCTTATCTTCTTGCGGTTAATCGGTCACTATTATATCGATGAGCGAAAATGAGTTGCATATAAATAATAATGAAAATTGTAATGTACATGTATCTATATTATATATATGTGTGAGTGTGTGTGTGTGTGTTTACACATAATATTAATACCTGTCGACAAGCGAAAGTTTGACGAGATAGATTAATAAAAAGAATTGTATTTAGATCGTACCTATGTGTATACGTTTTGGCATGCTGTATGTGCAAGTACACAGGGGTGCGTACATATGTGTGTACGTACTCTGCTTTATGTATGCGGATGTACAGATGTGCACTGATCAAGTTTTGTAAAAAATTTATACAAATATACGTTTAAAAGAAAAAAAATTAACAAGCACACAGTGCGCATGGAAATTATAAGATGAACACATCTGTTGCGGATAGCTTTCAAAGGCATATCTATCCGATTAAAAAAAATCAACAGTGGTATTTAATCTCAAATTTTTATACTACTCGCTCAGAAGTTAAATGCGAATGTTGATCATTTAGTGGCTTTTCACTTCTCATATACTTCTTCACTGGCCTAGACGTTATATGCTTACTTTTAACCGAGCACACATTTATAATCATTTATTTACTTTTTAATGATCTTAAGAATACTTTTTTTATATCTTTTTTCTTTTGTACACGATTTACTTAGACAATGTTTAAGTATATTCATTATTTACATAGTGACTGAAGTGGTTCCTGATCTTGTCTTTCCGCTCTAACTTTAAATTAGCTTGGCGAAAAACTGTTATCGACATTCGTGTTTTTATATATATATATATTACAAGAAACCTCGTATATACTATTATTAATTATTATTAAATAAATACAGTATTTATAAAGAAATAGTTTATTTCATATTAAAAAAAAACAAACTATTATATATATCTATTAATAAAAAATAATAACTTAATTTAAAAAAATAAAAACCAACCTAAACCGGATTTATAATTACTTGTCATCCTTCTTTATTAAATCGTAACTATCTTGATCAAGTAAAGAACTCTCTCGAAAATGAACAACCATCCCTTTTTATACATTTTTCTTAAGCCTTGTTAAACAAAAATTACTGGATTTTCTTCATTATTTACTGGTTGTAATTTATTTTTACTGGCTGTATTAACTAAAATTATTTGGTCAAACTAATATACTGGTTTTTTTCCATTGACTAACTAAAATTTTAACTATTGTATAATAATAGTTTGTCTAACAAATCCGGTTTGGTTATATTATAATAATTTTAATATATTTTACTTTTAATTAAATAAATAATTATATATATATTGTTTTATTATATTAATTAAATTAAATATTAGTTTTCCACCTTCAATATAATAAATTTAGATTTATTATAACGTGAACATACGACGATCGATGTAATATATATATATATATATTAATATATCTAAATATATATACTTTAATAGGCACTAATTCCTTGACGGTTTATGTATACATACATGAATATCAAATAAATTAAAAATATATATATATATCAAAAATAAAATATGAAAAAATTATTTTTTCTGTATTTTGACCATATCGTTTGTAATTTTATTGCTTTTGAATGTTTAAAGACTGTTGAATTTTTTAAAATTAAATTACGTTACTTCGGTTTTTCCTTATTTATTTTCATTTAATATTTTCCCATTGTTTATTAATAATCTCTTCTTCGTCTTTCTTTATTAAACTTTTCAGTAACGACGTCCACTATATGATAAATTTTTTATTTTCCCGATGACTCGAAATGTCTGAATTTAAAAATATTTATATAAATACGCTAAAAATTTTCTACAGTTCACCTAAGAAGTAGTATATCGCATAATAAACACCCGAATATAAATAAAATTTATAATTTAGTGTATTCATTTTTTAATATATGACTAAAGGGGTTAAGTGTATATATATATATAAGAAATTTTTTTATGTACTTTTAATCTATTTAAATTCAGATTTGTTTAATTACTAAATAATCAGTGTATATATATATATATAAGAAATTTTTTTATGTACTTTTAATCTATTTAATTACTAAATAATCGTTCGTTTTTCAATTAATTCACCATTACAGTATCTCCTATGTTGTTAACGGCATTTGCTCCGTTAAGTAGACAAATTACGAACGAACGTCTATCTTGTTGGTGGTTGTGTCGAAATACGTTACTGATTTACGCTCATTCGATGGTCGGCATTTTTCTCTTCGTCCTATTCCTGTTTTTATACTATAGCGTAATGAAAAAATTATGGTTCCTGCTAAATTCTGCAAAAAACGAAAGAAAAACTTTGATGAACAGGTAATTATTTCCTGGACGAAATTATTATTATTATATAATTATAATTATATAATTATAATAACGATATAAAATATTAGAAAAGAAATATGTATATATATTAAACAGAAATAGTAATAATAAAAATTAAATCGATTAATTTTTCATTTCATTACGAAATACAATTAATGCGTACAAAAGACTACGCGGAACGTATGCGAGAGCTTTGAACATAACGTAACCATAATTATATGCCATTGGCAACTTATGTCCAGAATATGTTCACATGCCCGTATGGTAGTGAAAGCCCAGTTGGAATCGGATTGGACAGTTTTCCACTCAAAAAAGTCGGCAGTTTTTCAGTTAAACCAGTGGTATTTGCAGAAAAAAGAAAAGTTTATCGGTCCTATTTCTCGTTACATGATCGCAACATTAACTCGGCTTCGTTTAAATCATTGTTGCATACAAAAACACCGAAACCAGCACCGGCTCTCACCCGGACGAATACCGGATTCGAATCATTTGTTTTATAACTGTTCCTCGTACAATGCAGAACAAACCCGTTTATTTTCTAGACTTATATCTTTATGCCATCGGCCTCTTTACATCTTAACTTCATTACCTCTAATGATACTTCTATATATTATGCTTTATTTAAATTTATTTTAAAATCTAGAATTACTTTATAATGTTTTTGTGTTTTGTTTTTGTTTTTAATAGACAGTTTGGTTAATTCCAAAATCCTATTTAAAAATTAGAATAATCAATAAATCATAATTATCGGCGAATCGAGTTTAAAATTGGTAAATAAATAATTACGTAAAAATTAAATCTATTTACAGTTTCCGCGTAACATCATTATATATTATTATTTCGAATCAGATTTCCTTTCACCGGCCCCACAAAGTGCCAGTTACTTCCTACTGATCGGTCGAAATCAAAATCTTTTTTTTTTTTAATTTATTTAAGATTATGACAACGTTTGACATTTAAAAAAGAAATTAAAGAAGAGAGAATTTCATCAATCAATTGTTCCGAACTGTTGTTCCGTTCCTGCTAACTCATTTTCTAATTTTATATCTACGCAGATCGAAGTAACGCTTTCTGCTTCGATGTTGTATATTAACGAAAAGTTCTACTAATGTTTTTTTTTTTTTAATTACAATTGTTTGTCTTTAGGCTGAGTTTTGTTCAATGTACATTGCTTATATTTTTAACTACGGCCGTCGTTGTCACATCCAGTACTGTATACGTCAATGTTACAACTTCAATTACGCAATGCGTTTTCGGTTCATCCTCCGTTTTATTGGTAAGACGGTATTTTATTAATAATCATCATTATCATCATCATTGTCGCAATGCTCGTTAAACTAGTCCGCCGTACGTTATTAAAATGAGCTAGCACTCTAAAGCGCTGATTGTATGTAACGCGAATGCGTATATGATGTTATACGGAATCGTGTATCACTCTGGTTTTTTTTTTATATCGATAAAAATATTAATTAATTCGATTCTGAATTATTTTCTTTCGTTTTGAATCATAACTTTTAAACTTTCTCTAAAAAAAAATAAATTTTTTTTTTCATTTCGGCAATATCTGTTTTCTCCCTTCTATCCCTTCTACGTTATAGTTTCCAGGCATGAATAATCCGTCTTCGGTAATAGAAACGTTCTTTTATAATCCGAGGTTTTTTTCTATTTTTATTCGCTCCATATATCGAAGAGGTTTTGTTTTTTGAATAGCGCATAACACGTTTAGTGTACACACGAGAGATTTTTTTGGTCTAGTTTCAGTTATCATGACATCCTATAATAAGAAGGAGCGCGCATTGTACGTGGAACGTCATTTTCGGCGTAAATCACGACAGTTTAAAGAGAGTTTCGAAAATAATTCAACGTTACGCGGTGTACCATCTCGCTATTCAATATTAAGGTGAGTTGAAAACTTTCACGAGACAGCTTCTACAACGGATAAAAAAAAGTCGTGGACAAAAGAAAACACAAAAACAACGGTTCGCACCGTCACAAACATCGATCGAGTTTGGGCAGCGACCATTCGGAGTCCCGGACGCTCTGCTAGTCGTCATGTTGTTTCTTTAAACCTGTCGAGAGAATCTGTTTGCCGTATATTGATGGAAGACGTGAAATTTCATTCTTATAAAGTGGTAATAACTCGGGAATTAAAAAGTACCGACCATGCACAACGAGAATTCTTTGCTGAAACGATGATGAAAAAATCAAAGAGTTCGATTTAAACAATCTTTTTGTTAAGCGATGAAGCTCATTCTCAGCTATCCGGATTTATAAACAAACAGAACTTATTGGTCCGAATCTAATGCGAATTCAATCGAACTTATTCGAACAGAAGTCGTCACACAGCGAGCGAGTAACCGACTGGGCTACTTGTACTGTCAATGGAACGCGCTATATCGAGATGATAAACTCGTTTTTGCTTCCCTCACTTCGTCTTCGTCGTCTGATAACTGCATCCGCTGAAGATTTCTTTTGTGGCGATACCTTAGTGTACGGACGGGAGTTTTGTTTTTGTCCCGTTTCAGTTATCACGGCATCTTTCGAGTGGAACGTCATTTTCGGCGTAAATCACGACAGTTTAAAGAGAGTTTCGAAAAGAATTCAAAGTTACGCGATTTTTTTTCTTTGCGGGATAGCCGCATTTATGAAACATGTCCACGAGATCTGATCTGAAAACTCGGATTTCTGAAGAAATTTCAACAATTCAGCTACCTATGTTCAAAAATTTTATAAAAAGAACGAATGAACGTATTTCTGCGAATGTCATGTGATCTATAAATGTTTGTAAGCTAATCTCTCGTTTTCCTATTTTAAACAAAATTTCATTCAAAAATTTTGTTGGAGTCGTTTTTGAGTTATTAGAAAAAAAAACATCCGTCTTCTCTGGGTCGCCCTATTATGTGACTCAGCCTACCCTTACATTTTTCGTCCGTAATTGCATGTGCTAAAATTATCATCCATTACGATATGTCCGATCGGTTGATCAACCATTTAATTTCTTCTATCATATTTCATTTGTTTATTACGAGACTTGCTAGTCGTTTTCTTCGAAATATGTTATGCGCATTTTAAGCGTTTGGAATTTATCCGTTTTCTTTTCTTCAAACGCTTCGTGTCTCTATTTTGTACATTCGCATAAAGATTTTTATAAAAAGTTTCCACGTATCCATTAATAAGCTATACATGTATCCATTGATAAGCTATACATGTGTACGCATTTTTAAAACTTTTTCTCCACTACATCGTCTACGTTTAACACAATTTGATTGTAACTTAATTTGCGCAGGGTTTTTTACTAGCTATCAGCTATATACCTCGCAATGAAATGTTAATATGCGGCAAAATGTATCCGATTAAATTCCGATACGGCGATAACCGAACGGACGATAAATATTCGCCGGAATTGCAGATAATACCGGCAACCAGTAAGTGTAACCGAGTGTTTAATTTTATACGTGCGTTAATTACGATAATTTATACGAAATATACGATTATGTGTATTCAGCTCGATATGTAAACCAAAATCGTTAAATAGAACCCGTCGCTGATTGATCATATGGCCTCTAAATTTTTTTTCAGTCGACGGACGAGAAGTCATAATGGTACTAAACCGAAATACTTAGGAGTAATAATAGATAATTCGAATTCTGAAACTCCGACATACGCAGAAATACAAGGTTTTGAAGACATCGTAACCAAGATAGCGATAAACAAATGGAACTGAGCAGGACATGTAGCACGACGGACGGATGGAAAATGGACGAAAGAATTATTAAGCCGGCGACCGTACACTGGAAGGCGGAAACAAGTGAGACCACCAATAAGATGGTCGGATGATATAATAAAACAGGCAGGTCATACACGGATGCGCGATTCTCAGATAGACAGCGATAGAAGAATTTAGGAGAAGCCTACAGCAAGCGTTGGTGCTATAGAGCGTAAAAAAGAAGAAAAATAATATATAAGCATTTAAGATAGAATGCCCACACAGGATACATCGAGAAGGAATTACAAACAACGATATTATATACACTGAGAGAAGGTATGCGAGCCATAAAACAATAGTGTACTTTGCGCTTGTTGAATCGAGGTTAAGATATGATGTACAAGCATGAGGAATAGTCGGGGTATTGCGGAAAAAATAAATAAGATCCATTAAAAGTGCTTAAAACTAATAGAAAAAGTAGAACGCAATGAACTCACGAAAGAACAAAAGACCTTAAACATAACAGGCGTATATATTTATTTGCGAAGATCTGGTACCATTTAACAAAACAAAAATGTACAAAAAATAGGAAGAAAACATAATACCCGATGAGTAATAGATTAAGAAACATAGAAAAATTTATAAAATAAAATTTAATGTTTGAAGCGTTTGTTATTTTTCTAAGCTTACCCGATAAGTTCGTTACTTAGAAATGTGTGAGGAAAACGTCAATTTACAACATCGTAAAGTGTACATCATATATTGAGAATAAGCTCAACGTAAACCTGTATGACTGTCAATATTCCGCAAGACCGGCTCAAAAACTGAACCTCGTTGAAGGTCAAAATTATTTTTAATATCTTTTCGACGTGTTCGAGTAACAGTAATGTTTAAAACCATTTACGATTAATGCGTCTCCTATAATTCGACGATCGAAGTTGTTAAATGGTATACGGATGGAGATAATGATGGAAATATCACACTACCTTGTTTAAAACCAACAAAAAATGCCAATAATCTACATTTTTTTTTTTTCATGAAAAAGCTGATCTCCTATATAAACAAGAATCTTGCACCAGCGATAGTTCCGGCAGTCAAGCGTCTTGTAATCACGTCGAAATTATAAGACGAAACGATCGGGCCGACAATATTCATATGAGTTCGTACAAGAAAAAAACGACTAGAAATATGAATACAATTGAAACCAGTTCAACGGCTGAATCTCCAGTGTTAGCAAGTAAAACAGGTGACGTTGCAATTACCATTTTAATGATAGTAGTAATTATAATAATAATAATTTTTCAATTTCTATTTATTTCAACATTACCCTTTTATATTGCCAAATATGTACATAATAAATAAAATAGTGTAATAATATCCGACTATGCCTGCATAATTCAAATTTATTTTCAAATTTAAAATCTCTTATTATAAATTACCGTTTGATTTAGATTTAAATGGCTATGCGTAATAATGCGCAAATGGCAATAATAATAATAATGTTCAAAAATGGAAGTAAACTTCTATTCGGTAATTGCAAACTTCTAAAATAATATTTTTTTTTAATTGATTTTTTTATAGATATTTTTGCATTATTCCTAGCCTGCTTGGCTATCAATATATGATTTCAGTTGGAGATAATTGCTTGAATACATTCAGCTACCCAATGATAGGCAGAATTATGATTTCTATGTCTTCTTTAGTCTGATGCTGGACTAATCAGCCAGATCAAATAGTTTTGTCCTCTTTAGTCTCCTAATCTCCAATGAATTATCTTAGTATAACTGTACAGCGTATCAGTATGTCTTTTTGCTGTTTCTTTAATGACGTTTTCTACATATCGAGTTTTTATATCTTGATGAAGGGTATTTATTGCTCACGAACCAAGGTGTGTTTGTCATTGTTCTCAAAATTTTGTTTTGAAATCTCTGTATTATGCGGATATTGCTTTTAGCGCTGCAGATCCAAACCGGTGCGAGAATTTGTTTATATATTAATAATTTCTTTGCAATTTGACTGCTTGCCTATTAGCTAGTAATCTTTAACTTTAGGTTTAGCTCCGCTTGTTTGCTTTGAATATGTTTGCGCCTTGTTAATCTTCTATCTAAGTGTAGACGTAAATACCTTACCTCCTCCTTAGTAGGGACTTTTTTGTTATTTATATATATATGCTTACAGGTATTATGAATTTATTTGTGAAAGTAACATGAGTACACTTTGTTTCATTAATTTTAATCCTCCATTTTTGGCACCAGCTTTTAATCTGGTCTACTGCCGTTTGCAAGTTTCGATTTGCAGTATGTGAACAATGTTCTGAGCACAATATTTATCGTCTGCAAAAGTTGCCACAAAGCAGCTATCTGTTACTGGTAAGTCAGCTATATAAATAAGGTACAAAAGCGGCCCTAATACACTTCCCTGAAGAACGCCAGCACTGATAGTGTATATTTCTGAATTTGCATCTGCATATTTCACCTGGAAATGTCTCGTCTAAATAGGACGCGAATAGTTTGTAGTAATGATAGGGGAAATTAATTTCAATTTTATGAAGCAATTCCGTGTGCCAGACTCTGTCAAAAGCCTGGCTCACATCCAGAAATACAGAGTCACAAACCTTTTTTTCTTCAAAGTCAGCTTCTATTTTTTTGACAACTCGGTGAACCTGCTGAGTTGTTGAGTGCTATGCTCTGAATTCATACTGAAAATCTGGAATAACTTCCTTTTGTTCAACTACAGGAAGTATTCTTTTTAGTACTGATAATAATGATATTGGTCTGTAAGAAGTCTCGTCAACACGTATTCTCCCTGGCTTCTGTATCATTATAATTTGCGAAAATTTAAGCTGCACAGGGAAGTTAGTGCTACCAATCCCTTGTGTGGTAGCTGCTTTAGTAATTTGGCGGTAATAAAGTCATATCCAGGGGTTCATAGCTTTAATAACTGCTTTGATTTCGCCAGGACTAGTTGGTTTAATTGCTCGATATACATCTGTACTGTAATTTAGTTGAGTCTAGGTTTCCATTTCCTGGGTGAGGCTGAAATATATTAGCAAGATATGACCCAAAGTCGTCTGCTTTTTCCTTTTCGCTATGTGCCCAGTTGCCATTATTTTTACGGATTGGGTGAATATGGTTTTTTGGTCTTTTTAACTTGCGCGTCGCTTTCCACAGAGAATAATCTGGAGACAAGGGAGAAAGTGAAGAAATATATTCATTGAAACTTTCGTTTCTTAAATTCTCTAATAGTATTAGAATTTTATTTTAGTTTGTCTATTCAGTTGTTTTTTGTGTGCCTATAGGTTTGCCATTTCTTCCTTAGCGCCTTTTTTTTTTTTCTTCTCTCTATTTCACTAAGTATAGCTGATAATGTATACCTGAAGCAGGGTTTGGTCTCTTAGGTGTAATAGACGTTAATTACTCCTTTCCACGTCTGTGATATGATGGCAGTAATTTAATTACCCGGTTAACTTAATCGGGCAGTTTAATGCCTTTATACGGATATAAAGAATCTTCCAGTGCATATCCGATGAAATTAGCGATTATGGTTTTGTTTGCTGTTTTGAAGAGTTCTGTGAATGTTGCTCCAAACGACGATCTTAAATTCTTCAGTCAAGATATTCTTCTTCAACCCATTATCTTGTCTCGAAGAATTTTCTCTAGTAATTCATATCTTCTTTCATTTCTCATTACATGGCCCAAGTATCCTAATTTCCCGGATTTTACTCTATTCAGGATTTCCAGTTCTTTGTTCATTTTTAATAAAAACATATTTGTCGGTACGTTTCTGCATCCGGGGAATTTTCATAATACGACGATATAACCACGTCTCAAAAGCACTCAGCTTTTTCGACATGTTTTCCGTCAAAGTTCACGATTCCACTCCATATAAGAGTAATGGAAAAACTTAACATCGGAGTAGGCTCATTTTTGTTTGTAAATTTAAATTCCGTATACGTGAATAATACTTTCATTTTATTAAATACGTGCGTTGCTTTCTCTATTCTGAATTTTATTTCTTGATCATTTATTATAGTTCCCAAATATATACGGTGATATTAACTTTTTATATATTTTTGCTCTTTATGATTAGCTGACTGTGGGGTACATCGCAGCTTGCTGATTACCATATATTTAGTTTTGTTGAAGTTCAGTTCCAGACCAAATGTATTTCTACTACTTTGTTCATCAATATTTCTAAAGCTATCCGTGAAAATTACAGTATCATATCGAAAATTGTTCAGGCGTTCACCATTAACTAGTAATCCTTCCGTATCCTGAAGGGCTTCTTTAAATATTTGTTCTTAACACGCTTGCCTCGCCACTCTTTGAATTGCCTTAGCCTTACGTAAACTTCTTGGTTCCGGTATAGATTTGTAATGATTCGTATATCCTTATCGTCCAATCCAATTAACCGTGGAAATCACCTTACTATGTTGTACCCGATCGAATGGCTTCTAATAGATAAATAATCTGAAATGTATTTAATATATAATAATATCGTTAGATGAAAAGAGTGTTATTTCCCTGCGTACTATATGCAAATAACCGTGTGAAATTTTGCGTAACGTTAAGACGTGAGTAGATGATATTTCTACTAGCGTTAACGATTATCTATAGAAATTCCATGTGTGACATAAATTTTACTCGGCAACATTCTTGGCAGTTGTCTGACGCATCAACCCGACATTATAAGCAATAAATCTAAAACACGATACTTCATTTATAATTAATCGATATCATGAACGTTTTATTTATTTCAGAAACCGATAATAATAAATCGAAAAAAATCGACAAACCGGATATATTATTACCGGTGACGTCTAATAATTACGTCACTCCCGGCGTATGTAACGTCGTTGCTAACAATCCGAACGTATCGTCGCCGGAACAAATAACGTCGTCGTCGTCGTCGTCGTTCGCAGAGAAACAAACCACGTGTCCGGAAATATTAACGACCAGAGTATGCGTCGAATTAGGCGTAGTTAAATCGTCGGCCTGTTTGAATAAATCGGAACTGTTCGAAAACGATACAAATCGACGATATAACGACGATAATAATAACGCCGGAACTTTACTAATATGTAGCGTAGACGTTGAACCGTGTCCCGGACACATAGTCGAAGTGAACGAAGTTAAATTCACAACCATCGATACTAACGCTTTTAACGAACATCAACAACAGCCGCATCAACTGCAGCAACATGTACATCAACAGCAATATCTGAATCAGCGGCAACATCTGAATTTCCAGCAGCCGGCGAAACACGTTTGCGACGATAAGAATAATGCGGAAAATTTAAAAGATGACGTTATCGTTAACGACGTATCGAACGCCGATAATAACGGCAAAGATGTATTAGATCGGATATCGCAAGATTTGGATTATTTATTAAATCGAAACAATTCGTCCGATCAATTAATTCAACCTATACACGAAAAAGACGATAATCATCCTAAATAACGTCCGACGTTTAACTCGGCTCATTATAATTTAAACGATATATATATTTTTTAATTATTCTTATTTTTATAAATTTTTTCTTTATTATTTATTTTATTTTTTTTTTTTTTATTGTAAAAAAATCCACCGTCAAATCATTTAAATCTTACGAATCGATAATATTAAAAAAGTGTTTACTTATTTCAATTTACGAAACACCTACTTATTAATATTATTATTAACATTACGTTTATATTTTATATACATACATATGTTTATGCGTATGTGCATACATATGTATACATAGGTCTGATTCAAAATTATGAAGCATTTCTTATGGAAAACAAAAGAGAGAAAAACTACTTATTTTTTATATACTAAATCTAATGCATTTTATTCAAAGTTACTGCGAATACTTTGTGTAATATAGTTAATGTATTTCTATTTTTATTTATTAATATAAAAGGAAATACAGTATTTATATTTTGTGTATTTTTATATTTTTAATATATATTATGATTGTTCGCAGGCGCCCTAAGTCGATTTAGTATTACATAAAAGGGAACACTGATTTCACGATACGCCTTTCTGCAGCGAACGCTATTTCTGCAATCGTCGAATCGTCTCCGATGGAAATTATTTAACGAATCGCGTACAATGACAATCGCGCAAAGTATATTCTACTAGCAGCTTAAATATCAATTCCACGATAAATTTATAATACAAAACGAAAAAATTTAAGAAATTAATAATAATTTAAAACTGTAAACATTATCGAAATAATAATAATCGGAGTAATCTTAAATTTATTTTCGTAGTTTTATCATTAATTCTGGAACTTCTATAGCCTATAGTGAATCTTAACATCGTCGCATACGGTCTAGTGGAAACTGATTTATTGAAGATTTTATTATTTTGTTCTATTCGCCATCGTTTCTCAAAATCATAATTATAAAAAAAAAAATTTAAAGATTACACCATACCTGCGTCCAAATAGTAATATAGACCTCCCTCGATTTAGATAACATCCCCGCATTAATTATCAATATTTCTTTCTTCTTCTTGTACCGTACCAGGCGATTAAAATTTCAATTATATCCACCTTTCTCTTCCATACTGCATGAGCTACCGAAAATGGTCTACTCGTTTATATTCTCGATTCAGTCTGTTCGACTTCCACCTGAAATTTCCATTGGATTATAAGTTTTAAGCAACTTTATCGCTGTCCTCTAACAATGTGTCTGAAATATTCTATTTCCTTCTCTGTTATCCATTTTTTCCAACAACATTCTCTTTAACTTCGCTAATTCTAAGATTTTCTTGGAGAAATGTGCTCGTAAGACTGACATTTATAACACCGTGTTATCTAATTTTGTCTTCTAGATTTATCTCAACTAATTATAATGACAGATAGTTTCTTAATATTCAGTACATACTAAACATTTATATCCGGTAATGAAGTAACTAAGTATAGAGAATATATTTTCAGTGGAGGTTAGATCACTCTTTAGCTCCTGAATTATGGAACATTCATTTCATATCATTTTTTAAAATTGTTTATCGATGCACTATTAAATAATTATTTTAAAATCATCTTTTTAGGTTTACAGTCTTTAGGAGAGTATATATATGTGTGTGTAGAATGACTGATTTCAAGTGTATTTTTTAATACCAACTCAATTTTAAAAAATTATGTTCTTTATGAACAAAGGTAATTTCTAATCTAAGTAAAAAATCAAGTATATCTTAATAGTTCTAATACTTGGTTAATGCAACGACATAATCTCGTATGTATTAATTAACTGAGAAGGAATTACTGACATTGGTAATTCCACTGTAAACATAAGTATCGCTCTTGATGTCTAGCAGAGGATAATGTTTTGTAATAAAGCCAGTACTTTAATTCAAGACTCAATATTGGATAGTCTCATCAAGTCTGATGAAGTTGATTCCATTAAAAGGGGCCATGAAATAAGCTGCACCTTATATAAAAGAAGAAATGACAGCACTAAATACCAACTGATAGATAATTAATTGAACAGTTGATAACTGCACATACCCCTACATGTCACTAATTGTGGTTGAAATACTGTTTAGTGGAAAAACTTTAAAAAGCAATTGTTTCAATTTGAAGGCTCCAAAGCTACGAGCTTCATGCAGGTTCATGGATTTTTTATAATACTGACCTCACTATATATAATAATGGTTAAAATAAACTAATTAGAAGCTCTTTATAAATGAGCACGGATTAGTGTGCATAACTGTAAACAAACATAAAATTAATATTTTAAAATGACTTTTAAGTAGACACTGAAACAAATAAATGTTAATCATTACTAAATTATATTAAAATATTTAAAACTACTAATGAAAAACTTACAATTTCTATTCCTGTTAAAAATGAAACTTAATGTTACATTTTATTTTTTTTTAATATATATGTTTTACGTACAATTCCATAGACCAGTATATCAATCACTGGTTAATTTAAATAATTATTGGGTTGTCAGGTTTACTAAATTATATTAAAATATTTAAAACTACTAATGGAAAACTTAGAATTTCTAATCCTGTTAAAAATAAAACTTAATGTTACATTTTATTTTTTTTTAATATAAATATTTTACGTACAATTCCATAGACTAGTATATCAATCACGGGTTAATTTAAATAATTATTGGGTTGTCTGGTTTTAATAGGTCAGTTCCGATTTTAAATATTAGAGCAAACGGCTGCGAGTGATCATTGAAGGTAGTAGTTTCATAACGTTGTTTTTGTTGTATTTTGTACCGTTGAAAGTATTATTAAAACTTCGAAGTTTTATTTTCTAGTCTAAAATAGTTTAACATTTCCAAAAATGGCCAGAAGAATGTTAAAAGACTGTAGTTTACCATGTAAATTAACTGAACACATCCAATTAATAAGTTCTCCATGCTGTTCACGATGTTATCTTAAGGTATTTTTCCTGCTGGATAAATTTATTTTTATTTTATTTTTATTAAATTTATTAGGATTTTATAATATTATGAATGATGTCACTGTATTATAAATAACAGGTACTTTATTTACTAGCACATTTGTATTCCTTATTTTTTTATGTTTGTTTTTCCTTTTCATATTTAACAAAAGACAAATATAAGAATGACGATGTCTTGTTCTAATTTGTTTATTTTATACAGCTAATTATTTTTATGTTTCATTATTAACTTTTTATTTGGTTAATACAAAATGTTTAATATTTCAACTAATCTAAATTTGTTTTTTTAGTATGTATACTGTAGACACTCAGGTTCATCATTCAATAAAACACCTGAAATTTTTAGTTCAAAAACTTAAACTGATTGTTTAAATAAAAATTAAAATAATGAACAGATTTTCATTACAGTAAATCATGAGTTAGAACATTTTTTACTCTATTTGATAGGTATCTGCGTGTAAATGTTAAGTTTACCTTTATTGAAATATTACGTTGCAATATTGATATAAATAATAAACATTTTTCAGAATACGCCGTTAAATAAACCGGTACCGAATTTACCCAATTGGTCTAAAAATGAACCATGTGCTCCTCTTAACGAAGATGAATGCCAGGAATGTCCTAACACTTGCTTTTCATGCTGTAAAGAACTTGTTAAATCGGTGAGAGACTAATTTATACAGATAATCATTTTATAAAATAGTTTCCTAGTAAATAAATTCTTAAGTAGGAAACATTTGTAATTGAATTCGTTGCTTTCGTGCACTTAAAACATTAAAATTAGGTACCATCTAGAGAAATAATGGTTACTATATTACCGCACAATATTAGTGCTATAGAAATATATATGTACATTATTAAAACTGTTTATAGTTACTGTAACCGAATACTTTTATTTATCGTTTGCATTAAGAAGTATAAAATAAATACACTTTGAAACGGAAATAACGTTCATATACTAAATAAATCTACTACAAGAATTTAGATTATAAAAATATAGTTTCGTCAAGTCAGTTATAAGAATATAAAACTTTTCTAATTGGAAAACTATTACGAGTTTTACAAGTATATTCGTCGTTATTAGCATTAAATCTTTTAGTTTAGTATTGTCCACTATATGGTACAAGAAATTTTTACGCTAACAATTTTTTTATTTTCTAGTCGATGTAAAATGTCTCAATTTTAAAAATATTAATGTAAATACATTGAAAATGATCTGCAGTTCGCCTGAACAGTTATATAATAAACAACTGTATAAAATTTATAATTTTATGTCAACATTTTATAATGCATGACTGAAAAAGTTAATTCTGTTTCTAGTCGTGTTCGTATATGTTTGAATATGTAGTTAGTTTGTTTCTTCAAATACTGACACCATTACTTATTTTATTTTTAATATTTCATCAGTAATTTCGTTTCGGTTTGTTTTATTTTAAATATTGCATCTCGTGCTAAATTAAGTTATAAGAAAATAGCCTAGTAACGCAAAATAATATATTTGTTCATAGTCGATTTATGACCGACCCTCATCAAGTGGAAGCGCTATGTTATATCCGAAGAATTACGTAACTATGATATTTAATTTCGGCATAGAAGTAGACATGTCCTATGAGGGAGCTATACGTGTAAAAGAGAATGTGGTAATTTTAATTTTTTATATTTTGGAATCTCATATTATTTATTGATTAAAAAATAATATAAAATGTTTAATTCGAAATATTTTTACTTATAATGGGTATAAGGAAAAGTGTGTTAAATAGGTTTTTACAACAATAATTCAACTAGAATATAAAATACACTTTTTTAAAAGAAAGATCAGAACTGACTACTATCACAGTTTAATAATTATGTATATTTAATCACTGATTTAATTGACTACGTTTAAGCTTATCTATTTGTTTCCCCCGTTTCGAAAATTACTGTGGATAACTAGATCCTATTAAGTTCTTTTAAACACACACATGCATATGTATATATAAATTTTTTGTAAAATCTTATTTTTTTTTTTAGAAACTAGATTTAAACAAGAATCACATAATATTAAAAACCGTTACATACAACTTTTGTTTCATAAATTTCCGGAGTTATTACCAAAAATTTCAATTTTGACAAATATCAGAAAGAGGTTCATTTTATTTCTTTTTAACTACATTTTGTAATTTTTGGATCAGATTTTTTTCTTAAAATAATTCTTTCGTAGATTAAAGAATATTTACAGAACATGTGGTACCTTAAATTGGACGATACCCGAAATATAAAATTTGAAGTATACTTTTAGTAAACATGCAGTAAAAAGCAAATTTCTAAGTTCATAACATGCGATCGAGCTGGAATTTTTAACCTACATTTCGATAAATATTGAGGAAAAGATAAAAGTTTATGGTTTGGCCCCAAAATTTCGAAATTTATATATATATTTGATGTCCGCCTCGAAGTTGCACCTATTTGAAACTGTCACTAACAGATCGTAAATAAATCGGTAAACTAGAGAAGTTTTCACTCTAAATTTCACGTAATTATTTTTTTAAATATATATTTTATTTAATTTTTAATTAAACTACTTGATTGTTATCCTAGTTTTATCTTTAATGCGTTCCCCACGTTTTATATTTGCGTGTAATATAATCGGTCGGTGTACCTGGCTATATTCTGAAATTGAAAGTTGTACCTTTCTTTTACATAAACTATTATTGATTATCCTACACCATGTATAATGATTTTCCTCTTTGGTACTATCTACCATTCTGCTTCTTGTTTTATATTATCTGTAAATTTTATATTTTCTTGTATATAGCTAATAAACATAATATCACAACAATCGTTGACAACACATAATCTTCGTCTCATTGTTATAAATTACGTTTTAAACTCACGAAGATATTTCTCAGCAATTCATTTAGCTAGTACATTGAGAACTCTAACAGTTAAACTATTTGCCTATTATTGACCTTTACTACACGTGAGTGTGTTTCGATTTATACTAAACTTTTCGAAATTTATATATATATATATATATGAAGAAACGTACGTTTCATTATTATGTTACTAATTAAATTTTAATGTTCATTTCATTTATCCTACGTTTGATTTCTATAAATTTAACGTCCCTAATTTATGTGTACGTAATTATGTATATTATGTAATAGGGGAAAAGTTTCTTAGCGACGAATGCCGACTCACAAATTTCTGCGTTAAATCACGTATGTGGACAAATATATCATGTGAACAATCAAACGGAGATCGAAGTGATTACTGCAGAAAATAATAAGTAATTATTTTTCACAATAATCATTCACAATTATGCGTTGTGTGTAAATTAAATTACTTGGTTTGCTTTTTAATAACTATTTAAATAAGTTCACATACTAATATTATATTGAAAATTATTATGGCGCAGTTAACAAAAATCCGAAAATAAGTGCAATATAAACAAATTACTGAATTTCGGAGCTATTAACGGTAGTTTTGAAATTATATTAATCAAAAAAATATCAAATAGAAATATTATTTTTATGTACGACATTATAATTATATTTTATAAATACAGTCGGTTAATTTCGATAGCTACAGGACTAGATAAATAAATAAATATACTAACAATATTATATGACATATAAACATACCATACACCTGTAAATAATAACTAAAGATAGTGATGAATACCGTATAATTATCGGTTGTCTGTCTACACTAGTTTTATTATAATCTGGGGTTACATCTAAACCGTCCTGATGAATCATGTGAGACTAGCCCGGTCCCATTTTAGGCTGACTGCCATCTTCGCAATGCCCCTTTCATTTTGGTTTTATGCTTTATGGTTTCCGAAAAAATTCGGGCAATTCTTTCTAATTTCAAGAACAGATCTCACCATTGCTCTGACTAATTTTGTCAATATGCGCTGCTTTCATAGACCACGGTTGGCAACCATGTAGCAAAATAGGTTGATATAAGGCATTTTTCCAAAATATTGATTTTTGTTTTTTAGGTTAACTTTCCAGCCTCTATTTTTTAGAATTCCTTTTATACTCCAAAATTTGTTCATACTGCTATAATTTTCCTTGTTAGATCTTTGTCCATTCAATCGTCGAATGATAAACACTGATCAAAATAAATTGTTTCCTGCACATATTCAAATTTTTCTCCGTTAAGCCGATTTTTTTTCTACTTTATCGTTCATAAGAAGCTTTGTTTTGCTATTGTTTATATCTAAACCTACATTTCTACAATTACGGTGTAATTCTTCTAACATTATCGAAAGTTCGTTTGCAGATTCCGCATTTGTCCGCAAATCTAAGACTAAATAAATATTGTCCGTTGATATTTATTCCTTTAGTTTCCCAGTTTAATTTTCTTAAAACAAATTCAGGTACCGTATTAAATAATGCAGGAGAAATTGGATCACTTTGTTTTGTTCCTCGGGATTGTTTAAATATTCTGTACTATCTTCTTCAAATGAAATGTAAGCCCTTCTAACTTTGTATATTTTCTTAAGTAGATTGATATTTTTTTTTTCTACCCGTGTAATTGTAAAACATCAAACAACTCACTGCGTTTGATACTATGGAAAGTTTTACTAAAATTTATAATATAACTTCCAATTATATTCTCAACTTTTTTCTATAACTTGATTAACTACATGAATATTATTAATATTCGAGAACCCGCTCTAAGTTCAGCTTGTGTTTACGGTTGGTAATCGTCTAGTACTTTACGTACGTGTTTTTATACTTTGTAAATAACTTGCACATAAAATATGAATCAAACTAATTAGTCGATAATTATCTATATTACTACGAGGGACTTTTTTTTTTTTTTGTTCAGTAATATCATACTAGATATAAACATTTTCCCAGGAATTTTTTCTAACTCGAATATTTTATCGAAAAAATTTGCACAAATTTTTATCAATCATTCCGGCGCTCCCATCATATATTTCGCGTAAATTCGGTCAATTTCGCAAGATTTTCCTATTTTCCGTTCTTTATTTACTGTAGTTATTTCATAGAACTTCTGAAACCATATGACCGCTCGTAAATAGTAATATCTAATTCACCATCTTTATATAGTTCATAATATATTACTGCTATCTCGTTTTTATCTTGTATTCCTATTATCCGCTTTTTACGACTAATAATTTTCTTTGTACTTTTTTCATAGCACAATATTGGTAAATATTCTTCTAAAATGCGTTTTAATATTTTCTCGCGATATAATTTCACAAAAAAATCTCCCTAATTCATCGTTTACAAAATTATTCAGCAGAACCAAACGTTATGAAGAACGTCTCTCTCGTCTTGATAAACTTTCTGAAATTGACCTTTTTCGGTAGTACCAGTTATAAAATTAATAATATTTTTAAACAATACAATTTTTTAACATGAATAATTTATCTAATAGTTCATTTAATAGAAAACTCAATATTAAGAATATTAATGATACCCACGTATATAAACTTATGTGTAAACATTGTAACTATATTTACATACTACAAGAAATTTTAATAGTCGATTTAAAGTACATACTGCGTTATGAAAAAACAAATGATCTTCCCATATTTTCTGAACACGTTATACATAATGGACACTCCTTTGATTCTACTTCTGATTTCCAAATTTTACACGTATTCATTTGATTCCCTTCAAGTTCTAGAAATAAACGAAACCTTTACAAACTTCTCCCTATAGGTAGTTAACAAACAAATGCCGACATCTAGAATGGTTCTTTTTTTTTATCAAACGTTGAATTTTTACTGCTCCGTTAACGTTTCGTGATTTTTCATTAAAAAGATTAGTAATTATGGTTGTTTATTTAATTAAATAAGCGAATAAGTTATTTAGGAATTTAAAATCCAGCTGAAACTGTCGGTTAAATTCGTTATAATATATATTTGTTTTTTTGTAAAGCGGGAGGTGGAAAATCTTCGAAAGACACTTTCATTTTTATTAATACAGTGTATATAAACATACACTGCAAGGGAGTCAAAATCAGCGTGTGGGATTTTTACCCACTAAAAACCATCTCCCTCTATAGAACAAAAGATAGTTTTAATATATTGATGGATGCAGAGTCCTGCGAACACTTACATTAACTTATTGCGACGAATGAAGGGATGAGATTTCATAGTCCCTTCTTCCATCAATTACAATAATTAAAGAGTTTATGCCAAACTTAAAATAATAAAGAACGAAAAATTAAACACCAAAACATTTATATAAATCTAACAACACCGCAATTAGAAAAATGAAATGAAAAGAAAAAATTATAAAATAAAATTCGTTATATCACCATCTTTCAAATTTGCTATGTATTTCGAATAAGCGTCGAAGGTAGTACGCAGTGAAATTCGGCATTAAAAATCGTAAAATGGAATGCGTTCAGATGAATATATACGAAATAGGGATTATAGAAGAAGAAGAAAATATTTACTTACATAAATTAAACAAAATATAATATTCTTACCGCTGATAAACTAAATTATTTATGTAATATTTCTTATAAATAGAAATTAGTATATTTACTAGCCTGACAAATATAAATCGTTAAACATACAAAAAAAAACAACAAAAAAAAACAGTATATTATTCGTTAGAATGCAATAATAATAATAAAGATAGATAATATACATACCTATATATGTATATATATATTAGCGAATTACATTTAATCAGATATTATTAATTTAAAGTATATTATGTTTAAGACGTCTACGCTTATACTTTGTGTACATAAATTGTAGTTGCCTGGAATCGTAATTTCCGATCGTTGAGATATACTCATTTTCGTGCAATATACAATTATCGCAGAACTTACCGAGTTATAGTAAGAATATAATCCCGAATAAAAGGTAAATTTAATATCTCACGCATGCCCACTATTCTGGTATACTTTGGTGCACTTAATACGCATCTTAAACACCAATTTTTGTATTGTAATTTATTAAAGCTCGCCTTCGAGATAGAAGACCAGGTGAGACAACGCATAAGTCATCACAGGACGAGTAAGCTCTTTATAAATATCGAGCTTATTATTAACGTTATAAGGTGTGCGATTTGCGATTAAAAAATTGCGCTTGCTGCTTTATTTGTTCTTAGAGGTGCGTAATTTACGTGCGCCGAGAAGGGGTTAACCGTTTATCGAATAAAACACTCAAATAACGTGCACTATCCGACCAATTTATAACTTTATCATCGACTAGAAGTTCAAATGACAAAATTGGTCTACGACGAGTGAAAAAGACGGCCTCCGTTTTTAATGCGTTTATTTCGATTTGCCATTTGCGATAATACTTTAAAACGCGACGTACACCGATTTCTAATTGATTTTTAATAGCAGTTGGTTTGTAAGAGCTGCGACATATATAAAATATTGCTATATCATCCGCGTATAAGGCAACCTACGTGTTTGACACAATTTTTTAAAATCGTAGAGAAACAATGTGGATAAAAACGGACCCGAAATACTACCTCGTGGAATACCCGCGGCACAAGTTTTCATAGTCGATTTTGAATCATCTACCATTATATAAAATGTTTTATTGCTTAAATAAGTACGAATTAAAAAGTACCCAAATAAGAAGGAAATGTACACTGTATCATTTTATACGTGACACTTTTACACCAAGTTGTGTCGAATACTTTAGCTACATCGAGCAAAACTATAGATCAGTGTGCTTATTACAATTAAAACTATGGCTGACAAATTCTGTGATTCTAAATATTTGTTGTGTAGTAGAGTATACTGGACGAAACCTAAACTGAATGTCGGATAAAAGTTTGTATTGCTCGGAGTGATAATGTAATCTGGACAAAATATTTTTTTCTGCGATTTTAGTCAAATTGCTAGTTATGGAAGCATTTTTAACAGGTTCAGGGAGAGTGTTTGCTACTTTCCATTTTAAAAACATTGCGTTTAATAAATTTGAAAAATATAACTACCGCTTTCAATGGAAAATTTTTTATGACGGCAGTGGAGATATTGACATTTCCAACGGAATTTTTAGATTTGATGGCTTTTATAGCGACAAAGACTTCTTTAGGACTGACATAATCGACAATACAACTATTTTTACTTTCCTTCGGATATTTTTTAAAACCATTTGAACTTTGCTTACCTGATAATTGGAAGAAATATTGCTATTACGTGTATAAGCTTTGCGGTATTCAAAAGCAAGAAGTTCAGCTTTCTCTACATTACTACACACATAACTATTTAAGCGTGATTCGTGGAGAAGTGGAATGAATGTATATTGCCTTGTATATTGTTTGCAGATTTTCCACAAACTCTTGTTATTAGAGGTGAAAGCTTTGATAGAAGTAAATTAAAGTTTTATTTTTGTTTAACAGGTAATGTACTAGTTTATTCATAAAAGTTAACATTTTTAATAATTGGCGATGGGTTGGAGTATCTATTTTTCACGTATAATCTTCGAACACGATTTTTAAATTGAATAATACCTACAACATAAGACGGAATAGCATTGTGCGGAAAATGATACGCAGTTTTTTTTTTTTCGTATAAAACGTTCGGCGGAGACACTAATCAAATTTGTGAATGCAGACAAATGACTTTCAATGTCTAGAGAATTCGTTATCGACGCATTTAAATTAATATTTTGAAATATGAATTTTCTGAATTCGACCCAATTTACATTTTGATAATCAAAAATTAATTTCTCATTTATCTGTTTTTTATCTCCGGAGATGACAATAAATATCGGATTACGATCGGATAAAAGTTGATTAATAGAAAAGGCGGTGACATAGACACATTTAATCAATTGCGCTATTTCTAGCCTGAGAGAAAATAAGTGGGTTGATGGAATAAAAATGGCTGCCGCTTATAACGAAACGTCGAATTTATATGAAAAGATTTCAAATCCAGAAAAAACATCCGATGAGGATTCGAATAAAGTTGACGATAAGACGTCACTTCGTAATATATAGTATAGCTCGGGAGAGTTCTAGATTTTGCAAGATTTAAAAAAAAACAACTTACTGAAAACAATATTTTTATAGAAAATTATAATTTGGAAAAACTAGATCTTATTGTAAATTTCGATTTATCAGTCATCCGAGTAATATGCCACTCCCGTTTTTTCCTTTAATCCTATTTCTAACTAGCCTAAATAAACCTGACTAATTCTAGCCTAACCCAATCTAACGTAACCTAGCAGGGGGTATTTTGTTATTCTCGTTTTTTCCTTTAATTCTGCTTCTAACTAGACTAAATAAACTTGACCGATTCTAACCTAACCTAGCTTTTCAAAAAGGGTAATTAATTTTAAAACCGTTTTAGAAGTGAGAATTAATCGCGGGTGATTAACTTTACCAAATTTATAAGTTTATCTTATATAATTCTATAAAAATAATATACGATTTTTTTCTGGCATAAACTAGAATACAGCCAAATAGTTCTTCAAATGAATAGAATTTGTACGATTGATAAAAGGATGTTCGATAAATATATTATAAGCATAACTAAATATAATTACGAAAAACGATACAATGTTTGTGTGTGCGTGTGTGCACGCAGCGCGTAATTATTTTAAATAACTCCAAATATTCGTATAATAATTATTTTATAATCCACGTGTGTATATTATGTTTGTTTATATATATATATATATATATATATATATATATATATATATATATATATATATGTATGTATAGATAGATAGATATAAAGAATAAAACAATAAAAAATAGTTATTATTTTCTTTATGAACAAACACAAAGCTTTTCGACTATTAAATCATTATCAAGTGAAATATAAGAATAATTTTAAAAATATACAAATAATATAAAAATACTATATTACATAATTTACCACTTTCACTGTCAGATATTTAAAGCGCAGATTTTTTTATATTATTTGTATATTTTTACATTATTTTTTTATTTCGCTTGATAATTGGTTAGTAGCCGAAAAGCTTCGTGTTTGTTCATAAAGAAAATAACTTTTTGGTGATTTGAACTACTTTTTATTATTATTATTATTATTTTTTAAATCATTACCTTCCAAACTTCTAATTAGATATAGATATAGAGGTAGTTTATTGTTTAATCTCTAGTATGATTTATTCTTTTGTCGACAGGTACGCCATAATAACTGACGATTATATAAAATTTAAATCTAGTAAATCGACTATATCATACGTTACCGATCCGACCGGAACTAAATCTAGTGCGGATCATTTGAATACTTTGGAAGGAATCGATTATACTAAACTGGTGTTTCGGCAGGCTCTTTTGAAAGAAAACGACCATAAGTCGAAAATTAACCATTTAATACGATCGGTTCGCAACGGGTTCGAATCGAATGTCGAAATATGGGAATTTGAAAATAAAGTGACAATTTATAAAGAAAAAAACTTTATCAGGTATAATCAATTTTCGTAAGAAATGTTTTTAAAAATGTAAAAATAGTTTTTTTTTTTTTTAATATAATGGAGATACCTTTATAGCCTACCCAACGTGGTACTGTACGTACTAACTCATATTTCTATAAACTCGTGCAACTTCTCTAGAAATATCGCTATGTCTGGAAATAGATGTAAATTCTCAAGATGACGAAGGAGCAATACATTATACGGAGGACCGTTACAAGACACGCGCAGTAATTTAAGGCATAGTTTCATTAATGTATTTAAAGGACATTCGAAGAACACATGGTCAGGACTGCAAATTGCACATCCAGTGTGTAGAGGGTAGTAAGGATTTTCTCTAGGCTGCACAAGGAACATGCAGTCCAGCAACAAGTAATAGCCGAATCGCAATCTACTGATAAGTACAATTTCTTTCCGCTTAATGTTTAAAAAAAAGCAAAACCATGGAAATGTAGGAAGAGACGGTTGCTCTTTGATAGTATCTAGTAAGATGCGACTGCTTTGGGTTTTTTTTTTGGTAATGTAATCTCTTATGGCGAAAAGTTTGCGTTTCTGTTAGTTATTAAACAATTCGTCGGATAAACATTCTTGCGTTATTGTTATGCAAATAATTTTGCATTTTCATCTCTTTAATGCTTTCATTCGCACGGTATAAATGTAAATTTTTGTGTATGAACTAGTTTAAAATTAAACATCTATGTGCGTCGGGCCGCAGGGAAGATATGAATAAAGACATTTAGGACCCTTGTGTAATAAGCTCACGATTTCGTACAAATTCCACAAAGAAAAGGAACGCACTTTTATGCTGAACTTGACGTGGCGATGACTCAAATGTTTTCGTTCTCAAATCTACGTCGCGCATACATCCTTTGTGCAGCGAACGAAATAACGGATAGCCGTACGCGCATACCCAAAAGAATGAATACAAACGCAAAAAATATTTTATAATTTGTATTTGTACGTATATATGTAAACTGGATGTAGATTGCAGTTGGTTTTTGTCTTTATGTTGAATAATGACCATATACGGGCCGCAGTGAATATTAGGATTATAAAGTTGACTATTGTACGAATGGATCTGCTATCAGGTTCCGAATTATTTGAAACTGTTCGTTTAAGTGAATTATTATAAACAGCATTACCTGCTAAGTTGATATCATTCTGATAAGGTACATCCATATCGATATTTGTTCTCGTCCGGTAAACAGGTGAGGGGAATCCCCTCTTACGAATCGTCGCCCATCGTTCGATTTATTTTATATTAAAAAACTATTATATATTTAAAAATAATAATTTAATAAAAAAAAAATTTACTTGAAAATAAAAAAAAACTAACCTGACCGGATTCGTAATTACTTCAACAATCCTTCTTCATTTAATCCTAACTGTCTTGATCAAGAAACTAACAACTGTACTTTTAGACTGAAAAACTAGAACTCACTCGAAAATAAATTACCATCCCGTTTTATATATTTTTCTTAAGCCTTATTAAACAAACATTACTCGATTTTCTTTATTATTTACTGGTTGTAATTTATTTTTACTGGCTGTATTAACTAAAATTATTTGGTCAAACTAATTTACTGTTTTTTTCTTCTTGACTAACCAAAATTAATTTTACTGGCTAAACTTTTATTAACGAATTAAATATTATTATTGTATAACAATAATATATCCACTACAAATCCGGTCTGATTATATTATAATAATTTTAATATATTTTACTTTAATTAAATAAATAATTATATATATATATATATATTTTGTTCTATTATATTGATTAAATTGAATATTTATTATGACGTGAACATACGACGAACGTCGTTATATATATATATATATGCGTATTCGTAGGCTTCATATAAGAATAAAAATAAAAACTAACCATCGAAGTTAATATATAAGTGTGTATATATATATATATAAAATACAATATACACAATGAACGCACCGAAAGTAATCGTATTCAGATTTACGATAAACTGTATTTTTCTTTTCCGTTCATATATTAATAATTAACCAGGAATGCTTCGCTTTATGCAATGGAACTCACATAGTATCCAAAGTAATACTCTATTTCTTGAAAGTTTTATTTTGTAGAATTCAGTTGACATTATATTACTCTCTGAAACGTGGCTCAAATCTATGTCCACTTGTAATGTTTCAGGACATTTGTGTTATCGTGATGATAAAGATGACGGATATGGTGGGAAAGGTATTCTTATGGGGACATGTAGTAATTAATTACTTCCCTCCCCCGAATCTTTTGTATGGGAAAACGTGTAACCTGGTATCGAAAAAAATTCATTCTGATAATAAAGATATTTCTTTTATTTCGGTATATTGCCCCCTCCGCCGAGCTAGAATTAATCCTTTTAACAACTTTTTGACTGATTTGAATTCAGAAATTCTTTTAGGCGGGACTTCAATGGCCATCACCTAGTTTGGGGAGAACCATCTACTAACCCAATTAGGAGGTATATCTTTCAGTTGTGGAACATTTCCAAACTTTTTTTACTGAATATTGAGAAGTATACCACACTTGCCACGTCCCTAAAATCTTCTTCAACTATTGATCTTACATTCGCATCCCCACCGTTGTTGGATGGTATGCCAGGAATTCCTGAGGATACTCATTGGCCTATTCTAATAACGTTTCACAATGCTGACCTTCATTCTTCCCCAATCTTTTCTACAAATCGTTATTGAAATAGTTGAATTTTATTTATTATATATATACATACATATATATATATATATATATGTGTGTGTGTGTGTGTGTGTGTGTGTATAATAGGTGGGTGGGATGTGTTTAAAACTCACGTTTTCGTACATATTTCATTAATAAAATCCTAATTTTTCGAATTTAATATTACTGTTTATATTTTAATGGCCCTAATATGATTATATATATATATATATATATATATATATATATATATATATATATATATATATTACACCTAAATAAAATTTATGTAAAAAGTCTAAATATCGGCGATTAAATTATAAATAAAGAGGAAAATATTAATTAAAGACAAATACTGATAATGTAAAGTATGTATAAGGGGTTCTCTAGTTAGGTCGGGTTGATATTGAAATTGAATAAAACAAACTGTACGAGGAGGTATTAAAGAAAATCTTTAGTTTATTTAAAACGTTCATGTATGCCACTATAATATAACATCGTTCGAATAGCCATCGTGGCTTGTCGCTGTAACACGAATCCGAATGGTCTAATTTCCAGTGATTTGGCCGAATTTGAGCGACAGCATTGATAATGTGAGGGCATTGGTCGATTACATCTTACTGGCATAGATCTGCGACTTTAGGAACCCGATTAAATCATCATCAATTTCCATCTCGTATTCAGGAAATTGGTGCGGTACGTTAGTTATAGTTGCCTCTGCCTCGCCATCTGTATTATTTCCGATATTGACCTTCTTCTATCGATCCCGTATATACCTTCCATCCTTCTTCCTCTTGTCCTTTTTCACAGGATTTTTCCCTGTATCGCTATTGTAAACAAATCCTCCTCTCGGATTTTATGGCTACAATATTTCTTTTTTGCTTCGTTAATTCTAGTTAGTAGCATTAATTTACTAATTTTACATTTATTCAATACATCCGTATTGGTCGTCTTTTCCTTCCATCATATTCTGTGCACTCTTCTATAGCATCGCATTGGTCTCTGAAATTGTCCATGTTTCCGAATCATATCGCATTCTGGACCATACAAAGCATTGAAGAATTCTCATTTTTAATTGTATGTACAGTTTTCTATCTTTAAGTATGTATCCGTTCTAGATGATTAAATACATTTCTGGCGTATCCTATTCTTATTTCTTCATCATCTTTTCCATTTTCTGTAATTAAACTCCCCAAATAAAGTTGTCCAATAGCCATGATCTTAGCTGCCAATTCATGCGAGAGATAACCGCACCGTCAAATAGTTCATGCAGAATCTCAATCATCATCAAGCTTGACATGTTGATTTAGTATTAGTTTTTTAATAACACATATCTAATTAAGACACATTGGTTTTATATGCTTAATAACGATGTAAAAGTCAAAATGTTTTGCACTTAAATATGTAATTTTTAATCATTTAATTTCGTTTTTATTTTGTGTATGCGTGTATATGTGCGTATGTGGGAATTTTATGAACTTTAAGTTGTAAAAAAAAACCTTCAAGCAATGAACGATTATTAATTGTTATAAATGTTAAATCTAAAATAATGATTTTTTTCTTAATTAGGATTAAAAAATATCCAAATATTGAAATGAAAGTTTCGACGAATAAGAAAGTCAGTTTATACAAAGATAACATTCGTATGACGGCTTCTTGTGATAATTTTGAACGTCACATGTTCGTCCGAAACAAGGAAAGTAGAGTACATTATAACGGCAGCAAATTCGCAGTTCGTTATCGTGCTCAAAACTCAGGTTTTGACGAGGAAGACGAAATATTTTTATCATGAATAAATTTGTTCCTTTATTAGGCTTGGACATTGTGTATATTTAAACAGCTCGTGGTAAAAACCGTATTTCCGTTTACATATAATCGACAATTAAAATTATTTTTACAAACAGGGATTGTGAGCGTTTATTAAAAATTCTATAAAAAAAAAATGTGTACAACGTAAAAATACAGGTTGGTATTTTATTGAGGTGTATTAAATCGATATTGTGATATCAAAGCGCTCATTTCATATGTAATATTAAATTTAAATTTTAATATTGAATCGTAAAATCATTATCGTTGGCAGTTTTATATTGTTCCTATTTTTATTTAAGCATTTATTAACATATATTTGCCTATTGTGGCTTATTGTGCTGTGATATTCAGTTACCACACTATTATATTTATTAATTCGCCTATTGTGGCATATAAGACGATATTGTGATATCGAAACAAAATATGTTATTTAATTTCTATTTAAAATTCCTTTTTTTATTTTTAATTATTGTGTAATTAAAGATCCTTATTAATGTTTCTTTATATCTCCATTTCATGATTTATTACCTATTAGTACATAATCAATTTAATAATCCGATATAAGAGAGCTCATTTCATATGTAATATTTCATTTAAATTTTAATATTGAATCGTAAAATCATTATCATTGACAGTTTTATATTGTTCCTATTTTCATTTAAGCATTTATTAACATATATTTGCCTATTGTGGCTTATTGTGCTGTGATATTCAGTTACCACACTATTATATTTATTAATTCGCCTATTGTGGCATATAAGACGATATTGTGATATCGAAACAAAATATGTTATTTAATTTCTATTTAAAATTCCTTTTTTTATTTTTAATTATTGTGTAATTAAAGATCCTTATTAATGTTTCTTTATATCTCCATTTCATGATTTATTACCTATTAGTACATAATCAATTTAATAATCCGATATAAGAGAGCTCATTTCATATGTAATATTTCATTTAAATTTTAATATTGAATCGTAAAATCATTATCATTGACAGTTTTATATTGTTCCTATTTTCATTTAAGCATTTATTAACATATATTTGCCTATTGTGGCTTATTGTGCTGTGATATTCAGTTACCACACTATTATATTTATTAATTCGCCTATTGTGGCATATAAGACGATATTGTGATATCGAAACAAAATGTATTATTTAATTTCTATTTAAAATTCTTTTTTTTTTTTAATCATTGTATAATTAAAGATCCTTATTAATGTTTCTTTATATCTCCATTTCATGATTTATTGTCTATTAGTACATAATTAATTTAATAATCCGATATCAAAAAGAGCTCATTTCATATATAATATTACATTTAAATTATGATTTTGAATCATAAAATAGTTATCATTTGATGGTTTTCGTTTTTTTTTTTTTTTTTCTATTTTTATTTAAGCATTTATTAACATATATTTGCCTATTGTGGCATATAAAACGATATTACGATATCGAAACAAAATGTGGCGGTTCTTATTTAATTTCTACTTAAAATTTTTTTCTTTTTAATTATTACATAATTAAAAATACTTATTCTTTCTACTTCCATTTAATGATTTATTGCCTATTATGGTTCATAATTAAATTGATATTGTGATATCAAATCGCTCATTTCACATGTAATATTACATTTAAATTTTAATATTTAATCGTAAAATCATTATCATTAACAATTTTCTATTTTTCCTACTTTTATTTAAGCATTTATTAACATATATTTGCCTATTGTGGCTTATTGTGCTGTGATATTCAGTTACCGCGTATATGTTGTACATTAATTCGCCTATTGTGGCATATAGGACGATATTGTGATATCGAAACAAAATGTCTTTCAACTGAGGTTTTGTATTATAACATAATTGAATATCCTTATTAATTAATGGTTCCTGTAATAAATTATTGCCTATTATGGCATATAGTAATTGGATATTGTGATATCAAGGGATCATTTCTTATTTAATATTATGTGTTTAAATTTTAATTTTTTAATCGTAAAATTGTGATTATTAACGGTTTTGAATTTTTCTGTTGTTATTTAAGTAAACATTTTTACCTATTGTGTCCTATTTAAAAAGTTATTGATGTTAATATTACGTATCGCGTTTTATTGTAATAAATGTTTTCAGTTTGTTTCCGTCGGACCGTATTTCATATATGGTCATCTTTATCAGTATCCAAATGTTACTTCTGTTTGTACTGTATATTTTTATTTCATAATCAGCATAACTGACACTATACATGTATATACTTGAAATTTCAGAGAGGATTGCTGTATGTCCATTAAAATTGCAAAGTCTCAATTTTTGCCTAAAAAAAATTAAATACTGAAAACAACCGCGAAAATGTTAATGAAATTAAAAAATTGTAATTTTTAGATTATTTCATATTTTTAGAATTGTAAAATTATTTATAAATCAATAACGATACTAATGGTGTGTTTTTCTTTTTTAGTACTTTTTAAAAAACTTTGTAAAAATAACATATAATGTATAAATATTACGAGTCAGTTATGTGTAGATCTGTACATTTAAAACGTAAATACGCAATATCGACAAATATACTAATTTTAACTTTTCCCCCACTTTTCGCGAAAAAAATGAGATAAATTTTGGTATATCAAAAATTGACTAAATAAAATACAGTTAACTCTGTTTTAATAATTACTTCGATTTACAATATGACACTCGAGTAGTTAAAAACATTATTTAATGTATAATACCGCTGTTGTTTTAGACGATTCTAGATAACTTTTTTTAATGCGTTATATAAATATTTTCAAAATTGAAATTTTCAACGTCACCCGAATATTTCTTACGAAAATAGAAAATTTTGTTAGCATTAAAAAATATATAAAAGAATCCAAATATAAAAACTGATGGTAATAATTGACCTACGAAACTTTCAAAAAATTCCAGTTCCAAGAAAACGGAAAAGATAAAACCGCAATTAAATATACTGGATAGAATAAAACAAGAAAATGGGTTTATAAACGTTGGTTAACATAGACAAAAGAAAAAACAGCTAAAGCCGAAAAGTATCAACGGAATTATACCAGTGCGAGGACTGATATAACGAAGAAGAAATGTTTCGTAAATTAAAATCTTCATGATCAATGACGAACGTCAATTATTCAATTACGAAGTCCGTCCTCGAAAGAAAAAAGTTATCAACATATTTTCATACGATAGTCGATCGAATATTAATCAGCACGAGACGATACAAAATATATACATACACACAAATACACGTTACATGTATCGTATACAAGACAGATATGTACTATATATACACTATATATCGTATTTTATAAGAATAACATTTATATTTATAAAAAATCAATCGAAAATTAGTTAAATCACTAATATTTATTTTCTTAAACACAAAGCTTTTCGGCATTTACGCCATTATCGAGTGAAACATTTTTAAAACATCATAATTTTAAAAATATAAATTAAATATAATTACTTAAAAATATGTGATGATTGTGAAAATATGATCCAAAAATAGCAATAAGCAACAAATATAACCCTATTATAGTGGATCAAATATGGAATAAAACTAAAATCAATATAAATACAGAAAACAATAAAAAGAATTATTTAGGTTCTATAAATTATGTAGGAAGTTATACATATAAAATAATTAAAATATTTAACAAATATAACATTGATTTAGCAATAAGAAATAACAGTACATTATTAAAATTAATTAATAATAAGAAAATAGAAATATATTAAAAAATTCAGGAGTCTATAAATTAAATTGTAATCAATGTGAAAAAGAATACATAGGAGAAACAGGTATTCATAACAAGATTTAAAGAACATTTAAATTCACATGCAAATAATGATGAAAAATCGTTGTTTGGAAAACATTGTGTAGAATTAGAACATAAAATAAATAATATTAATCTAAATTATAAAATTTTACATATAGAAAAACACTATAAAAAAAGAAAACTACTTGAAAAAATGGAAATTATAAAAGAAAGGGATAAAAATAAAAATAGTTTATTAAATTCAATGGTAAATTTTGATGAATTAATTTTAAAAAGTATATTGTAAAATATGTTGTAATTTTACTGGCTATTAATTTTTATTATATAATATAAGTATTTTTCAATGTTTAAATTATTATCCGGCTATTGTTTTGTAAATTTTATATATTGATAGTTGTGTTGTTCACCACGGTCATTATCAGATTTTTAATATTTTCATTTTACTTGTAAAATTGTGTTTTTTAAAAAATTTTTGTGTTTGTATATTTTTATATTTTATATTTTACTTTTGGACATCATACATCGCAATAGTAAATGAAAAATTTAAAATTCCACCAGTATACAACTTTTACAGAATCTGGAAAATAGTATTGAAGAAAAAATTAATATAAAAAAACAAAATTAATAAACAAATATATCGATATTAAATTTCAACAAATCAAAAAATAGAACTGAAGCAGACAGCATTTTTGGAGTATATTTTCACAATCACCATCACATATTTTTAAGTAATTATATTTAATTTATTATTTTAAAATTATGATGTTTTAAAATATTTCACTTGATAATGGCGTAAATGCCGAAAAGCTTTGTGTTTTCTTTAAGAAAATAAATATTAGTGATTTAACTAATTTTCAATTGATTTTTTATTAAAAAAAAATCACTACAGTCCACATTATAAAAACTTAAAAATTTATATTTATGCTGATAAAATTATTACAACTATACACATAGTCTGAAGAAATTATTTATAATTTCTAAAAAAAAATAACAATAATAAATTAACCCTTTCAGTCGCACGTGAAATTTTGACAAAGAAAAAAAAACTGATGACTTTTTACAAGGTGTTTATCATCAAAAACATCTGATGCGGTTAACCAAATCAGCTGATAGTCGAACTTTCACACACAACCGTCATCAAGGCAAACTGAAATGAGAAACTTAATCCGCTAATCATTTTGAGGGGATGTTTCATTGGATACTCCCCCTACACGTGATTATATATATATACTTTATGACGTAATTTACTCGTGGCATAAATTAGCAAACATATGATGGAAAAAAAATTATACAATGCTGTTTTCTAAATGATTCTAGAAAATTTTCATATGAAAAAATTATTGGAATTTCATGTACCATACATAGTGGACATCGCGACTGAAAGGGTTAAAAGAAAAATAAATAAAACGATTTAATTACGTTTTCATTTTTCCCCGTTTCGACTTCCTTTTGCACCGTCGTATCTTCTCGTCGACTTGGACGATATTTTTTTTTTTGTTAACATTTTCATCCGGTATCGCCATTTTGTCCGAACTCGGAATTGCAAATTGTTTCGCCGTTAGCTTGCGAAGAGATTTCCTGTGATTTTTTAACGATGTTTGAAAACTTTTTCAGTTTAGCCACGAAAAAACCGTCCATATTATGCGTATGAGGGTAGAATCGTCTAGTTAAATTCATAGTCGGATGAAATCTAAAACGAAGAAATTTCAACCGTTGTCGAAATTATTATTAAAAATAGACATAAAATGATGATTAAACATCCGTGTAAAATTTATATCTATGTCATTTTTTCCATATCATATCCGAATAATTGGCTTCGAACACCGCGTTTTACTACGAATGTTTGACTTTTTTTATATCGCCTACTCGTCATTATTTCATCCGTATATTTCTTTCTTTGTCGATTTGTGTATCTCAAGCGTAAGCAAGCATCTTCCTTCTCGGAAAGTACTTTTCTTCCTAACACGACATTTAGCGACAGATTCGACTTTTTTTTATTTCACACGTAATATGTAGTTAATAAAAAGTTCAATCGCAACGGTACATCCCGCACATTAAACTTAGTCCACGGAGCAGCTTCCCGTAATAAGACGTTTTTTATCTTTTAATTTCTGCCGCTATTTTGTTTCGCAGTCGTTAAGCCATCTTCTATCATATATATGAGTTCGCGCAGTATTAATGAAATATGACAAACCTGTATTGCCGACATCTTGTAAAACCTTCGGTACCAAAATCTAAACCAGTAGGCACTAATTTTACGTCCCGTGTTTTCAAAACATAATCGACAACAGCTTCATTCTCTTCCGGCTGTAAAATAATTAAATCGCTATAAAAACAACGTGAATTAGTATATATATATTACGACGATCGTCGTATGTTCACGTTATAATAAATCTAAATTTATTATATTGAAGGTGGAAAACTAATATTTAATTTAATTAATATAATAAAACAAAAAAATATATATATATAATTTTATTTATTTAATTAAAGTAAAATATATTAAAGTTATTATAATAAAACCAGACCGAATTTGTAGTAGATAAACTATTGTTATACAATAATTAAAATTAATTTTAGTTAGTCAATGGAAAAAACCAGTAAATTAGATCAAATAATTTTAGTTAATACAGCCAGTAAAAATTAATTTAGTCAGTAAATAATGAAGAAAATCGAGTAATTTTTTGTTTAACAAGGCTTAAGAAAAAGGGATTGTTATTTATTTTCAAGTGAGTTCTAGTTTTTCAGTTAAAAAGTTCAGTCGTTAGTTTCTTAATCAAGACGGTTAGAATTGAAGAAGGATGGTTGGCAAATAATTACAAATCCGGTCAGGTTAGTTTCAATTAAATTATTATTTTTTATTTAATAAATATATATAATAGTTTTTTTATATATAAAATAAAAATATTTCTTTATTTATTTATTTTTTTTTAATATTAATAATAGTATAAATTTATACGAGCATTCGCGCAATATATATATATATTTATTACGTATTCATTTTTTTCAACGGTAGGAGTCATTACCCGCTAAAATTAGAATTCTACCGTAGTTGTTAGCTGGTCAAAACACGTTCGTTACTGTGAAACGTAACAAAAGCATATCTGCCGTATATCCGTGATTTAACGGAAAATCATTTGTTAATGTTAATAATAAATTAATTAACACTTATTCGTCCCTTTAATCACGTACTGTTATTAGAGTTTTGTTTCAAATACTGATTTTAACAAATTACAATTATTAGAAAACAGAGCTATCTCAGATATGTACCGAATATTCTTAATCGATCCGTGTACTATCTTAAACACGGCTTATATTAAGAATCATATACTAAATTTAACGCGTTTCTCCGATGGTTACTTATTTAAAATCGTTTAATTTGTACCGTCGGTTATACTAGGCAACTTTTAAAATTGCACGATACTGTAATACCACAGACGGACTCGGTCAAATACCTTGGCATGTACATGGATAGACGGCTGACGTGGCGTTTTCATGTAGCTCAAACTTGGAAAAATATAATAGCGCGTACTAGACTACTGTATCCATTATTATCTGCAATCTTCCTTGCCTCTTCTTATCCTTCCTACTTTTTCTATTCATCACCGTTGGTTGTGGCATATAATTGTCGATACAACGTAGAAGAAAAAATAAAAAAAAAAATCGGACCACTTTTGTTTTTTCGAACCCACTCAACACACAAGTTGGACTCCGCTGACAAAGCTGGGATATTCTGCAGCTCCTATAGACCTAGTTCGTAACAAATTGAAGCATGGAATATCGACAATAAATGTCAAATTAGTACAAACAAAACCGAAGATATTAATCAGGTGGTACAGGGAAATATATTAGGTTCGTTATCTTCGTGTGATCCTCGACAATAGACTTACTTTCACTAAACGCATAAATAATATCGCAATCAAGACAAACAATGCCTTCTGTTCCTTGTACCCTATCCTTAATCACAAGTCCTTCCTCAACATTAACAAAAAGATAATCCTCTATAAATCATTAATCCGTCCAATACTTCGTTACGCTTGTCCTGCCTGGAGCTCGATATCAAAAACCTCCTTTAATAAATTACAAGTTAATCAAAATAGATGCCTCAGATGTATTCTCAATGCACCCCAGAATCGACAGTATGCACTAAGCTACTGACTTGCCCTTGTTCTAAAAATTTATTAAATACTAATGTACTAGCCTCCTCGATTGCCAACTACGATTCCAGGCATCTTCGTTTCATGTATTCTAAATATAAACAGACGACTTAAACATAACATTATGTTGTAATTAATTATAATTTATTTATTTATTAGTATTAACCCCTTTATTACTTAGTAAGTACACACGACACTCGTATCACCCATTTTTGTATCTTTTAACATAGTACTCTATTTTAAGAACTCACGACTCAAACAATATATTTTAGCAGTTTAGACTTAAGTTCCTATATTAACACGTATTGTTAGCAATTGGAAAATTTATTTATTTTGTTTTGCTTTTTTCCCTGCAGTATTTAACGTTTTATTTTTTTTTTATTCTTTATATTCTTATCGTGTTATTGTGGTAAGGTATTCCCGGTGTACACAATGTAACTCATATTATTATATTTTTTTTTTATATTTATAGCTTAAGCAAATATATTGTTGTTGTATCTAGTATAAATATTACAACCTTATACAAGAGTTATAAGTGCATCTACGTACACATTCGATAACTGGGAATGAAACTTGCGCACGATCCGCGAAAATGTGAGTGTACAAGCGCTTGTTATATTATTATAAAGTATTGTAAAAGGATTGCACCTCTCTGTAAATGAAACAAATTGTCAAATAATAATTTGAATAATAACGTATTAATGAAACAACAGAAAAACATTTGAATGCAATTACCAATATAGAACAAGTGGAATAAACAATGTATCCGCCAGTGGAAGACCGCGAATTTAAACAATCAATAGCGGCCACTAGTAATTCTCGTTGCAACGTGAAACAACGTTGTAAGTCTACACTACTTTTATTCGATTTAACGCTAGGATCTTTCGAAATAACGCCGGTACCCGTACAAGGCGCATCCACTAATACACGATCGAAACCTTTCATTATCTGCAACGAAGTTATAAATTAATTATTAAAATATAAATATGGGAAAAAACAAAAATTTAAAAATAAAACGTAAAATAACACCTACTTAAGGAACTATTAAAAGGTGGACAAGAATTAAAGATCTTGTGAAACACACGTCTAACCTAAATTCTCAATTCCAACAAGTTAGTCTCATTTAAAACGTGGATTGCAGTCACTTTATCATTACGTTTAGAATTAAGAAAATTAACGGACGGATATATATATATATATATATATATATGCGTATATATACACACCTACACACATGTATAACCACGTTTTGTTGCGTTCGGTGTGTCAAAGAAATAACGGACGGATATATGTATGTATCGTTCGCATGTATCGCATTATCAACACCCGTGTTTCAAACCACGTTTTGTATCATTCGGCGCGTCGACTTATACACATACATAGGCTTATTCTTATGTATATATATATACATATATGTGTGTGTATGTGTTTATATATACACCCTCGTAAAAATTAAAAAAAAAACACTGTATCGAATTTAGTTAAAACGTCTTTAAGTTTCACTTCTTCCATGCGCTTCGAGACACAGATGTTTTTTTTTTTTATATACAATAAAACTACCGATTATAATGTAACCGTTTAAAATATACATCCAAAGTCAAAATAATTATCGTACACAACTACGATATGGCTAGCCTCCGCATTCGTTATACGTGTTACAAAAATCACCGCCATAAACAGGTTATCTCAAGGTTCTCCGATCCTTTTTAAATTATATATTTCAAAATTGGTACAAAAACCCTTGTATTCTAAAATTCCCTTCTATACTAACAGTATAATTTCCAATTCAATATCCCAAATGTATAGCGACGAGTTTTACACACAGACATTACAGCGTCAATAACTTCTTTACAATAAAAAATGATATTATTCCCTTTTGTAAACCAGTTCGGTATTTAGGTAGTACATTTGACGCACGTTTAACACGACGGCCACATATCGATAATCTACTAACAACTATAATCGCGCAATTAACAGTTTACGTAATCTACGCAATACTCGTTCGGGTGGTGCTCCTTTCATACGTTTGACCTTTTATGAATTATTAATTCGATCTAAAATGAAACATAGTTGTATTAAGGATCGGCATCTGCATCATTATTAAATAAGCTTGATCGTATACAAAACAAGTGTGTTAGGCTCTGTATTAGTGCGGTTAGAAGCATTTCGAGACCGGCCTCAATGTAGAGTGTAACATTCCTCCTTCGTTTATTTAGTAAACTTTTGCTTTGTACAATGAAGATAGATCGCTTTAATTCATTCCAACAAATTTATTTCAACCGGCGATTTCCAAATAACAAGATGTCCCTGCTAGCTTCAGTTATACCTAGATCGTAAGAATTTCTATGCGAATTCATATCCCTCTCCAATTTATATTACTATATTCGTAAAAATTTTCCAATAAAAGAACATCATTACGTCCTTTATCCTCTTCCACTGATCCGAGTTACATTCAATAACATTATGTTTGAGCATTTTCGTACAACATCCTTATTTATACAGATGGATCAAAGTCGATTCAACGGGAACAGCAATATTCATCCCATGTCTTAATATCGGTAACGCCTACAAATTATATGATATGTTCCCCATTTACCGCTTAATGTTTAGCGGTATTATAAACCTTATCATTCTTAATTGATACGACGTCATGTTAAAACTTAATCATCTAAAAAGCATATGTGTGCCTTTCTTATGGGTACCGAGACATCGAAGAATCCACGACAAAGAAATTGTACATTAGCTAAAGCGAGGTCTTCTAATGGTATGGTATTCTCTTTAATTTCTGCACACGATATCGTAGGTTTCACACAGTCGGAACATAGGAAAGTTTGGGAACATCTTGATAATTCTGTTTCCAAACGATATTTCTATTGTCCACATCTTTAGAAATATGAATTAGTTCGTACGTCAACATCACGTCGGGTAAGCTGTGAAGTCATCCCATTAAAAAAAAACACCGTTTAGTTTTTTATTGTATTCTCGTTATTTAATAATTTATTACTATTTAAAATTGTTGTTTAGCACTATCGTTAGTCGGATTTTTTACGACTTACTTTGTTATGTGATGCAGATTTTATTTTCATTCGTACGTAACGCAACACATGTTGCTTTAAAAACACGTTCAAATTTATATATTATATCGTATGTACGTATATATTTATGGATGTATATGTTTGAATGTTTTTTTTTTCTAATTATTTTTTACTAATCGTCATTTTTGCATTTTTCTATTTATTTATGTTTCTAATATTAATTTGTTCTCTCTCGCAGAGATGTTTATTATTCTTAAAATATATCAATTCCTAACACTATATAAATAAATAGTACTTTCTATTTATAGGTATATATTACGTTTTATTATAATTTATGTATATCAACGATAGAATAAAAATAATTACTCGTACATTTGGTAATTTACGACCATCGTGACAACAAATGATTGCATTCGTGACACCTAATCGGTGGAAATTACCGACAATCCCATTTACTCGAGTCCGATTCGCATCATTAGCATATAAGACACCGGTGTTCTTCATTAACGCAGCTGTAAACGAAATAAATTAACAATAAATCGTAAATAGTTTTAAACTGAATACGTTGAAATTTAAAAAATCACAAATATACGAGGAATGCAGAAAATAAATTCTTACCAAAGATTTTTAAAAAAAAAAATGAAAAAAATGAAAATATAAACTGATTGGAACAGTCGGCATTTCCAAATGAAAGAATTAATTCATGAATGAATGAAAGATAAGTATAGTTAAATTATTTATAAAGCGGCTTAATACAGGGTGACCCAGAGAAGACGGGATTGTTTTTCGAATAGCGCAGTTAGTAACACTGGTACAACGCAAACCGTTTAGTGTACACAGGAGAGATTCATTTTTGTCCGGTTTCAGTTATCATGACACCTTATAATGAAAAGGAGCGCGCGTTTTGCGTGAAACGGTATTTTCGCCGTGAATCGATCGCCACAGTACAAAGAGAGTTTCGAAAAGAATTCTCGCAATTTAATTTAAAGGCGGTTGAAAACTTTTAACTTCTGCAACGGTTAAAAAACGTTCTGAACAGGAAAAAACGATTCACGCTCACACAAACATCGATCGAGTTCGGGTGGCGAGTCGTCATCATGCTGCTTCTTTAAACTTGTCGACAGAATCTGTTCGCCGTATATTGCTGGAAGATTTGAAATTACATCCTTATGGTAATAACTCAGGAATTAAAAAATACCGAACAACGTAAACTTTTTGCTGAAAAAAATCGAAGATGAAGAGATCGATTTAAACACAACGTTTTGACGAGCGATGACGTTTATTTTCAGCTATCCGGATTCGTAAACAAACAGAACCGTCGCTACTAATCCGAGTTCAATCGAACAGAGGCCGTCACATAGCGGGCAACGTCTGGACTGGAGTGGCGAAGTGAGAAATAGTGGTCCTTATTTTTTCACTGGTATTGTCAACGGAACGCGCTATATATCGAGATAATAAACTAATTTTTGCTTCCCTCACTTCGTTATGGTCGTCGTCTGGTCCGTACATAGTTTCAACAAGATGGTGCGGCGTGTCACTGTTCGGCAGAAATGCTCGCAATACTGAATTTCGCTTGGTCGCCGCGCTGGCCAGATTTGACTGCTTCAATTTTTTTATGTGGGGATACCTTAAGAGCCGCATTTACGAAACACGTTCACGAGAACTGAAAGTCTGAAAACTCCGATTTGTGAAGAAAATTCAGCGACCTATCCTGGAAAGCGTTCGATGAACGTATTGTTGCAAATGGCGGTCATCTGAACGATATTGTGTTCCACAAATGATTTATAAGCTAATCTGTCATTTTCCTATTTTTAAATAAAATTTCATTCAAAAATTTGGTCGAGTACTTTTAGAGTTTTTCAAAAAACAAAACCGTCCGTATTGTCTGAGTCGCCCTATAGAAAAAAAAAACAAAAAACGAAATGCGTTAATGGGCTACGCGACTTGAAATTAATTAACAGTTAGGTTTTTCTCGAGACCATCGACAAACGTAATCAACTTCACCGATGAGAGAACACTTCGTTCGAATTGTATATTAACGACATATCTTCTTTTTTTTTTGGCATAAATTGTTATCAGCCCCCAACAATGACATCGTGACGTAGAATTACTGCCTCGACCGATTAGTTTACGTCATCTATCTATAATATGTATAAGCAATATAATTCTGTTAACTGACTGCTTAATAATGAAATTTTCAACGTACCGATATGCGAAGCCTTTCCACCGGGAGCAGCACACATGTCTAATATTCGTTCATCTTCTTTCGGACTTAAAGCGATTACCGGTAGTAAACTGGAGGCCGCCTGAAATAAAGACAAAAAAATAAATAAACGTTGATAATATTTATTATACATATCTATCTATCTATCTATATATATATATATATATATATATATATATATATATATGTGTGTGTGTGTGTGTGTGTGTGCACTGTTTTTAATACGTCTCCGTGAATTTAATATACCGCACAATAAATATATTAATTTAATAAAATCGTATAAAATCACAGTTTCCCATTTGTATACTAAGTGCATTTTTACGCACGCGCGCGACTTTATTGTATTTCCAAAAAAAAGAAATAGAAGAGAAACGTATGTGTCATATTAATATGTATTACAAGAAATACAAGAGAAACGTATGTGTCATATTAATAAGTATTACAAGAAATACAAGAGAAACGTATATGTCATATTAATAAGTATTATAAACAGCCGCCACAAGGATAAGAACTAGGATAAATTGTTTTAGGTCCAAGATGAAATGGTTCCAAAAACTTAAAAAATTAAAATTCTCCTTATCGTTGCGTTTTTATTCAGAAACACAAATGTAAATACATTTCATCTATCTCTCTTTTTTTTTCATTTTTCTTATTGTGCGCGTAATTGTCGACAGGGTCTTACAAATTAAAACGTCTCTAATCTTTATTCGTTAAAAAATACAACACCATAACTAATAAATTTTAGACTGTATATAGTTATCGCGAATTTTACAAACAGTAATAAGTTAAAAATATCGCATTATATCGTTGGGCGTGCAAATAATTCGAACGTTACAAAATTATAGTCTATTGACCAAATTACCGTAATAATGATAACAAAAACAACTTAATGAACGGGAATTGATGGTAGTATTTTATTTTATAATTTATTATGATTATTATTTTATTATTTGTACAAGTACTGTGTTAGTAGATTCTCGAAAATATAACAGATTTTTTTTAGTAAGAAATGTTTTCCTTTTAAGGGGTCGCAATCATATTTTTATCCCGAAGTTAATGTGGCGAGCCTGAAAAAAAAAAAAAAAAACACCGGTGATACTACGAACCGTTAAGGAATAAACATATTACAGTAGCCGTGAAGAAACATAAAAAAAATTACTGTTAACAAAGAAAGTTTATCATACGGCGATGTAGAATGCAGGGAGACAAAAAAGATGAAAAACCTACGAAAAATACAAAGCACGTGGTCGAAAATAGCGATAAATAAAAAATAAAAACCTATTTAATCATTAAATAAGAATATTGGCGATGAATTAATGCTATAGTAAATTATAATTGAGTACTTAGTATATTTTATTCTTAATTGCTCTATAATTACCAATCACCGTAATTACACATGATCTTTTATGAAAGGTAACTTCAACTTTTAGAACATTTCCGCTATGGGTAGCATTAAGTATGCATCTAATGCACTTTTCTAAACCAACTGAAGCTTCAGGGTTGTTAACAGCACTAGACACACCGTAATATTTATGTTCCGTTACAAAATCTATATCATTTCAATTTTTCTTTATTAAGTTTATACACAAATAAAACGACTAGACTTCAACAAATTAAGATCTCTCTATTGACTAATAATTCGAACCTCCCCTTAGTCAGTAGAGTATTAATATATAATGCAATAATAAAACCAATATGGACTTATTTGTATATTTAGCTGCGATACATTAGTTTAGTCACAGCATTATTTAACATACATTTAACTTATAAGTATATGCAAAGCGATATTGACATACCAAGTTATTTATTACTATTTGATCATTCACCAGCGAGACACAAACACTGCTAATTCTACAAACATCTCCAGTAAAAGCATATTCAAATAAAAAATGTTCAACCGAATCGATGCCGGAACCGCAAAATAAACAAATATCTGATGGTCTTATGTTTTAAAATACGAACCGAAATTGCCGTGTCCAGACAGCATTTGACTGGAATAGAAATTTATCTCTAACTGGTCTATGACGTCTATGCTATTAAAAAACTTATAAATTGTTCTACCAAGCAAACTTCTTGCTATTAAATATACTATAGTTTAACTCAATACTAAATTGAAATATAAACGATTCTAATAGGTTAGTTTAACTATAAGTTAAGTTTATCGTTATACATTTTAAACATTTTAAACTCAGAAATTAAAGCTGATTTAAAAAGATTAAGATCAGTAGGCATGACCCCAGTAATAATTGAAGCTGCCATAGTGGACACAATTCTAACATGGATTTATGCTGCACAAATATGGGGATGTGCGAAAAAGTTCGTGAACTTGGAGTCTGCATGGTCGACGAGGCAATAGAGCAGCGGGCTCAAAGACATGTAATGCGAATACGCGAACACTGCAATGAGCTAACCGCTGCCCTTCCGGACGTCACGTCAACCAGATGATTGAAAAGAATTAGAATTCGCGATCTAGTTTAATATATGGACTGAATACATAAATGGATGCATTCCCCATACAAGATAAGACGATGATACCCTTCATAGATAGCATATATGGCTAGGAATGAATTGGCAGAATTAAGGGGAAAAAATAAATAAACCTTATTACAAGCACACACATTTGAGTGCATTATTATACGATCGTGTAAGTCAAAATCGCTTCTTAATTGTTTAATAGTATACTCTCTGTCTTCGTAATAGCGATTATAAAAGTTTGATCTTGGACCCACTTATTAATTGTCCAGCTGGCATTATTTTTCCACTACTTGCATTCTATACGCGGTTACTATAGCCTAAGTCAACGGAAAAATACATACGACTTATTATATTTAACTATTTGTATATATATATAAAGAATAGTATTGAAGCTAAGTTACTAACCTGTGGTACAAAACTATCTTCATTCGCATACGTATTGACACTAATCACGATTTTCTTATCGCACAAATAGTTTTCAAACTTGTCCTTCTATTGCTATTTTGTTCAATTTTATATTAGTTTCTCATGATTCGTAGTGTCGAGAAAAAACTTTAATAAAATCTATAAACGTTATTAATACTCTTGTTTCCGAATTTCAAAATTAGATCTTACATGTTTCGCGTAATCATCTAAATCCATCGGTGTGGTTGTTCTTTTCTGAAATCTATACCGTTGTGTTTATCGATTACCCCATTTTTCTCGATATATTTAATTAACTTTATTGCAAAATATTTTTCCATAATTTTCATTCACTGTATTAATTCCAATCGGCCCGTAATTTACGTAATCATCGTACTTTCCCCTTATATGTACAGGTTTAATTAATGATACTTTCTCTTTTGGATTGAAAAATTTATTCATTTTTGTAAATCATATCTCACATTTTATCCTATGTAGATATATATATAGATATATATATATATCTTTTATGTATTTGATTCTAATACAATCGTAACTATGCGTTTTCTCTAAAACCAGTTCTTTTGTAATCTTTTAATATTTCTTAAAATACACACATTCGTTTCGTTACGCGATTATTCTACTAACGCCCATTTTATTTGCGCACAGTTTTAAAACTCAATAAGCCAATATCTTTCACAACTTCGCTTATATTTTTTGATTTTTACACAGATATTTCTTAAAGCATCGTCGAAAAAAGACTTTCCATTTTCTAACATTTCATATTATTCCCGCGTTTTCCTAATATATCATCACCCTGTTTCCTGAAAGCATTTCCTTGTTAATTCATTCTATCGCGGTTGTATTTTTTTATTCAATGAAGGCAAATTTTAAATAAATTAATTGTTTTATTGACACGACGTTATTTAATTCCAGTTATTTCGCACTATCTATAATACGCGAGAATGATTTATTAAAATACTTTACATACCTGTAGCATATAAAATCCGGTCAAATATTCCGGGGTCGCTCCGATCGGTACCGGAGAATCGTACACGACTAAACCAACGCTTGTCCATTTTCCAACAGGGTCTACATTTACTCCTCTAGAAATTAATGCCTGTAAAAAAAAAATAATGTTTAGCTGACGATCAAACGAATTCAACTCTGTAAAAATTCTGTGCCAGGTCACGAAATACTACATTTGAAATTAACCGTTCACGAAATAGATTTTATTTTTTATTTTATATATTCGTAAGTAAATCCATTATTCGTTAAAAAAAAAAAAGATTTTATATAATGCGACCTATTTAATTAAAAATCGCAAACTCCAAATTACAGTAGTGAGTATATAATCCGTACGATTCTTCGGTGGTTCCAAACAGTCATAATTGCGATAAAAACATGTTAAACGTTTTTAAAAATGTCATAACTCTCAAGAAATTAAAAGTAAAATGAAGATAGTAAGACGCATTTAATAGAATCTATTCAGATGTCAAAATCGAAATTTGCACGGTAAAAGTTAGGCTACTCTGATTCTATCTACTTTTAATAATACTGTATGGAGTGTGAGACTGAATACATGTTTTAAGTAGACGCGCTTTGGAGATGTTGTTATATCGATCAATCTTAAAAATTATCATGAGAGAAAAACGTATTATCCGAAGGAATATTATTGAAAACGAAGAATTTAAAATTTGAAGTACAGTATAAACAAGAAAAAGGAATTATTTTGATTTCGCAGAGAATAATTCAATGCGAGATAATGAAAAGAACAAGACGAAGAAAAATATTCTGTCAAAAACATAAGAACAGCAGACATTTTCGAATGTGAACAAACTATTATATAAGCCGAAAGAAGAAGAGAAATAATTTTTTGTGTTTACACGAAGGTATATAATACTAACTTAAAGTATAATTAACCGCTACCTGAGTAGTTAATTATTATTTTTATATAAAATTTTATTATCGTTTTTTTTTCTGTGCCTTTTTGTTTTTTGATTATTTCACTTAAATAATTAAAATTTCATTACTTGTTGTTAATTAATTAAATTTAGTTATTCGGGTTGGTTTTAATATTTAACTAAATATGATATTACTGTAATTAGAAATAAAATTATTTTCCTATAATATATACATCACTTTAAATAGGTATTTTCTTGAAGACTAATAATTATTGCTAATACACGAAAACTTTTAAGTTTATAGGCTTGAAAAAGCGAGTATTTTTGCGTACCTATCGTAAAAAACAGAATCATTATTTTATAAATAAAAAAATTGACAGTTAAGCTTCTTTCAAATGATCCAATTACATTTATATGTCAGACTTAATGACAATAATAATAATAATATTATTATTATTATTATTATTATTACAACAAACAATATTATACCTGAGCTAAATCTCGTCTTCTTATCTTTAATGTATTAGTCCGTATAGTAACCGGTCGCTGCATTTCACTAGCTTCCAAAAAATTCATTAATTCATCCAACGGAAACATATTCAAAATTTTTTCCATCAAAAATTCGTTATAACTGAAGTACGTGCATAAATCTTTCATTAAAAGCGCCAGATATTCCTTCCTTGTCCTAACAGTAAAATTCAATTAGCAAAATTTTACCATTATATTAATTCTAATCCGAATAAATACGACGAGTTCTTTAAATATTTAAAATAGCTGCCAAATCGAACGCAAAATTTCCGCATTAAATCGTATTGCTCATTAAATCTTGCATTTAAAACGGAGGAATTTTTGGTTAAAAATTAATAATATACATTTATATCGAAGCAAAAAATGAACGGTTTTACTTTAATGATGATACATTAAACAAAACAATTATATATCGTTTTCAAAATGAAGTTTAAAATAAGACATCGTATTATCTAAAAAATATACATATTCATACAAAAATATGTGTTAAGTAATTAAAAATTTCGCGAAAAGGTCATCAAACGAGATTTTTAAAAAATAATATATTAAAAGTTAAAAGTACAATTATATGTATGCGCATACAACGGCAAATAATAATATTCATAAATTCGAACCTTGAACTTTCCTTAAATTTTTTAAAATCGGATAGAACAAAAAGAACATCTTTAATTCTTTGTTCCACTTCGGGAATTGGAATCGGTTTATCGATATCTTCGTCCAATGGAAATGCAAATATATCGCGGTTGGCTATATTCATTTTAATATTATTCGGATCGCTATAAAAAAGAAAATATCGACTTACTAGTACATTATCTGAAATCGCGTAAATAAATTTTACATATCATCATTTATCCTCAACCGCCATAGGTTGATGGGTAATTTATGCGACTACTTACCTATTCATATTTTTACAATACAAAAACACTACAGTATAAAGTAATGTAGTATTTAGTGGTTTGTTTAACTGTTTTGGAGTCAAATAGAGCGGTTGTAAATATTTTGTGAAATTTTAATTTACAAACTACTATTTTCCCACGTAATGAATAGTGTCGCTCAAAATTTATAGAATTCTTTCACGAGACTATCATATACAGAGAAGAAAAAAATAATAAAAATAATGAAACTAAAAAAAAAGCCAAATATCGTTCAAATAGTGGCACTAAAAATAAACAAAAGAAAAAAAGACAAACTCCATCATTTTTGAAAGTCTAAAACTACATCAAATTAATTATAATATTAATGTTAGAATTTTTTGCGCGTTATGCTCTTGTCGTTTAACTCTGATTCATTCAGATACCGTATTCTAATATATTTACACCTCGTCTCTACTTCGAACTTTTGTACTTATCCACGTTCGATTATTTATGTAACACAAGATCATTTTTTTCTCCATTGTTTCCTGGGTTCTTTTTTAACTGTTCATTGTAGATGTTATTATCGACAACTCGCGCTAATAAATTTAAAAAATTATTTCGACATTATAACTTCTCAAGCATTAACATCGACAAACGACAAAAAATTTTACAATAAATTACTCGTCATTTTCATCGTGTTCAATATTTCCGTCGTTTCCATCTTGTTGTTCGTCTGTATCATCCTGTTCATCATAGGATTCAATTCCGCCATTGTTCGAATGATTATCATCTTCTTCAGATGATTCCATGTCACCTTCAAAGCCATCATTATCTTCATCATCATCATCGTTTATATCGTCCATGGTTCCAACCTAAATAAATTTGACAATTAATAAAATTATCGACGCAGAAATATTGTTGTTCTCACAGATAATGTCTGCATTAGTAACTTCGAGTGCACTGTGTACAATATAAGCAGGCATAAGAACCTGGTTTACGATATTTTAAAAATATTCAGTATATATTTAAAAAAGAATGAATTAAAATATGTTACTTCTATTATAAGTATTGCAACATAGTGTGCACGTAAATGTTTATTGCGCGAATTATAGTAACCTAACTTTGATATTAATAGTCGATTTTGAAGTGATGGCGCGTTGTATATGGGAAATTCACCCGTAAAACGAACAAGCGAGCGAGCCAAAGACTTATACACCTAGGCACATAGACAAGCCTATTCTCATAGTGTAGCCGGGCACTTCCTCTCTTTCCAGCATTTATTAAAATCTTTACTTCATAAAGGATGTATGCGCGACGTACATTTGAGAACGAAAACATTTGAGTCATCGCCAAGTCAAGCATAACGGATAGTACGTTTCTTTTGTTCGTGAAATTTGTACGAAATCGTGAGTTTATTAAATAAATATCTTTTTGGGAAAACGTCTTTAAATTTCACTTCTTCTTTGCATCCCGAGGCACAGATGTCTTTTTTTTTTAAATTAGCATTCCTTGACAAATAAAACGCACACGCTACAATAAACTAAGAAAATAGGCAAAAAGAAAAAAATAAATAAATAGATTTTGAGAAAAACTGAAAAAGTCATACAAATCCCCAGAAACAAACAAGTATATCACTTGGGAATTTTAAATAAAAAAAAAAAAACAATAAAAGAAATATAGACAGAAAATATGACTAAGAGAAAGATTATCAGATCTATGTAAGAACCTAATTATAAAATACCGCCATTAACGGAAAACATAGGAATCTTAAAATTAAAAAATGTGCGTTATTAAAAGTTCTACAAAGGAGATATAAAATAATTTGGTTCAGTCATGTTTCCAAAATTAAGTTTCAATTAAGATTAGGAAACAAACTAAAACAAAAATAAACAAGTACGATACAATGAAATTGAAATAATAATAGTAATGATGATATGAATATAAATTACAAAGTAAAAATTCGGAGAATTAAAAACAGCTAAAAGAAGTGTTAATTCAAACATCAGTTTTATAAATGAGAAAATGTTTCTAAAAAAAAAAAAAAAAAAAAAAAAAATTGGAATGCAATTAAAAATGTCAAAAGTTAAAAAATATTTTTCATAAACCCGAGGAAAGCGATAGTATACAAGAAAATATCATAGTGGTAAACTGAGTAGAACTGAGGAATATTTCAGTAGATTTATAATGAAAACTAAACAGAAATAAATGTTACCGACAATGATCAAAATCTATTTTCTAGTAACAAAGAAATTTGTAGAATATTAACAAAATACTTTAAATAGTTATTGAATAATAAAAACTCAACATTAACTTTCACTTTTGAAGAAGGGCTTACGAATGCGCCTATAAATGAGAAATTTCCAATATAATTAAACCTGTAAAAAACAATAGATATGATAACGAAATTACTGAAAAATTAAAATAATAAATGGCCAAAAATTATTAAAGATATTCAGAAAATAAAAACAATTAACTCAAATTATACAACTATGATTTATTTATTACATAACAGATATGAACAATGCCAGAGGCCCCTCGCTGTTTCTAATTATAAAATACTCTCTAAGGTATTATAAACTTGAGTAGAACAGTTATATTTGCAAATTCGTAAAAAAACAGGGTGGTTTAATAGAGGAGGGCTTGTCAACTTTACTTTTCAAGTGAGTAGTTGAAAAAATTATAAAGGAATAAAGAAAACCTAGAAAATTAGACTGGGGTAAAAATAATAGATTCTTGCATTTGCAGGTCATTTATAATACTAATTAATTTTTTTAATAGCAGACGCTGTATAAATATTACAATATTAGAAATAATTCTAAATAAGTAATAATTATAATTAATGGATAAGATATTATCGCGCGTTACAAAGACAGCCCACTTGTTAGACTTTGCTATTTATACACATATACATCCTTATACTAGTCAACATTTATGATGTCCCTGTTATTTGGGTTTGGGGCGTCTTATATCTTTATCAGTAGGTAAGAGTACTGAGACTTCTAGATTCGGATGATTACAGAGCCTTTTATATTGTAGGTAAACGAAATCAGCGATGACCTCATTAACCCATTTAATTCTTAAATCGACGTGCAGTGAATCGTTTCGTTGAAACCAGCTGGCATTAGTTATTATACAAAGGAGTTTATTTTGGATCATTTGAATAATTAGCTTGTTCGAAGCTTCGGTACAAACCCCTTAGCTGGATTTCAACAGCTGAGTTATTAAGTTTATTAAAAAGAAAAGTAAACTAATATCAAAACTGTAACCCCGTCCGATAAAACAAAAACTGTTGTTGTCAAGTGCCTACAGTCAACAAAATTCAACTATCTAGGAGAAAAAAAAATTAAATGGCAAGATAAATCAAATTAAAACGGCTTTTTGTTTAACCACATAAATATATAATAAGAAATATCTTCCAAAAAATGTCACACTCTACATGACTGTGATCAGACTACCAGCAAAGGATCTAAAAATGAAAAGAAAAAAATTAAATAAACAACTTGGAGTTGTAAAAAAGAAAATATTAAAAAGAACATTAGAAACAGTGAAATAAAATTATAGAAAACGGAGTAACCAGAAAATATACCAACAGGTTGAAACCCAGACTACATTGTAATGACATTGTAAAGAATTGAACCGAAGAAACCCACTAGAAGATAAATTAAAAATAAAGAACACAAGATACATAGAGGATAAAAATGGTATGGAGTAAGTAAATACTTTGCTTGAAAATATAGAGGAACGATTTAAAAAAAAAAAAATTAGGAATTTAAGGGTTTCGCAAAAAAATCAGAATAATTGGCACTTTGTATCGAATAAAGAAAGAAAATAGAGTGAAATGTTTAGAAGTCAGAACCAGTTAATAATGTAATCCTTCAGCGGGTAATTCGTAATAATAATTATTATTATATATATATACGTATATAGATCACCAACCTTGCAGTTATCATCTTGTATTTCCATATCATTATTTTCAACTTCTAATTTCTGTTTCTTCTGATTCGAATTTAATTTCTGTTTAATCCACTTACTTCTATCACCGGTATATGTTTCCATTAATTCCGCTTTTATTTTTGAACTAGGTTCGCAAAGCGTATTGATTTTCTCTGTAAAAGTTATTTAGAATTCATTTATTACATAACCATAAAGTACACATTTTGTAATTATATTAGAGACCTTGTTATAACTTAATGTTATTTATCAACCTGTATTTATTATAATTTTGAAAATTCATTTATCGTTTACGCATCTTTAAGAAATAAAATTATTGCCGTCCGTGAACTTGGTTTGGAATTGCTTAATACGCAAAGGAAGTTATTAACAATAATATATGTGCTAGAACGGTTAACGTTGCAAGGAACTGAATGTATCCAATATTTCCAAACAAAAACCAAAAAGACGTATCAATTATCAACAATATAGGTTAATGAAAAAGAACTAAACAAAAATTTATGTTTCAAAAAATAATACTTGAGGGAAGAAAGTAATTATACATTGCTCTGTGAATAATTGATAATTTTAAAAATAAAAACAAATCATTCATTCTTATATATTCCGAGACATGATTTCTAAGTGCTCAAAAATAAGATGAATAATTTTTTGTTTCAAAATTTAACTGAGGTTTTTATAAAATACTTGTGTCGTCGTAAACAATCATATTTCAAGCATTTTCCTCTGTACTATTTGCATCTCCGAAATTTAATCTCGTAAATCCGTGACAACTTCTATATAAAGGCGAAATATATTTTTCTAGTGTTTACAATTCACTTTTCTAAACAAACAGAAAAACAAATACACAAGGACGCCGGTTTCAAAAATAATAATGGGATCACCAAAAAGGATTTACAAGCAACACAGTAATACAATTTTTTTATACGCTAAATATTATTCATTTACGTTTCGGTTCTATTTCTTGCTGGAACTTCAATGCCATTTGTGTTTCTTTCATCGCTTTACGTTTTTCTTTTAATTCTTCCTTCTTTTTTACACGTTTCGCGGCTCTCTGTTTCTGTCGATGACTTTGTTTCTTTTCTATAAACATTTCATAAGATAATTTAATAATTTAAATTATACGTATGCATTGCATCTTATATAAAAAGTATGAAATATTACCTTCCGCCTTTTCATTTTGCAATACGCGTTTTGGAAATGCCGGATCACCCTGCCTTTTATCTTTTCGACTTTTGCGTCGCTTTGGATGTTCCGGATCGTTAAATTTGGCTTTTCGACCCATTATTTAACATACAAAATTATTTGTTTTCAAAGGAGAAATATTTACTAAAATTTAAACAATATCCTTATACTCAACTACCAATAAAAAATTGAAAACACAATACTAAATTATTTGGCTACTAACTCTCCACGTGATTGTATGAATTTGAACAGCATTGAAGGTTTTCTATAACTATCGCAAAATGTTTTTAAAAATATTTAATTACATTATGTTACTAAACAAAAAAGCAACTGAAAATTAACGTTTAGTATATTTTTTAAAATAAAATATATTTTGGTATTTAAAAATGAAGGAAACCATTCCGTCAGGAAAGTTCAATAAAAAATAACCATCAATAAGTAATGTTTATAGAAATGTTTCCCACTATATGAACATCAGAAAAAAATACGTAATTAATAAATTACAATTATATACATAATTAAATTGCTTTCTTAAACATTTACTCGCACTAAAGCTTCGAAGAAATCTTCAAAGCGCTTGCCGGTTGTAATTTTTTCATACGGTGTGTGGAGTAGTGTTCCGTTTTGATTTCATTATTTGTGTTTTTATAATAATATTGCACGCCTGCTTGAAAAAATGACATTCAATATTTTTTGTCGTAAGTTTATTAGTTACATGTTTAAAAAAAATGTCGTTAAATGTGGAATAAAGCTGTAACATAGATCTTTAGTAATAGAATAGCGTAATTCGTAACAAATTTTCTAAATATTTATATTAGAAAACTTCCCTAACGTAAAATGTGACGAGTATGTTATATAAGCGTAATCATCAAATTTAAGGCAATGTTAATTGCTTGTAATTGCAGATTTACGTTGTAGCAAATTAAGTGGAACAAACGTTGCGAAACACGCCAGAACAATGAAATGTATGCTTTCGACAGTTTCAGCACCTTTAGAACAGGATAAAATAAACGAATATAAAGGTTAGTAATATATATTTGTACGGTATTTTTAATACAACTGTTTTATCGTTTCTTCAACATTTAAACAGTATAAATGAAACGGTTTTTTTTTAACTAGATGCTAATGTACCAGCCAATAACAGTCCATTAAGATGTCCGGATTACTTTAACGTACGCAGTTTATTTACGATAAAAGATTTATTCGATGCAAGAGTTCATTTTGGTCATAAAGAAGGTTCTTTAGATGATCGAATGCGTCCATTCATTTTTGGAACGCGATTAGGTCATTTAATTTTCGATTTGGAACAAACGGCTGAATTTTTACGAATGGCGTTAAATTTTACAGCGCACGTAGCATATAGAGGCGGCATTATTCTGTTTGTAAGTAATTATCATCAGCATTGTTATGTTATCGAAACAACTGCTAAAGAATGTGGTGAATACGCTCATACGAGATATTGGAGGACGGATATGTTTACAAATTCTACACTAGAATATAAAGCCCAAATTAGACTACCTGATTTATGTATAATTCTTAACACATTGAACGATGTTTTACACGAACATCCTTTAGTGATGGAAGCGGCAAAAATGACGATACCAGTTGTCGGAGTAGTGGACAGCAACTGCAACCCAAATCTAATAACTTATCCTATTCCGGGAAATGATGATAGCTTGTGCGCGATAGAGCTATATTGTGACGTCCTGAAACGAGCAATTTTGAAGGGAAAAGAAGAACGACGTAAAGTTTTAGAAGCATAATTTTATTTCCGTTTACTTTTATATTATAATAAAAATTTATAAATACCGGATAAATTTTAATTCGTAGACATAACTTATGAACAATCACTTTCAGTTAAATGGTTTTTAATTTTTTACTGATAATTAATTTATTCAAATAATAATCCGCTTAAAGGTATATTTCGGGGCATCTTGAATCTAACAAACGAATTTTTATAACTTTGTTACGTCTTCTTGCAGAAGACTAGGCGTCAAAATTAATCGTCTTATATTTTACTGTATGTAATTACGTTTATTACTTCATACGTCTTATTCATTCCAATATTAGTCATTATGTGCTTCAATCTTTTCTTTCATCTTGTTGCCTTTTCGAGCGCTTTGCTAACATAAAAGTTTCCTCTAATAATTTGTGCATTTCCTCTTTTTTCCTTAATATCTATAACGATAATCAATTTGTCTACGTTACACGTTCAGATACAAAAAATGTGCCGATATTCTCTCTTCTCATTTCTTTATTCTTATTAGCAATCGCATTATATAAGGTGCTGGTTCTCTTTGTCTGATTGTTACTTTGATCTATCGTCATCTTTAATTCGATAATGTAATCAAGCCATTCGTGAAAGATTTTTTCGTGGACAAAGAGATAATTTCAATGTTTATGTTCACTACATCATTGTTTCCTTTACTTTTATGCTACATCATCGTGAATTTTCTTCTTGTATGTCCTTCTCTGTTGGTTTTTTTCTTTCGAAATTCTGATTTCCTTGCACTTTTTTTCGTACACTTGTGTTTTGTTTCTGTACGTTAACGTATTATTATTATTAGCTTATTCATCTGTCGATAATATGTTTATTTTATCGCAGTTAAGTGAACACCATTTAATTTCGTTGTATTAGCTATATGGAAACGCGTACGAATAGATTGAATTATTTTTTACTATCATTACATTATCTAAGTTTTCCGTTCATTTTATCATAACCGCTCCAATTCTTGATACGCGCTGGCCACTTTTTTAAATACTGTTTCAGACATAAAAAAATATAATTCGAACCATGCGTAGTGTAGAGTAATACTTCATTAATAGGGGAGTTTAGTGGATCAGATATAAAGGTAACTGACACGAAATCATTTTATAAATAATTACTGTGTCAAAGTCGCATCAAACGGTTTAATCGCGTCAAATAGAACCATACCGGTATATTTGTTGTTGTTACTGATAAATTCTGTGATTCAAGCAACCCGTTGTGTGGTGGAATATCCAAGATGCAATTCAAATTACGTCTTAGGTATAATGGTTATCAGAATGACATTTTAATTTATTTAATATAGCTTTCCCCGTAACTTTACTTAGATTACTAAGTAAACTAACCGGACAAATATTAGTTATTGATGATTTGTGTGGTTTTCCAATTCCGAGAAAAATTACAAAATTTAAACATCCCATTAATTATAGTAAATTCAATTTTTAAACTGGAAGCATTTTATCAGAATTGTAGGAATGTTATCGTGACCTACTGATAACTTAGTTTTCAATATTAGAAATACTTTGTTAGCTGTAGTATTAAACGACTGCGTAAGTACGTAAATAGTAACAGTAGTCCCAACTTCATTTATTTGGTAGACGCCAGATATAAATTTTTACCACATTATTGTCTACGGTGCTTACAGACTTTCAACAGTCTATGTTTGGCAGTAATTTTAGAAAGAAGTACATTAAAATGATCGTTTTTATTGTTACAATAGTTCTTTTCAGCAATATAACGTTTTAGAACGATTTCGAAAATTATAGCTTAAATTACGTCACGTTTAAATCCGGTAATTAATTTGTTTTTTAATGAAAAGACTAGACAATCCTAAGAAAATTTAATTTCTTCCGTTAACTACGACAATATCTTCATCATCATCGTGGTAATGTTAGTTATCGTAACTTCTGTCATTGTTTTTTCCAATTGTAAAGGTCGGTTAATCGTTTTAAAATAATTGTCTTTTAAAGCTTACGCATAATCTATTTTATATGAAATTCGAATTATGATTTCCTTACTGTCATAATCTGACATTTTTTTACGATTTGCTCGGATTGCTGAACACTGTGGTATATCTAATATATGTCACAGCCTTCAAATAGTGTCGCGCTCTTAACATATACATTCCGGCAACCTTTCTGCTTTTATTCAATTCACTCATACAGAAAGTCAACCTCATATAGTTCATATTTCAAGTCGAAATAATCTTCGAGATCTGTACATGCGTAATTCTATATAGTTTCATCTTTTCATTACTACTATATGCGGGTTACGATTTGTAAAATATTATCTGTATCCCAATACAACCCTTATAAATTCACCATTTTGTCCTTATCTTTCCCGATGAGGATAAAATAACGAATGGAGATCGTATATTTGTGGAATGCTTTTACTGCAGCTCTTTCTTATATGATTAACATATTTCTTTTCATATTCTATTTTGTGTGAAAATCTCACACCTTCTTATATAGTTTAACAAAATCGTGTATATTTACACCAGTCTATTACGTCGGCTAATATTTGTGTTGTAACATTTTTGACATTCCGATTAGATGATGTGGCGTAGGGCGAATATTACAACTCTGTCACATATAAGATTTTTCGAAAAATATATAAAATAGCGAATATTTTTTTTTTTAAATTTTACTCAACATGTATTTGCAATTTTTCTAAAAATTAAAAAGTAGTATATTTAATTATTTTCTCTAAACTTTATATATTGACAACGAAAGTACGAAACATTTACATGAGCTTTTTAAATATTTTACAATTATTATACTTCGTTTATATTAACTTAGTGATTTCTGTAATGTCGAAGTTTAATGCAGACATATATTTTTGGCTATATTATATGTCATTTCCAAAGATGGAGAACATGTGAAGAAATATGTATTTAGAATGGTGACGCGAAAGAGAGAACATGTATTTATTATATATATATATATATATATAATTATGAATAGAGATGTACACTCAATGTACTGTATACATTTTTGATAAAATATCTCAATGTCTATAAATATAAACATACATAAAAATAAATTTATTGAAAATAATTATTTATTAAAGATATAAACTACTGAAAATAATAACAATAAAAACGAGACTAATCATATATATATATATATATATATAAGATGTATAATAAACGAAAATTATATTTATAAGTAGTAAACCATTTTTTAAATTAATAAAAACTAAAATAATAAGTAAAAACAAATTTGATCGAAATAAATAACGATTTGAATTATTTTATTCAAGAAAACAACGTGAAAGTCGAAATTGCGAATTTTCTTACAAAATATCGGAATCAGCTTTCTGCCACAGTAACTCTGCTATCTCTAATTTTTTGCACAATTCTCGTTCCAACCCGTTTATAAAGCCTAAATTAATAAGAACAATAAAAACAAATATTTACCATAAATATATTTTAATATTAATAACTAATTATGATAAGAAAACAGCAGTTGAAAATGAACAAGTAAAATTCTTGAAAAAAAAAATCAAAATCTTTTATTTTTCCCGTTTTGTTGTAAATGTTACATTGCTTTACATTACTGACGCTATTTGTATTTGTTTGGTTTATCTTATTAAATTCGCGCGATTTCAAAAAGTAAAACTATTACGTCACACACTTTAAATGAATTCGCCTTTGGCATTATATATATATATATATATATATATATATATATATATATATATATATATAAAATATATATATATATATAATGCTAATCATATATATGTATATATATAATGCTAATTATATATATGTATATATATAATGCTAATTATATATATGTATATATATAATGCTAATTATATATATGTATATATATAATGCTAATTATATATATGTATATATATAATGCTAATTATATATATGTATATATATAATACTACATTACGGACCTGCACTATGCTAACGACTGTGTTATTGCTACGCACAATTTAAAAGACGTAGAAAACATTATTTTTATTTCAACTCGGTATATGAAGGATTAGGGCTGAAGATTAATGTAGATAAAACAAAAAATTTCATCATAGTCCTCTACTACACATAACCAAGATGATACTCCTTTGAAATTAAACTCCATATCTATAGAACGAGTTCAGTATTTTCCATATCTGGAAAGTTATGTATCGTCTACAGAAAAAATTGACGAAGAAATTAATTATAGATGTCAGCATTAGCAGCAATTGCTAAATTAAGCAAGCGTGTTTTTAATAACAAGCATTTAAAACTTTCGACTCCAAATCTTCTGCATGGAAGGAAAACATGGATGTTATATAGGAGAAGGAGATAAAACATCTGGAACGCTTTCATCAACGACGCATATTAAAAATAAAATAGGATGATTTTATATCAAATTGTGACGTCATCCGCCGTAGTAGACTCCATAGAATAATTACTGGCTGCAATACAGCTCCCCTGGATAAGTAATGTATTAAGTATGGAGGACAACAGATTATCGAAAAGAATACTTACGAAGAATTAATTCAATGCAAACGAAAATAAGCAAAACCACGCGGGAGATACAAAAAATAAAATATTTGAACTAGTAAAGTTAATGGAAATTAAAAGTAACTTAGAGCAGCTGGCAATAAACAGACTACAATGCGGAATAACAAGCTGCGTCAGAAACTGCGAGGTCATAGTCGAAAACCGAAAGAAACAGACAAAAGTAAAAGTTTCAAAAATGTCCGCACCTTGCAGCTGCACTATTTGTGGTCGTATTTGTCAAGCGCGTATTGGTCTGATCTCACACCATCGTACTCATTCCCTCCTAACTTTTTCTGTTTTTACATATCTATACCCAGCGACTACATTTAAGAAAATAAAGTATACATCTTCACGCGATTCACTTCGAAATAAACTGGCAACTATCTAGAAATAATGTCCTGCACATCAAATCAATCGATTTACGTATAATTGTTTCAATTTAATACTTTTCAAGTCATTTGACTTTACAATAGACATAAATTTGGAACGTCTACAAAATATTAAATCGACAATGCAAGCGCCTAATTTCCCTGAAACAACCGAATAAAACTTACCACATACTAAAAGTAGGGAAATAAACGCTCATATACGTAACCAGCAAAACGTGAAACTGCGCTATCCAAGCTTCCTCGATATTATTAGCGATAGCGATAGCGCTGAGATAAGCGCATCGTTCGGTATTCATGCGACTGTCTTTTGATTCGTGCGTTTGACCAAATGTCTATAGAAAGAAACATTATAAATGCAAAAATAAAAAATACAAAATGTAAATTAATGTAATTATTTACGAAAATCCTATTACATCTATAAAAAAATTATTTTTGGTTTAATTACATATTACGCTGTTGTAATGGTGAAATTGATAAATGGATTAATTTTGTTCTGTATTAATCTTATCGTTCAGTTTGGAATACCCTGACATAAAATCTAACCTACGTACGAATATGTACATTTGAAATCTACTATGATTATCAACATAATTCATTTCCTTGATGTTGTGTGCACATCACACAAATACACACAGAGACACATAGTGATATGTTAAAGAACCATTATGTGACAACGTTTGTGTTCTGAAATTTAAGACGAAGTACGTGGAAAGTAAACTTTGGGAAATTTTGAGCGATTGGGGTTGTTCGTGGAATATTAGATTTGTTTTATTGAAGTGTCTTATGGTTTTGTAGTTTGGACATTTGAAAATAAATAATATGTTCTACAGTTTTTCTCAACCCGCGGATGCATTTATCATCTTTCCTTAAGCCAAAACGACAATAGTACTTGGAAATTTTCCGATGGGCTGTTAATAGTTGGATGGTATAAAAATGTGGTGAAAATTTAAAGTTCTGTTTATCTAAAAAGTTAGGGATCATTTCAAAAGTGTGGCGCCCAACTGTATCTTTTTCTAATTTGGATTGCCAAATTGTAGTACTGTAGTAATTTTTTAAAGCAGTTTTTAATTCGTTCGTTATAGGATGCTACAGGGGCTAAGGAAACGATTTGTATTGGCAATAAATAGCTTACTTCTTGATTTAGATTTTCATTAACAAACTGAAATTCATAATTCATTATTGCAAATATAACAGCTCTGCTTTTCATTGGTAAGTCGAGTGGTAGTACACCACAAATAGCGATTAACGCACTATGAGATAGTTTTATATCTTCTGCATGCGTTAATTAGGAATTTCCTTTGTAACGAAATTATCTTTTCTGTGGAAATTGTTATCGTTAACCGTTGGATCTACACGGAACAGCAGTAACATGCAGTGTTTTCAACTAGCGATTTACATATTATCATTGTGTAATTAAAATCGAATCCGCAAGTGTTCTGACATGCTATTGGCAATTGTGATATTACCCATGCATTTTTGATATCATATTACCTAAGTGAGAGTTAAAAGTGAGTTTGTTGTCAATTATAACTCCTAAATATTTAAAATATTCAACTTTAAGTTGAGAGACTTGATATACGACTTTTATAGTGTTTCTCTTAAGTTTTGATGACTTCGTGAAAAGTGAAGTGAAACATTTATGGACGGATACCTATAGATTAACGTCATTTAACCATATTTCTAGCTTATCTAATGTTTCATTTGCAACATGTTCCAGTTCAACTTTATAATCTCCCTTTATGATGAATAATAAATCGTCAGCGTAAGCACACAAATAAACATTATTATTATATTGTAGTTTCAGGGCCCCATTAAATAAAATGTTCCAAAGTAGCGGACCTAACACACTACCTTGCGATCAGCTCATATCGTTGATTTTTATACACTTTTATCACCTATTTTTAATGTAATTCGTCTGTCATTAAGATAGTGGTATAGTGTGTATTGTAAAATTTTGTCTTCGCCTAGTGATATTTTTAAGTTGTGGAAAAAAGCAGGATAAAGCATAATAACAGGTCACCTAATGATCGGTTCAAAATAAATAGAAAACTTAAGATAAAATCACTCTAGCAAGTGTATATGGAAATTAATAAGCGCGATTTAGGAGATATACTTGTTATTTTTTACTTTACGTTTTTTAGACGAAATAATATACTATAAATAAAATCTATAATGTACGTGTGTAAATATTTAGTTCTGGTCGTGTAACATACCCTTGACACGAAGCGGATTTCGAGTTATCATTTACAATTTTATAAATGTTCGTGTATATGTGTGCACAAATATGAAACATTTTTAAAAAAATATTTTACCAGATAAGATGCTCAATATCTATAAGTTTTGGATATTTATAAAAAAACTTATTATAACTCTTTTTCAACTACTCATTTAAACATGTTTCATTATATATATATGTGCGTATGTGTGAAAGAGAGATTAGCACACTTACTTCGCCTGATTTCGATGTAAAACTGGAGCTTAATATATTTGAAAATACTGGTCCCGGGCACAAAATAGTTACATTTATATTACGACCTACCTTTTCACGTAATAAAGAACCAAAATATCCCTACAATCGAATAAAAAACAAATTAATATGAGTATACCGATGTTTTCAAGCGATATATACATTTTGTAAAATAAACCGTTTACTTGTATACGAATCATGCTGATTCAGAATTGTAATACATTTATTAACAAATAACTGTTGCAAATCTAAATACGTAGTAATTAAAATTTATACTTACATGCAAAGCGAACTTTGATGCACTGTACGATGGAGAAAATGGTGCAGGTATGATACCGGCAACACTGGACGTTACAACTATGTGTCCTTGACTTCGCTCCAAAAAATATTTTACCGCTATTTTAGATAAGGAAATTGCAGAAAAAAAGTTTAAATCAAATAACTGACGATCTACTTGCGTATCAATTAATTCCCAAATTGCTCTTTGCGATCTTCCGGCATTATTTATAAGAATGTCCAACTATAACGTCACAAAATTTTATATATACATTATATATATATATATATATATATATATATATATTCCTAAATTCATTAGCAAAGGTATTTTCCATTATATTCTTATCTAATTTCATACACCACTTCTTTTGGAAGGATTAACAAATAAAGTGAAAAAGGAATCCAAGATAAAACAGTAAAAAATTGCACTTTTGAAAACAAAAAATATTGATTTAAATAGTTCTGCATACAAAATGAATGTAAAGAATAAACGCATCGGATTATTTACAGAATATACTTAACACTTTAACAGATATAACTGTATATATATAATGCAAAATATAATTAAATAAGAACATGACTTTTGTGTGTAAATAATTAAATAAAAACCCTAATGGCCCGAATAATGATTATACAAATGAATTAGTATATTGAATCTATCAAATAAGTGTGCATAAAGTCGCAGAAATATAATGTATATGGATGGTAAACTAAAAGTTAAAAATATAGTTTATGTTAAGTATGTTTAAGGCACACGTATGCTTGTATTTCTTGTACCTATACTATAGTGACTGAAGTCGTAGTTTATGATGTCCCTTAGAATTTCCGAATAATTTTAAGCACGGTTTTAAAGATTTTTTGTATATGTAGTAAATGAAGAATATCGTGCATAGTAGATACTTTAACATACCTAGGTTTATTGAATATGATGTGAAGGCAGTAATTTTGTATTTGTTGCAAATTGTTTATATTACTTTTGCATACCGAGCAACAAATAGAGGTAACATAAAGTAAGCGTGCAAGTATGACTATTTTATAAATGAATGCCTTATTTTTGACCAATCTATATTGAATATAGGAAAGAGTCCAGACAATTGTAATGTTCTGTAATTACTATAATTTTAACAACCGAAGGAATCAGATATGAAGGCAAAATCTTTAGTTTCAATTCAAAAATTCGAAAATGCGGTATAAAACTGGCATTATGATAAATATCAAATACAAAAAAAAAAAAAAAAAAAAACGAAACCAGTTTCTAAAAGATAATTATAAAAACAATGTTTACTGTAATAATTGATTGAACGGTTATATTATAGTAGTTACACATTTAAAAATCAAGCAATTTATCGATTTATGTTTAAACATAATTTTGCAGAAGCTGGTTGATTTATAAAACCCAGGTTTAAAACTACACATAAAAAAATGATTAGAGAAAAATTTAAGCAAGGACTGAGGTTAATAAACTATGGAAATCTAATAATTTTAATTTAAAAAACAAGAGGTATAATTTTAAGGAAAATATTACAAACGCTGGATAATAGAATGCGAATTGAACTAATCATAAACAATCATGACTAATTCCAAAATTTGTAATAGTTTGCACGAAGATAAATATTCCGAGTACTTTTAAAAAATTATACCCCAGAATGAAAATAAGTTATCAAAAACTCGTAATAAACAAAACAGAAAATCAGAATTTCTAAAATATATCGATCGGAAAAGAAGAAGAAATGGTCAATACTAATAAAAGAGTTAAATTTTAAAAATGAACTTATTAAGTAGATTATGAAATGATGAACATTAAAAATATTCATATATTAAACCGACTTTAGATATAATCTTAACAAAAGGAAGTTCATATATCCAAAAGATTTAATATCGCTAAAATATTCAGCAAGCCAACAATTATCAAACTTGAGCATCGTATATAAATTAATTGAGAAAAATCGTACAATTTAATACATAAGGTCATTAACAAGACAATATCAACTGAACAATCTAGACGGTAGAAATGAAAATAATACTTCTAATCTGGATCGAATATCAACTTAATAATGAGATAGGAAAAGAATTCGTGACACAGTAAAATTCTCGTGCCCGCGCTAAAGAAACATTTTAATTTCCAAACCGTGTAAGAAAATGAACAAAAAACATCACGAAACATAGCCATACAATGTAACTCGATAATTACAATCTTCAAACTATGTACTCTAAACGTACTTCCGACTATTATCTATGCTGATAATTGGAACATCAGGAATACAATATTAATACAGTACAGATTCTTCTTCTAACTTATTAAACTGACAAACATAGTAGTGAATGTTGGAAAAGCTAATACTCTTCATTTTAACACACATTACAGTAACAAGAAAAAATAAGTAGAAACAAAACAGACAACATAGGGATCTCATACCAGACTTGCCATCAGCTTACTTTACAATATGTCTTAATAGTAGTTAGTAAATTTAATTTAATCTAAACCATCAATAAAGTAAACTAGCAGATAGCCCTCAACTTTGTACAATACCCTCCTATCGCATACGTGAGAAATATATATGCAAAAGAAAATAGTATTTAAAATACTTCAAATAGACAATCTCCCTGTGAACTTTGATATACGTACCAAAATGACTATAATCCAGAAAATTATCTTTCTTCACATTCATTAACAAAGACACCAAAGTTGAACATAAAAGAAATAATGCAGATTACCACAATATTAGATTGAAATAGAAATGAAAAGGACGTGATCTATCAATAAAACGATAGTCGCAAGTCAACATACTATAAACATATAGAGAATACTCGTAACAACTGCCAAAATTTAGCATTAGATGGTTGACTTAAGGAATTAAACTTCTTGAAGGCTACGAAACGTGTATGTAGGTAATGGATTTCTCTAATAAAGTATCATTTCAATATATTTCTTATATGCAGCTGCTGTTTTATTGTTACTATATTGTGATAAAGTAAAATATATACTTTAATAAGATTATAAAGTACGCAATATTGTGAGTAAAACAAAGAAAAATAACCAGTAATTGTAGTATGCGCTCGAAATTAGTAAATAACAACATACTAAGAATAAAACAACGGCTCGAATACAAGAAATACAGTAAAATGTTACTATATAAATCTATGAAGAATGATCAATAGTTGGAACTAATAAAAATAAAAATTATAACGAAATAATTGTTGTACAAAAATGATAAAATGTATGTTACGGAGGCTATTAAATGAAATAGCGATTAAAGTTACAGAAAAAGCACGAGAACAATATAAATTTAATATTAGCAAATTTTATTTGTATTTGATTTCTTTGACCATATTTATATTTCTTCACATTATTTTTAATACAATAAAAAATGATTCTCGAAGATTATTTTTACAAATTTGACATCCATCTATATATCTTCATATATATATATATTTAACAATATGACCCAGTATTAAGTAAACGACGAATCATTTTTCGCTTTGGCGTAAATTTGTAATAATTCCCTACTACAAATACACTATAAATAAAAAAATTATACATAGGGATGCACATAAAATTCATCAAATATGTTACATATTTACAAATTATAACAGAATTATTTCACCTGTCCGAAGTGATGTACAACTTTGTCAAATGCAAACTGATGTCTACTTAAATCTGTTATATCCATAGGTAGGATCAACACATTTTCAGGAGTTAACTTACCTTCTTCTGCAATTATAAATAATACAGTGAAATTATTTAAATTTAAAAACAAAAACTTTAAACCATTTTAAAATCTAACACTAACCAATGCAGATTAATTTAACTCTTTCCAATTCTGTTTGATTTCTTGCAGTGAGAACCAGTTTAGCACCATATCTAGCTAAAACACGAGCAAGATATTCCCCAATACCACTCGATGCTCCTGTAATCCAGATAACTTTTCCTCTGAATTTTTCTGTAACACCATATGTCAATCTTTATTATATGCTAAAATTTACGATATAAAACATTATATTAAATATGCTAAAACAGTCCGTATCTGGAACTCCAGATTACGTACATAATTTGTTATGTGTGATATGGTAGATAAAAAACACAATTAATTGAGTTATCCGGTACAAAAACACTTGTATATAACATATAAAAGAAATTATAACTTCTAACATTGTCATTCAATGAGTTTATTTATTTCTGTTTATATATATCTACTATCTATTAATAGTTATTAATACTTATATGTCGGACAATAGAAATATTACTAAATCAAACAGCTCACCCAATTTTTTCTTTCCAAAGATGGTAGCAAAACGCAGTTTTACATCACAATCGCCGGTGACAATAATAAGAGAATAAATCAAATAATATAATAGAAAACCGATACCTATTAAAGAAAAGAGACTCATATTTGTGTTTAAAATAAGTTAGAAAATTAAACAAAATACAAGAAAATTAAAGAAACCTTTTAAACATTTTCCGTGAACGTCATAATTTTAAAAGGCTGGCGATTGAATTTTTAATTACATTACAACGTAAACTAACCAGTCCTCATATATTGTTTACGCATACTATTGACCGATTGATTACGACTTACCTTCAACCTTGTCATCGAAACAGGTTCAAGGGAAAATATAACTGTAAACTGCACTCACGTCTTATATGACTGTTCCGCAATTATGAAGTAAACTCGTTTTTCTACATATGCCGGTATGCCGAAAACCAATGTGCAACAATGAGCAAGGTTTCGGTTTACATTGTTTACAATTAAAGCACGCTGTAAACGATCAAACAATTTAGGTCTACTTTGTCAAATAAAAACCGCGTTTGATCTGTTTGAAAAAAAAATTTTGACGATTTGTTTGACAAACAAGTTTGTAGGTCTGCGCGTTTGTTTGACAAAAATCAGTATCTTTTATCATTTTTAATATGATGGACGTTTCAGCGCAAAATATGAATAAAAAAAAATGTATTAGAATTTATATCACTATACAGAGAATTTCCACAATTATGGAAATTAAAAACATGAAGACTATAATAGAATAAGAGACAAAAAAGTACTAGTATAACAGAGGAGGAAGTTGAAAAAAAAGTTATACTTCGCACCACATATAAACATGAAAGTAACAAAATAAGTAAATCAGAACTTTCTGACTGTTCGACGGAAGATTTATATGTATCTACGCTGTGGTATTTCAAATAATTACATTTTTTAGAAGATCAAGTTGATGAAATTGGAATCAGTTCAATTCAAAATCAGGTATAAGCACTATGATATTAATATCTATAATTTTTTTTTGTGTGTGTACCAATCTATATGAAGATTATAAACACAACTGCGAGAAAAAAAAATAGAGAAAAATATCAGATAAACAACATATCCCAATGGATAATGTTGTTTTAGAGTATTTTCAGTACTGGTTTTGTTGAAAATGTATAATTATAATTTTCAAAATCAACATTTTTATAAACAGCCAACGCTTTCTTTTCTTTTTCTTAATACACAGTGCTAGAGTTAATACAAGAAAAGCTTTGTCCCTATTTGTGGTTATTTACTTGTTTAAATATTAACAGTGAACAGCCAAGGGTTGTTTGAAGATTGTACACATAATAAATGCGATCAAAAATGATAGTTTCACAAATACAGAAGACTATACGTCTGTGTACTTATTTGTTAAACTTGTTTAACAAGTTTGATCGTTTTCACGGCCTTTAAGGTTACAGTCATTGACATAGAGAATTTAAGAATAAATCATACTTCTAACATTAATCTCAGATTAGGTAAAATTAAATTACTGCTTTTTCTGAAGTTAAGAAATAATTTATAATCAATTTCGTACCAAAATAGACAACCTTATTTTTATCCATAAATTATAAGATGGATATTTGTGTATATATCTTATCTTATAACCTGACTCTTAAATTTATTGATATAGTTATAGATAGACTGACCGATGGAACATGTAACTACACGACTACACCAATTGATCATGAAAAATTAAAGCATGCAGTGATACCGTTCAAAAGATGTGTTATCAGCAAAGTGAAAGGTAAGTAAATAATATAAACCTGGTAATATAAAGCTAAGCTGATTAAATTTAGAAAGTTAATAAATTGACACCCTATGCTCTATGAAAATTAATTATGAAATATAGGGAATATTTTTAACAATTTATTAGAAACAAAGAGTTGAAAGAATTTACAACTTCATACAAAAAAGTTGCAGGTATTATCACAAATTCTCTAAATTCGATAAAGTTATTAATGTCTTACCATGATTGGGGAAGGTTTGGTATTTATATTTTTCTGTTAGGTATCATCTGTGATTTTATTTACAGAAATTGTAACAATTTTGTTTTTAAAGTCATTGTTCCGTAACTATTTTCTGTTTTTTTTTTTTTTTTTTTTTTTAATCCTCTTCTTATCAGGTACTGACAATTTTATGTCATCAACCGGATGTTGTCTCTTGAGAACGCACTTGACTTCTTGAGAATATGCCCATTAGCAAGGTCTCAATTTATTTTGAAATGGCTATAGGCTATATCCAATCCATCATCGTTCTTCTTTTCAATCTTTTGACCTTTGTTGGTTTCTTCAACAAATTATCTGCTAGTGGGTTTGTGTGGTACTGTAGTCTCCATATATGTTTTTGAATCGCTTCTTGAATTACCTCGTCTATGTACTTTATATTTAGATCTACATGTAGCGTACGGTTTGAGACGTACCACGGTGCTCCTACTATAGCACGTAATACCCTGTTTTGATACGTCTGAATTTTGTTAACTTTGCTTTTGGACGCACAGCCCCACAGCTCCACTGCGTATAGCCATACAGGTTTTAATACTACGTTGTACAGTAGTAATTTGTTTATAGTATGAAGTTGTGAATGTGGACCAAACAACCAGTACAGCTGTTTAGTTTTTATATTCAACTCCGTTTTCTTTGCTCTAATATGCTGAGCCCATGTTAAAGTTTGGTCTAGGTGAACTCCTAGATATTTTACCGCTCGACTTTGTTCAATTTTCCTACCTTTGATAAAGATTTTATATCTGTTGCGAACAATTCTCCTTTTAGTAAATATAATGTGGGTACTCTTGGACTCGTTTATTGTCAATTTCCATTTGCTCGATCAATTTTCAATTTCATTGACTGCACTTTGCATGATATTTGCGGAAGCTTATGTGAGGCCATTATTGCCGTGTCATCAGCAAATGTTGCTAGACTCGCATTCCTTGATACCGGTATGTCATAAGTGAATATCGAGTACAACAAGGGACCAAGCGCGCTTCCTTGAGGTACGCCCGATTTAATTTTTTGAATTTGAGATTGTTCATTATTTACTATGACTCGAAAGTATCTTTCGTCTAGATAGGATTTTATAATATTATATTGTACTGGCAGGACCCTTTTACATTTGTATAGTAGACCAGTGTGCCAGACTTTATCGAACGCTTGTTGAATATCTAGAAAGGCCGCTGAGCAGACCTCCTTCTCCTCAAAAGCTGTTTCGATTTGATTAACGAGCCTGTGGACTTGCTGGACTGTTGAGTGGCCAGTTCTAAATCCAAATTGGTGGTTGGAGATTATTTTGTTTTCATCAATGAATTTTTGAATTCTTTTCTTTAAGAGTTTTTCAAATAGTTTAGCCAAAGTTGATAAGAGTGATATAGGCCGATAGGATGACAGTTTTTCAGGGGGCTTTCCTGGTATCATAATCACATTTGCGAACTTCCATAATAACGGAACGTATTGTATTCGCATAATTGCATTGAAGATATAAGTTAGCTTCATTAATGCTTTTTGCGGAAGTTCTTTCAGAATTTGACCCGTTATGAGATCATATCCTGGCGCTTTATTTTTATTCAACTTCATTATTTCCTCTTTTATTTCTTTCGGTGAAAACATCTTTATTTTAGTATCAGATTTACTTGGTTCCTGTTTTAAATAATTTTGGATATCATCCTCAATGGCAGATTTAGTTCTTTCTGTTTGAAAAGTGTTGGACAGATGTACTCCAAACAACTCTGCTTTGGTAGCATCATCTGTAACCCAATCTCCTTTTTCACTTTTTAGTGGGTTATTTCTAGGTTCTGGCTTGTTACAGTAGCGAACCGCTTTCCATAATGAATAATTACTTTCCTTTGATGTTGTTAAATTAGAAACAAATTCATTGAAGGATGTGTTCTTAAATTTTTGTAGAAGATCTTTGAGTTTTCTAGTTTGTCTGTTTAATACCGTCTTGTCAGCTGGACTTCTTGACTGCATCCAGCGTTTTCTCAACCGTCTTTTGATTGCCACTTGTTTTTTTATATAATCCGGAAAAACCTGGGTTTGTAATGGTTTTTGAGTTGGTGATGGGGTACTTCTGCAGACTGCTTGTACCATTTGAGTATAGAATAGGTTAACACTATCGTCCAGTTCTGTCTCTGTTTTCAATCTGACTGATAGATTTATATTTTCATCTAGTAGATTTCTGAATGTGTCCCATTTTGTATTTCTGATGCTTAGTGCTACTTTATGTTCCTTCAGCCATACCTGTTCATTTATTGATAATGTAACGATTTTGCATTTGTTCACTAGCGTCATTATTATCATTATCACTTTCGTTGGTCGAAAATTCAGGTATATTATATTTAACTGGAAGATTAACAATGGCTGATTTTTTTCGGTGCTTAGTCTAATATTGTAACATCTATATTAGGGAGATACCTATCTCGAATCAAACAATATTAGTAACATTTACTGATTATATAGCTGTACTAGCTACTAATTTACTTCCAAAATGTACGGCTATTCAAAATCATGTGGATCGAATCATACAGTGGGCACAAAAATGGCGTATAACATTTAATCCGCCCAAATGCTAACGTACCACCTTTACTAACAGACAAGAGACGTGTCCTCCAATATGTATTTATGACAATGAAATTCAGTAAACTGTGTAAGATATCTCGGAACATATATATTGACCGACGGCTAGCTAACACGGCGGTTTCATATCGCTGAAGCAAGAAAACTATGATTTCGCGAACCGGATTACTGTATAATCTTCTAGGAAGGAAATCTGCTTTAAACTTAACTTTAAAAAGAAAAATTTATTTAACTACGACAGGTCCTATCTGGAAGTATGGAACTGCATGTAAAAGCAACGTGTATTGGGAATACAATACTTTGTATCATCACATCTGCACCAAAATATGTATCTAACTTAACGCTCCATAATGACCTAAATATACCACATGTCAATGAAGTTTAGATAAACAAGTATAAAAAGTTTTTTGATAAATTGCAATTTAATATTAACTCACATGTCCGCAGAAAGCATTTATTTACTCTCCGTGACAATCTTATAAGACGATTAAAAAATAGCAGATAGTGTAGAGATGCTCTTCCAATAACTTGGAGAAAAATAGTTAAAATCGCAAAAATAAACGATTTTAAATAATTCGGAATATCGACTAAAAGTTGAATAATAATGTATGGTTATAGTAATCAAATAACCCAGTAATTCAGTGCTCCAACTTTCATGATATTGTCACTGAGAATCTAAGTGTCTCGCTGGAGACTTAGAATCACATATTTATTAAATTGTTTATCACCGTTATCTATGGTGATTTGATGCCGATACAATGGAAAAAATATATTTTAAAATTCTTTATTACAGATAATTCATGATAATTTCTCTCAATATTCGGTACATCGCTCAACAATTATACAAAACATTAGGTTATTAAAGCACATTCCAGTTTCCTGATTTCCGGGCTAATAAGGTTCTTTGCTCAGAGACTGTATTACTGTACGAGGTACTGGCTGTTTTATGCATTTTTATCATCATAGAAATATTATTACATTTTTATGTAAATTTACGAAATAAATAAAAATTTCAAATATTCATCCATTATATTTTGTAATCATTTGTTTTATGCATTAAAAAAAAAAAACTATTTTAACTTGAATTCGTTTAAAATTACAGAAAATATTTATCTACAAATATTGCAGATTATGATAAAAACTTTATATCTCCAAAAAAGTAATATTTTAATTACTATGGAAATGCCATTTATGGAAAAACTGCCGCACCTATTTCAAAATGAAACAATACACTCCGTAAAGACATCTTCCTATATGAAATATTTGAATTCTACATGTTGTATGTAATTAACAAATTAATCGTCGACGAATGTCGTAATTGGTTTTGGTAGTATTTTTTTTTTAAACATTTTTTACATCATATTTTAAGAATACAGTTCAAATATTTTGAAGGGAATCCGGAATTATAAGTAAATAAAATCTGTTTAACCAAAAATATAAACGATTCTCGACATATGCAAGCGTGTTACGCATCGCAACGACAGTATAATTAACGTCATTTTAACCTTCGCATATTTATCAACCTTAGATATTTCCGAACAAGATAGGTGTTCGAAATTTTTGATATTATATTACGACTAATTTCTCCCAACATTCGGCTCAACAATTATACAAAACATTAGGTTATTACGTTCCAAGCAGTTCGTAAATTTCCAGACTAAAATAGTTGTCTGCTCAGAGATTATATTACTGTACCGTAGTCATAATACAATAAGTATATATGAAAACTGAAAACGTAGAATTCAAATTATAAGCTTTTTGTTTTCGTGCAACAGTAAACATGAGAAGCAGTCGCTATTTCAATTTCACGACGCCAAATACTATGCATTCCATTTTTTTATATAATTTTCTCTTTGTTATGATGCAATAAGAGTATAATTCCATCAGAAACGTCATTTTGTATAATCGTAATATTTATATTAAATATATGAAATAACATATATACATTTAAAGATCGTATATATCACATCATGACGTCACTAATTTATGAAACGTTCGAATGCTGTTGTTAGTTGTATATTTAATCAACGTCAATGAACGTATGTAGGGTAATTAATATATATATATGTGTATGTATGTGTGTAAGTACAAATTGCTGGTCTTATTTCGTATACTGCAAAACAATAACACAGATATAACATCGAAATCGTTTTACACAAAAAATGAATACGTAAGATCAGATAGCAACGCAGATTAGTATTTATAGAAATAAATATTTATATATATTAGCTAAATATTCTGTGTTTTTGTTAAACATGTAATCAATTTCGTTACATAAATAAATTATTACAAGAATGACGTTATTTGTATAGATAATTTTAAAATCACGACAATTATAAATAGTTTAAAATTATGTATGTAACATACAAGGCTGTGTTCAAGTTTTAACAAAAAGTTACTTCTGAATGTACATTAACCTAGTGGCTTACATGGGTTTATTGACAATAAATCATAATTTAGTACACATATTTTCGCGAAATAAAGCTCTCGACAACTGAAGACGTAATTATAACTTTACCGTACAATAAAATTTAAGTGTGTACATAATGTATATATATATATATATATATATATATATATAAACGAAATTACGCAATTAATTTTATTAGCTAAAAGCGTTTTAGCCAAACTAACGAAAATATGGAAATCCTACTGCATAACGGTAGTAACCAAAGAGAGACAATGAAGATACTAATATTCTCAATAGCAAGCATATATATTAAGAAAATAATATATATTCTAATTATATCCAGACGTTGTGATCAATCGGGTGTGCAAGGCATTTCTCTGGATTCTCAGCCGCTCCCACCAACTGTTGCGTTGATAACACTTAGATATAGTCGACAAAGCGAGTTGATGGTCAAATTACAATTTTTTTTTTTTTAATTAATCCTTATGCTAATTCCCGCATGAGCACCTTTTCTAAGCCGTTTTGTCGTATAATATGACCGATAAATCTTAGGCACCGTCTTTTTATAATTCATACTAAACTATTTTTTGACACCATTTCCAGTTCTTCTAAGTTACATATGCTAGGAAAATTACAAAGTTCTGTTGACTTATTTCTCGTTTCATTTTTTCAATATTAATTAACGAATGAAACAGGTAATAACAGAATATCTACATTGAATTTATCACATTTTTAATTTAACGATATTTCAACTTCACGATGACATCACGGATAAAATTAATAGGGTTTTTATTTATTCAGATTAACCAATTTTATTAATTGGAAAAATACACAATGAAATACTTAAATACTCTTCAGATAAATATAAATGATTGAATTGGTTCAAAATTTTTAAAGTTAATTCATATGTTCACACATACAAAAAAAAATAGTTTCGATATAAAATAAACATAAGTTTTGTCGACAAGCAAATTTTTAACATCGAACGTAGCACGAATACGTACAACACAACATCATGTATATAAAGTATGTTAAACCTTACTGCGTATAAAATGATTAAATCGTAATTTGAATATTAACGTAATATTTCCGCGATGTTTCAATATTTTTACATGAGACAAAATTGATAATTACATACACACCCGCGCAATAGAAGAACGATGTTGATAGTTAAACGTACAATACGTCCAACACTGTACGACAAACACGTGTAGGATACAATTTCAACGAATAATGTGAATAAGTAAAAACTAATACAAATAAATACAGTAAAAACACTATACAGTATGACTTATATTTATGAATAATTTTTCGCTGGTTATACCGTGCATCATAAAAAATGTTCACCGATGATACTGTAGTAAGCGAAACTAGTCGACTGTATTTTTAAATATAACAGGATACAGTATAAAGATTTTTTTACTTATTTTTCTTCAACACACACACATACATATATATATATATAAAGCTTTTGAGAAAAAATGTTCGAATGCGAATCAAATTATTGAACAGGATAATTTACAGGAATCAATATTATCGCAGTAACATTACGTAGTAAGACTTAATTTTGTATTATTATATCCGACAAAATTTGACTCGTGAAGATCTGTAAAATGTTTTTAAATTAACAAACACACATAAATATAGGAGGAGCGCGTATGTATTATACGGTACGTACAATGAGGGTATATACGAACGACTCGAAATAAAAAATAACATTTCAGCTGCGAAATAATAATTTTTTTTTTACAAAATGTAATTAAATAAATAAACATACCGGGTGGTGTCAGGGAGGGATATTTGTCAAAGTTTTTCCTCTTTTTTCGATTTGACGATCGCTTTAATATCGTCCGCTTCCAACGTTTCGTATTTCAATAAAGCTTCGGCCAATTGTTTATGTTCTTTAGCGTGCGATTTTAAAATAGCTTTAGCTCGTTCGTACGAATCGTGTAGTATTTTCTTAATTTCCGAATCGATCGCTTCGGTCGTCGTCGGACTTAAATCGTTCACGTTAATCATCGTACCAGATTGTTCGTTAAACGTTCTTAAACCGGCTTTTTCGGACATACCCCAATCTTTCACCATATGCGTAGCTATGACGGTCGCTTGTTTCAAATCGCTAGCGGCACCGGACGTTATTTTATCCGAACCGAAGATTAATTCTTCGGCCGCTCGTCCGCCCATCATCGTATCCATCGTCGCTAGTAATTCGGATTTTTTCACGTGATACGGTTCCTTAGCCGGTATATAGGCCGTGTGTCCGAGAGACGGTCCGCGCGGTATAATCGTTACTTTATGTATCGGATGCGCGTCTTTCGTATAGTAGGCTACGATAGCGTGACCGCCTTCGTGATAGGCGGTAATTTCGTTCGCTTCTTCGTCCGGTATACGACATTTACGTTCCGGGCCCATTAATACTTTATCGCGCGAATATTCTAAATGTTGCGAACCGACAAATTTCGAGCCTTCGATGGCCGCTCGAATGGCCGCTAAATTTACCATATTTTCTAAATCGGCTCCGGTAAAACCGGTCGTACCGCGAGCTAGCAGATCGACGTCGATATTTTTGCATTTAATTTTACTCAGGTACAAATTTAAAATATCTTTACGACCGTTATAATCCGGAATCGGTACGTGCACTTCGACGTCGAAACGACCGGGCCGTAATAACGCTCTATCTAGATCGTCTTTACGATTAGTAGCGCCCAATACGATGACGCCTTCGTTCTGATGGAAACCGTCCATTTCCGATAATAATTGATTGATCGTTTGATTAGCGTACGGATGTAAGACCGAATTCGTACGTTTACCGCCGACCGCGTCGATTTCGTCGATGAAAATCACGCATGGTGCTCGATTTTTCGCCGCGCTAAATAAATCGCGAACTCGTCTAGCTCCTTGTCCGACTAAAATTTCGTCGAATTCGGAACCGGCCGCGTGAAAAAACGGCACTCCCGCTTCGCCGGCTACCGCTCGGGCTAATAATGTTTTTCCGGTACCGGGCGGTCCGACTAATAGTACGCCTTTCGGTAATTTACCGCCGAGTACGCTAAATTTGTCCGGATGTTTCAAAAATTCAACCACTTCCAATAATTCCTGTTTAGCTTCGTCCGCTCCTTTAACGTCGTCGAACGTTATATCGATTTCTTGAGCGTCTACTTCGGCTTGAGAGGTTAATTGTAATTTAAATACCGTACCGCTAGCCGACGCTAACATAATAGCGGCCGTACCGATTATCATAGCTAGTAGAAAAAAATTCTGCAACGCTTTCAACACTTTAATCGTTTTATTCGGTCCTTTATTTATACCGGCCGCGTATCCTTCGGCGAAAGCTAGCTTAACTTTTCGCGCTTCGTCTTCCGGTAAATTTTCGATATGTTTCAATACGTCTCCGCCGCTAAACGAAGACGTAGCGGACGTTTTATCGAACGGATTTAATAAACCGTCCGATAGAAAAATTTTTTTCAAACGACTCGTCAAATTCGGCGATCGTAAACTATCGGCTATAGCGCTACGATCGGTTTTAAACGTACGCTTGCTTATTCCATCGACCAATTTCGGTCCCGATAACGACGACGATAATAATACAAAGTTATTATCGGAAAAAGGAGATGTAGTCGTCGATAATCCTCGTTTATTTAAATCGAACGAACCGGCCGAAATGTAAGACGTTCTCCATCGATCGTCGAAATTAGTTCGTAAACGTAACGGCGTTAACAACTGTTTCGAATTGTAATTTCGTAAACATTCGACATTCAGATTAAGCTGCCGTCTAATTTCTAAAAACGACGACGGTACTTCGTCGTCGGTCGCTATAAGACCGTCGTCGATTCGGCGATTTATCGAAGAGGAACGTCTTATCGTCGTCGGTTTTTTCGTAGTACCGATGACGACGGCCGTTAACTGGGATAAATGACATAAAGCTTGATTGTGTAACTGAATGGTGAACATAACGACGTCACGACTTCAAATTTAAGTTGTTATTGATAAGCGTTATCGATCGCGGATAGTATACTGAAAATAAAAAACTTATTCTAAAAGAGTATATTATATATATATATATATATATATATATATATATATATATATATATATATATATATATATATAAAAGAAATTATTAAAAAATAACGAAAGTAGTACGAAGAACATATCTGTTTAAACTTTCGATATTTATTTTTTATTTACTACATAAATTTTTAATGTAAAGCTATATCTAATTTTCTCGGCCTGTGTCTCCGTACAAAACTCATCCGGAGTCATGTATAGTTTAACAGGGGGCTAATAAAGGCTGCAGCCCCGAGCCCTATCCCGTCGAGAAACTTTTTTCGCATAATCGCGAAATTTAAACAAAATAGAAAAAATCCAACGCTATATACCTTGAAAACGTCAAAACCTACATAGCCAACTCGTAATAATCCCAAAGTCGTTGAACCCGCATAAACCAACTTGTCTTTAATCCAAAAACTGTAAACCCGAAGACGTTAAATCCACGTATTCTAAATCGTTGTTGAGCCGAAATTGTGAACTCAAAAATATTCATATAGCTAAACTCGTGAAAGGATTGCCCGATAAAAAAAAAAAATTGATTTCAGTTTTTTTTTTACTGAGTGTGTTAATATTATAAACTAATTATCTCGAATACTTTACTTATTTTATATTAAAAGATATGTCAAAAATGAGCGCAAATAATAATTACATGATTTATTTTTAATTTTTAGCGTTTTGAATAGTTTAAAAAAACGATTTTACGCTTTTAATTTAAATGCCGAGTTTTGTTATGTGGGTTTAACGTCTTGGATTTACAGTCTTTAGGTTTATGATTTTTCCCTTATAGAGGGCCCCTGATAACCAATTAGCCTCAGGTCCCTTAAAGTATTAATCCGGGGCTGTTCGGAGTCTACATACTAAAACGAAATAAAAGATATGATCAAACAATCTGTTTTATTTATACTGTTCATTTTGCTCGTTTTTTTTTTTTTGTGAAATGTAATCTTAAATTAATTTTTTTATTATTATTTTTTAATATTCACGCGATAAGGGTCTAACAGCCGAAAAGCTTTGTGATTTTTCATAAACACAAATTTTAATGATTTTAACTTCCTTTTTGTTGTTTATTTTAATAAAAATCACTACATTCCATTCTTCAAATTACGAGGTAAGTTTATATATAGATATCCTACGATTACTATATTGTTCACACAGATGTCAAGATCGATTTCAAACCGTTGTTAATTAATATTAAATCGTAAATTACGTCTGAATTTAAGATACGTAATTAAAACAAAATGAAATCTATCTTTGTTTCCACAAATACCGACTTTGATAACGTTAATTTTATACGTCTATGATTTTTTTCGGTGTAAACCATGTTCGTCTTTTTTTCACGTGAAAAATATACAGACATGGTTACTACCGAGAAAAAAAAAACATAGACTTATGGATATCAATCATGAAAGTTTAAAAGTGTATTTAACGTTAATTATCATAGCAAACGCAGACTCCATTCTATACGCACATACCACGCGAGTGTAAACCCCTTAAAACGATGCTTAAAGGACTTTCTTCCTCATTCACCAATGAAGAAATAGCCGAGAAATTAAGAAAAGTTATAGACGTCACATTGGTGATTCAATTTCAATAAAAAATTATCAGATAATACTACAACGCCGTTAAGTTGTTTCCACCGAATACTCCTCCGCGCAATATACTGGAAATTAAGGTACTCTTTTCTTGCAGTACAGTAGAAAAATTCCTTATCTTCAATGTTATCGTTGTCAAATGTTTGGTCATGTGTTTTCGGGAAAACAGTTACACTACTACAGCCATGTTTGCGGACGATACGGCAATATTATCCACTGACTGTAGTCTAACAGTTGCTACCATGCATCTCCAGAATTATCTTCTGCAGCTGGAGAAGTGGTTTAAACTGTGGAAAATTACAATTAATGAGTCTAAGTCTAATCACCTCATTTTTACATTAAATAAAAAATTTGTAAATGTGATGATCCAGTTAAATGGAAGAACGATTTCAGCAGTAAATAAAATAAAATATTTAGCACTACATTTAGATCGACGTTTGACTTGGAAAGATCATATTCTGGCCAAACTGAAACAACTGGATCTGAAACAGCAAAGTATGAACTGGTTGATGAATAAATGCTCATCACTGTCTGTAGAAAATAAAGTTCTACTATATAAAGTCACTCTAAAACCAATATGGACCTACGGAATAGAAATCGGGGAAACAGCCAGCGATTCGCGAATAAAAATACTTCAGCGTTTTCAGACAAAGGTCCTGCGCAGCATTGTGGGCGCAATGACGATCTTCATAAGGACCTTCGCATGCCAACTGTAAAAGAAACTCTCAAAAAATCCACAGTGAGATATATCCAGCGATGACACCATGTAAATCCACTCGAAGCCGACCTCAAGAATAACAGCGTTTAATTTCAACGTCTGAAAAGACTTACGCAAGTGGAGCTATGTGGCGATCTTAACTAATGTTTATCAAATAAAGAATGGCTGCGTTCTATTAATATTCGATTCATCTAATAACAGCGCTACTTATTATCCACCTAGGATAGATTGTATGAAAAAAAATTATTGTTTTAATTAAAATGCTAATGAAGATAATTCTAAATAAAATAAAAGTTGATGAAGAACAATACATAGTTGTAAATCAGGTAGAAAAGCTGTTTTGGGGTTTCATATAATATAAATAATAATAAACAGAAATAAACCAACCAGTCTACATTATAATAAGGATGCCATTTGATAAGTTCGATGGAAATATCTTAGATCAAATCTTAACAGAAATAAATATTGACTTTAAATATAGATGGTTGATAAAACAGCTACACAGAACTCAAAAATTAATAATAGTAAATAATAATGCATAAACAAAATTCAAAATGTAAGATAAGGATGCAATTTATCACCACTGCTGTGTAACATTTTGTATAGGACAAGCTTTCAAAAAAAAAGTTTGCGATACCACTATACGTAAGATACCATTAAAATTTGAGAATATAGGAACATTAGCAGGAAGTGAAAAAATTAATAATACAACGGAATTCATCTACTTACTAACATGACAGAAACTCGCTAATGCATAAAAATATAATTGAAAAAATACATATCTGTAGTTTTATGCCTTTTGATTCCAAAAAAAGTTTCAACCCGAATATAACTAAACTTATTGAATCGTTGGTCCATATATATGAAGAAATAATAATTGTTTTAAAGTTTTCTTAACGAAAATAAAGCGAGACTTTTAAATAAAACCTATTAATTTACTTTACGTACGTAAGCACATGTTGATTAATGTAGTATATTATTGGTTTATGTGGAATGATTTTCTTCCAAAATAAAAATTTTGAATAATGAAAAATAAATAAATTTGATTATCAAGTGAGAAAAATTAATATGTCAACTCAACATTATAAAAAATATAGTTTTAAAATAATAATTCGATTTTTAAAAGATCATTCTTTTAAAATAAAAAAATTGCACGAACATTTCTCTGATTATTTGAAGAATAAATTCGTGATCTTAATAAATGCAATCTTGTTATAAAAATACAGCATTCACTTTTAAAAATAAAGTATTCTATTTCAATCTTTGCATACGGTCATATATAATACTAAAAAATATATTTTTAATTTTTAAACTGCAAAGGAATACACACTATCAAGTTAAATGGAATAATGGGCACGCTACATAACTCATGATTATAAAAATTACAATAGAAATGTCTTTTGAAATGATTACGAGATAATCTTCGGTGGTTTTTTTATGTGTTATTTCCTAAAGAAATATACGTCGTATTGTACAAATAATCAATGAAAATGGTAACATTCTTAGTATTTAAACCTTAATTCTTCGAATATTGATAATCCCAGTAACAATTTGATATAATTACAAATTTCGAACTATTACAACACTTGTATAAAAATTTATCATTTTGATATACAGACTTTTAACTTTTCTAACGTGAATATAATATCTGAGTATATTACAAATAATAAGAGTATATATTTAATGCTTACTCTTTAATCAGAAGTTGTTAACGTGATAAAATCAAATGTTTAATAAAACAAATATGCACTTAATTTATTACTTTATAAATTTTTCAGTCACAAATTCACAATTCTACAAACATGTCAACTTTTTTTTCTCATATTTCATCACTTATTCCGGAAAAAATCAGTTAACCTCGTTTAATCGATACCTCATTCAGGGAACCTTGAAATTAATCTACATAAAACTATTAAAAATTAAAATAAAATATTAACTATTTCAAATATTCGCAACATTTTTAATTTCACTTGAATTTTTAATAAAATTATATTTAATATTAAGATTTTTATACATTATTTGTAAATACACTAACAGTATAATAGTTGTAAAATATATATGAGTATATAATAATTATAATACAGTTTAGAAATTAATAAAAATTAGTTTTTCATAAAAATTTAAAATAATCTTTTAACGAATAAGATAAATAAGTAAAAAAATTGAGAAGTTACATGAAATAATTGCAAGTGGTACCCAAATAACAATAATGGAAACTATAACCGTGGAAATGACATTAATATTACCAATAAAACTACACAAAGAAAACAGATTAGTTATCCAAATATCACACAACAAAATACATCCAATTTTTCTGCGAATCCAATAAATACATTAATAGAACGTTTATCTCTTCATTTCCTTTTAGTCTGCCTACTTTTTATTGATGTTTAGATAAATAAAGCAATTATATATAATTATACAACGTCTAGATTATAAGATAGGACATTAAATGAATAAGAATCATATTAAGGACAAGTAAATTTTTATTAAAGAGGGCTGTGTCTGATGGTTTTAATGTATATTATTATACAATCTGATAAAAATACTAAAATTGCTAAATTTCAATACTACTAACTGGAAATGTTTTTAAAAATTGTACAAATTTATAAGAATTTTGTAAAAACAATTATACAAATTGTTTAAAAAAATTTCATTATTTAGAAGTAACACATCTAATTTCAGTTATTATTTTTTTAACAGGATGAAGCAATATATATTTGGTGTAGAATAATACAGTAAGCTTTCATGCAGGTTAATATTTGTATAATTATTAGCAATCATTTAACTGTTTCATTAAGATTGTACTACTCTTATTTAAATTAATATTTTATATGTATATATATATATATATATATATATATTTGTGTACATAAATTTTTTAATGTGTCTTATAAAAGAATTGGAAAATATAATCATTAGTATGATTTATATTATGGACAATTCGTTATAAAAACCTTAAGAACAAATAAGAAAGATAAGTTATTTAAAATCTAAATATTATTGATATAGATTCCAGAAACATTTCATTGATACATAATATTCAGGCATGAGGATAATTTGTTGAGATTTTGTATAATATTTTTTTTTTTTTTTTAAATAAAGCAACAAAAAAACAGAGCTGATTTCTATTGAAGAATTCAGTGCTACCTAAGAGTTAGTTTTGGACCAACACTTGGTCTATTAATTTCTTTTTCTATATGTATGTATAGATTAAGCCCTTAAGTTGTAATTGATCCAGTCTTCGAGTCAATTATATCGTACATAACAATCTGTTTTAATAAGTGCAATACAAGTGTGTCAGCGTTTACATTGTAAAACAGAATTTATTCAATTTATCCGTTAACCCTTCTAGTTTTCCTTTCAACTGTATATTTCTGGCAATCTCTAAAAATGCACTCCATTCTAACTGGTATATTACAAATATCACACGCTAGTTTCTGGCTGCTGGTAAAGATTTATCCTAGCATGTACAATATATGATCAATTCTTAGTCTTCTCATGATCACCTCTTGTTGCCTTATTTTGCTATTTTAAAGTTGACTGTGTATTTGTACATTTTTCTTTTATTTTAATAAATCTGTTTTCACAGGTGATCATTCTTGGTATTGTTACATATTTTATAATAAATTACACTTACCATTCTATTTTGGTTTATCATTTTTTGTATATTTTAATAGTGTCAATTTTTCATTTGATATTAGTTGGCGTTTCTAATATGTAAAAACTATGAACCTATCATAAAAAACTCACTTGTATCTATATAAAACATGTTGTAGCATGAAATAATGTATATACACAATAAAAAATAAATAAAAAGTTACCACTTTCTTGACTTCAGTATCGGTATACTCAATAATGCAAACAGCTTAACTGTTTTATTACACCTCAAAATTTCTATTATTTTATTCCAATATAACTGTGGTTCTGAACTCTATCTCCAACATTAAATTTTCAGAAAGACATGTCACTGGCTGTATTGTACATCAATTATCTAGATGCATTCAATAATGTAAACAGCTTAAATGCTTTATTAAAGTACCAAATTTTCATGATTTTTTCCAATATAACTGGTTCTGAACCATATACCCGACATTATACTTTTAGAAGGACATCACTAATTTGAGGTTCTTCATTGAAATGAATTTGTGGTTTAATTGCAACCATGTATATTCATAATGATACGTGTAAATATTTTCCAGATGGTGTTTAGAAACAAGATAAGTTATTGAAAACTGAAAACTTATATCTTGTACTTTACCATGTAAGGATGACAGCTGTTTGCTGTGCTTTAAGTTTATTTTTAATTATCCATGCATATTATTGTGTTAACTCAATAACAACTGGATATTTTAGTGAAATAAATGCCTTACAGATATCTCTATTGTTACAGTAATTTTAAATCTTCTTCACTTCTGAATTGTCTTATCTGGAATTAAAATTTTTGGATACTCGTATGTTGCAAAAATTTTACTTTGTAGGTTTTTGCTATTCCTTGTATGCATGAACGGAATTATTTATTATAATAAATCGAAGAAACAAATATTAATCCATAGAACGTAATTTGGTAAAAATGATATAGGAATTACAATTGCATCAAATTTAAAATAACGTTTTAAAAAGTTGGGAGTAAAAAAAAACAGAAAAAAACAGAAAAAGTATATAATAAAATAGCAGACGCGCCAAACGTTGTCTTGCCAGAACGTTGCGTTGTTTACTATTAGCAGATTAAGGAATTGAATAATAGTAAACAAAGGAAATATTAAATCATATGGACATAATATACTCTGCAGTATTAGTATAATACAAACGGTTCAAAATAAAATCTCAAAGAAAATTACGAACAAACTCCTGATACATAACCAACGCAACTCTACATGAGTATCTAAACAATCTGTAAGTATCCGATATTATAAAGTGGTATTAGACGTGTAGCTAGATTGGAAGGCAACAGCTCAGCTAAGCGCATGATGAGGACACTTCTATGTGAATTAATGCGCAGTAAACCACTAGACCTAGTTTAAAGTAACATCGGATGAGCACCACTGGTGGTTACTTTTTCTCCTCGTGATAGATGTTGAAATACAACGGACACGTTCGGCCAGATTGCGAATGGAATAAAATATTTAAAGAAAAGTTAATAAATAAACACGTTTATTATTACGATTATCGATACGAAAATTAATAACATATTAACAACAAAAAATATTTTTTTCAAAATTAATTTATATCGCCGGTTTATCGATTAGTAAAATAAATTAAACGTAAAGAAAAACTATGATGAAATTTTCAAGCCGTATCGTCTTCGATTCCTAAGAAATCGTCGATCAGTTTATTCACGAGTTCCGGATTATTTTGATGTACGAAATGATCTTCGCCGATTAGTAGATGATTTTTTAAACCCCAGGCTTCGGTTCGCTCGTCGAAACTTTTATAATCGACATAATTATCATTTTGAGAGTATATCGCTAAACCAGGTGGAAGTTTCTTTTGCTTTACTATGGAAGCTCCGGATATACCGTATTTAGTTAAGCTGGCTACATTGGCTCGATAATAATTTATAGGATATTTAAACGCTCCTAAAATATCGAAAGAAAAATCGCGAATAATTATATTCCGCCTATACTTTAAACCTATTGTACAACTTCGTCTACACTAATATCTAAAACAGAGTTACTGTCGAACACAGTACTTCGCAAAGAACTAAATCATAATAATAATAAATTTAAAAAATAAGATAATAAATGCGGCGAAAATATAAATTATAGCGATGTAATTGGCAAATTTTCCGAAATACAAGCGAGAAAAATAAAATTTGAAATATCCAAAAGTTAATAATTTATCTTTTTATTGTTTTTTCTGTTGAAAAAAAAAAAACAACGTTCTGAACATATCTATTACCGAGGCAGAACGTCAACTGACTTGTCATCAAGTTCACAATGATATCTCCATTTCGGCTAAAGTGGACAAATATCGCGCGAGGTTGGCACGAGATTAGTAAATAACAAGATCATTTCAACGGAAAGGATGGCTTTCATTCGAGCGACATTTGGAATCCTACTACCCTAGGTCAAATTAGGAAAAAACAACAAGAAAAAAGGGAAAAAATAATGTGAAAAACATAGACCGACCAGAAGTTGGAGGCGGTCCTCTGACAACCGATCGAATCCATGATATTATAGGTAGTTACAGACATCGTCTGAGAAACAGCACGGTCGCTCAAACTGCTCAAAGGTTAATGACTCATTGTTCTGCGCCTCGATAATGAAACGTGTAAACGCGTTCGAAACGTTGGCTTTTTACAAAATAGTGACGTTGTATCGAACGAAAGTTCTTTTCATTTTCATATTAATAATCATACCGCGAAAAGTATAAACTCCTTTCGATCGTATATAATTCATCTTCTATAATACGTACACGTATGCGATAAGTTAAACCTGACAATTTTTTCTGAACATACGATGTACTTAATCGAATAATACGTAGTATATACGTACATTCTTGGCATATTTAAAAATCAGTAGCAAGTAAATGGGTAACGAATGTTTAAAATGAAATAACTTACAGTATCGTACGTTTATATATCGATAAACTTTTGGACTGCAGCGTAACAATATGAATTGAGGTCTTTTTGGAAAAAATATTTAATCTTAGTAGTTGTCTACAAATAATTAAATCGTAATCGATTAAAATCCAAAACAAAAAATGCGAGGAAAAATATAGATTACGATGATGTAATTGGTAAATTTTCAGTAATGAAAGTAAGAAAAATAAAATTTTAAATATACAAAAGTTAATTAAATTACAAATATCGTAAACTGTAGGAAGAAAGTTTATCTGATTTGCTTTCCTGCATTTTCTTCTTCGTTAAAATGTCGAATTCGTTATTGTACTTTGTATTTATTAATACGTAAAGAATAGGGGGCATTTGCCAATTTATAGGAGCATAACTTGCCGAAAGAATCCAACGCGCATGCGTAAAAAAGAAAATGATAGTTAAGTAGACGAACATTGTTTTTATATTTTCACTTCGATAAAAATTTTCCGGTTTTAGGGGCTTCACCTTCATCTGGGGCAATTTATGCCAGTTGTGTAGCGTTTTAAAACGAAACTGTCGGTTAATAAATTCCGGTTTTTCCCTTTTGAGCTGTAGATGAGCGGTCACATCTCCGTGTTCATTGAAACATAAAAATTTCTCGAATCGTTACGTCTGACGCTGAAAAAATAAAAATGCTTCCTTAGGAGAAATCTTGCTTCTCGACCTTTTGCCATACAGTGGCCTGGAGATAAACGAACTTATATTATTATCATTCATCGTCCGGTCTCCTGTTATTCATTTGTCGATGTCGTTCATTTCACTACACGCGGTTTATAAAAAGTATTTTTCTAAATTCGCGTCGCCCATTATTCTTTAATCTACTTAATTCTTAATTTTTACATTATGCAGTAACGGTTTCAATTTAAAGATGGCGTCGGTGAGATCTTTTGAATATGATACAAAAAGAATAAAACCAGTTTTTTGTTTTAAATATATGAAAAAAATCGGATAAAAATTGGATGAATTTCCGAATGGTTGTTAAATGGCGCGTGATTATATCACTGAATCTTTCATCTACGGTAGGGCGAGATCCTTCCAATTTCTGAACGGCTCCTCCGAACAGACATTGTGGAACGTAAACTTTTTCCGCTCTATCCTGCAAATACTGAACAACATTATTTGTTCCATAAATTCTTCCCTGTTATGGGGAGGATGAATTTTAACGAATACCGGTAGCCATTTTATAGGTGCGGGTTTAGATGTTCCTGTAAAATTAACTGCATCATTTCATTCAGGACGACATCAATTTTTGATGTATGAACAATGTTCAGCCATACCGGGTGGTATGCAACAGAGTATGTCGTAGGTTGTCTGAGCACTTCTGTATTTGCTCCCCATCCGAAGTGAGCTATACATGTTAAAAGTTTTAGTCTTGTCTTTAATTTCTATCTGGCCCTCTCTATATTATGTTTGTATATTATTGACCGGCGGTTCAGGATAACTCCAATGTTGAAAGGTAATACCGCAGAAATCGACAATTATAACAGGTTTATATGTATAATAGGGGAAACATTTACAACTAAAACCCTATAAAGATCTTAATTCTCATTCGAAACTGAGATAACCTACTGCGGATAAGTGAACTTTCTGTAATTTGTAGAAAACGTACTAATAAATCATGAAACGATTTCTGTTCTAAATTGTTGTTATAAATTCATGAAATTTATCGATAATTATTTTCACGCGAATTAAAAAATAAACTTTAGTAAAACGGGATAGTAAGTGACGGTTATACATTTCTCCCGCGGCTTTAAATAAACAGTGCGGGTTCTATGAGAGCGCACCATATTGATTAAGAAACTGATGGACTTTACTTTTCCTACAACAACCGAATTTGATGATGCGCGAGATATTCTTAAGTATTTATGAATAAATGGTACAGCTTTAATTATCGGAGGTACATATAGAATCTGCGTCGTATTCGAAAATGAAGATTTTTACCTAAACTAAGATGTAATTTTATTTTTATTTATTTATTTTTTTTTTAAAAAAAAGACGAATTTACAGAAGTAAACTAAAATAAGTGTTACGAACGTACCAGGTTTTGAGAACGTAAATTTGTAGGCTTTAACCACTTCTTCACCGTGTTTCTTATATAATTGATCGAAAGCCATCAAATTGGCAGTTTGCCAAAGTAATTCCGGAACAATTGGCACTTGGAAAAAGAACAAATACCTGCGTTCAGCGAACAAAAATAACGTAAACGATCAATTTAGTTTTCTGTCCATAAATAAACGTATGCGATAGATAAATTTTATAAATTTTTAATTAGAAAATATTTATTCGCTCCTCGCGGTTATTTTAATATTATGATAAAATGAAGTTCAACAATAAATTAAGAGATCAATTTTAATAATTTAAGTATAGAAGAGATAAACAAAAGAAAAAATTATAATTTGTTATATTAGTAATATAATAATATTTAAAACTTTGCTTTGAAAATATTACAATTTAAGATACAATTACGGTATATTAAGAATGAATTATTAAATGTTGGATTAAAATTACAATATATTAATATTAACATGATTGTATTATTTTGTATCATTATTGTAAATGGAGTTTAAAGTGGCATAAAACTTAATTGGATTGTCGCTTTAAATTTCATACTATAAAATGTACTTTATTAATAAATATATTCATTTGAAGAAAAAAAAGCAGTTAAAATAGCTAAATTTGTATTAATAGACAATAAGATTTTCGGCTGTCATTTTCACGTGTACAAAAATAAAAATAATTATAATAATAATAAATAAAAAACAATTTAAAAAAAGTCTAAGAAAATACTTAATTTATAATAATGTGAAATAATATCGAGAATTCTCATATTAAAGAACATTTAAATTCGTACATGAACAATGATGAAATATCATTATTCGGAAAACGTCGTAAAGAATTTGAACCAAAAATTATAAAATTTTATAAAGAAAGAAAACTACTAGAAAAAAAATGAAAATAGTAAAAGAAGTAGATAAAAATAATTTATGAAATTCGATGATAAATTTTTTACAAATAATCAGTTTTAAGAAGCATATTATAAATTTATTTTTTTTTATTTTTTTTTTTATTTTTATAATAGGCATAGAGTTTGTATTTTTCTGGCTATTTAGTGCATGTGGATATGTATAAATTATTATGCATATTGTTTTGATCGGTCGATTGCGTTCTTTACCACTTATAATCAAATTTGTTATTTCACACGACTTTTATGTGTAATAATTGCACATCGATATCAAGTTTTCTTACATTTTTTATTTATATTTATTTATTACTCGCATCTATTTTTTGATAAAATTAATCGACCGATGTTTTTTCAAAATAGTAACATTAAAAAATAACGAAATATGTAATTATTATTTTAAAACGGTTAATTGCGCGCTATGTATAACATCAAATGCTAACCATGATTTAAATATTTGACGAATGTTGAATTTCGATGCATATGGCGGTGCTATATTCAATGCCACGTACTTTTGTACAAGTTCAGGATATTTCAAAAGCAGGATGTATAGGACTATACCGCCCCAATCGTGAGCTACAATTATAGCGTTTTCTCTTTCTGTTAGGTAAAAAAAAAAAAAAATAAAAGATTGGAAATATATACAATGAGTTAATACATATAATATATGGATCGCTTGTGCGCCTTCAATTTTCGAGTTTACGGTACTTTATTTTATACATAAATGTATATATACATATATATATATATATATATATATATATATATATATATATATATATATATATATATGTATATATATATGTATATATATATATAATCATCGTCATACTGTTTGTTGTCGAACATAGTGACTGAGTCCATTGTACGTAATTTATGCCTACAAAATGAACAAGTACTCAAGCCGTTAATAATATACGCTTGCATATTATGTTGCATATGAAGTAGGATGTCACTGTCTTCTCCGTGATGAATAAGAGTTACACGACGATGAAGAACCTTTTCCGTGGGCCGAGATTGAATTATCGCCATAGAAAACATGTATAACGTTGTATACAGGCTAAATTTATCATAATCCCTGTCCGACTGTATACATATATCATACATTACTCGAATATTATTTTATATATATATATATATATATATATATATATATATATATAAATAGTCGTTAACCTTATTAAATCCCTCCTTCGAGATCAAATAATTTATAATTTAAAGAAAAGAATATTTATTATTATTATTATTTTTATATAGGGTACAGCAGACGTATCTGTCGTATTTTGTATTTTTGCGTTGGGAAGATTAGGGAGGAATGTGTTTATTGATGTGTGCTTTTTAATGCAAAAGTGGGTGATTGGATGGTTGATGAGAGCGAACATTCACGGTGGATCTATAAATGACCACAGTTCGCGACTTCTAAAGCGTTTTGCGTTTATCGATGAAAACATTAAAGATACTTCGACCTTGTTTGTAAAAAAAAGAGCATTAGTGTCTTCTTAAGCTCGTTAGAACTTCGCCGAACATCAAACGCGTACGAGATGATACGCAACTTGCAACATAATTCCTTCGCAGTTGTCGATCATCCGTTGAGCGTATCGAGTGTAATATTGACAGTCTCACACGCCGACATATTTGTTGCGTCCATCGATTACGATCAATTATGATCAATATAACCGACATATATATGCATATAGATGTATAGAAATTTTGATACGGCGACCTACCGTTTTATTTGTTAGCACGTAAAAACCGAAAAATAATTGGAACGACAAGTTATTTATTGGTCAAACGTTTGCATGTGTAAATTTCCATCTCTTATCAAATTTCCGTTACACATCATCATTATTATTATTATTATTAGTGTCGGTATTTTCGATAACGTCATTTTATCGATTTCTAAAAACTCCGATAGCTCATATCGCACTGATTTCATCTGATTTAACACTCAAATATAAAAGAACATAATTTCCGATAAAACTCTCTTTTCCCATCGCAATCAATAAAGCGAATTATTTTTTTAAAATCTGTCTTATAAATAACAGTTATGCTAAAAATAAATCTCAAAGTAAAATTACCTCTGTCTAGTGAAATATCTATATCGAATTATAAGTTGTCGTTATACGAATATTTCAGGTAATTTAAATGTCAGATTTATTGCGTACGCTTGATAATAACGTAACTGTCGAAAAGCTTTGCAATAAAAAACTTTTATGATTTTGTTTTTTGTTTATAATTCATAAAATCACTATTCTCCGAAATATCGACATTTAAAAACTATTGATATATATATATATATATAAGAAAAGATTAGCGACACAATAAGGAAAAGAAGGGCCGCCTTTTATGGGCACATGAAAAGAATGGACAACAACCGTCTTATCAAAAAGATGTTTGACTTTTTTGACAGCAATCCGAACAGTAGAGTGCCATGGATGGTACAAGTCAAAAGGGATGTGGAACATATGGCAATATCTGATGAAGAAATCAAAGATAGAAACAAGTTTAGACATAGGATCCAATCTTATCAAGGATTCTATGAGCCTGCAACTAAAAAGACAGGGCGAACGTGGACATAAGAAAGGAAATGAAAGAATATTGGTTAACAAAAAAAAACGAGAAGAAAAGACAGGATGCCACGAGACGGTGATAAAGAAGACGGCGCGAACATGGACGGAAGAAAGAAAAAAGACTCATTCGAAACGAATGAAAGAAAATACTGGACAAAGAAACGAGAAGAAAGAACAGAATTGACTTAAGGCTAACATCGTGCGAATAGCCTTTTCCGTGGTCCATAGATGGACAAAATCGAATATATATAGTGTATTAAATCAAAAAATTCAAATTATCAGTTTTGGGATAATTTTAAAAATTTAAATCGGCAATTGTCATTAATTCATTTAATTACATTAAAATATTACGGGAAATGATTTTTTTAAAACGTCAAATAGACACTTATTTATCGAAATTAGCAGTCCCGTCAATCGTCAAAATCACGGAATTTGTCTTTTTGAAAGGGTCGCACAATGAAATGCGTAAATTCCACAAAAATACTTACGAAGAGATTGAATTAAATTTTTCACGTCCTCGACTAATTCGTCTATATGGTACGGAGTGATTCCTCCTAATTTCTCAGAATCTCCATAACCTCTCATATCGACAGCGACGGTCCTGAAATGTTTCGAGGTTACATAATTGATTAATACACCAGGCTTTAAGATATTTCCAAATTTCGTTAGAAATTATATTAAATTACACTGACGGCAAGCGACTTAAATGTACGAATATCCGATAATTAAATAATGTGAAATCCAAATTATCGTTGTTTTTTTTTATTAATATAAAAAAAAAAAGTTAATTTGACGCTATTAATTATAAATTGTTATATGATAGAACTTAATGTTACCCGAATGACAAAATCATTGGGGGTTAGAAGACGACGTGATTTAATAAGATTAATATTCATTAATACTCAGATCTGTCCTAGTAAACGTCTTCTGCTTCAAAAAATAAAACGGAATATATGCTCATATTTTTTTTAATGATCGAAGTTTAGTATAATTTAATTGTTTTTTTTTTTTTTTTACGTCGCAAATACTATTTGAGCGTGAATAGATTGAAGAATATGTCTATAATTCCAGGTTTCCAGAGGAAATTAATATTGAAACATCTTCTCACATATAGTTGTCCCTTGTTTGATGATCGTAGACTAATGTATGAAATTAAGCATGAAACAAAATGACCATTAAAAATTCTCTAACATTTATGTAAATGGCTGCGCAACGAAAATTACTAGTAAGAATGGACAGTAAATAACAAAAGATTCAAATAGCTCTAATTCAAACTTTATCCCCTAATTCGAACCATAAAACTTTAGGTTTCATTATTTACCTCCATCGTAGTTCAAAACCTTATTTAAAAATGTGTATGAATGAAGAAATTAGTATATATATATTAATGTATATATACTTATTAATAAACACATTTACATAAATGTGTGTTGCCAGCGCACATTTGCCCGATAGACTATGTTTTACATTCCTCTTTCGCGCTATGTTTAAGAACACTTAGCAAGAAACCATCCAACGCTCAATTTTATTAATTCTAAATGCTATTAAATCCTTCACACAGTTCTTAGTTAAACAACACTAAGTTCCTAGCTTCTTTATATATAAATTACTAATCTATTTGCCCTATCCACTAGTTAAAACGAGAAAACCGCAAAAAAAAAAAATGAAAAAAATAAAAAAAAAAGGTTAACAGGAGGATTGACCGTTAAAACGGAATTACCGTCAAGAAACATTATGAATAATATAAATATGCATACCAGTAATGTTGAGAATAGTGTTTCAACTGTTTACGCCATGAAAACCAGAAATCTGGAAATCCGTGAAGAAACAACATGAGTGGTTTCGAATTGTCTCCCTTTGAAACGTAATGTAATCTGACATTCTGCAATTAATATCAAATCGAATCAACTTATTTTAAACAGAACGCTGCAATATTCGCTATGTATTTATTAAAATATATAATAATCATCCTCATCATAACATTGGAAACATAATTATAACATTAAAATTGCGATAATAAGAACTAAAGATAATAGATAAATCCCGGTTAACGGAGCTTAAATATGCGAGCAGCGGACATTTTTAAATGTAACTATATGCGCGTAATAACTGCAATTTAGTAACGTCAAATAATTAAGATGCTACTGTAATTTACAAATTAACGAGTTTTGCGAACTGAGTAAAAATACAAAGATTAGAATTAAAAGTTATTAGGAATAACAATTGAAAATAACAATTTATAAATGAATTACAAAATGAAGAAAAAACAAACGAATTATACAATTGTAAAACAATAAAACAAAAAAAAATCCACCCACACCGACGTACATCTACTTAATACAACTATCTTCGTACTATTTTAAAATTATAAACAAAAGCTAACAAAATAATTTTTTTCTCTTATTTAAAACGTAATAAGCCATCATTTTACAATGCCGACGTTCAGCGGCGAACCCACGGGGGATATCGGGCTTAAGTCCCCAGAGGACTTAGAAAAGTATAAAATACATATCAAGAAGGCGTCCAACTTGTACGTTCCAAATAATGTCGTAGCTAGAATGATAGTTGAAACAGAAGAGAATATTTGAAACAGCCCGCGTTATCACTAATAAAACCTCATATTGAAGATCCTGCAAAACAGCCAAGGTTGCAAAAAGTACTGTTAGAAAATATTCCTGGCATTCTGTTTGCTAATGACGTTGAAAATCCAGTTGACTGTGCAACACAAAAAAAAGAAAAATGGCCCTCGGTTGGGACGTTCGGCATTCGAATCTGACCCAGGTTGTGACCAGTGTGTTTTTTGTTTTTGTTGTGGTTACTTGTTTCGTCGTTGTTCGTGATCATCCGTTTATAGTTTATTTTGCCTGTCGAATTTTGTTACATATTCGGCTGTGTATATTTCATTCAATTACAAATTTTTTAATTTTTTATTTTTGGATGGGATGTTTGAGCCCACCCCAGATACAAATTATGGATGCGCCACTGTCGACGTTTATAATTAACCAAATTTACCTTTGCAAACTAGAAAATTAAATTGGAGACCGCAATAATAATAATTTTCAAATTCAAATTTATTTCAAATTAAAATACAAGATTACAAAGAAACATGGTAATAATAATAATTAGTAGTAGTAAAATCATTTATTTCTTCTTAAATAATGTTTACATATAAATTTCTGAAGATTATTTACATCGCCAGCTCCAATTTTCTTATATAATATACACATAAGGCCGATACACGCACACACATTTATTCATATATATATCCATATATGTATCCACAAATACGTCAATATTAATATACAAAATATAAACTTACTTTGCATATAAAAACAATAGACATACATCTACATATTTTCACACTTGTACACACACACATGCGCAATATATATATACGAATACATGCATATAAAAATAATAGACATCAATTTATACACACTTGCACACATTTATCAAGCACACATGTACAATATGTATATAGGCGAAATACGCAACAAATTATATATAGGAAAAATATTTGCTGCATACGCACTTGAAAACAAAACATGAAACTACAATGAAATGCGCGTCTCAAATATGCAACAGAAAAGTATGCGAAATAGAGTGAACATAACGTAAAGTAAAAAAAGAAAGTGATAATAAAGAACATTTGATAATTTAATAATCTTTTATATACCTCGAGTAGTGATATAGTAATTTCAATTTCAATCTATTTCAATATTACATTTCTATATTTCAAAGTGTACATAATAAACCAGACAGTTAGTACAAATATTCATAAACGAGCGTCCGTATAATACACGAAGAAACAAACTAAAATTTATAACCACTTTGTCAAAATAAATCTTAACCGTAACTATATCAATCGATACAAGAAGTTTTTCAGCGAATCAAAACATAACTCAATCACGGAAATATCGAGCATGTATCGGCCAGTGTTGCCTGCTGATCCATGTAGATTAACAAGAACATGGACATAGGTCGTCCTTGATCCTACATAACTATGACATGAATACGACAGCAGTGTAACTTCGATTGTGGGGACCTAATGGTCGAAAAGAATACTCTGTTCGGAAATGACTCTCCTTTCGTCCATGTACACGGTGTAGGATGGGGTACCAGTGATGCTTGCATTGATAGCGGATCCACGAAATAAGCATTAAGTATTGAATATTATCAATACTTGTGCTCTCCACACCTGACTCGTGTATGGTGGCTAGGAAGGAGGTATCAAATACGCGTACATAGTTGACTAAAGTATAGACGTGTTGACACTTTTCCCCATTAGGAAATGAGTTAATAAAAATACGTTAGTATGTTATCAATGTCGATTGTGGTTGAAAGACCGGCGTGACACACCAAAAAATAAACAAACAACAACAATGCGAAATACTCCGTCTTAAATTATGCGATCGGGAACAACATTCTAAGCGATAAATAATATAAATAATTACTTATATACATAAATAATGCGATAAACTAACTCGATATATACATAGGTACACCTATATCAATCGTGTGATATATATATATATCCCCGCCGGGGGGTGCTTCGTACCTTCCGGGCCGGAGCTGTAACCGGAACGGAGCGCGTCCGTAGGTGGCGGATAATGGAATGGCCTACAGATATGTAGGTTAGCTGCGAATAAGACAATTGTCAAATAAGCAGTCGCGGACCAACAGCGGCTACTGGTAGAAAGTCTCTGGCAGACGATTCCAGTAGTGACAGGGCAATGAGACAAGAGGATGTGGATGGGCAGCTTGAGGAACTGCCTGTTAAAAGTCCACAACATCCTACGACTGTCTCACCCTCAGCGAGATTTGGTCGCTGTAAACGCCAAACACTGCTACCTCCTCAGTAGCAAACCGCTGCCTTGTGGTCAGGATTTTTATCCAAGGGCTAGGGTGTCACCCCGAATAAAGTGGCAAACTCCTTCCTCCTTCTCCCCCTCCCTTATTTATCCTACCTCTACTTTCCACTACATGTACTTCCTCGCCTGTTATACACCAGCTGCAGTGTGTCCAGTTGTCTTGGATTAACCATGCCACCGGATCGCGCGCTGCAGCTGTATAGGCAACATGGGAGTTGCAGCGCAACAGCTTCTATGTTCCAACATGCGCATCTGTACCGTCTTCTCTTCTCTCACCTCTTTCTCTTTCCTCCCATTTTCCTTTTTCCTATCTAACTAACTCTCCTTTTAAGAAGCCCCACGGCGATAAGTATGCGGCGGTGGTATTAAGTTGTCGTTATATAAAGATTTCTGTTTTTTCATATTTAAAAAAGATATAATAATTTTTGTTCGCGCTTGAAAATGACGTAACTGTCGAAAAGCTTCGCGATTAAAAAACTTTTAGTGATTGTGTTATATTTTGTTTGTTTATAATTAATTAATAAAATCACTACTCTCCAATATATTCAACTTTTAATAGAACCTGAACCAGGTTTGGGAGATATTTATCAATTTTGATGAAGAATTTTTCAAAAATCTCTTTTATAAATGAAATTTATTGTAAATTAATCTAAAATTGAAATTACATTTGGCTAGTGAAATATGTATATCAAATTTTAAGTTGTCGTTATATAAAGATTTCTGGTTTTTCATATTTAAAAAAGATGTAATAATTTTTGTTCGCGCTTGAAAATGACGTAACTGTCGAAAAGCTTCGCGATTAAAAAACTTTTAGTGATTGTGTTATATTTTGTTTGTTTATAATTAATTAATAAAATCACTACTCTCCAATATATTCAACTTTTAATAGAACCTGAACCAGGTTTGGGAGATATTTATCAATTTTGATGAAGAATTTTTCAAAAATCTCTTTTATAAATGAAATTTATTGTAAATTAATCTAAAATTGAAATTACATTTGGCTAGTGAAATATGTATATCAAATTTTAAGTTGTCGTTATATAAAGATTTCTGGTTTTTCATATTTAAAAAAGATGTAATAATTTTTGTTCGCGCTTGAAAATGACGTAACTGTCGAAAAGCTTCGCGATTAAAAAACTTTTAGTGATTGTGTTATATTTTGTTTGTTTATAATTAATTAATAAAATCACTACTCTCCAATATATTCAATTTATATATATATATATATATATATATATATATATATATATATATATATATGTATACATATACACATATACATACGCATAACTACTTTGTTAATAATCACGATCAAGAGCAATAATACGCTATATAAAATATAATAAATGATCGGTCGTATTTAGTTTGTGCACGATGTGTTATAAACAAACAAAACTTATTTCGATAAAGATCGAGCAATCTAGTAAAATGAAGTGCCGTTAATTATTAAATAAACTAATAAACTGAACAATGTGGAATGTAGTGAGATTTTTCATTAAAATAGACAAAAACCGAAGTTATAATCACTAATTTTTTTTCTTTATGAAAAATCACAAAGCTTTTCGGTTAGGACATTATCAAATGAACATTTAAAAATAAAAAATATAAAATGAATAAAATATTAATTTAAGATTACAATTCACGAAACACAGTAAAATGAAGAACAGTATTAATAAAACAATTTAATACTTTTCTTAATTTTGTTGTTCTTTGTGAATTGTATCTTAATATTTTTTCATTTATATATATATATATATATATATATATATATATAAATGTTCACATGGTAATGGCCTAACAGCCGAAAAGCTTTGTGATTTTTAATAAAGAAAATTTTTTAGTGATTTTAACTTTCTTTTTCGTTGTTTATTTTAAACTAATAAGCGACTTAGGAAAAACATTATGTTACGGTATTTTGAGAATTTTTTATGATAGTGGAGATGTTGTTCCTAACGGAATTTTAAAATTTGATGTACTCTATAACGTCGAAGACTTCCTTAGATCTCCTTACTTTCCTTCAGTTATTTTTTGGACAGCCATTTGAACTTTGTTTACTCGATAACCGTAAGAAGAAATAAATTTATATTACACGTACGAGCTCTGCAATATTCGGAAAGTCAGCTTTTCCTACATTATTATACACATAACTCTACTTAAGCGTGAATCATGTTGTGGTGAAAGAAAAAGGAATATTGTTTTTGTAGATTTTCCACAGACTGTCGTCATTAGGTGAAAGCTTTGAGAGAAGTAAATGAAATTTATCATTTTAATTATACTTATTATGAAATCATTAAATCTATTAGATAAATAAATATATTAATATAAACTAATTCTCGTAGTTATGGTCAATGGACTACTGACATCAACCCATAAGTTGGCTAACATAATGATATTTTGTTAGTAAGCTACACTTTACTAAATTTGATACTTATTTAACTTCAATAAGATCGTATCTTTATTTAAAAAAAAAAAAAATTGTTTAACACGTGTAACGTACTAGTTTATTAAGAAAAGTTTTAAAATTCTTTTGACAATCGGCGATCCGTTCGAGCATCGGTTTTTCGCGCACAATCATCGAATGAGTTTTTGTTTGTTTAATTTAATAATACCTACAACATGAGACGGAATAGCATTGTGCGGAAATTTATAGCGGAAACACTAATCAAATTTGTGAATGCAGACAAATGACTTTCAATGTATAGGGAATTCGTTATTCCTTAATAATACGCTAGTATAAATGCACAAATAAACACATATATACGTGTATATATATATATATATATATATATATATATATATATATATATATATATATATAAAAAAGAAACAAAATGTTCAAAGTTCATCTTCAAGACAAATTATGATGGCAAATAATAATATTAATACTAATAATAATAATAAAAACACATGCCGTTAATAAACATTTAGAATTTATCTACCAACAAAAGTAAATACAAACAAATAACGATTTTTTAGTCTATCAAGCATAAGTAGATAAAAAATGAAGGAGAAGAAAAATTACAGATATAATCTCAACATTAAGAAATAATCTTCATACACACACACACACAACAATACACATATACACATATATATATCATTATATATGTATGTGTTTTGTATTATATATATATATACATATATATATATGTATGTGTGTGTGTATGCATTTATAGATTTTTAAGGATGATATCGCATCGATTTTCTAAGGAATAAATTACATTTACACAGTTAATCGCAGAAACGTGTATATATATATATGTATATATATATATAAAATTATTAAATATAAACATCACAATTATAAAGATAAAGTAACCTACTGCATAGGTTATGATTACTTTTAGTGGCTATATATATATTTGACCTTAAATACTTCACATATGAATGTTGGGAAATATTCTAATAGAACTATCTCATTGAAAGAAAATGAGCGGTCTATATTATAAATTAATCTTAATTCATTATATTTAGAACATACATATGTTATATGTTGAACATTTTCTGTATCATTTTATAACATATATTATTATTAATAATATTTAATTTGTTTAAATATTAAACCATGTCAAGTTAATATGTGAGGCATGTAAAAGTTAATATTGAAATTTTTATATTTGAAGCGAGCTAAGATGTCAATAAAGAAAGCTTTTAATAAATTTACCTTTAGCTTCTGAATCATATCTAGACTTAAATTCAGTAAGAATTAAATTACTGATATATTTGAAATTACTGTTATTGATTTTACCACACTGAGTTACATAATATATAGGACATTAGGAAACATGTACTAGAAGAGTGAGATTATCCTAATAACTTGGCCGAGCAATTACCTGGTACCACATTTAGCAGTTCCTATTATTTTGTTACCATTTTAATTTACATTCGCATATATATCCACGGACCAATCACCAGTACCGGCTATAAGACCGAAGCAGTCGACTCCGGTAATATCAGGATAATGTTAAAAAGTTATAAAATAGAAGCTTATCCAACTAATAATAATCTTCAATTCGCCCTTCATAAGTTATAAAACCCACCGTAAATATCTCGCTAAATTATCGTATCTTGGCGTTAGGATTTTAAATAAAAGGCTACGCTGTCACATTGAATAAAGCAATTTATTATTTTTGTTCTAGATCTAGTTTACTCATATAATATATATATATATATATATATATATATATATATATATATATATATATATAATTATGTATAATTTGAGCATACAATTTAATGCACGCGAATTCATGAAAATATAAAAAATCAAAATGTAGCCTATATATACATAAATTGTATCATGAAGTAATTCAAGAATCGGTTACACTAATACTAGAATATAATAAACTAGAGTAGCTTGCGAAATTAACTTAGGGTTATTAGTAGCGATTATCTATATACATGTTTAATTTTAAATAATTCCGAAATAAAAACTGGAAAATGCTGTAATGATATAATTTCGTTTAATTCGAGTGCGCAGTCGATCTTATATAACTACAGCGGGTGATTTACTTACTCTACTTATATATTACATGTTAAACGTTTTCAATTTCGTCGCTTTCGCAATTACAAAATTTACTTTCATTAATAATTTTTAATTTATTTACGTAATAGAGCCATAACCAGTAAGTACTTGAATCATGTGGTAGTTTAAGGTAATGTTTCTATTTTTTAAACGTTCTATTACATAGCTAAATACTTATTTATTAATTTATCCTTTGTCGATGTATCATATTTTATTTGAAACGCATTATGAATCTGTAAATTAGTTTGTTTTTTAAAATCTTTACTGACGTTATCATTATTTCCTTTTTTAACATTAAAGATTAAAGATCTTTTTTTAATATTAAGATCGATAAATAAGATGCGTGCTATGGTGTGGATCGTAATATTAAGTGCAGTTATGAAGGAGTTATATCAATCAGAAATTTCCGACGATTGTTTAATCAATCGACTATAATATGATAAACAACGAGCCCAGTAGGAGTATAATGATTTACACTAAATCTTTGTAGAATATTGCCTTGAATCCCCACAGTTCATCACCGTGAGACTTAACAATCGAATGATACATGAGCACTTTATATAATATAAAATAGAACGTATACGTTACGTAGAATCGTTATATAAGTTTAACTTTCCGTCAGCATTTATAATCCTCTTCATTAGATTCACGTAACTTATGCAATAATCTTAATTTATCGGTACATAACACCGACCGATAATTTATATTAATAATAGTCATAATTAAATTATAATAAATTTAAAAAAAAAAATAGCTGCGTTGTTATTTAGAGCCAATAAGTAGACACAATCGAGAAGGATGTAAATATTTAAACGTAAAATTTCATTAATAAATGTACGTCTACCTCTGGTATAGAAGTCGCAAAACAAAAAAAGCATATGATTAGCGTCGTGGGACAGCATGCATAGGGAGTAATATTTATGGAGTATGGCTGGGAAATTGTAGTTTGAACGAAATCTGTCCACGATGGAAAAGGAAAGCCGAGGTGGGAGGTTCTTAGGAGACGTACAGAGTGGATGTGTTAGGGAGATTAGGTTGGATAGATTTATAAAAGTCATACATAGATTTTGCACCGATGAAGAAGATCTGCACGAGCGGATAAAATTAAGCGGGAAAAATGAATTCTCGAAATGAGAATTGCAATATGCCCCAAGTTTAGTAGCCCGATCGCGTACTTAATTTCCGTGGATACCCTCGTGGGCTGGAACTCAAACGAAAGATATACGTATAAATTACATTTTCTACTATGGTTAACAGAGTATAGTCCTTACGGTAGGGGCTACCTTCGATCCTATTAGATCGGATATACTCGACGGCTTTATGGCGAAAGCCTATGATGTAAATACGCTACAACATTTCGCGAATCTAAACAGTTTGGTGTAATTTACATGAGGAATATAATTATAATTTTATATTTTAATGGTTGTTTTTTACAATCATTTACCTGTAAGGTAATGTGAAAATGTTTGCCGTATTCGGAATCGTTCAAAATGGCCGGTGGTAATGGTACTTGTTTTACTTTGTATCTTAAAATATATTTCGTTACTACGACTATCGTCAACGGTATCGGTGTGAGAAAGAAACCGATTTGATAGGCGATCGCGTACACGGTAACGATTAATATCGTATCTTTAATTCTGGCGAACGTGGTAGACGGTCCGCTATTACTGAAATCCAAGACGGATAGAAAAGCGTTGGCGATCGTAAGTATAATTCCGAAAACGAACGCGATACTTTGCACGATTAACGAACTGAAAAATTTAGCCGATTTCACCGGTAACGTCAATACGAATTCGAACGGTGCCGGTAATCCGGTTGACGATTCTTTACTCATCGCTGTTCGTTTTAAAATGTTAACACTTTATAAATTTCGAAAAAGAAATTCGAACCCCGAAAAGTGGGATTAATTAAACCCGTTCAATTTGAACGCGTTTATTATCGAATTAAACGAAAAGAAAAATGCGCTTTTATCGGATGAATTTTTTTTTCCTTTTTATTAAATTATACAAAATTAGTGTTAATTTTATTAACCATCTCCGTCCGATCACCGACGACTACTGTTACGGTATTAGTCACATAATCGATAGAACCTCCCTCTGCATCTTGATCGTTTGGTCGTTGTCTGATTTATTGGCTTCGTCGTGGGATGATACGAGATAAAAAGAAAAAAAAACAAAAGTTTTGCCCCGATAAAAAAAACCAATATTATTAGTTACAAGGTTATTCCGAAATTTCCATAACCTATACGAAATACGTATAACTATAATATGCACACGTATAAACACTCGCGTTTAATCGTTCGTTTAGAGTTGAAAGATCGAAAAATGGAAAGTAAAATTAACAACGGAAATCGATACATCAACTAATCGCACGCGATTACACCTTATCACGTGGCAGTTATAATAAGAGTACAAGTATTGAAATCGCGTCTCGATGAACTTTATACTCGTATCATTTTTAACGTTGTTATTATAATTATTTCGATTAACTATCATTATTATGATTATTATCGATATTACTATTATCGTTATTATTTTATTTTAAAATTAACCGATTGATTCATTCTATTTAAATGTTTTAAAAATCAGGCTATACGGCGGCTTTATCTTATTTCCGACATAAAGGCGCGCAAGAAAGTAATTATTTGTATATATAAAAAAAACACCTAATAATAATAATAATAATAATAATAATAAAGGAGATAGTAATCGCGGAATAATTATTTCCGTTTACATAATTAGATGGTCCATATTACACATTTTATTTTATACGTATTAGATACATTGATATTTCAACACTATATAGGCAATTAGTAGTAATTAAGCGAAATAAATAAACCTATGTGAAAAAAACAAAAACAGGTGTAATAACAAAAAATGATAATGATTTCACATATACGCCTATATAAATATATTTCCGCGTATGTACATGTATATATCTATAACTATATATAATATATAACTACCTATAAACCAATATATAAATATAGTATATATGTGTACCTACATATTATATATATATATATATATATATATATATATATGTGTGTGTACTGTCCTCAAAAATAAAGATATACCTAATAGCTTGAAGAAGAAAGTATACGAACAGTGCATTCTTCCAGTGCTTACATACGGAGCGGAAACATGGAGCCTAACGAAGTATGTTGTTAAGAAACTTGCAGTGACACAGAGAGCCCGCGAAAGATTAATATTGGGCATCAAGATATCAGACCAGAAAACCAACACGTGGATAAGACAGCAGACTAAATTGTCAGATGTAGACGGACGTGTAGCGCAGTTGAAATGGAATTGGGCAGGTCATGTAGCGAGAAGAAACGATGACAGGTGGACGAAACGAATAACAGAATGGCTTCAAAGAAAAAGACGCAGAAGTCGCGGTCGGCCGGATACAAGGTGGCAGGACGATATACATAGATCAGCCGGTGTGAAATGGATAAACGAGGCCCAAGATCGCTACAGGTGGAAACAAAATGGGAACGCTTACATCCAGTAGTGGATTAATATAAGCGCATCGTGATCGTGATAGATATATATATATCAGCGTATGTACGATATACATATATATGTGTATATATATATATATACTACATGACCAACTTTACTTCCTTTTTAGGTCGTCGTATCAATTTTGTTTTCTTCATACTTAGATATGAAAAACTGTATATATATATATATATATATATATATATATATATATATATATATATATATATATGTATGTATGTATGTATATATATATGTATATTTATATTATCATCATAAAGTACCGCATCCGTATCGGAGGTAGGCGACTGCTTACCTATAGATATTTTGTTGTACAGTGTAAGTAGCTTACAAGAAACTCATACGATATTATCGTAATTAGACACACACACATGGGGTAACTTTGTTGTCACGACACAATGCAGCATGTACTATATTATTACTAGCGCGCACATGGTATTATGCGTGGTGGTTTGCTATTGCCTTTCATGCGATAATAATATTAGGATTATTTATATTGATCGTATTCGAACTCGATAACGTCCGTATGAAAGTTCGTGTTCTAGACACTAGACTATCCAGACGTATATATTTATATTTATATATATATATATATATATATATATATATATATATATATATATGTAATATATATATATATATATATATATGTATGTATGTAATGGAACAAACTGTTAGATAAGATTCTATCGTACTGTTATATATTTTTTTCAATTTTAAATATTAATGTCACCAACTTAAAAATATTTCATTGATTGCGGTAGGGAAGCAAGAATGGAAATATGTGGAAGGATTATTCTTATTCAATATGTAAGAAAGAATTAATCTAGAGTGTCTAATGCGAACTCGTGTCATTGCTACTTGTTCTCTTGTTCGCGATGACTCGTTAAACTAAATCGGTCAATCTCCACGCTGTCTTGGTTTGTTTAGTCTTCTTATCGTATAATCGTCGGTTATATATAATTACACAAAATTCCCATCATAAATCTAACTTTAAATTTGTTAGCCAATCTATGGCTCCGTCGCGTTAAGTTTTTTACCATGTTCTAATGTTAAACCTACAGGTGCAAATTCACTACAGTCTTCTAATATATGCTGCATTGTTCGTATTGAATTTCCGCACTGACACGCAGTCGACGTCGTTATACGCCATTTCTGCTTTAGATATCCGCATCTTACCTGTACAGTCCTAATTGTATTGAGTGTGTTCTATTGTTGCCTATGTAAATCCATTCCTTCAACTTCATCCCTCCCGTCGACTACTAGTTTGGAATTTGTTGTATGTTCTCGTATCTTCTGCTAATAAATCATCCGTTGTCAAAGGTGATTTTCTGCATTTAAGTCTCGAAGAGAGTTCGAGGTACATCTGAAATTTATATCTATCTCTGAATAATTCTAACTCCCGTCTAATTAAATCTGTAGTTATATTAACTAATACTGAAAGCCACATAAGTAGTGTAGATTTAAGCGTGCCTAATATGATTCAGAGTGCTTCGTTTAATATTACATCTACTTCTTCAACATGATAGCTATTACACGTGATCGATGAGAAATATTCGGCTGCTGAGTATACAAGTTCCGAGGAAGAAATTCTGAGTGTTCCACCATCAGCAACCCAAGTCGAACCTGCGGGTCTTTTAATGAGATTTTATACGTGTTTTTAACTTTTTGGATAAAACCGTTAGATGATCATTATATGATAAGGTGCGGTCTAATGTCACGCCTAAGTACTTTGTATATTTTGTATAATTCTACACCTTCAAATTTCACTATAGGTTCGATTTTTGCCATGCAGTTGTTCAGGCGGAAAAACGCTGTCTCGTGACTTATAAGGATTCGGTCGAAATTATTTGTACGAGTACTTACTAATTTGTGATAAGTCACTTTCCATAGCTAATATACAATTCTTCAAGTCTTTTGCTTGCACGGTCATCGCCATCTCGTCTGTATACTGGAACTTTTTGCAAAATGTGTCAAACATATCACTGACATATATATTAAAAAGTAACGGTGCTAGTATTGATCATTGTGGAAGTCCGTGATTAACTTGCCGTTTACTGGCACAATTCTTTAGAAGATTTAGAATGTCACTGGGTGGTACCGGAAGAAATTGCATTGGAGTTGTACGTAAAGCACATCTACCAGCCTCATTTGCTTCTTCATTTTGGCCAATGTTGTGCCGGTAACTAGTTTACGCAGACTTTCATTTTCTTAACGAAATTATCTTTCTAGCTGAACGGTGAATCTTTTTTTTTTATTTGCTGAATATTTGTAGTATGGAACATAGCGAATGTCATGAAAAACTAACATCATTGCAAACAGTTTGCATGATAACACTGAAAAGTAGCGAAGGTAAATGATAAATCAATGTTATGTGTGACGGCGTAAGCGCGGCCATTGATACTATATCGGTGTAGAATATTGAATATACGGTGAAATTTAAAAGAAAGTTGGGAAAAGTTTCTTTAAGTACACGCATTGTGTAATGGCGGTGCATAATAAGTGAGGTCTCAGGAAAAACAGATTGGATGTGCCAAGGAAAAACTAGAAAATGATTGATAGGATCTATCAGTGGAATAAGAGGTATCTGGAGACTATCCACTACTATTTACATTTTATGTTTACTCGTTGGTTACACGTTTTTATAAAATGTTTTATATAGAATTTCCGTGTTAGTTTATTAAAAAATTTTTATGATTACAACCGCGTAATCTGTACTCGTGCATTATTTTAGTTTCCGAAGTTGAAAGCTATAGCCCATGACCATTTGATTAATTTTAAAATCGCTAACAGCAAACACTCCTGCATAAATAGGGGCTGCGATAACATCTATGATTGAATTGTGAGCTATGTTGAAGAGTGCAGATCCTAGGACATAACTCTGTGGAACTCCATTCACAAAGTTCTGATTACTGGACATTTAAGTTGTATATAAACGTGGAAACGAAATCGAATATTCCAGTTTAGTAGCTGGTACATAATTTTAAGACTGATAATTTTATTGGAAGCATTTATATAGTCCAGTATAGCTATTAAGTATTTGTTTTTTTATCTGAGAAGGCACTTAAGATGTTATTTTGAAAGTAGATTAATTAGTCACTTGATGAGTGCATTGGTCTGAAACTGCGTGTGTGAATTTAACATCCATTGAGGGCGATTGGTATCAATTTTTTCAATTATTTTACATAAAAGTGATATTAATGAAATTGACCTATAGTTGTCAACTAATTTTGCCAGGTTTTAACAGCGGAATAATAACAGAGGATGTCTAGAATTAATGTAACTATTAGCTACTAACGAAAAATATGAACTCGAGATGTTCGTAATTTTATAATGATCGGATTGTTATCGTTTCAAATTAACATAAAAAAATGATTAAAAATCTGCCAACTAAAGCAATACTCGCCTTGGAAATTATATTTAATTCATGCGTATGTTTGTGCTATTATCCTGGATCGTGGAGAATATCAATCACGGTACTTCTAGCAAAACCTGGACATTATGCCTCTATGGTTCAAAATGTTAGACCAGTGTATTTATAAGATTTTTGAAAAAATACTCCTCGTGAGGATTTATAGCGAGAGGAAATCTATCATATCTGACTCGCAATTTGGTTTTTGACCAAAACTAAGTACAACGTTACAGCTGGCTTTGTGATAAAATTACTGATAACTTTAACCAGAATAAACATTCTGGAGTAGTCTTGATGGACACAGAAAAATCATTTGACATAACATGGCATGATGGAATCATATATAAGTTAATTAAATATAATTTTCCTTCGTGTCTTGTATTTACTATTACATCTTACTTAATGGATGGAAAATTATATATAAAACTTAATGCGGGCATGCCTGAAGGGAGTATTTTAGGCCCATTTCTTTTTATTGTATATATTAATGATATACCGCAATACTGGGAGTAGATATAAATCTCTATACTGATGATACCTTCTTAATGGTATCATCTTATAGAATAGACACCATAAGCAACAAATTATCAAAAGTAATAGATAAAATATCCAAATTTTTCTATAAATGGAAAATCAAAGTTAATGATGAGAAAACTGAGTCAATAATTTTTACTTTAAATCATTTTGTTAAAATTAAAAACGTTCGTCTCAACTTGAAAGAACATGTGAAACATTTAGGTGTCATCGTGGACAGACGACATTTGCCAAACATATTAACGTTTGTGTAAATAGAACAATACGAAAAATGGGTTATCTATTTTCTATATTTAACAAAAAATATTTTGTGTTTTTGTATAATGTAATTGTATAATAATAAACAAATTTTCAATTCAATTCTTTGTAATGTTTGTAGATACAATTCGAATTCCAATTTAGTAGTATGATATCGTCTGTATTAGACATACAGATATTGCAGAATTGATATAAGTGTAAATAAATATCTGCTGTGGATAGTCATTATACTTCACATGAAATGGCAGATGGTTGTTTACAATTTTCAAAGTTGTGCAATATAACCATTAGGCGATTTTTTAATGCTGAAAGCGAGTTTTCTTATAACGATGTTGTAGGAGAGTAATTCACATAAAATAAGCAAATATTCCTTTTTATATCTGAGGTAAATTCTTTTGCTTTAGTTTATGTTTTTTTTTTCACACAATACATTATATTCTTGATAAATGGGATATTGTGTTTTTTTTTTATTATTATTTAATGAATTCCTTTATTAGTTTTAGCATTTCTTTGATAGAGGCTTATGATTTTATTCATTGTATCGTGGTGTGACCACGCTATATGGTTTCTTGTATACTGCATAAATTATATATTGCTTACATTTATTAAGTTCTGTGTACAGCTAATTTTGTAGATCTAAAAGTATAATGCGCATACTGTAATCTTTAAAATTAATGAACATATAAAGAATAAAAATGATAATAAATTGTAGGATTAATTTTATAACTGTTCAAAAAATTTAGCGATAGTACTTACTCATTTATATTTCGTTTACCTGACTGGAAAAATTGTATTCGTTTATTTATATGGCTATATTAATACAAATAATAATGAATAAATTAATTATTTTTCATGTTTTTCTTAAGTTTCAATATTCTTTTTTGGATTTATTGATATATCTACAAATACGTGCATTTAACATAATTAACTTGATCATCGATTAGTCATTTCTAATTGATTTGTTTTCAAAGCGAATTACATTAATTTATTTTGATTTGTTTATATTTTTACAGTGTCCTGATAAATAAATGTATTATTTTGTTATGTAAAAAATAATATAAATAACCTTTTAATTTTGTTCGATACAAATTTATATCGATCACTAAAAATTTTCTGAATAACGTTATTTGAAAATATAATAAATGAAAATTATTTTTGTTCTACTACGTTGCTCGAAAATAGAAGACCAAACTTTTACGTTGTTTTAATAGTTACATTCATTATTACATTATGCAAATATATACTTTTAATTTTCCTGTTATATTTATTCTTCTTACATACCTATTTAGTAAATTATATAATTTGATTAAGAATTTTTTCCTATTGTGTTTATTCTATTATTTAATAAATGTTTAAAATCGTATTTTACTGAATTATCGTGCTAATCATTTAAATATATAATGCGAGTAAAATAAAAATTATTTTCATTTACGAACATTTTGTATTTTACTACATTGGAGTAAAAGTTAACATCGCAGCAAAAAAAATGACGTGAAACGTTGCATTAATTATTAACATATTACTTATAAAATGAGTATTTTCATGTTCACTTTTTGTTTTAAAAAACTTTAAATTCATTGAATTCTGTGATTGCATTTTACTGAGAAAAGAATTATAAAAATATGAATATATGTATGATACAAATTGTCATCCATATATCCCACTCAAATAAAGGCAGTGTACACGAAGATGAAATGACGACAATGCAATCGTGACGAATTGCCTACAATCCTCAATTTGAAATTAATGTTTGCGTAACTACTTTCATATTATAATGTTCTTAATATATTTCCTACAAATTTTTGTCAATAATTTTTTGATCATTCATTTTCAAACAACGTAGTAGAAAAATCAAAAAAAATTTCATTTGTTATATTTTTAACCAACATTATTAGTCCAACAATTTTCAATGATCAATGTAAATTATTCGTTTATCAAATATATTATAAGAATGAGAAAATTAAAAGGTTATTTATATTGCTTTTTATATAATAACATAATAGACTTACCCATCATAAAAGCGTGAAATCATCAACAAAACAAACTTTTTCAAAATAACTTATCTCAAAAAAAAACATCTATTCGAAATCCTAATGGGAAATAGACGATAATTTATTGTGTATATATATTAATAAATTTAAAAATAAATAATGAAACCTAAGAAAATATGAAAATAATTTAATTCATTATTAGTTACATTATTATAGTCATATAAATAAATGAATAAAATTTATACATATGTATATGTGCACTTATATATATATATAAGTATCCAGTCGTCGTCATTCCTGGACGCAATAAACTATTTATGCAGCGTACAAGAAACGTTTAAAACTTATAAAGACCAAGGGTTCTTGTACTTTGATGATTGTAAAGAGGATTGATTACACGGGATACAATATTGTACCACCCAAAAATGTTAATACGTTGTCAATAACCAATTATGGCACATCATATTGTTGGAGTTATGTTACCAATGAGGTATATGATCAAACGAAAAGTACATTATATGTACAACACGTACGTGAGCAAATCAGTAAAATGTATTCTTGTCATCAGATATAGCATGGGTAAAAAAAAAAAAGTGATTAAAAGAATATATTAGTTTGCACAACGCGCATGACACATATAAAACCTAAAATAATTAAAAGCATACACGAATGAATTGCGTACAATTACAACTGCATAATTTTCGTAAATATTCTGCAGAGTTAACGTGTCCAGTTATAAGTTATGATGTGCGAAAATTTGGCAAGAGTTTGATCTTGTGTCTTTCTATTATATTACTTATCGGGGCGTAGGTTTGCGTCCTATTGAATTTTGTTCCAATTTATTTTCTCTTATTCCAACAAAATGTTTAAAATTCTCTTGTTACGTCGAATGTCGGGACTGATGCAGTTAATAGGAATTATCTGATAAGATGGTCCCAGGGATTTTGTTTCGTCGAATTGCGTTCTTTTCACATTTTTAACAATAAGTATGATTCCCCTGCTTAATAGAAGCAGATTCAGAGGAATGATAAACTTTTACACACATTAATTAAGAATTTTCTTTGAATATGGGAATTTTTAAAAATATATCTGACTTTTAACCGTTCGGCAAATGCTGAACTATAGCATTACATTGAATTTATAACTGTTTTTACCTCATTTAGTGAAGAACAACACGAAGCGTTGATTTTGCGACAGTTTAAATTTAACGTCTTTTAACCACCTATCTAAAGTTAACAATATGTTCAGCTTAATTTTTGAAGTTTGCATTTACTACAAATATCAAACGTGTGTAAAAGCACATAAATCAACTTGTCTATTATTATATAGTAATTTTATGACACAGTTAAATAAAATATTTCCTTCCCTGCGGTCATCATCTCATGTTTGTTTTCCTTTGCACGGTGACATTTCCAATGCTTAGCTTAACTTGTCTATTATTTAAATAATGATATAAGTACGCTTAGCAAGATTTAACCTCCGACAAGAGTTTCGAAACAGGGTAGACCAGCAATTATCAGAAAATCATTCGAAAACGGTGTAAATGCGATTAAATTCACCGGCTGTTAACAAAAAAAATATATGCTAGAATAACGCAACGCGAACACATTCGTTAATGCTGGTATCGATAAAGCTAGCACAGTCTTAGTCACGTTCTGTAGATCAGAAGGAATATAAATTAATAAATTCTACATTGTGAAAAGATCGCGCACATCTGATTATGTTTATTATGAACAAGGTAAACGCGAATAAGTTCTTTGAATTTACGAATATATGTAAAATGAAACTGGATGAGAAACGACCACAGGTGAACAAAACATGTTTTATGATAGTGACCTATATAGACAGGGAACGAATAACAGGAAGATCGTTAACTGGTTATAATTCTGAGATGAGAAGAATTAGATTAGACGGACGAAGTACCAGAACGCGCAGAGGAAGCTGCGAAGAGGTCACGTGATCTTGAAGTGGACTGAAATAGGTTTATTGGTGTATTATATATATACATATAATGAGGAATGGAGAAAGATTCTACCAACGTACAAAGCGCAAAAACCGGCGAACGTAAAAAAATAACGTTGCTTTTGCGTTCTAAAGCACGCTATTCTAGTTTGCAGAACTGTGCTGCATTATGTCTTTTTTAGAATTATTATTCTAGAAAGTCTGATACTCAAAATTTAAATATAATTAAAGAATAAGCGCTTTCACGATCGTTAATAATGAAAACATTATATATATTCGCCGATATTTATAACAAAATAATAATAATACAAAATAACGGAATGCGATGATATAAATCTAAAGAATACCACGTCAGAATAATAATTGATACAATTTGGAGAGGGAAAGGATTACGCGAAATAAGAATGCCTTCGAGGACTTTCTAAAAATTACTAAAATTATACGCATAAAAAATTATAATAATTAGGACGTTTAATATTTTTTTGCTGCGAACCCGATTCTTTCATTAAAATTATCGAAAAACGATTTAAGACGAAACGCCATCAGCGAGCACACTTTTCGCTCGCGATATGTGACCTTCGCTCTCGTCGATTTGTTCGATGTTTAAAAATGCGTTAATAATTTTATGAACTAATTCCGGTTTAATTTGATGCACGAAATGACCTTCACCGAGTAATTTTTCCAGTTTCAAATTCGGAATATATTCGTCGGCATTTTCGACGCTGGACGCGTCAATGTATTTGTCTTTTTCGCCGTAAATGGCCAAACCGGGAGGGAATTTAATTTCTTTCAAATCTTTAATGCCATTCACCAGGTGTCCGACGATGTCGAATAAATTTGCCCGATAATAATTTAAAGGAGCGGTAAAAGCGCCTGAAATAAAAAGAAGGAAAAATTACAATAGAAATGAAATTAATGATAAAATAATGAACTAGGGACTACCAATCGGGGAGTTAATTATTGAGGAGAATGATTAGAAACAAAACAAAAAAAAGTTTGCCAAAATCCGACCATTTTTGACGGAGTTATCCCTGAAAATCCATCAGCAGGTACTTAATCTATAAAAATTCGCTTTAAACGTTTTTGCTGCATACCAAAAACAATACAGGCGCCGCCGGATATGTAAGAGTATCAAAATCCGACCATTTTTTACTGAGATATCTAAAAAACTTGTCCCTTCGCTTATTGCATGTTGCTGCATAAAGAAATCGGGTGTCCATATGGATTTACAATGATAATATATAGCATAGTACATTTGCAGCTGATTATAAATACACTATAACCCACTGTCTTTATATATATATACACATATACATACATACTCTATCCCAACGCATGTTTATATATATTAATATTTTTAAAAAAAAGATCGTTCAAACATTAATACTTTTCCCGTGAAAAGAATAATTTTTTCCGAACGTCAAAATGACGTCGTATCGCATAATAAATAAAACGTATGCTACTTGTAAAGAGTGAATGAAATCGGGTGCCCATATGGATTACAATGATAATACTAGCACAGTACCTTTCCAGCTGATTATAAATACGCTATAATTGGCATATTGGTGATCGCCTATGCTCTTTTATGAATATGGCACATATAAGAAGAACTGGACACAGACTAGTGAAATGTAAAACCAGTCCATTTAATTGATTCACGTAAGTGGGAAGTCTATATAAAACAATACTTTCCTAAGCAATGAATGATAAATATTATACTTAGCTAGACAAGGAATAATTTTTGTTATAGATTTTTTCATCATATAAAACTAAAGTTCTCAAAATGACATCGTATCACGTAATAAATAATAAAATGTTATTCCGTTACCAGCTGCACACGCACAAACACATACGCCAAAAATAAAAAAGTATCGTTACGACTGAATGAAAAACGATAACAACTAAAAATAAGTAATAAACGGATTTTTTTTGTAAACTAAAGAACCGGTCTCATGAAGCGGACACCATGAAAAAAGTTGATGTGTTTAGAAAACCTAAAAAAAAAAAATCAGTGCGTGCACAATAAGTCGCAACATTGTAAAAGTGGGGATCTGGAAAATATTGTTACCTAGAGTCAAAGCTATTTCAAAGAATACTACCTTAAGGATAGAAATAGATAATATAAAAAACGATAAGATCATCAATGTGAATTCTCGTTTCACTGGTAAAATAAGTCAAGATGAAACAATGTACAGAATACGTAGAGGATAAACTAGCCGAAGAAAATGTTGTAGGTATATATATAAAATTCTTTCCTCAGCATCAAGGAAAGATTAAAAGAACACGAGCAGACTGCAAAACATCAATACGTCCGTAGAGTGATTTTGCATCAGTGTATTGGGAATCGCGAATACAATTTAACGATTTTGAACTTTTATCCAAAACGGATAAATCAAGAATTGTTCGTGAAACAATTAAAAGAACTTTGGACGACTACATTTCGTTCTTTTGCGCGTAATCGTATAAATACACATCCGCATTGATAACCACTCTCTGTTTGAAAAATTTCGAACGCAAGTATAATTATTTCTTAACCTTTTTAGTCACAGTGTCCGGCTATACGAGACATGAAATTTTAATCTTAACAAAAAATTTTATACGTGAAATGTCTCATTTTTTTTTTTATAAATACGTTCGAAATTATCTACGGTTCATCCAAGAAGAAAAAAGTGGCCCTGTATTTTTTTTTTATTACGTTGTACCGGCAGTTGTAACAACCAAAGGTTATGAATAGAAGTAGGAAAGATAAAAAAGAGGGAAGAAAGGAAAGGATAAGTGTATGCGACTAACGTGTCTCCAGTGAGATGAGTTAGTTCGAGGATGAGGTTAAAAAAGTACAACAAATCTATTGCATTTAAATTAAATTAAATTAGGTCGATACATATGTAGTGCTATTTGGCAAAATTAACTATTTCTTCAAGTGATCGGCAATGCATCACGACATCACTTCCGTTTGAATCCCTTAGGAGGGTTGTCCGGTAGACTAAGCGTATATATTCGATTGATATTTCGATTTGAGCTGAACTGTAGTTTATCGAAAAATTCTTGATACTGCTGTACGTGAACATCGTTGGCATACGGTATTTGTAAATCGGAATGAAGCGTCAGATTTGAAACGTATTTCGAAGCAGATGCGATGGTACGTAATATCTTTGACTGTTGTTCCTGAATCCGTAGAAGATTACTTCTACTTGCGCTTCCGTATAATTCTATACCGTATTTCTAAATTGGCGTTACGATTGAGAAATAGATGTTTCGTTTATAGTGGTGGTCGAACTACCACCCTGCGGTATAGATGAAGCGATGTTAAATTATTCAGAAAATGCGTCGTTTACCCTTACTACAAACGATCAGCCAGACAAGTAAGATCTAGAGATTTTTAAGAAGAAACTGATGTAGTTCGAAGAGCAAACCAGGGTGTCAAACCCTGTCGAACGCCTGGGACACATCTAAGAAGGCTGTAGAACATATTTCTATAACGAAGAAAACAGAACGCGTCTGGCTGAAAGTTCAATTTTTACACATAACCCACTCATCTGAATAAATTAGTCGAAAATGAAAAATATTTCCACCTTATCGTATAAAGTAACTTTATCTTTGTAATACAGCGTGTGTACATCTTATCGCGACAACAAAATTGATACAAGAAAAACGCAAATTAAAATATGCGAAATAAATTCTATATGTAGGAAAAAAAACACCAAAAATAAAAAAATAAATAAAAAAACACCGAAGAAAGAAAGAAAATTAAGTAAGCAACTCGTAAATTATCGAGAAGGATCGAAAATCAAATATTTAATACGGCAGCCGAAACAGTTGGGTTATTACAAGTTATTTTTTAAATATTTTAATTATTATAGCAATATAAATGTGGTAAACAATACAGATAAATTAAATAAAGAACAAAAACCAATAAAACTAATAGCAATCAATAATAACATAATCCTATTAATAGCTGACAAAATATGAAAAAAATCTTACAATAAAAATACCAGAAAAGAGATAAAAACAATTATTTAGATTCAATAAATTAGGTAGGAAGTCATAAAAATACTTAACAAATACAAGAAAGATTTACCGATAACAAACAATCGCAATTAATTAGTAACAACAAAATAGAAGATGAAAATATCGTAAAAAATTCAGGGTTATATAAATTAAATTGTAGTCAATGCGAAAAAATAGAAGAAATAGGCAGACAGTTCGCAATAAGATTTAAAGAACATTTAAATTAATATATAAACAATAATGAAAAATCATTATTTGGAAAACATTGTAAAGAATTAAAATCCGAAATCAGTAATATTAGCCGAAATCATAAAGTTATACATACGAAAAAAAAAAATTATAAGAAAAAATGGAAATAATAAAAAAATATATATAAAAATAATTAATTAAATTCAACGATAAGTTTTGATGAAGAATTACTTTTAAGAAGTATATTGTAAATTTAATCAATTTTTATTTTTTAATTTCCTTGCTGTTTCGTGTTTATGTATCATTTTATATTGTATATTGTATTCATTAACGTGCCGTATACTCCAACATTGGCCGGAGGCACGAGTAAATGGAGTTTAGATATCATACAGTAGGAATCGAAATAGGAGCTGGATATTTTGTTCGTTGTCCTCGAGGATTTCGGAAAGAGAGCTGGAAAGGTGTATTTGAGACCGGAATAGATGGTTAATGGATAAGAGGACAGAACATTCATTACATATAGAGGGAATATGAATTATTTAGTAAATAAGAATGGGAAATTTTCGCATAAACCGCATATAAAATGAACATTTAACTACAGTAGTTACATTATCTTTGATGTCATTTATGACCAGATTGAATAAAGTTATAGGATTCCTGATCCAAAGAGTAGAAGATCAAGTGACTCATATGATTGGAGTGTTCGATGCTTTGAAATGATGTATTAAAATTGGCATCTGAGAATGAGTTAGCAAAATGATTACCAAGAATATGACTAATTGATGATTCATCTGTAAAGATACCATCGTTTGTTTCATGCTGGATGGTACGTGAAAAGTATTTTTTTTACTCACTCGCCTAATAGTACTGATTTGTTAATTGTGTTATTTACCATGTTATCTATCAGATTATTTTATACGTAATTGAATTTTTTAACTTTGCTATTTTTTCTATTATTTCACATCTAAATAATGTATTTTCTTTTATTTTTATATTTTTTATAAATTGTATACATTTACATATATTATTTTTTTTTAGGTCTACTCGATAATGGCTTAAATAGACGAAAAGCGTTGTAATCTTTTTATATATAAAAATTTAGTGATTTTAACTGCTTTTTTGTTATTTACTTTTTAGAAATCACACCATTCCGCACTGTAAAAATTAATTTTATAATTTTTCGTTATTCGTTTCCATTATAAATTGAACGGTATTAAGCATTTTCTTACATATTTTTAATTTCAATGCGTATTTAGATTTTTACGCTAGATTATTAGTCGTGCGTTGCGTTGCGTTCTTATCGTTCTTCCAATAGATCCGTAAGTTAGTACTATAGTAGTAGTTTATATCTAAAATCAAACAATATAAGTGCACGTGCACCGGTTTTCGTTGCCTCGTCATGATTCCTAAATCCCCGCCAACACGGCGGAGACAAGAGGAACGTACGTCAACTAATAATACAGATACCACTACACCAACTACCCGCACAGCTATCAACAATCCTGTATTATCCGTAAACAGAGATAACGGTGAGACAGTTATCAACAATCCCGTATTATCCGAAAACAAAGATAACGGTGAGTTCGTTCCTTTTCGTATGTTAGATAGTAACACATTACATCACACACACGGAATTAATGAATCGACGGTAAATAAAAATATTGTCTATACAAATATATTATCGCCTACATCAATGTATATAGATGATGACCATTCTTATAATTGTAATAATAACGAAGTACCCTGGCAAGTAGTACCACATAAATTCAAAAGAAAACGAAATTCTGCTGATAGTGATGAACACAAAACAATTGCAATACAGTGCAAAAACAGATTTGCTCCTTTACGTAATGAAGAAGGCAGTGCAGCGGCCCAGTATAAAAACCTAACTGAAATAAATACAAATGAAACATCCTCGAAACCTCCTCCTATATACATAGAAGGGGTTGTAGATTATTCCGCCATGTTAAAAGAATTTCACAAAATATTGGAAAAAGAGAAATTCCAAACTAAAACATTAAATAATAACAAAGTTAAGGTAACAACTATGGAAATTGACACGTATAGAATACTATGCAAACACTTAAATGAAAAAAGAATATATCGTTATACACATCAACCGAAACACGAAAGAGCCTACAAAATAGTAATCAGAGGCATACACCATACAATAAGTACTTCGGAAATTACTCAAGCTCTGGCTAATGAAGGACATCAGGTTAGAAACATAATCAATATACGACATAGAACTAATAAAAGTCCACTACCGTTGTTCTTTGTTGATCTCGAGCCGGCAGAAAATAACAAGGATGTCTATCAAATAAGAAGCTTACTTAATATCAATATCAGCATAGAGGCACCACGGAAGAAGAATACAATCCCGCAGTGCATTCGTTGCCAACAGTATGGGCACACAAAAAACTATTGCTACAGACCCTTTGTGTGTGTCAAATGTGGAGAGGGACATGACACCAAAGTGTGCACTAGAAAACGGGAATTGCCTGCAACTTGTGCTTTATGTAATGGCACTCATCCTGCCAACTATAAAGGATGTGAAATCTACAAAAATCTTATACAGAAAACTTATAAGACGGAGCATAAACAAATATCTCAAAAACGTGTAGAGATATACAAACAAGATGAACATCATTGGCCATCTATAAACCACACGCCGCAGATAAAGCAAACATTAACTCCTAAAAATAGGACATACGCACAAGCAGCAATGCCTAATATCAACCACAATGAAATCCAATATGAAGATGACAGTATGAAAAATTTGTTACAGACATTCTTAACAAAATTTGAAAATATGTTTGAACAACTCATGAATCAAAATAGCTCTATGCTAAATATGCTAACACAGATAGTCTCAAAATTAATTAAATGATATATAAAAATATAAAAATAGCGCTATGGAATGCAAATGGGTTAGGAAACCACATACTAGAAATTTCATACTATTTACAGAAGGAAAATATTGATGTACTGCTTGTTTCGGAAACCCACTGCACACACAAATCATACATAAAAATCCCACATTACAACTGTTATCACTCCGTCCATCCAAGTGGTAAAGCACATGGAGGTTCAGCAATTTTGATAAAAGAAAATATAAAACACCATGTAGAACAAAACTTGTCAACAGCAGAGATACAAGCTACTGTGATAACCATAGAACATCATAGTAATCCATTAGTCTTAGCTGCTGTGTATTGCCCTCCTCGCCATAAAATTCATAGAGATATGTTTCTTAATTTTCTTGCTAAGTTGGGGCCAAAATTTGTGGCAGGAGGTGATTACAATGCAAAACATCAAAACTATGGATCAAGAGTAACAACACCAAGGGGAATAGCGTTATATCAAGCAGCAAGCCTGTATCATTGTGAATTCCTCACAACCGGCCAACCCACTTACTGGCCAGCAGATCAGAAGAGGATCCCCGATTTATTGGATATATTCATTTTAAAGGGAATTTCAAGTAACTACCTATCAATAGCACCATACCATGACCTAATATCGGATCACTCAGCAGTAATGGTTACTTTAAGTGCAGAAATAATCATAAACCAAGGAAACAAGCTTTTACATACGAGAAATACAAACTGGGAATGTTATAGACAAGTGATTGAAGAGAAAATAAATTTAAACATCCCATTAAAAACACCAACAAATATTGAAAATACAATAAAAACATTTTCAGACCTAGTGCAGACTGCAGCTTGGGCTGCTACCCCTACCTTTAAGCAGCATAAATTTATAACTGAATATCCACAATATATACAAAAAGCGGTCATAGAGAAAAGGAGATTACGTAAAATCTGGCAAAAATCTAGGCACCCAGTGGATAAAAATAAAGCCAACAGGATGATGAAAACAGTAAAAAAACTCCTATGTGAATTTAAAAATAGATCTGTAGAAAAATATTTGTGTAATTTATCACCTTTTAAGCAAAACGAGTACAGCCTCTGGAAAGCGACTAAGATTCTAAAACAGCCAATAATACCTAATCAACCGATAAGGAACGATGATGGTACTTGGCTGAGAAGTAATAAAGAAAAAGCGGAGACATATGCAAAATATCTCGAGAAAATATTTAAACCTAATTTCCATATTACCAATAACACAGTTATTCAGGCTTCAACCCTAACTACAGTAGCCAGTAATGAATTAAAAATAAAAATATTCTCACCTGGCGAAATAGCAAAACAAATCAAGTTATTGAATCCCAAAAAAGCCCCAGGATTTGATCAGATAACTCCGAGAATGTTAAAGGAGCTACCGAGAAAAGGAATTATGCTCTTGACATATATATATAACGCTATAGCCAGGCTTGCTTATTTTCCTGCTCAGTGGAAACTAGCTAAAATCATAATGATACAGAAACCTGGTAAGAATGGAACAAATATTTCATCATATAGACCAATATCATTACTACCCACCGCTGCTAAATTATTAGAAAAACTAATCCACCACAGAATCAGCGAAATTGTTCAACAAAAAGGAGTGATACCAAATCATCAGTTTGGTTTTCGTCAGGGTCATTCCACTGAACAACAAATACACCGTGTTGTCAACTTAATAGAAAAAGGGATGGAAAACAAATATTATAATGAAGCTGTATTTATGGATATAAGCAAGGCGTTTGATAAAATTTGGCACAATGGCCTATTGTGCAAACTCAGGACGATCATGCCTGCATACCTTCCTTTGCTCACATCATATCTGCACAATAGACACTTCTATGTAACACATGGAGAAGATGTGTCGGATATTCACGGTATAGAGGCAGGCGTACCGCAAGGCAGTGTACTGGGTCCCTTACTATACACTCTATATACTGCGGACACACCAAAAGACAGTATGGTAGATATAGCCATGTTTGCAGATGATACTATGATACTCTCATCTGATAAAGATCCAAGTGTAGCTATTAACAAATTGCAAAGCTATATAAATAAATTCAGTGACTGGACCAAACAATGGCTGATAGAAATAAATCCAGAAAAATCAGCACATATTACATTCAGCAATCGGCTTCAACATAGCCACAGAGTATCTCTCGATAAACAAGTAATACCAAAGCTCGATGAAGTTAAATATTTGGGAGTTTATTTAGACAGCCGGCTATCGTGGAAAACTCATATAGATAAAAAAAAAAGGGAGATAGAATTAAAATTTAGAAAAATGCACTGGCTGCTAGGACCCAGATCAGAAGTTACTTTAAGTAATCGCGTACTTTTGTACAAAACCATGCTGAAACCCATATGGATGTATAGTGCGCAATTATGGGGTTGTGCAAAAAAGACAAATACGAATAAAATCCATCGTTTGCAAAATAAAATCTTACGCCTAATATACCGAGCTCCATGGTATATGACGAATTATATAATCCACTTAGATCTAGGCGTAAATCCAGTACAAGAAGAAATACGTAAAATTGCTAATAGACACCTTCAACGGCTACGTCATCATCCAAACGAGCTGGCGGCTCAACTACTACACACGCAGCAAGATCTCAGAAGACTAAAAAGGACGAAGATTACGGATTTAGCCCATTGACAAATAGGAGGACTCACCAAGGGGTGTGTCCTTCATACAGGTGATTGAATCTTAGATACAATTTGTTAGATAGCTATTACTGGCTAGTTACAAATTTGGAAATGGTGAAAAAAAAAAAAAAAAAAAAAAATTTAATTTCCAAAGTAATTACGGAGCGCTTAAATAAAACAGTTTTACCTAGATACTCAAATACACGCACAAAAAGAAAATAAACAAGTAAAATTATTACCCGGTTTTCCGAAAGTAAATTTATAAGCCTCGACTATGTCATCTCCCGACTTTTTATACAATATATCAAATATCTTCAAATCGAACGACCTCAGGTATAATTCCGGTAGATAAGGTAATTGGAAAAAGTATACGTACCTGAAAATTAAATTCAATAACAATATATATTAATCATTTTATCAATTTTTTCGCGCAGAATTATAAATTTCAATATACGAGAGGGATTTGAAGAGTAATAAATAATATCTCGTTTTTTTGGTAAATATTTCCGTTTTTGGCACCTAGGATATTATTAAGATAGAAAAAAAAAACCACATAAGTAATATTTTGTGCGTATGCTGTGACGTTTTCTCGATGATTCTGGTAAATTTTCAACAAGTTATATAAATAACTTCAGAATTGGTAGGTTCTATATCAAACGTACATGTCCGTTACTAAGAAAAGTTTTTAGTCGATGCTCTTTGCATAGTATATCACGACATCCCCACTTCCATTTTAAAATGCCTCAGTTTTCGCTTATTTTTCTTTAGATCGTCTTCAATTTAATTTTGTACAGTTTCTCAGATATTCAGTTTTGATATGTTCTAAGTTATTTTAGATCTATAGTTTCTCGCTCTAGCGATCATGATTGAGAATCACCGAGTGAACGAATAATTATTAAAAATTATGCTCTTAAGACTTAGCCAAATATCGTTTCTAAAAAAAATCTGACTTCACGTCAATATCTTTTTCCTATGTTATCATCGTTTAACCGTATAATTAAGGTCGTCGGTTTCTTCTGAAAAATGAAATCACTAATTGACCCCATTATACAAATTCCGTTACACTTCCTATCTCGTTATCTCCTATATTTTCTTCCATATATAACGCGAGAAATATTTGTTTCGTTCGATCGATATAAAATTCAAAATACCCATCCACGCGTGGTTTTTCGTACATCCGGGATAATTCTCTTCAAGATAAGCACGAAACTTTATCGCAATAATTCGTAAAATAAAATTTAAAAAAAAATCCTTTAACTCGAAAGTTACTCCATCACTCAATATCCGTTACAATGGTTTGCCCTATTACTACCCGCCACTTTATCGCTGAAAAACGCCCCCCGAATAAATCCGACGAACACTTAAGTTAGAAAAATCTTTTTAATAACGTGAGAAATTCTCCTCACATATTAAAATCACGGGTTTCGATTAATGAATATTTTAGTTATACGCGCGTATATATTTTATCATTAACCGAATTTAAAGATGTTTTGTAACCTTTACTTTTGAAGAGCGCAAGGCACCCCCATTTGTCCATTTCCTTTATATAATTTTAGTGCCTCATCGAAATAAGCCCTACTTATTAATTTAATAAAGCAAAAAAAAAACACAAACACGAAAAAACAAAGAAAAAAATGACGTATTCGTCCAGTAAATTATAAATTATGTATCCGTAGACTTATAAATAGAAGAAAAAGAAAATAATTTTCTAGCTAGCTGAATAGTTATTTTTATAACTAATGTAATCAGTAAACGTCATACCTATTTAACCTCAAACGTGACTACGTAAAAATTATCCCATCATACGCGGTAAATATAGAACGACTAGAACATTTATTACCGTTTACCGTTTAAATTAGTACGATTATTATCATCGTTATTGTCATTACTTTCATTAATATTATTATAACTAGCGTTATTATTATTCGGCTATGATGATATTGATGATTATTATACTATTACTACTATCATCGTTGTTGGTTAATTTTACGATATTTTGTCCATACGCGTCGAGAAGAAATGCATGGTTTAAACGTAGAAATTATATTTTTCCTTTTTTTTTTTTAATTCATCATTATCAAGCGATATTTTACAATCGCCTGTTTATCCTACACCGGTCAAATTATACTTTTCGAAGAATTAATTATTTTTTAAAACTGACACCAATTTTTCATGTTATTGTTATTTTCATAACGCGTTATAGTGATTTCATAGAAATTTAAATTTAAGTTTTTTTTTTTATTATTATTATTATTATTTGAAGAGCAAGGTGACTTCTGAGCGAAGGTAATCCACTAAATAAAATGTACGCAGTATTAGTTGTAGTAATTAAACAGTTAGATAGCGATAATTTAAAATACACACACACACACACATATATATATGTATATATGTTTCTTTACATTTACATAATCGTGCTATAGGTTCACTTTTGAAATATTATCGATATAAGTAAAACGTATTTCGGTTATAAACTTTAAAGTCGAAAACGGTATATAAAGGTACGGTCTTTAAAAATAGTAGGCGTTAAATGTGAATATTAGACGAATTTAAGCGAAAATTTATAAACCATTTTGGATAAATAAAATATCGAGATATATTGCAATTAGAAATAACAAATAAAAGAAATTTATATACTTATTGCTCATTTTGTCGGCATGTAATTTCATTTCCGATAATTGTGACATATCACTGTCGAATGCACACTATTTAATAGCGGTATAACGAGGCATTATAAAATTACGGATTTAGTAAATGTTCTACAATTTCTTATGACAAATCGTATACGCCACATAATGAGACGTATGAAAATCAAAATTTACATCACTATTCCAACATTCTAATCGGATTATTAATCTTTAAATTATATATAAGAATTAGACAATAGAACCATTGTATATATTTTAAATACAGATTAAAGTACAAAATTGGGACTTCACCAAGATTACTTTTTTTTTTTGTTAACCATCAGCAGCATACATAATAAAATATCAGCTATAAATGACTTCATGTCCTTTATATTCATGACGTGCTAAGCAGTGATACATTAACGATGAGTTCTAACAAGAGAAACTGCACTAAAGACGATCTAACGAACGAATTGTATACTTTTATTAACTTATCGGTATTTTATTATGTATGCTGCTGATGGTTAACAAAAAAAATAATCTTGGTGAAGTCCCAATTTTGTACTTTAATCTGTATTTAAAATATATACAATGGTTCTATTGTCTAATTCTTATATATAATTTAAAGATTAATAATCCGATTAGAATGTTGGAATAGTGATGTAAATTTTGATTTTCATACGTCTCATTATGTGGCGTATACGATTTGTCATAAGAAATTGTAGAACATTTACTAAATCCGTAATTTTATAATGCCTCGTTATACCGCTATTAAATAGTGCATTCGACAGTGATATGTCACAACTATCGGAAATGAAATTACATGCCGACAAAATGAGCGATAAGTATATAAATTTCTTTTATTTGTTATTTCTAATTGCAATATATCTCGATATTTTATTTATCCAAAATGGTTTATAAATTTTCGCTTAAATTCGTCTAATATTCACATTTAACGCCTACTATTCTTAAAGACCGTACCTTTATATACCGTTTTCGACTTCCAAGTTTATAACCGAAATACGTTTTACTTATATCGATAATGTTTCAAAAGTGAACCTATAGCACGATTATGTAAATGTAAAGAAACATATATACATATATATATATGTGTGTGTGTGTATTTTAAATTATCGCTATCTAACTGTTTAATTACTACAACTAATACTGCGTACATTTTATTTAGTGGATTACCTTCGCTCAGAAGTCACCTTGCTCTTCAAATAATAATAGCTCTTCAAATAATAATAATAATATGAATTTATTATAGGGTATATCTGAACAGAAAATAACAATATTCAAAAAGAATATCGTTTCACTGTTGGTTGCCAAATGGCAGGGTCAGTGGGACTCTGCCTTAACCGACAGAAAAACGGAGTTTCTTCCCATATTGATATACGTTTGAAGATGTTAAAATTTAATGTCAACTTCTATAGTGCACAGGTACCGGTTGGTCATGGCAGGTTTAGATCGTATTTTTATAGGTTTCGGCTTACTGTTGATTCAGTCTGTTCCTGTTGTAGCGTGGATGAGGTTGACGATGTTAAACATACCATGTTTGTCTGTCCCGCTTTTTCTGTTCTTCGCACCAATTAAGAATAAACTGTTTTCACTATATATATATATATATATATATAATTATTATTTTAAGGCACAAAAATTGTTTGTTTACACCCATACTTAATGTGTAAAGGGCTTATGTTATTCGTCCCTTTACCATCTTATATTTAAGTTACATATTATAAAGAGCTCTTCTGCACACAGATCTTTCTTATTTTATAACCTGTCGCTTTGTCTATTTAAGCTACACATTCGCCTACATACACTATAATTATTACAATAAACTTGCCCCACCGGTATTGTCTGAATGGAGAACCCTCCCCCAGAAAAATCAACTAAATCATTTAAATTATTAAATTATGTTGCAAAGTATCTTTAAAATATTTTAATTATATCTTTTAACCTATCCGCATCTTTATGGTCATTTTTTAAACGACTGCAAGTAATAAACATTACCAAACGTAAACAATTATTATTGCTTACTTTTCATTTCGTAATGCCGATGTCGAAATCGTGAAACAGTATATATTGTATTAAAATGACGTCATAATGTGTAATCGATGATTTCTCTCGTTATTTATTCGAAAAAGTATATGACGTACCGATATATTTTATCAATCTTCAATGTACGAAAAATCGTAATGTACAAAATTGTGTGTATGCGTCTATTATGTTGAGAATCTAGATTTATTCCCGGACATAGCGACTTTTCTCGAGAAGTTGTCCGAGTTCATAAGAATATGAGTTAGTGATTATTACGGCTCCACGTTGGGTAAGCTGTAAAGGCATCCCCATTAAAAAAAAAAAAAAAAAAAAAAAATCGTGCTTCATTAACAATATTTTGTAAACGTGAATATAGATAACAAATACTTACCACGACTTTATTATTTGTATCGGTTTAATTCGTGATGCATATACCGGCGCTATACCGATGGAAATATATTTTTCTACTAATTCCGGATATTTCAGTAAAAAGCTGTATACAATTGCACCACCCCAATCGTGGGATACTAATACAACATTTCTTCCACCTATAGGACGAGAAAAGTTTTATTTATCTACGTATACGACGTAATTATTCAACAATCAAATTATATATATATATATATATATATATATATATATATATATATATATATATATATATATATATATATATATGATTATAAATTTTACGTGTAAACTTCGTTCGTTTAAAACATCAAAATGATTATTATTTTATTATAAAAAGATAAATTATGTCATCTTTTACGTTCTTATACAAAAATCGTTCAACGCATTTAAATTGTTTCATAGCCCCGACACTACAGAATTTATCTACGCTGACGATATTGCAATTGCAGTTCAAAGAAATAATTTTGAAGAAGTTGAAGCAGAATTGATAGCCGCCGTGGAAACCACATGAAAATACTATTATGAAAACCAGTTGAAGCCAAACCCAAATAAAAAACAAATCCGGGCTTTCCACCTACGTAATAGAAACTGGATATCACCTTGAAAGTAACAAAGTTGGAACATTGCGATACATCGAAATATCTTGGCGTGCACCTAGACCGCTCATTGACGTTTAAGAAGCATTGTACATCTATAAACAAAATAAGTGGCAGTTGGAGATAATATAATCAGAAAGCAAATTGAATCCAGTTGGGATGCGCAATCACATACATTGAGGATGTCAGCATTGGTCTTTTGTTTCTCCGCAGCCAAATTTGCAGCGACAGTATGGAACTCGAATCATATAAAGCAAGTAGATGCCGCACTGAATGAAACAGTGAGAATAGTAACAGTATGCCTGAAACCGACAAGAGTAGAGCAAATCTACCCACTAGCGGGAATAGCGCGGTCTGAGATAAGTGAGGTTGCAGGAGCATTAGAGCGCACATCACAAATGATGTATAATCGACACCCACTATTTGGGCATGTTCCCACCAGTAGACTAAAATCAAGGAACAGTTTCCTTAAATCAGCTCAATTGCTGTTGGCTTCCCCAAATCATAAACAGTTAGGATATAGAACGAAGTCGCACCAGCACCAAATAGTTCAGCCAAGTTGCAGGAAGTTTTGCCATCTGGCTATAACTTACCATGGAAAGTCTGACGATCACTCAACAGACTAAGAACTCGAACCACGCGATGTAAAGTTAACCTCAGAAAATTAGTGATAGAAGAAAACGATAAGCGCAACTACGGGAAAACACAAACTTTTGATCACCAGCTCTAATATTCACTCTAACCGCAGCAAACTATAAAATGGTCTAGATCGCTACACATTGGACTGAAGCATAAAGCATCCGGACACAGAAAGTAAGTACCGGCATGTACGTACATAACAACCTACATTATTATTTTACACTGTACCGGGTAACAGATTTTGTTAATATCTTCTTCTTCTTCTTCGCGTGCCACCCGATTCGGGTATTGCCTAATCATCATGTATTGATTCCACTATCTGATGGAAGGAGTTCCGATCTCTTGAGGCTTTGTTTAGTTCCGCTGCACTCTGAATTCCAGTCCATATTTTAATGTGTGTCAAGCCAAGAGGTCCTTCTTCTTCCCGGTTTTCTTGTACCATTGATTGTTCCCATTAATATTGTTTGTAAAAGGTGGTATTTCGATCCTCGCATTAAGTGTCCCAAAAACGCAGTTTTTCGTCTTTTTATTATAGTCATTAGTATCTGGCCAGTTCTCATAAGTTTTAACACTTCTTCGTTCTTAGTTTTACTTGTCCACGGAATTTTCCATATCCTTCTGTAACACCACATTTCGAACGATAAGATGCGCTTCTTCATATTTTCTTTTATCGTCCAAGTTTCGCACCCATACAATATACTGAAATATTACTTTTGTATTAAAAATCATCTAAGTACGATAAACCATATTTAAAGAAATTTCCAATGTTTATCTCGAGATTTACAATTCAGGCCTCCCTTTATTAAGTGCCGTGGTAGTGCGAGAGTTAATATACTAAACAACATTGTGACAAAAAAGTTTCGTTTTTAGTTTTTTTTTTTACACGAAATAATTTTTATAATAATTTAGTTTATTTTTTTAAACATATACAAATTATAAAAAATTACGAATATTTTAAAAATCATGTACTCGCATTATTTTATAAAATAGACTTGCGATTGTTAGCGAAAAACAAAACATCTTTTAAAAAAATGAATGACATAATTACGTATATCCATATTTTTTCTTAAATTTCCTCGTTAGATTTAACTTTAAGAAAGCTTTAGACGCATCCTTAATGTCAGGAATAGGTACGATGTAAACGAATGCTAATGAAAACTTTGAATTATAACTTATTCCACACTTTAAGAAACCATCCGTGTAATTATTAAAGTAGATTTCTTGAGAAAATTAAAATTATCGAATTTTAGTTAACATAATGTATACACCGTAGTAATAAGATTTTCATTTAATGTTCAATTTAAATTTAAACCAACGAAAATTCAACACATTTCCATAACTTCCTAAATTATAAAAAAATAAAATAAAAATTATTTCATTTTAGCTAAAATGTTTAATTTTGTAACAGAATTCATATCGTATACTTACGAGGTTCGACTTGTTCCGATTTCGTGTGACAATTTTATTTTTATTAATATCAACTGGTTATTTGGACACGACTTGTGAAATAATTTCAAATCATATTACAATAGACTTCAGAAACGAAAATAAAAGAAGTGGACAATTTAAAGACAGTAGTACGGAACAAATATCATTTTCTAAGTATAAATTCTATGAAACGATGTTGATTTATGATAGCGTTATATTTTTTTAGACGTTTTCCTGAAAAAATAAAACTATTAATTATTTAATACACGTTTTTCGAAACATCACTTTATTTCAAATCTTCAATCATTTTTATTGTGGGTCTTCAACTTTAGATATTATATCTTCTTAAGCGTTCACATCACTTCCAGTTAAAATCTAATATTTACTTTAGAGTATAAAAATATTAACTGTTTAAATACATATATTAATGAGATCTACCTAGTGCATCAATAAGATTTTTTACATCCTCTACCATGCGTTTAACTTTGTAGGATGACAGACCGGATGGTTTTTCAGAATCAGCGTAACCTCTTAAATCAACGGCAACAGTCCTGAACGAACAAAAAAAAAAAGAATAAATGTTTGTTTTTATACTTCGACAAAAAATTATTAAAGTGATTATTTAGTTATTTGTAGTAATATTAACGAAAAATTAAAATTAGAACAACGTGGACGCGACAAAATTAAATTGAATAATACTTTTCAAGAATTTATTTGTCTCATTAAAAGTGATTTTACGTAGTAAGAACAGACATTAATTTCGATGTAAACTCTCAGTAAATAATCATATACCATCAGAGATTACAGTAATTTTGCTTAAAACGTAATAAATTGAATATATTAAAGCATTCGAAGTGAACGCGAACAATGGAACAATTTGAAACCAGATATTCATAACCCAGTCTGACGCTAAGATTAACTAGTACATAAAGGTTAAGTGAAATTAAATAATGAAACGGATACAAAAAAAATTAACACGGCTTAAAAATGACTCTACTTGTCATTTCAAACCACTGAACGCATAACAATGTACACTAAATGCCAGCGACATAAATTCGAAATTTATCCGTATATATTTATAACGAGATGATCAGTGCATTAATCAGAAAAAAAGGAAATTTCACTTTTGTAGTTTGTAAAAATGTATTTAGTTGGTCCAATGGTTCAACCTGAGAGAGATCGTAGACATTCATTATGACCAGTTTCCGCGGTCTTATTAAATTGCAGCCAGTACATATTTACAAAATAATCATCAATTTTTTCCAAAAGCATTAACATTCCGGATCGATATTGTGCTACAACATAATTATAGAGTAACGAAGTTTTAGTAATTAATTTTTTTCTTTTTTGGAATAAATAAGTAAAAAATATTAATGAAACATTTGGCCCTATATAGTCGGTGTAGAATCAACATATTTTTAAAAGTACTCGAATTTTTATTCTTTATTCCTAGGCCGATAACAAAACAAAAAGTGTTCATCTATTCTCATATGGACATTTATAATTCCGAAGAACGTAAATAATATAAACCTGAAAGTTTAATTTGAAGTATATACACGGTTTTTATTAAGTCGATTTTAATTCAATAAAAACCGCTTTAGCTAATATTGCTTAATGTATTGAATCGTAATAAGATACGGACAGACATCACATATTATTTTACAGGAAAATCGTCTATAAAATAAATTTTCCCTGAGAAATTCATTCAATAAAATAACAACGACTTAAAATGATCCTGATTAATTATGAATGCCCTCAAAGGAAAATACCGAATGGATAAACATTAAACTGCAGAACATTGGTACCGTTTAAGTACACGTTAAAAAATATATATATAATGAAAAACGTATTTTCTTAAATATAATTAGTAAAACAAATTCATTAAATAAGCCCGGCATTTAGAACAATATTTTAAAATATTTAAAATTTATTTTTAATTTACGGATAAATTTTTTAATTATCTTTATAAATACTCCGAGTTTCCGCGATCGTTTATAATATCCAACTCTCTAACAAGTCTGTTATTAAAACGTCGACAAATTCTAGTTCCTTTACCGGCATAGATAAATTTTTAAAATATTAGTATTGTTACAAATTAGTCTCGCAAAAATATTCGTTTAAATATAAACATTAAATATACCAATAGAATTTAGAATAATATCGAATTTGCTCTCTCCAACCAAACCAGAAATCTGGAAAACCATGTAGGAACAACATAAGTGGTTTAGTCCTATCTCCATTTTCAACGTAATGTAACTTGACATTCTGTCAACATAAAAATTATTTAGTAAATTTTTAATCAATATATATTATTTAAAAAAAAAATTTTTTTATCAATTATACACGAAAGTACCCATATTAAAGAGAAAATAATAAACTCAAAAATTTTAACTAAATTCAAACTTCCTCTACGATGTTTCATTTTTATGTTAATTTCTTTAAATTTTCTTGTCGTCCGTAATTATATTGATTGGTAAACACAGGAATACTGAGATCTCACATTTTATTAAAATAACCACGGTACTGTAAGGTTAAAAAAATTATTTTTTCTATGAAGTTAGAATTTCGTAATACTACAAGTCAATTATTATTAATTATTATAAATATGTACCTCGTATGCGAATTTTTAAATGTATGACAACTTTTACAGCAGAACAAATTAATACAAAACTTCTTCAAATAGAGATAACATTGCTATATTCTACATAGATTTATTAATACTGTGTTCTCGAAGTTGGTATATGCATAAACGTTTTTAAAGATACATATATCGACAGATTTCATTTCGTAAAAAATAAAATCAGACTAAAACATTTTGTAAAAACCCAATCAACATACATAATTCACTTATGTTAGTAAAGAATATAGAGGTAATAATTCAATAACCTAAGGATATGTTAGAATTTTATAAACTAAAATAGAAGTTTATATTTTAATTCGTGTTTATACAACTAATTCAATACGTAGATTTTATACTGTAGCTGACGTGTATTCAAATTATGAAATTTAAATTTTCAAAAATACAATTATTTTAAACATAAAATGTAATGTTTATCTAAATCTAGTATTCAGTCATTCAAATTATAAAATATAATTTTTACTTTATACAACCAATATTATTAATGGAGAAACAGGACCGCAAAACGCCTTTAATTAATAAATAACTGAATACTTACTTTGATCTGTAGATAACTATGTTGGCCGTAAGCTGGATCGTTTAAAATATCAGGAGGCAACTCCCGTTTTTTAACATAAAGAAGGCTGCTCTTACTTTGAAAGGATTTTAGGATTAAAGTAAAAAATACAAAAAGCGACTCAAAAAATGATACAATGTATACAACGTAGTAGAATAAGAAAATTATTGCAAAAGTTTTAATTGATTCAAAAACCATGTTTTTTTTATTTTAAATCCGCTAAACGCGCTGAAATAATCAATTTTTCCAGCCTAAACACGCTTACTAAATCACATCAACCTTAACATTGAATGCGTTATTAACTAGTAAACGTAATCATCTATGCTCCGTTTTACGGTACGATTCAGTCGACCAGTCAAATGGAAACATGATAACGATAACCTGTTTTATCGCGCTTCTAAACGCTACATTTAACGATTGTTTTCAACTTCTAAAGAATGAGATGAGGGGAACTACTACAATAGAATGCAAAAGTGCATTGATCTAAGTGCGCACTGTGCGCTGTTATTTTATACATGACCGCACAAACGTATTTGTATGCATTAATATTAGGGAAATTTTATTATTTTTTATATTGTTTCACGTAAAATTACCGTTACTACTAGAAGGATATAATTTGCCGGTCATTATTTCACATTTTATTTACGCATAATAATAACATTTTTTATTTATCATAATATGTATTAAGTTACCAGCCATATGAAAACCATATTTTTATGAAAATAAGCGATGTTTACAGTTAGACAATGTATCCGTGAATAAAAATCCAAAATATCCTAACACTTATAAAAATTTTTTTAAAATAAATGTAGAAACTTGTAAAAAGAACAATTATTTTTTTTTAAATAATCCACAACTATCAAAACAAATAACGAGTATTAAGTACTTTCTTTGAATTTTTCAATACAAATTTTTAAACCGGTAACTCCAAATAAATATAACTTTGACACAATGGATAATACGAGTTGATAGTTACTTTTCGGATAATTAAAATAATCTTCTAAACATTTTTGCCTCAAGATTTAACTACAAATTTTATTCAGTTTCGATTGAAAGCGGTATCTAAAAATTACGTCAATCTAAGATCTTAACGTCTTAAAAAACCGGGAAAACACTGAACGGTTAGATGTTTACTGTTATGTGATTAAAATTTAAATATTGATTTAAAAGATGTATATAATAGCAGTTAAAATCTATGACATAGAGAAATCCAATTTCTATAATACTGCGAAAACAATTACGTAGGAATGATGATAAAAATTCTATACAATATTTCGTGTTAACAATGTACTCGAGTGGTCTTGTTAAAATTATATAAATCGTACGAAGTCGATTTAAAATCATTGAAATCAAGGTTTTATACATTTTGAATACACCTATAACAATTCTACGTTACTTAATGTATTAATCCAGTTCAGTCATTTAATAATTATCACCTGTCTTTCATATAAACTGTAAATAAATAATGAATATTTGCAAATGTAAATTTTACTTCAACTGATTTCTTTCATTTATGCTTGGTAGTACTCGCATTATTATTTAAAAATGGAGGTTTGTTACGTCAATACTCTATTTCCTAGTTCGTTACTTTTTCATATTCTGATTATACTAGTAATAATCTATATATATATATAAAAATCAATGCCACTTTTCGTTGTAATTTTATAACTCAAGAACGGGCTCACCTATCCAAACCAAATGTTTAGGCTTTGTTCGGACTATTTAGTAGATGGTTTATGTGAAGTTTGCACAAAATCGGTCGAACGGTTCTTCATTTATCATGTTTTCTCATATAGCGAATTTACTTTCGACTATAAATCGCTTACGTTTAGAGATACGAAAAAAATTGTTATTACCTAAGTCGATCGTCGTAAAAAAACCAATTAAACCAAGTCATCGTCAAAATTAAAAAAAAAATTCAGAGGGTTTATGGGGGTGACTCATTAAAATTTCGATTTTGGAAAAATTTCGATTGAATCGATATGGATATGATAGATATTAAAATGACGAATTTAAAACAGAAAACCGTTTTTCGTTACGATCGATAGGTCTCGAGCTCCGAATTTTCGAAAATCGATGACCTGCCACCTTTGGCAAGGCATAGCGAGCGACGTAAATATTTTTAAACGATTCCGTTTCTCGAAATAGTCGTTACTATATAAGATCTATAGGATAAAGCGAAAAAAACCACGAAAAAAAATTTCAAGGCGAACTCAAAAATTTCAGGGGGACCTTTCGATTTTTTCAAAATTTCGATTTTTTCGCAATAATTCGCGAACGATTCGAAATTTGAAAAAATTGTTTATACAAAAGTTGTTTATCATTAAAATACGCGTCTAACGATGGTATTGCAGTATTTTTATAACAAATACTCGCTGAGAAAATTGGGCTTGAAGGGTTTTCGTGTTTTGGGCCCTTTTTGAGGCCCCTGTGATAGATCGGTGGTTTGGGTTGGGCTTAAAAGAAAGTAGACGTCGAGATCTATAATTTATATTATGAGGTAAATGTTTTAAACAATTAACCGGTAACGAGAAATCGCGAGTTGAATATTTCATTTTCGATTTTTAAAAAATCTGCCGGTGATTTTTGGTCGGCCGATTCTACAATGCATTTAAGTTCAATAAATCTACAAAAATGAAAAAGTATCGACATATAATTTAAATTTCGTTATAAATTTGTTTTTTAATTCTTTGTATAGTTCCTAATTCTCCACCGGTATTTGTGCTTTATTTAATTCAGCTAATAAATTTATACATTTATTGATTGTGATGCGATACGAAGTTCGCCGGGTCAGCTAGTAAAAGTATAATAGGAAAAACTGTTAATTATATCTATTTACTTATTGATTCGTGAATATAGCGTCCGCATAACAAAATGTGCAATTTACAATGCGAACATCGAGAAATTAATAAACAAAAACAAATATATGGGCGAATTAAAATAAATAGAGATTATGAATCCAAAATATTAAAATATTTAAAAAATACATATATATATATGTATATATATATACATTATATATATACATACGTATATAAATACATAAATGTACACATGTACGCAGCCCTGCATAAAGTACACACACAGAAAGCATACATAAATATATACGTACCTACACGTGCAATATATATATATATATATATATATATATATATATATATATACATACATACATATATATATTATATATATTATATATATATTATATATATATTATATATATACATATATATATATATACATATATATATTATATATATATATATATATATATATATATATATATATATATATATATATATATATATATATATATATATATATATATTGAAAGAAAAGTGGATCGTGACGTCAGAATAATGACTAACCTCAGGAGAATGTTCTGGCTCCGATCTTATTCAACGTATATATTAATGACCAACAACGCCAAAAAAGAAAAACAAATACTTTTACTATGCAGACGATTTAGCTATTACGACATGGGGAAAAATTTTAAGGAGGTAGAGGAAAAACTGCATTAACTTTACACAACCTTAATACACTATTACACTGAAAATAAGCTTAAACCTAGTCAAAAAAAAAAAGGCACAAGTATTACACAAACAGAGAAGCAAAGAGAACCCTAAATATTCAATGGAGATGAGAAAGGCAAGAGAATGTTGCAACACTGTGTAAATGTTAAATAGAAGATTAGTTCCAGAAACGTTATATTAAAGAAATTGGGTGGAAACACTTGGAGCGAAAAACCAGAAACTATGACGGTATCTATTGGGCATGAGCGGAATACGCATGTCCAGTGTGGAGCCGATTACAAAATAGTGGACACTGCTTTAAATGAATCATGTGGAATGGTGAATGGTTATCTGAAGCCTACAAATATAGAGAAAATATATCAGTTAGCCTGGAGTTGTTCCACCAAACATACGGCCGGAAGTTACATCAAATATGGAAAGAAATAGGCAAATGGATAAAAATACACGCCTCAAGCATGGCCAAAAGCCTATTTAATGGAGACCCAAATGTCGAAAAAGCTTTCTGAAATACACAGAATGATTACAAAGAACGTCAACCGGAGAAAAACTGTACAAATGGTGTGACAGTAACAGTAATGAATGCCGGTAGGTAAAACTAGCTAATGGATCGTGGGAGCTGTGGAAAACTTTAACCTTGAATAGAATAACGACTAATGTAGGGCGATGGAAAGCTAACCTGTGAATATAAAATTACTCTAATAACGATGAATGCGAATGTGGTGCAGTACAGGATGTGACCCATCTTTGAAAATTCTCCGAATGTCCGGCAAGTTATGACGAGACCGATTTAAGCTTAGCAAATGACCATGTTCGAAACGTAGCTACTTATTGGTGTCAAAAAATTTGAATAAGTTTTTTTGCAATGGACACGATGATGAAGAAAACTAGTTATGTCATTTGAAATGCGAAAAAAAATGGGAAACTTTTGCAGATTATGAATACTTTATAGGTACCAAAAGTTCATTCTACAAGATGACCTCAAACGCGTCCAAATACATGTATGGGAACGATTTTAAATTATCTTGAAGATTTGGGAATAGAATTTTTCTTTAAATAATGGGGTCAGGTTGAATTCGAAGTTAAAAACAGGCGATCTCGTAATTAAATAGATGATATATTCGTTGATCCCGCAAAAATTCCTAGCCCGCTGACAAATTAAAGGACTTAGCTTGTACGGAAGTAATAAAATGTCCCACTTTTATACATCATTTTAAGGGGTTTTTAAATAATAAACATTCTTTGTAACAACTTGGTTTCTGTATTTATTAATGATTTTTATTTGAAGTAATGCCTCAAGTTATTTGTGTACTAATTTTTCAATTTTTTCATTTTTGATTTATCTAATGTTTTATTTTATGTCGATTATAAATAAAATGTATCGTATTTATCGACAAATAGCGGTTAAAAAGTTAAATGTAAGTAAACAATTTTTATTGCGTATAAAACTAGTTAATAAAATTAGTTGCTGTAATTACTTAATAGCGTCTGCCTAATAGTTAAGTACAAATTGTATACCGGGTGATTCGTTATATTAAAACTAACTGTAGGTATATACGGAAGATACATGATTATTTAAATGCTTTTCAATCATTCGCTTTTTACGATATTTATTACGCATTTTGCTACATCATTTCCGTTAAACGACGACACGTTTGCACTTTTCATTATGAAGGAGCGGTGGGGAACATTATTCGACCAAAACTTTAATTCTATAGTAAACACTTATTTTCACAATTTGTCCAAATACCAAATCTAATGATAATTCACTTTTTGCGTAATGAAGATTTTCTTAAAATGTCAAATGGTTTTTTGCGTTTAGTAAAAAAATGATATTTTATCAGTTCGATCACTGTTCTTTTATAATGGCGCTATAATAAATTAGTTTACTATACTACTATGTAAGAATATACAAATTAGGTGGAAACGATAATTTATTTATGTAAAAAAAAAAAAAAAATTGTCAGTGAGAATGCGCGTGTGTAGAATGACACTAAGAAAAACAAAGTGATGGACTTTATCCCATATATTTCTGTAATAATATTCTATCGCAGAATATGATGAACTTAAGAAAAAGCGTTCAATTATAAATAATAATAGTAATAAGGTCACTAATATCACTGACATTAATAATACGACATTGAACTTTAAATAATGAACGCATACTAGGATTATAATTTCTCTTTCCGGTACGGATTGGAAAGTTTATTTTAACGATTGTCATCCGATCGATGAATTTTCAATTAATATACTACTCTCATCGTTTGGTTATATATCATAATTACGTAAAATAGACCGTAATAGACCTCATATTACGATTTTTATCTTTTTAAGAAGGAGAAAAAAAAATCCATTTATGTAAATTTGAACAAAAACAACACTTTCTATTCTAAGTACACGAAATTACCCTTAGTAGTTAATATAATAAAATCAAAGTGCAATATAAAAGCTACGTTGCAATAATTTTAGGAAAAACCGGCCACAATAAAAAGAAAAACAAAACAAATAACACGCAATTAGGCTGAAAAATTGATTACGGTTATTTCTTTTGAATTATGTAATTGTCCATATGCCGTTTATAACTACCAAGGGTTATCACACAAGGAGACATATGACTAATTTATATGTACGCTAGGAGTTCTCTGGCAAAAGTCAGTATTCTAACTATTGATTCAAGGTTGTTTGGGAGGATTTTGTGTATCGGGCTCTGTATTTTGTGTTTTGACCCGCGTGGTGTGATTGACAGTTTTAGATTAAGTTTTTTTTTACTGTTGGTTCCGTTAAATGTCCGCATAGAGGGCAGTTTGTTGGTGGAGGGCTTTTGGTATATAGATAATTTTACCTGATACGGCTGTTTGGTCCACACGTAGACGGTTTTTTGTTTTCTACTTGTACCATCTGGAGGTCATCAGGGTTCTATGGTTGATTTTATGCTGCTCAGGAAAGTTGTTTGTGAGGTCCTAGACCATTCCTGTTTACTGTTGTTCGTGAGTACGTGTGTGCTAATGTTGGTGGAGGTGGTCTGTATTCTGGTGCTGTTGAAAGTACGATAGACCGAGCTGCAAAGGCGTATTTCACGCATCCTTCCTTATATAGATTGCGTTGACTAATATTATACTATTCTCGTTGTCTTGACGGCGTATTAGTTGTAGAGAGGAAAGGGAGTAATTTATTTAATATATAATAAACAAATACACAAAATAACATATTATAGTTCCCCTATGACTTTAATTAATTCATTTTCACGCGTTTTACAATACAATTTTTTGGCAGCGTTGTTGGTAAAAAAAACAAAAAAAACAAAACATTAATAACAACGCAAGGTTTAGTCGGAATGCATTTTATCTCGAATGATAGCAAAGCTGGTGGTATTAAGCGAGATTCTGCAACAACAGTTTTGTAACAGTTATAATTTATTATATTAGTTGGAAACTGAAAACCAAACGTAAAAATAGTTGTACATAGTGGTTTTTATTTGTACAGTGAGGTGGGATAATATGTAGGAGAAAGAATTCTCGAATAATTCTGTAAGCGTTATCGATTTAAGACGATTATTGAAGAACCAACGCGAATCCACAGTGACCCCCCCTAAATAATTGACATCTATAATACGTTTAATATTTTGACCGTTAATTAAAATTTCTGGCAAACGATAATGGGGGCCATCTTGAAAAAAGGATGGCTTCAGTTTTCTCGGTGTTAAATTTCAGCTTCCAATGTTTATATAGTATTTACAAATAGTGACGGCCGCTTTTTGCAATCTATTATAAAAATTGTATCGAGTCCATATGAATCGCCATATTTTTAAAATAAAGGTAGAAAAAGACAAATTACGTATTCAAATTGAACATGTGAAATATTTTTAATGATCGAAAGTTATGTTAAAATACGATGCGAAATAAAAATTACGATAAGGACAAATAAAAGTGTAATCGAAAGTTTTAAAGTTATTTCCAAAAAAACTAAATCGTAAGGCTACCCCGACTTTTTAAATTGGGATACGTTTCGAGCAGACCACCCTGTCACGTTTCAAAATTCGATCTCTTAAGTGTGAATAAAATATAAATGCGGGTAATGAATTACAAGCAATATCGACGAACTTTTAAAGATGATAAATATTCATTTTTTAAAAAATTTCTCTTTCTACAAGCGTATGTATGCGAATAAAGATGTAGTTTAATCATTATTTCGCCATTCGATCGTTATGAAACATATCTAGAAACTGTTTTCACTATTACTATTATTTTACAATAATTCGGCTTAAGTCTATTTTTTTTTTATTATCATTTTACAATAATTGGACGTAGTTTTTAGCCTCGGGTCATAATTTTTTTTCCTTATACATTACTGCAAGCTGACCAACGAGATCATTTAGCAGTATTTTGGAGGAGAGCATAACAGGAAGGTTATAATACCTACTGGTACACCCGGCAACCACGACCTCAAATTAGGTCCGGGGGTTTTCTACTGATATCGCCGGCGGTATCCAACAATCCTAATGGCAAGGGTACTTGAATCATTTTCCAGCCTCACAGCATGGCCCTGTGCATATTGCTTAATGATCTCACACACGCATAAGGTAAATCGTGGTGAATGATTTGGTTTGCTACATACCAAGGCGCATTTGTTATCAGCCGAAGGATTTTATTCTGGTCAGTCCGTATAGTTCTTATGTTTGTCGACTTTGCGCAACCCCACACCTGCACCCCCTATGTCCAAACAGGCCTTAAAATCGCAGTATAAATAATACGTTCGCTGTCAATTTTTTTAATACGTACATCTAGTTCTTTCCTCTTCATTTGGATATGATTTCGATATGTTAGTCGGCTATCCAAGTGTAAGCCCAGATATTTCACGTTTGCTCTGATTGGTATTTCTGCGTTATCGATTTTTACTGGGGGAGATTTAGCTTTTCTGTTAGTAAACTGATATGTAATTTGTCCCGTCATTGTGCTATTCACTCCGAGTGCATTCTTGTCTTTCATCATTTTCATTGTTCAGTCTAGTTCATCCGTTCTAAACGATTCTGAGATCATTCGAGCTGATTGATCAATAAATTTAATAGGTTTTACATGTTTAATTAATATAAAGAAACAAAATATATCTATATACACACATATATATATATATATATATATATATATATATATATATATATATATATATATATATATACTATCTATATTTCTATACTAATATATAAAACTGTACAGTCTGTCATTTGCTAATATTTTAATTATAATCACTGCATGGAGCTATTTTTATCACACATCAACAGGAAATTTATTCTATTAAATAAATTTTTGTCTGTCTGGCTATCTGTTCCGATTTAACTTAAAAATATTAAAGCAATAATGATGAAATTCGCATAGCTTATAGACTATATTATCAGATTCGTTTTAAGCTTTAACTCGCATTGATATCATAAATAGGAGAGAAATTTTTAAAATATTGCTGTCTTTTTCTTTTAATAATTTTATATATTAGTAAGTACAGTATACGTATATATATATATATATATATATATATATATATCTCCGTCCGTTGTTTCGGCCACACCCCTAACGGTATATATATATATATGTGTGTATATCCGTTCGTTTCTATAGTAATGTATAAAACTGTAGTATTTGTCTGTGATTTAAAAATATTTTTATTATAATTACTGCATTGTGGCTTTAAATTACTGAAATTTCCGTCCTATTTGTGATATCAAAAGCTTCAGAAAATAATTACACAGGTGAATCCGTTGGTAACTTCTAATATATATATATATAATATATAAAATTCTCGTGTCACAGTTTTCGTTGCCATACTCCTCCGAAACGGCTTGACCGATTTTGATGAAATTTTTTGTGCTTATCCGGTATCTATGAGAATCGGTTCTTATCTATTTTTCATCCCCCTAAATGTTAAGGGTAATCCACCCCTAAATTTTTAAATTTTTTTTTCAATTTTAGATACATTTTTTTTTTAAATTTTTTTATGATACAGCATTAGTAAATACATATAACCCTGAATTTTCAACCCTTTACAATCAACCCCTATTTTACCATCGCGATTTCGTTGCCATACTCCTCCGAAACGGCTTGACCGATTTTGATGAAATTTTTTGTGCTTATCCGGTATCTATGAGAATCGGCTAACATCTATTTTTCATCCCCCTAAATGTTAAGGGTAATCCACCCCTAATTTTTTTTTATTTTTTTTTAAACATTGTAAGCGCATAACTCAACAACGCCGGGACCAATTTGGCCAATTTTTCTTTAAAATGTTCGTTGAAGTTCAAGGATGGTTTTTACGGCGAGAAAAATTCGGAAAAAAATTCAGGGTGGTTAGGGGGTTGAAGGGGGTAAATTATTTAAATTTCGATTTTGGAAAAATTTCGATAGAATCGATTTGGTAGATATTAAAATGACCGATACGAAACAGAAAACCGTTTTTCGTTAAGATCGATAGGTGTCGAGCTACGAATTATTGAAAATCGATGACCTGCCACCTTTGGCAAGGCGTACCGAGCGACGTAAACATTTTTAAACGATTCCGACTTTACAAATAGTCATTTATATATAAGATATATAGGATGAAGCGAAAAAACCGCGGAAAAAAATTTCAAACCCGATCCGAAAATTTCAAAAGGGGAGACCCTTGCGATTTTTTCGAAATTTCGATTTTTTCGCAATAATTCGCGAACGATTCGAAATTTCGAAAATTTATTTAAACGAAAGTTATGTGTCATTAAAATACGCGTCTAACAACGGTTAACGCGTGTTTTTATATCGAATACTCGCCGAGAAAATTGGGCTCAAAAGGTTTTGGGGTTTTGGGCCCTTTTTGCGGCCCTTATGAGAGATGGGGGCTTCGGGTTGGGCTCAATAGAAGGTAGACGTGGAGATCTATATTTTATGACATATTGTAAGTGTTTAAAAAATTAACCGGTATCGAGAAATCGCGAGTTGAAAATTTCATTTTCGATTTTTAAAAATTCTGCCGGCGATTTTTGGCCATCCGATTCTACAATGCATTTAGCATGGGCCAATGTTAATTATATATTATAATTCGCTTACGTTTAGAGATACGAAAAAAATTCTTATTACCTAATTCGATCGTCGTAAAAAAATTTATTAAACCGCGTCGTCGTCGAAATTCGAAAAATTATAAAAGGGGGGTTTGGGGGGTGACTCATTAAAATTTTGATTTTTGAAAAATTTCGATAGAATCGATTTGGTAGATATTAAAATGACCGATACGAAACAGAAAACCGTTTTTCGTTACGATCGATAGGTGTCGAGCTACGAATTTTTGAAAATCGATGACCTGCCACCTTTGGCAAGGCGTAGCGAGCGACGTAAACATTTTTAAACGATTCCGACTTTACAAATAGTCATTTATATATAAGATATATAGGATGAAGCGAAAAAACCGCGAAAAAAATTTCAAACCGAACCCGAAAATTTCAAAAGGGGAGACCCTTGCGATTTTTTCGAAATTTCGATTTTTTCGCAATAATTCGCGAACGATTCGAAATTTTGGAAATAGTGTTATAATAAAAGTTATTCGTCATTAAAAGACGCGTCTAACGATGGTATTGTCGTATTTTTATATCGAATAATCGCCGAGAAAATCGGGCTTAAAGGTTTTTTGTGTTTTGGGCCCTTTTTGAAGCCTCTATGGTAGCTAAAGGGTTTGGGTTGGTCTTAAAACAAAATAGACGTGGAGATCTATAATCTATGTTATTAGATCAATGTCTTAAAAATTAACCGGTATCGAGAAATCGCGAGTTGAAAATTTCATTTTCGATTTTTAAAAAATGCCGGGTCAGCTAGTATATATATATATATACTCATCAATGACATTTCCGTCATAAAATAAATTTTTTTACATTATAACGTCGTTTTTAAACATGCGCAAACATCGATAAACGAGCATACGTACATATTGTTGTTAAGAGTTTAATAACTAATAAATTCAAGTTTTCTATTATTGAAAAGAATTCGGGTTACATTAAATACACACAAACTTCGAGCCTCTGAATCATGAATATTCGGGCTGGACTGATATGAAGAATAAATTTATTATTATTGTTCTATATGTTTATTTAATATAAAAAATACGCGCGCGCGCACACGTTTATTTTACTTATCTATTATTATTTCTTCATTTTTATAAAGTCGTCTGTCTGTATTTAGTTGCTAAGGTAACTTCAAAAATGTTTTTGGTATATATTTATGCATGATATAAATTATTCACAATTCATAAAGATCGCATATAACTAACGAGAAGGCTTTATGAAAAATTCAGGAGAAAATCGGAAAAACATAGTGGACGATATTAAAAACGAAAAAACTAAATATATAGTGTGCATAATAAAATCCGACAAGGATGCATTTTCACGCTAAGGTAAAATACCGAAAAAACCAACAAGAAGTAGAAGGCGACTGTAATTGGTAACAACGAATCCATCGGGCAATTCACTCTGCAAGAATCTCGAAGAATTCATTATAGATGTACGCAAGATGATCATGATGATAGTGATGATCATGATGATAGTTCGTTTCTATATAGTGCTATTTATACATAAATATGCTCGTCATCGATGTTCGTAAAACAGTTTCGTGTCCTTTACCTTAGGCCGCTATATCCAGTGAAAGTGTAAATGCGATATATATGAATTTTCTATTCATCCGTCAGTTTGTTCGATAGCGATTGTTGAAGAATTATTCCTAGTCGACGCGGTTAAAATATGAACTCGGTTATTTATATTTGTTATTGAATAGGGAAGGAAAAAAGAGTAAAAGAAATATACAATGCTGCTAGTCGTCGGATGTGTAAAGATCGAACCGAGCAATTTAAAATTACCATTCGATAGATCATTACCATCATAATATGTCGTTTCATTCTTCGACGTCTTTTCAAAAACCATTGACTATTGTGTTGTCGATTGTATTCCACGACGCCCGAAATTATCTATCGGAGATAACGCCCAAATTGTATTATTGTTCGTGATTTACTTTCTAGGGTATCTGCGGTATTATATTTCACATTTTTCAAGTACCGTAAATAAATAAATAATAATTTTTTATTTAATCTTAAACGGCAAAATGACCTAGATAGGATGTAACAAACAAAAATAAATATAAATAAAAATATTAAATATCGGGTTCGTTGACACGATAATAATGTGAAATATAATTCATCTAAAAGTACGTACGTGGTTGTAAATTCTTATTGTAACCGAAAATTTTAGTTTTTACAGATATCAATGTTTTCTTCCTCAGTAGGGTTTTTTTTTTTTTAAATAAAATTTTTCTTACATGAAAAAATATTTCGGGAAGATGTAGATAATAAAAATGTAAACAGAGAGATTTTGAATGATGTCGTGTACATCCGTTAAGGCGGTTACTTTAAAATATTTGGGTTTATCGAGTACGATGCGGAGGTATGGATTTTGTACTTTTTCCAACTCGTTTAAACACCAGCCTGGGCCAGTATAAGCGTAGAAGACTGTTCTATAAATTAGTAATTTATTTTAAATCGATACATGCAAATCACGATTGAAGGTAATGAAGTTCGCTAGTTAACGCGAGCGGAGAAATTTAATATTTTATCTAAAATTACTCCGAGATATTTAATTTGATCACTCCGTTGAATTACGCTATGTGACCATTTGTAGTGACCTACTTGTCAATAGTGTGGATCCAGGTCATGTAAAAAGGATGGATTATGCTTTTTCGTTATTTAACCTAATATCATGTCCTGCGGTTTTTCTATTTGCTGTTGCGTAATTAACTTAATGTAATATATATATATATATATATATGATTTTATCTATCCACGTTTGGATGGAAGCTTCCACCTAACGTCTTTCAGCCATTTGTGTTTTGCCCTTTCCTTAAGCAGTTTTTTGCCAGTCACCTTTTCTATATCATCGTACCCCTTTCCACTGCTTCATTTTTTGTCCATTGACCTTCATATATATGATATATATATATATATATATATTTATTTATTTAATGAAGCCACACAACAGCTAACAGCCAATTATAGTGTAGGCTTATAAATAAAGTAATACAATGAATAATTTTTTTGAATTATAAAATTGTACACATCTATTCAACAGTTTGAAATGTGGTGCCGGAGAAGATTGCTCCGTATATCGTGGTCAGCGAAACGAACTGATGAATTGGTAGTGCGCGAGTTGAATCTCGCGGTTTCACCGCATGATGAAATATTTCGGACATGCCATTCGCAGCGGGCGCAATTTAAAAACACCGGTAATACAATCGAAGAACCAAGGAAAAAGACCGAAAGTTCATATGATAATGAAACAATCTGGATTACGAGCTAAAGATCGGATGGTGTGGATTGCTACCTCCGGGGCGAACGACCTGATGATGATTATACAATTCGTCTATACGAACTCGATTAATGAGTAATCGATTTATCATTCCTAATAAATGATATGTCCACTTAGACCATCATATATATATATATATATATATATATATATATATATATATATATATATATATATATATATATACGCAAGTGTGGTACACACGTATTCGTCATTGACGGGACATTAGGAAAGGAAGTTTAGAGGAAAACAATTAATTTCATCGGGGAATTAAACTAATTATCCGCATCATATTTTCGCTTATTTAAAAACTGTTATTATTAGTTTGAAATTATTTATAATTATTCGGACGAGTTCAAAATTTAATCTTTTATGGTCCTCTACAAGGTTTATTCGCTCACCGTTATTACTAATTAATATATTTTGTTTACACCACCTTTCAACTTACACATACAACTAACTCGCGCTACAATAAATACCCCAAGTACATTTTCTCATAAATAAATAAATATACATATATATAATATCCGTGCGTGTGTGTGTATGTTAAGTATATATTGTAGTACTTGTTTCGTGTACTACCCGTTTGTTTACGTATAATGATGAACTTCGAAAAACGCAACACCGATCACGTAAGTAATTTAATTTCATTAAACGTACCTTTTAAACAGGCTTCAGAAATGATTCGCGAATTTTAAATATTCAATAATTCACGCCTGCGCTAAAAGTAGTTTCCGAATATTGAACAATTTCGTCCATTGTCGTCGTTAATGTGTGTCACATACATTTCAAATATATTGACATAACACTCGACCTTTTCTGGTCGATTGCATATATATATATATATATATATATATATATATATATATATATATATATATTCTTCTACGTTAAATTATTCAAATTATTTGTTTTGCGTTCTACGCATTTTTATTTTGTTTTATTTTTTCTTGCTTGGTCTATAAGCGCGAGCAAAAATTGTTGCAAAGCGACCGCTTTTTTTTCAGTAACTTCGATCGTGTTAGATTTACCAACCAAATCGAGATTTGTCCACTCCACGCGTTTTATTCGTCCATATTTTTTCAGTGTCGCAGTTACGAAGAATATATCTCGTAATAGTTTTAATTCGGGAAATTTAGCTAAATAACTCGTTCAGGTTTGTAACGTCCTTTTTTTCTTTCATTTTTCATTTTTTTTTTGCTACAAATTACGACCCAATAAAAAGTGATTGAATTTTTTGCATCCGGTTAGAAATTTAAAAAGAAATAAGGGTGACATGGAACTTAATGAAGTGCTGGAAATATGAGGAGGATAACCGACTGATATCGAGGAATTTAAAATGAGAGAGATTTTTTCGTGTTTGTATAAACGGCAGTTAAAGGAAAATGCGGTTTTGAACAGAATTCAAAGTTACGCAATTTCTTTTTGTGTGGGGGATACCTTAAGAGTCGTGTTTACAAAACACGTCCACGAGATCTGGAAGACCTGAAAATTCAGCGACCTATGCTCGAAAAAGTGTTTGAAAATTTCGTAAAGACTGAATGAATGTATTATTGCAAATGGCGGTCGTCTGAACGATATTGCGTTCCACAAATAGTTGTAAGCTAATCTCTCGTTTTCCTATTTTTGAACAAAATTTTATTCAAAAATTGCGATCGAGTAATTTTTGAGTTATTCAAAAAACAATAAAACCGCCTCTTTGTCGGGTCACCCTAGACCTTCGTACGTATTTGTACGAAGTAGCTGGAACAAAATTGCAAATAAAGCGTACGTAAATTATCGATTTACGATTTATAAATGTTGCGGGTGACACTCAATAAATAATTTATATATATATATATGACAAAATATAACACAATCACTAAAAGCTTTTGATCGCGAAGCTTTTCGACAGTTACATCATTTTCAAGTACGCATAATAATTATTAACATCTTTTTTTACATACGAATTACCAGAAATGTTTACATAACGACAACCTAAATAATTTTCTTCATAGACGATATAATATCAGTTTGTTATTATTGATTCATAAAGGTTTTTACAATAATTCGATTTGCCAGATGCTGAATTTCTTAGTTTCTTCAATACAAGTTATCAAACTTGGAAATAAGTTCAATTATGAATAATCTGATCAATATACTTGTATTAAGTCTGTGCGCTAATTATCCTTTGACAAATATCACCGTCACCACTATTCCGCCGTGGAAATGGAGTAAGTAGTTATTTATATTTTGAGATTATTTGTAAATTATATTATGCACTGCGATTACAATTAATTCGTATACATTTCCCGCATTAGTACGATGTATATTTTATGTCCGATAAGCAATTTTAATTTTGACAAAGTTTATTCTATCGATATTTTAGTTATACAGTTGAAAATAAGGTCACGTTACTATCAGAAAATGTAAGAGTTAAAGTATTCTAATTTTAAAAAACGTATATTTCCTTAATATTGTAAATAAAAATACAAAATATTGCAAAAGAAACAGTAGGTTAGTAAATAAGATAAAATGGAAGAAATAAACTGGAATTGGAATTAAAATTAAAGTGAAATATTTTTTCTAATATTCGGTTGTAATTACACTCGAAATTGAGAACAAAATGGTATGAAATTTAAAAACGCATTAATAAATAGACTGAATGATAGCCGTTCGAAAAACGAAAGCACTAGATGAAAAATAAATAAAAACACTTTTTTATACAGAATCGCGAAAATTATTGAATTTAAAAAACACACTCAATCACTTTCAAAAATAATGTTGCTCATTTTAATAATTTTTATTTAAGATATGTAGGGTTTTTTCGTGGTGCCGATGATGGGAATTGCAATTTTATCCTTCAGAGAATCCCAATTTTAATAAGATTGAAACTATCGGGTGATCTAAAATTAAACGACCAATTATACCAGAGTAACAAGGAACTTATGTTATCGGTAAACAGTTTGCTAATGAGGATTAATGCGTGAAAACTTTATAGAAGTGAAATAATTTTCGGAATCAGGTGATAACTTTGTGCGCGATTTGATTTAATAGAAGGAAATATATATAGATTATTATTACATCGCATCTGAACTACTATTATAGTCGTTGCTTCACCTAATAATTTACAAAGCTAGTGTTTATTTGTTAATATCGTCATATAGTTTGACGTAGAGGCGAACCAAAATCAGGAGATGAAGAAATAATAATAAAGTACCGTAATATGAAATACAGTAAATTCCCAAAAATTCATCGACCTAAGCTCGAAAAAGTCTTCGAAAATTTTGTAAAGGCTGAACGAATGTATTGTAAATAACGGTCATCTGAACGATATCGTGTTTTACGAATGATTGTAAGCTAATCCCGCGTTTTCGTATTTTTAAATAAAATTTCATTAAAAAATTTCGGTCGAGTAGTTTTTGAGTTATTCAAAAACAACAAAATCTGGATCGTCCTATAATTTAATTTAATTTAATTAGTTTGATACATTATAATAAAATGATTTTTTATATTGTCAAACATGAAAAATTTTTGCGTATTTGACTCTTTTAGTTCGGATAAATGTTTTTGCTAACTGGTCTCAGGTATAATTCGAGCGGCGAGCGGACACTTGGACCCCCACCCAAAGATGTAATCTATGTCACAGATTTGATAAAGTCAAACAATTATACTGCCGTTAAAAAGGTGTTGGTTCTTATTTGAATTTCGCCACATTCACTATGACCATCTTGGGTCATCTGTGTCACCTACGTATTATATAGAGATTGAAAAACGTACAAGATTCAATGGAAAATGTACAACATTTTCTATGTTGGCTCCGTCGTCGTATGATATTTTCAGCATTCTGCAATCATTTCGAAGGTCCTAATTTTCTTTTAAACAAACAACCAATATTGCATATACGATGAAGGCGACTAGCGTAAATGGGGTTCTTTCTTCTGTTTTTTTTTTCATTTTTTTCAGTAGAGGATGTTTGATAAGAGTTTTTTCACTCATCTAGATTATTGGTTATCAATACAGGCTGACGTGTATAACGTATATTGCCTTCTAGTTCTTGAAAATTTTATTTTATAATCCTGCATACGCAGTCAGCCACGATCCGAAAATACTGTTTTTATGTAATTACCACTTTATAAAAAATCTTTCCGATCGTTATTATTAAGAGGAGTCTAATCTACAGTCCAAATGTTTTTCTCCTCTTATTTATTACACGAGTGTATTTTTATCAATACGTTCATCATTTACCGACGTACGGTATACAAAATAATGAGAAACTTAATTAATATTGTACCCGGAAAATGATAATATATATGTAGAGTCCATCGCTAATGAGTTATGTTTTACAAATAAAATTAAATTTAACGCGTATATTTATCGATGATCGATATTATTAAAAAAAAAAAAAAAAATTATTGAATTGAAATTATTTACCGCCTAATTATCATCTTTTTTCAGTCACAGCGTTTGTTCCCCCTAGACGGTACGTGAACTTTCATTGTGCGAAGAAAATTCTTTATTTTCATAAATATTTTTCGTCACGAAATATTATAATTTTAAAAAATATTTATATAAATACACTATATATATATATATATATATATATATATATATATATATATATAATCGTTAAAAAAATTATTACTGTACACGAAATATTATTTTATAAATTCGTTTGCTCGCTTTGATACTACGTAACCAACCTGTATCTAAAAAAAAAAACAAAACAGAAAACAAGTGCCCATCAACATGGGTTAGCCGTATTTTACTTTGAGGTATTTAATGTAATAAAATTCGTAATTTTTTTGCGTCAGATTGAAAAGGAATTATTTACGTTGCAATCCTAAGATACCAAAATAGCGTTAATTATACTTTATTTCGAAATCATTAATTAAGAATTTTGTTTATAATAATAATCCAAAAACTATCAGAATAGCGCTAATTCTATTTTACTTACCAGTTATTAATTAAAAAAAAATCAATTCAAAATTAGTTAAATCACTAATATTTATTTTCTTAAAGAAAACACAAAGCTTTTCGGCATTTACGCCATTATCGAGTGAAACATTTTAAAACATCATAATTTTAAAAATATTAATTAAATATAATTACTTAAAAATATGCGATGGTGATTGTGAAAATATACTCCAAAAATGCTGTTCCGCTTCTGTTCTGTCTATTTTTTGATTTGTTGAAATTTAATATCGATATATTTGTTTATAATTTTGTTTTTTTACATTAATTTTTTCTTCAATACTTTGCGTTTTTTTAAAAATTTAGTGTTCGTACATTTTTATATTTTATATTTTACTTCTGGACATCATACATCGCAACGGTAAATGAAAATTTTAAAATTCCACCGGTATACAACTTTTACAGAATCCGGAAAATAGTATCGAAGAAAAAATTAATATAAAAAAACAAAATTAATAAACAAATATATCGATATTAAATTTCAACAAATCAAAAAATAGACAGAACAGAAGCGGAACAGCATTTTTGGAGTATATTTTCACAATCACCATCGCATATTTTTAAGTAATTATATTTAATTTATATTTTTTAAAATTATGATTTGTTAAAAATGTTTCACTCGATAATGGCGTAAATGCCGAAAAGCTTTGTGTTTTCTTTAAGAAAATAAATATTAGTGATTTAACTAATTTTCAATTGATTTTTTATAAAAAAATCACTACATTCCACATTATATAAAAAACCGTTATTAATTAGTTCGTAAATCGAAATTTGTAATTTTGTATCAAAAATTAATGTGCGACCGAAATGATTTAATATAATCTGACAAACTACGAACTAAATTATAATTACGGTATGGGCTATTTGTATTTCGAAATAACTAGTTAAAAAATTTCTATACTTAATAAATTAAATATGTTTTTTTACAAGTTTAAATTGTCCAGAATCGCAAGTTAGATCACTAGAAATTATGTTCTCATGATTATTTTATTAGTATTATTACTATTATTATTATTATATTCGTTCGATAGTTTCTTTGTCGAATACTTCGTAAAATAAAAGTTAATGTTTTCTTCGTCTCCATATCTTTATAACGGAGTTGAACTTTATAATTCACAGTCAAATAGCTTCTCATTATCCAGAATTTGGTCAACACTAACCAGCTTGAGCTATCTCCACTTATGTAAGTTGTATCTTGCACGTTTTGTATCGCTACCGATTCGATTTAAACGATTCGAAATCTAATCTTCAATTACAAAGGTTTTAGTCCGGTAAAGTTGTCAGTCGTCACATGTAACAGAGGAAAGATAGCCCGCAAAAGGATCTGAAATGTTCTTTCTAGAACAACGATCGATATTCCCATATTTTACTATACGAGGAAATACATGGTCATTACGTCTATATTTAAACAAAACCGAAAAATTGTCAGTGTTCTTTCGAATACCAACCTCAATCCTACGAATAGAATCGAGAGAAGCATTCCGAATGTATTGAGTAAACCAAGGCGGATATGTAAACCTTCTTGATGGATTCCTTCCTTAGATGCAAATAACTTTTTGCCTCGTCCACATTTTTGATATTATAAAGTTAATCCTAATCAATCTGGAAAATTTTTCTTTTATTCTATTATAATTATCATTTAGAATTACTTCTAAGATTGTATTTACACACTGCCTACTGTTGTAAAAAATTAGTAGAGGATATTTGCTTTCCTAAAGTTGTAATGTGCAATGTTTGTATTAAAATACAATCTGTATAAAGAATACCAGCGAACAGTGATGTTTACAGCAGTATGATATTTATCCCCAGGAAGAGGCGGATCGAGCGATCTTACATCAGCACTTAAAACTGAAGCAGTTATGATCTAATTCAAAGTTTTACTTCGCGAATTAAGAATATTATACACCAAATTCAGATTATTAATTTCAATTAAATTAGAAAGTGAATTATTAATATTCTTATAAAGATAATCAAGCGGTGTACCAGAACCATATAGATGGATAATTCGAAATCATCCGTAATCATAATATTAATTATATATTCTTCGTATACAGTAGTAAATCGTGACACACATAAATGAAACCTGCTGTAACAAGAGCAAGATATACCCCGGTAAGAACATGACTAGAACCGATAAATGCTCTTGTACGTGCAGATTAATATTTCCTCTTCGTCCAAACTGAATCCATACTCCCGATACCGGTGAACGCTAATATATGATACATACAGATAATATATATCCTATGTACATACAATTACACCGAAAGTTCATACAAACACATACATACGCGTGCATATTGCAGAAATATATTCAGCTTATAATTACAATTCTATTTAGCGCTGAAAAGTTTTATCACTGTTCCGTGAAGTGCTAGTAAAAAGATTCAATAGGCATGGAATTTCTTGTTTAGTACATTGGGTAGCACAGAAATCAGGAGTAATTTTCATTTTGTGTCTATGTAATACGTTGGAGATTAAGCAGCCAGTGTGTGGCCCAGTATTATCTTCTTTTCAGCTTGTTTGCAAAAACAAAGATATATTGAATTATAATTTCATTTAGATTGAATTTTGATATTACGGGTATTTTGACAGGCTCCTAACGTTTCGGTATTTATATTATCCAGATGATAATTAATAGTTAATTTGTTATCTACGATAATAGCTAAATGTTTAAAGTATTCAACTACTTTAAGAGTTGAATTCTTAAATTTTACTTTAATGTTATTTCTTTTTTTATTTTAAGGAGTTCGCGAAAAATATGACAACATTTTTTTCTATTCGCAGTTTTAATTTGACGCTATCTTACCAATTTCTAATTTTATTAACGTATCATTTGCTATTATTACGAATAATATCCTGTTTATCATCGTCCTAATATAAATTGTATTAATTAGTTCCAGAGAAAGTTAAAATAGCAATGGAAAATGATGCAAATTATCAGCAGTGTATTTTGAAAAATAACGAACAAATTAAACAAGAAATTCTTAAAGGAAAACGACTGAAAATAGCAACCCTACCGGTAATATTTCGTGTTTTATAGCTTTCTGTTATATAAAAAAAAATGTTAAACTAACAATTCAATTTTTTATATTAAAAAAATGTAAAACTAACAATTCAATTTTTTAAATGATCGTACAGTAAACGAATTATTTTAAAAGGTATGTGAAGATGAACGGTAGTAAAAAGGCAATTAATTAATTAATTAATTTTAGGGATAGCAGAAAATTAGTAATTATATTAAAAACGTAAAAACGCACACACACACACACATATATATATATGTATGTATTTCTCAATAAACACACATATTATATGTGTTTCGGCGTGTATTCTAGGTTTGTATACTTTTATGTTTTAGTCACTCTTTGTGATGATATTTATGTTGAAGTAAAAATTAAAGATTTTTGTCCGATAAGTAAACTACTCAGGAAACCGAATAGAAGAATAAAAATGGAATATATGTTCATCACTCACTGGCATATTGTTCATTGCAGAACATTGTGACTAGCCCTATTTTGAGCACAAAATAAGCTTAGCCGCTCATATATGATATTGTATGAGCGCGGTGGCACTGTCTTTTTTGGTGGTAATTAAGAGTTATATGATTTTTCTCGAAACGGACGTTGCAATTCAAATGTTCTTGAACCAATATGCTGCTAGTTGTAAAGCCATGCGGTCCGGGTTCTTTATACTGCCGATATTACACCGAATTTCGACTAGTGTGCATTCCATCAGATGTTCCATCGTCTGTGCTCCATTAGACCCCATTTTACCAAGTTTGTGTTTTTGTTTTTGGGGTTCTCCAATCGGCCAGACGTGATTCGCGCCTGCTGTTGGCTTTTTATATATTTCTATCATCGCCACTGGAATTTATTTCCATCTTTCAACCCGCATACATTGTAGAGGAATATTCTTCGGAATCTCCGTCGTTGTAGCGAGAAAACTTCTCCTTGACTTTAGTCATGAAGTCACTGCAGTTTGATTATACATAGGATGTTGTAGATTTAGAATTTGCTTTGTCCTATCGGTGTCAGTAGCAACCTTCGGGAGGTGAATGTATAAATTATAATAGGTCGAAGTTATATACTTTTTTTCTATCTACTTCTAATCTAGAACTGACGTGTCTAACCCGTCATCTACCAGATGTAATGAATGTGAAAAAAATAAAAAATTTTTTAGCAGTTGGCCCAGCGACAGAACTCTTAAGTTATGAATGATGGCAGTCTGAAAACATTATCTGAAGTCGGTAATACGTTTTCTCTACTGCCTTCGAACCGCCGATTGAACTGGTAAACTTGTGAGTTTCCAATCTCGCCAGGTAATCGTGAGCAGCTCGTTAGACTGTTCCACATATTGTATCTGAAGATCTTTATGCAATGTGTAGTCAGTGACATACCATGGACCGCCAGCTAATTCTTCGTAGTATCTTATTCTGGTACCGTTGTATTTTTTGAATGTTGCTCTTAGAGGAATATCCCCACAACTCGCAACCACATATATTGGTTTCAGTATCGCATTATATAATAAAAGTTTATTTTTAATATCTAGTTGCGATCTGGGTTCTAATAACCACTTTAATTTTGTTTTTTTGATATTTAATTCAGTCCTTTTTGTCGTCATATGTGATGACCATGTTAAAGACTGATCAATAGATGGATGCGCAGGTATCTAACAGAAGAGTCTTAACTCGATGAACCTGCTGTACAGTTGACCAATGCGCAAATCCGAATTGATGATTCGGTATTGCCCTCTTTTGATAAATAATTTTCTGAAGCGTTTGTGTATTAATTTTTCAAAAATTTTAGAAAACACTGGAAGGAGGGAGATGGATCGGTAAGATATAATATTTTCTGGGGGTTTACCTGGTTTTAATATCACTTTAATATTAGCAAATTTCCATAGTATCGGAACATACTGAAATCTTAGCATTGCATTATATACGTATGTCAAAAATACTAGTGATTTTTGCTTAAGAATATTTATAGTAATTAGATCATACCCCGATGTTTTTTTTTATTATGGCTCCTATCTTCATTAGGGAAAATGGTTTTATCTGCCTATGGATGGTTCCTGAGGAATTTTTGGGATAATCATGTTAATTTCAAGATGTATCGTGTGTAATGTGACTGGAAATTGTCTGCAGATGAGGCGAATATTTCTGTTTTGATTTCATCGTCTATTGCCCAATTTTATGCGTTTTGACCGGATCGTTTCTAGATTTTGAGCGATTCATATATTTAGTTGCTTTCCACAAAGAGTAGTTGTAATCGTGATGATGAATTTGACATGTAAGTTGTAAGGTGATTTAGAGAGATACGTAAGAATTTTTAACAATTTCAAACATTTAGCTCCTTGAGCTGTGTCACATTAGGTCGAAAAGTTAACAAAGTTTATCCGAATATTATAAGGGGAAAGTAGGGTAATGTTTAGTTTCATGTGGAATATAATAAGATGCGTTTTTGAAGAGGATAATAGTAGTCCATTAGTCCAACTACTGTTATATTTAGGTGTACTTTCTCTGTGACTACATGGTCGTTTATTACTACAGCACAATGATAAACAAAGCACTATTTCTCCATTCTTGTTGTCAATATTTTGTAGTTTATAAATTTTGATAACGTAAAGTCACTCCATTCGCAAGATTATATATTATACTGATGGCTCTAAAAATTTGTGGGCGTAATTTGTTCGCATTTATTATTCCTGCTTTGAACGTTGCAAAAATTTATAAACTACTTGTATTCTCTTCAATATTTACAGTTGAGTGTCTTAGAGCGCTTTGCTTCTACGCTTTTTTAAGTATCAGAAAGAATATCGTATATCACAGAGTCACATTTCACGGAAATTTAGGAACTTGTTTCTACATCTTTTTTCTACAGGTGGTTAAATTTTTAAAGCATTTGGAAGATTAGTTTCAATTTGGTGATACTTTATGCGACATATAGTTGGTTACGTGCGTCATGGCTGAAAATCGCGAACAACGTACCGCGATTAAATTTTGTTTTAAAGCTGAGGAAAAATGCGTCGGAAACGTATGATATGTTAAAATTAGCTTATGGTGAGCCTGTAGTACTATAGCATTTCGATGGTTTAGTGCGTTTGCGTCGGGCAGCGAGTCGATTGAGGACGAGGAGAGGAGCGGGCGGCCTTGCACCACGAAAACGTCTGACAATATCGCTCGTGTCTCCGCTGTGTTGAACGAACATCGAACAGCTGGCTCACTGGTATTCCGAAAACGATTGTTCAACGAATTATAACGAACGATTTAAAGAAAAGGAAGCTGTGCGCGCGCTTTGTTCAACATTCGCTGACAGACGACCAAAAAACAGTAGCGAGTTTCTCATGCGGAGGACGTCCTTAAAATGATCGAAAAAGATCCAAATTTTCTTCAGAAAATAATCACGGCAGACGAGAGTTGTTTGCATATGACGCCGAAACAAAACGTCAAAGTGCGGAATGGTGCGGCAAATATTCGCCGCAACCCAAGAAACTTCGTTTTGAAAAATCGAAAGTCAAGGTGATGTTGATCGTTTTTTTTTTATTCAAAAAGTATTATCCACAAAGAATTTGTTCTCAGGGCACCACTGTAAATGCCGCATTCTATAACGATGTTTTAGGTCGCCTGTGTAAAAGAATCGCACGCGTCAGGCCGGAATTGTGGAATGATCGTTTTTCTTGCTGCACGATAATGCGCCGGCGCACACAGCCGCCATCAACGTCCAGTTTTTGGCCAAAAAAATTGTTCCAGTGCTTTGCCATTCCCTATACTCTCCAGACATGAGTTACCCAGACTATTTTCTGTTCCCGAAGCTGAAAATGGACCTTAAAGGAAATCATTTTCCTCGATTGCAGAGATTGAAGCAGCTGTGACGAGCCGAATGAAGGCGATCGAAGCGGAGGAGTTTTCTAAGGGGGGCTTAAACAAGTTGAAAGATCGCGCTATTAGTTGTATTAAATCTAAGGGAGACTACTTCGAAAAAAAATCGTGTTGAAAAATTGTTGAATTTTTTGTGGGTTTGGGAGCATTAGTCCCAGAACTTATGGGACGCACCGTGTATAACTCTCCAAGCTATTTTAACGGGCGCTGTGTTAGCTTATGATATTCTCAGAAATATTTACGATCTATCTTTTATAAATGCCGAGGTCAAACTCATCTGGATCGTCAGCCATAACGGAATGGAATAGTAGACAAGCTAGCCAGAAGCGTCTTCGAGAATGGTAAATTTCATTTCAATACACCTGTTATAGAGTTATCGCACAAAGAATTTTTTGGTAAAAGTGCTTGATAGTATTGCTATTTAGTCAAACAATTCAGAAGTTGCCTTTGATTCCAGTAATTCATCGAGTTATTCAATCTTCGAGCGGTATAGAAAACAGAACTTCGTTTATTCATATTTTATGTCGCCTAAGATTTTACGTTAGCAGCATTCCATATATTCTATTTAATCACAAATTCATCTTCACTGTTCTGTGCCCATCCTTGTGACTAAGATGCTCAATTAAAACCACCTGTTTTACAGTCGTACATGTAATAAAACGTATCGATCGAAGTTTCTGTTATATATTGTAGGTGAAAGAGTTCCACTGCAGGCAAATATCAGATGCTTGCCCAGTACAAGAACACCATACATATATATATATATATATATATATGTATGTGTGTGTGTGAATAAGTAAATACTATATTATCAACGCTATTTGTAGCCTTGTAGTCGATGTAGTGTAGAGATTTTAAACAAATCGGCAACCGTCTAGTCGAACATTTAGCGGATTCGGCAAAAGATCGTTAAATAAGAAAAAAGTATGAAACACAATAAACACTTAGAAAATTTAAAAATCGGTCGTTTACAAATAAATCGAGAATTATCAATAAAGTTTTTTGATTTTAATTTTTTTAGAATCGTCCACCTGTCAGTTGGGTTACGCGCGCTGAGAATGGTTCGTTAGAAGGACACGGTATAGCATTCCAAATCGTCAATACGCTCAGCGAAAAATTTGGTTTCGCCTACGACATTCTAATACCGACCAAGAAAACCTTGATCAACGAAAAAGGCGGTATAATCAACATGCTGGTTGAAGGAGTAATATTTTGTCAAATTTCTTTATGAAATTTTAAATATTTCCTATATTTATTTATTTATGTATTAATTAAGGATATTTATTTACATGTATTCGTTAAAAAAAAATCAAAAAATTTAATCAAACAATAATAATTAATTGGTCATATATATATATTATACTCGTGTAGACAGAGAGAGGAAGAGAAATGGATGCATGTTTAAAAAAACGGAAACAATATTACTATTAAAAATCAATAATTGTCAAATAATTTCTCCGTAGTTACGCCATTTTCCAGTTTTAACTAATAATAAACAATAAATAATAAAATAAATTATTAATCATAGTCGTCGTATTATTCATTATGGAACATCTCGTGACTAGCCATTGTACGTTTATTTTTACATATAAAATAAACTAGCATTCAAGGCACTATATGCAACGCAAATATGCGCGCATATGATATTATACGGATTGGGGTGCCACTGCCTTCTCCGTGATAATTAAGAGTTACACAATGATGCAAAACTTTATAAGCTTTTTATGTCTTAGTTTCGAACCCTCGACCGTCCAGTTTGCGAGATGATAATAATAATAGACTATAAGATGTGCGAATTTCATCATTATTGCTTTGATAGTTTTTGAGTTAAATCGGAACAGACAGACAAAAGTTCAAACAAATAGATTCTCTGTTTACGTGTGATAAAAATAGCACAGTGCAGTGATTATAATGAAAATATTCGCAGATCACAGAGATGTTTTAAGAAAATCTAATAATAATAATAATGATGATAATAATAAACTTTAACATTAATAACTTGTATGTAAATATAATAGCGAAGGCCAAAGAAGTTATGTATAACTTTCGTCATCATTATATTGTAGGTTGCCATACATTGTGACTTTAGACCATTGTACATTATTTTGTTGCGTACAAAACGAGCTCGTGGTACTAATTATATGCAACGTAGATGGCAACGTGTATGGTCGATGTGCGTTTTTCCTGGTAATTAAGAGTTAAAAAAAAAAACCTTCAGGCGACAAGCTGGTCGAGGCCATCGAGTTGACAGTCGAAGAATAAACTTTTTAATCGGAACAATAAATCAACGTGAATATAAATCGGACGTTAATGTGTTTTATTAAAATAGTTCCGTCATTTTTCGTCGCAATTTTTTTATTTATTTTGAATTTTTAAAAAAAAAAATAAAATGTGACTGCCGTGTTAGGGTAACAATATGGCTGTCAATTAATTTTGACGTTCGTTTGGTATATTTTCAAATCCTCGAAACATTTTCGTTTCTTATTTTTGTGTTTTTTTTTATCCTTTAGTTCGTTTTTGTAGTTGTATAATGTATATTATACGAACGAAAATTATTTTCTAATAGAACATAGGTTCATCGATTGGGTTTTAAAAATAATAATAATTCGACACCAGTTTAACCACACCATTCCCTATATAGTAAATTGACACTTTTTTTTTTTTTAATACTAAGAAAATTGTCCATTTTCGTAATGAGAGATATTTGGTTAACGTGAAATGTCTTAATTCTAATATGTATATAAACGATGAATATATTGGAGAGTAGTGATTTTATAAATTATAAACCAAACAAAATATAACACACTTTAATCACTATAAAAGTTTTTCACTGCAAAGGTTTTCGACAATTACGTCATTCTCAAGCATACACAATTATTGCGTACGCCGTAAAGCGATAGAAACCAAATTCGAGATTATCAACCGATAACGTAATTTAATAAATTCGTAATTTTTTAGAAGTATTAAAAAAATCAATTGTAAATTATACAAAGTTCGCAATTTTTTAACATGGTAAACCAGATCTCGATATTTTCACTCGCGTTTCGTTATGGCGTAAATAATGAGAGTTCTATATAGAACGTATCTCTTGTTCGGTAATAAGAACCGAGCGAGAAGCGATTAAATTTTAAAGCTCCCCCTACGAGTAATATACGTTCGATCTGTCGCGAAGTAATAAAAATGTTTTCTGGAAAATATTAAAAAAATTTTTTAATATATACATCCGAAAATTTATTAAATTATTGTTATATTTTATTTTTATCGGGTTTACGGTTGAATTCGTTAATTGATACTAAAAATTATTCGTTCTCGTTTACAGGAAGTGGATATGATAGCTGCTTTCATCCCGGTATTACCTGGAATGGAAAATTTAGTTCAATGGGGTATACAATTAAGTCATTTTGAATACGTCGTTATGATGAAAAGACCTAAAGAGTCAGCAACTGGATCCGGTTTGCTGGCGCCTTTTGAAATAGAGGTAAGACGTGTATAATATTATATATATGTATATATATAGATATTGGTGAAAGAACAGCCGAAGAATAAATGGGGTATGGACTTGACAGGTTGGTAAACAATGTGATGGGAGATGGACGAAAGAGCTGTTGGTATAGACACCATATACAGGAAACGAAACCAACGAACACGAAGTAGGAGATGGACGGACGATATTGTCAATATAACGGGAACTCATTGGCTTCGGAAAACACAAGATGGAAGAGGATGGAAATTATTAAGGGTGGCCTTCATCAATACAATGATATAATATAGTCAAAGAGGAAGAAGAATATATATGTATATATATATATATATATATATATATATACATACATATATATATATATATATATATATATATATATATATATATATATAAAATGAGAGAGAGAGAGCGCGCTAACTCCATTTTAGTTAGTTGATCAAAACATGTTCTTCATCCTTGGGTAATCTTGGATAATAAGTTAAAAAATTTAATCATGTTACCGGGAAATTTAATAAAAAATATTTGCTGTATATCCTTTATTTAATGGAAAATTATTTTTCTTAATGTCAATAATAAAATAATTTCCTATAAAACGATTATTCGTCCCGTAATCTCGTATTATTGTCCAGTTTAGAGTTTAGTATCAAATACTAATTTTAATGAATTACAATTATGATGGAACAAGTGTCTCAGATGTGCACTAAATGTTCCTATAGAATCGTTGATAGACATGTTAAACATTCCTTCATATTAAAGATCATATACTAAATTTAGTGCGTAAGTTCTGCGATGATTAGTCCACGGTAATCATTTAATTTCTTCCATAGGTAATTCCAATTCTAGACAACTTTAATTTATGTATAGTAAATATGAACATAGGAGACTTAAACTTAACCATTTGTAACGTTATCATATGGCACTTGTTTTATGACTTATTACTTCTTCTGTATTTACGTGTCATTCATTTTGTACAGTAACTTTGTATTTTTCTAAGTATATAATATTATATATATATATATATATATATATATATATATATATATATATATACAATGGCGCACCCAGGATTGGTAACTGGAGCAGCCTCAAACATCCACCTTCAAAAAAAAATTGTAATATAACTGAATAAAATATACACAGCCGAATGTGTAACAAAATTCAACGGGCAAAACAAACTATAAACGATCATGAACAACGACGAAACAAGTAATAACAACAACAAAAAAAACACACTGGTCATTGGGTCAGATTCGAATGCCGAACGGCCCAACCAACGACTATTTTTTTCTTTGTAATGCTCAGTCAGCTGAATTTTCAATGTCGTTAGCAGACAGAATGTAACGAATATTTTCTAACAGTACTTTTTTGCAATCTGTGCTGTTTTGCACACGCTGTTCAAGATGTGGTTTTATTAGTGACAGCTCTTTCAAATATTCTCATCTGTTTCAACTAAAGCTGCGAAATTGTTTGGAGCTTACAAGTTACGCACCTTCTTGATATGATTTTATACTTTTCTAAGCCCTCTGGAGGCTTACGCCCAGTAGCCCCTGTGGGTGCACCACTGTATATATACATATATATATATATGTATATATATATTTATATATATATAAATACATTTGATGCATTAGTATATATCCATCACAATGTACACACGGCAGCACCGTTACCATAAAACATTGAAATAAGTTTAATGTAGTCGCAAGAAAATAATAAGAAAAATTGCAGAAAGAAATTTATTTACAATACCATACTTAGACGACAGTTGAACAGCTTTATTTAGTGTTCTCGCTGTTTGTCTTACGTCAAGAGAAGGACCTAGAAAATATGGTTTAAAAATGGTTCGCCTTAATTCAAAATCTGTTCGGTATTTCACACGTTCAGAACGTTAAGGTTGAAAAATTAAATTTATAGATTGGAACATGGAACATACGCGCTTTATTAGATGATCAAAGTTCAGCTGGGCCTGAACGAAGTATAGTATTACTTTCAGTAGAATAAAGGCGTTATAATGTTAACATTGTTGCTCTCTTAGTGGTGCTAGGTTAGCCAGTAAATTAGTCCGAAATCAAGAATACACAGAGTGGTATTTGAAACTCAAAGTTACTTTATCGGAAGAATAAAAGAGTTTCCAAATAGACGCAAGTTTCAAAAATGGTATCAATTTTAAATGCGTTAATATGTGAAAAAAAAAGTTACTATCAATTAAGAGACATCTTGGAAATTTCAATGCTCGTGTTGTAAATAATCGTCTACTCTGAATAGAAGTGGATTAATAGACGAACGTGAAGTTGGTAATCGAAATGAAAATGGAAGATTTCTCATAGAAATATGCACGGAATACGACTTGGTCGTTACCAATACATTATTTTGACCGACAGTGAAATATAAACGCGTGGAATTATCCACGGTCAAAGTATGCAATTACAAACCAACCGGATGTATCAGACGTAACGTTCACAAGGGTATCTTGCGAAGCGGGTTACTGAAGAGATTCTTGCCCTGTAAATTCAATATTGAAATTAAACAAAAACACTTCTTTCATAATAAACTAAGATTGAAAAATAATATAATAATGCTATAAGTACTTATTAAATGTCGAATATGTTGGAGAGTAGTGATTTTATTAATTATAAACCAAACAAAATATAACACCAATAATCACTAAACGTTTTTTATTGCGAAGCTTTTCGACAATTACGTCATTTTCAAGCACGCACAAATAAATATTACATATGAATTACCAGAAATGTTTATATGATGACAATTTAAAATTTGATATACATATTTCACTAGCCAGACGTAATTTCAATTTTAGATTGAGAAAGGATCGAACACCAGCAGGCAGAATATTAAGATTAGAATAGGTGTCATAATTGCGAAGGATCTTGCAGAGAGATAGGATTTTATGAGTATTACGAGATAGGCTAGGGGAGTCATACGCAGCATTTTATAAATTATGCCGCTAAAGTTGTATCAAAGGTGTTTTGAATGTCTAATAATAGTAACCCTGTATGTTTATTTAGATGAAATTGATCAGTTATATGATCAGTCTAATTGCATGATGGTAGATAATTGTGATCTAAAATAACTTTTTCCGATATTTTACTTATATTACTGATTACACTATGGGACGTATGTTTTGCACAGAAGAAGAATCGTTTCCTACTTTTGGAAATAGGGATTGTAATCGATTTTTTCAATAGCGAGTAAGATTGCGTTTATTATGTTTGTTAAGTATATTATAGCTTTTTTTGGCAAGTTCTTTATCATATTAGTGTGAATTAGATAATTTTCAGTGGAGGTTTTGGTAATAAATGTTTAATAATAAATCTACTTGACACGATGTTTTCCCCGCTGAAAAAAAAGATATATAAAATGAAGGAAATAATAAACTCGATTGTAATAATTATCTTCAACGAAAAGTGCAAACCAAATTTTGGACAGAATTTTTAACTAACATAATTAATGATGTTGATATTATTACAATGCTTGAAGGCAAATTCAAGAAAGATGTTTAACTTCCTTCTGGCAACGCTATAAATTGTATTATAACCATGATGTAGTTCACTACCGATAAAGAAGATTGTAAGTTGTAGAGTTCTGGAACGGTTAAAAAGAAATGGGGGGTTTTTGAAAATGTCTAATCACGTCTCGGTGTACCCTGTGATATTTCTACCAAAAACTTCTGCCAAGAAGTTTTCAAGAGAAGATCGCTTTTTGTTGGGCACATTTATATTTTGTAATATTACGATACTCTTTATTATTGAAACGGTCACTTCAATAATATGCACTCCGCGTCCATAAATATTTATTTGCAGCTATTCATAGATCTACAAATAGTACGGATAATTCTGCTTCCAATATCAGAGGGATTACTCTTCATCTAACTCCTTATTTTTGAATTGTCCAGCTTCGAATGTTCTTCTACTAGAATAAACTATCGTTGGCAAAGCCCGCAACCCTTTCCGTCAGGACGGTGAACCGTGGGAGAGGATTTATATTACTATCGTAATTATTTTTTTAATATTATTATTATTATTATTACGGTTTTTTAATTAATACGATGTTTTGCGTCTATATACACACACACATCAGGTTTGGTTGATGATCCTCGTATCTTTAATAATAGTCGGTCCGATTATATACGGCATGATGATATTACGATATAGGCTTTGCGGTAAATCGAAGATATATCCGTTATCATCGTGCGTGTGGTTCGTATACGGCGCTTTAATGAAACAAGGTTCATCTTTATCACCGGAAAATGGTGCGAATATTTATTTTATTTTTCTTAAAACTATGCCAACAAAAAAAAAAAAAAAACGGTGTAAAATTAAATTTTTAAATTTCGTATTTATTTTATTTAAATTAATAAACTTTGTTCGTATTTATTCTCCTCGAAAATTAATTAGACTCGAATAAAGTGGTCCCTGATCGAAGATGTACGATCTATCTGAATGCGGATTCCTTTTTGGATGCATAATGAAAAATGTCATTAACGCGTACGAGCGTGCCCTAAAACAGGAAGAGTACCGGTCCCGGAAGATTTAATATAAATTAATTTAGTTTAGTTTTAATTTAATCTAAATTGACTCGAATACCAATAATATATTTACTAGCATTATTTGAAAATGACTACTTATACAACTATAAACTGCGCGTAAAATAACAACGGCTTTAGATCGCGATACTCGGAATTGAAAAAAAAAAAATCTATGGCGATGATGACGATTTATTGTTAATATTTTTCTACAACGAAATTACTGTTACGCGGAAACAATAATAAATTAGTAATTTTAATCTTAACGTAACCGACTATCGTTTTATTTCGCAGATTCGACTAGAATAATGTTCGCCAGTTGGTGGTTGTTTATCATGATATTGACTTCGTTTTACACGGCCAATTTAACCGCCTTCCTAACGTTATCCAGATTTACGCTCCCTATTCAGAGTATCGAGGATATTGCGAATCCTACATACAGATGGATTGCGAGCGAGGGCGAAGCTATAGATTATTCCGTTAAAGTAATTGAAAAAGTTAATTAATTTCTTATTCAATTTTAACGATTCTTCATTTCGAGCCTACTCGATGAGCCAATTATTATTATTATTTAAAGGATTGTAGTCCCTCTGACTAGAAAAAAACGTATGTAGTAAAATGAGGTTTAGGTGAAGAAATAATAATAAAACAAACGAATAAACAGAAAAGAAGTATCCGATTATGAACATCGATAATGAACAAAGAAGATTATTAACCGCTGCTATACGATAAATAATGTGTACCGATAAGTTAATCACAAAACATGACATAAAGAAATCGAAAATTATTATTTCATATTAAAAACGGAAAAAAAAAAGAAAATAATTTTATGCTTAAAAAACACCTTAATACGCTGATTAAATATTCAATATCGTTAATGTGACCGGAGCATCCTCACTAAAAATATGTATAGCTAAAACCTCCGCATTACCTATTAAATATTCGTCTTGTTCTGAATAGTTTAATAGAATAGAATATAAATAGTACACTATACAATGATACAATAACTTGTAATCGCGTTTCGTTACGCGTAATTCAAAAGTTAGCGTATATTTTATAAGGTATTATAAGGCGACTCGATAAACGGCCTAATCGCGTTCCGCTATTTTCAGTAAGCTTCCGGTCGCTCAGTTACAGGAGTATTCTTCATATCCCATTACAATATTTCAAAGTGATTCGTATTATCCTTATACGTTTCGAAGGTTTAATCATTTTGAAGTTCCCTATCCCGACTTAATTCCAATTCCTCCAATCAATATTTAATTTTATCGGATTCCTTAAGCTTTCTCACCTCATTAAAACACTCCTTCTTTAAATATAATTTTGGATACATACCCCTAGCGGTGCGACAATTGACCTACTCGCTATCCGTGTTATAGTTATCTCACACACGTCTGGATTACATTCTGGAATTAACGATGTTGCCAATGCCACCGTAGAAGAAGTGGTTTTTTATGGCGAACTTGTCCGACACTTACTTCCACCGATATCTCTCATAGATTATGATTGGTCCTCATGGTTTGCCAATTGTTGCATCCTGCGTGATTATCTCGATACTTTTCCCGTCCTTCGGTATTTTGAATTCTATGCACATCAACTACGCCAAATATTGTCGTCATCGTCCGTTTACGTTGTGGACATAATCGACTTAGCGCGTATTTCTCCGAGATTGGTATTTATAACTCCCGTTACTGCTCCCAGTCCCTCCGATATGCATCTCGGAACCAAATTTTCTGTAACTGCCGCTTATATCAACACGCGAACAAATCTATCTTCTAAATTTCTTGATATTATCGCCCTTCTTTTTCCATTACATTATTAAATTACTCCGATGATATTCTTCCTTTTCCCTCTTAAATTTCTAGTAGAGCGCCGCCACGGTGATGTCTAATATTTAACCTGTTATTGGGTCGTGATTGCTACTTTGCAGCGACTAAATAAAAAAAAAATATGTGAAAAAATTGGAGAGTTAGATGGAACCTGAAAATAAAATTATGTATTCGGTACATCTAAATACGTATGCATAGAAACGTATTATAATTAACACACATAAATTCTGTTAAGTAGATGATATTCAATCTTCTTTGCTTATGTTTCAACTTTAATTATTTTGAATCATCAATCACATCGATGAACAAATTTTTACGATATTCGCAGTTATTAAATAATTTTTAACCTACTTTAAGTATGCCTCGTCAAGGTCATTTGTAGACTATTCATTATGTATCCAATATTCTGGTAGAACATTTAATACGCGCCTTTTGAATTAATCGCACATTGTTAAAACTCGAATTTGAAATTGAAGACTCGTTCTGCTTTTAGAAGCCGGAATTATATACTTAATACCTAAATAATGTAATTATATGGTGCAGGTGTAAATTTAGTCCCAGGTTACTTCGGTATTAACTTTGATGACAGTTTTGTTTTGCTTTTTACCACGCATCTTTTGTCTGGAATTTTTAATTTTAAAAAAATCGCATAAACAGAACGGAAATACAATGCCATTATGTAACTGATAAATCACTTCTCACGCAGTTACATATTAATATAATGAATGTTCCATTGTGCGGTCTCGTTACTATTATGTGTAAATTTAATTTTAAATCCATCTTTCTTCATCGCTTTTCAAATGCCCTATCACTTTTTCATGTTGCTATTACCGTTTTAATTATCGTTTTATTACAGACGTTGATCATATTTCCTTTCTAACTGGCTTTTCAAAAGGCTTTGTATAATTAATTCGATTAAAACATTCCTTTTCTTAATAAATATAATTTATTATCGTGTTAACGATTATAAAATACTTGTTTAACCTGTAGTTTTTATTTTTCTTGTTTAAGATTTAATTTTAGTTATTTCTAAGAAATTTAAAATGTTGTGTGCAAATCTATACGGAGCCCGATAAAAATTTTATTACAAATGCCGATCATATTTTCTTCAAATGTTTTAATCGTCTTTTTTTAAAACGCTTTGTATAAACATTAAACATTCCTTTTCCTCGTAAATATAATTTATTATCGTATTAACGATTATAAAGTACTCGTTTAACTTATATTTTTTTATTTATCTTGTTTAAGACTTATATCGAATCACTAGCTAGCTCCCGAATATGCTAGCGCGGCTGTTCAAAAGGATGTGGATTGAATCGTAAAGTGGGCACCACATAAATGACGTATAACATTTAAACCGTTCAACTGTCACTAACAGACAAGTAGCATATCCTCTAATATGTATCCGTGGAAATGAAATTATTCAAATAAAAAGATATCGCACAATACATATTGATCGATAGTTGGTTTCATGTCGCTCAAACAAGGAAAACTATAATTTCGCGAACCAGATTGCTGTATCGTCTAACGAAGGAAATCTGCTTTAAACTTAAAATTTAGCTTTAAAAAGTAAAATTTATTTAACTACGGTAGTTCCAATCTGAAAATATGGAATCGAATTATATGGAACAGCGTGTAAAAGTAATGTATTGAGAATACAGCCGCATCAAAATATGTATCTAACTTAACCCTCCATAATGACCTAAATATACCACATGTCAATGAAGTTTGTATAAACTAGTATGAAAAGTTTTTTGATAAATTGTAATTTAATATTAACCCGCATGTCCGCAGAATGCATTTATTTACTCACAATCCGATAAGATGATTGAAAAAGAGAAGATAGTGTATGCTCTTCCAATAAGTTGAAAAGGAAATGGTTCAAATTACAAGATTAAACGATTTTAATAATTCGTAATATCCACTAAAAGTTGAATAATACTGTATGGTTATAGTAATCAAATAAACCACTAATTCAGTGCTGAAACTTTAATGATTCACTGAGAATCTAATTGTCTCACTGGTGACGTTACATTAATCACATTTTTATTACTTTATCGTGCTTTGGTTCCGGTACAATGAGAAGAAAAAAACATATTTAATTTGTGAAACCCGATAAAAATTTTATTGCAAACACTGACCATATTTTCTTCAAATATTATAACCGTCTTTTCAAAACGGGTTTTAACCATATTAAACATTCTTTTTCCTAATAAATATAATTTATTATCGTATCGACTATTATTATAAAATACTTGTTTAATCTATGGTTTTTATTTTTCTTGTTCGGGATTTAATTTATTTCTACGAAATTTAGAATGCGTGAACTGACATGTTAACGTAATAAAAAAGTTTAAAAAATGACAATTTTAAACGTCTCAGCATAATTTGAATACAAAGCACACGTCGGGCGATCATATTAATTTATTCTTTTTTTTTTTTTATATATTTATGATAAATCGGTTATAAACAAAATTCGAAGTCGACGTTTCGTATAAACACGGACGTAAGAATTAATAATTTATCGTCTGATTAAAAAAAAAAAAGAGAAAATTAATCCGTTTAATTAATTTTATTTCGGATATTTTTATAGGCGGACACCGATTTGTCGGCTTTAAGGTATTCATGGCGTGAAGGGCGCGGTACATTTGTAAATGTAGCTGATATATCGAAAATACGATCATTAATCACCGATGGTACGTTACATTTAAAAAAAAAAAAAAAATAAAATAAAAAACGTTTATTTGTTAAATAATACAAATAATACAAAAATTATCGCACACACACTCCCAATTCTCTATATGTGTGATAAATATATTCCGTCAAACTTTCACTTGTTGACATATCTATACCATTAATATGTGCATCTAAAATATCAATTACATAGATATATAGTAAATCTTTAATTTGTAAAATTTCCATCGCATTAAATTTATTCATTTATTCGATAAATTCACCGATATAGCGACTTTAAAGTCATACGTATCCGAACGCAGTTATTTAAATTAAGGAAAAAGTGGGAAAAAATAAATATTTGTACCGCCATAATGATACCAGACAGTGTATTTCATAATATGCTGTATTGGTATATTCGACTTCTAAAAGTGTCGACCGACGGATGCAGGTTGAAACCTGACATGCGACATGAAGTTTTTGATTATTAAATGACTTGTAATTATTCCAGTGAAGGCGGACATTATTAATTATTATTTCGTATGTATTAATAAGAACTAATAAATTTTTGCTTAAAAATGCAAGACTAAATTTTCCAACTATATTACAGTCCGACGCTGTACAAATTTCTTCCCATAATCTACTAAGGGCTCTAAAGACGTGCTCGGGATGTGGTTCGTCCTTTGTTTGCTAATCCGCAGTCGAATAAAATAAGTCATTTTTGAAATCAAATTTCACAATCGTATCGCTACATCTTCCAAGATCGGCTAGAAAACGGTCTTGGGATCGGCAAAGTCAATTACATTATACTTCTTCGCGTTTCGCTTTTTACATTCCATGCTATTGCTGCGACGAAACTCTTTGATAATAGTTTTGCAGCAATTCTCTGAACCGGTTTTTTCAGTTTTCGTCCTACGTCCTCGTCGTGCATCTGGAAACATTATTCGTCAAATAACTGTTTAGAATACAGACATTTGTGGCGAACTATGCTGTGCACCTTCCGTCCCAGTGATAGAAACACGTCAGGAGGAAGAAAACATAAGCAATCCGTGTCAATATTATTCAATAAGAACGAACAAAAAATGAAATAGTAGAAAGAATATTGCGGGAGAAGTACTATTTCCACAGTTGCACCGTGACCAAAACAATGTATTTTTTGAATGATTAGGTTCTTCAGGACCTATGGAAGTGCGTAATTGATGATTTACTGTCGAATTCGGCCTTTTAGCGGCATCGTCCCGTTTGTTGTATTCATTTAATATATTCACATATAGAGTATATTAGATTTTCAGTTATTAGTTAATATATTGCTCCTAATTTTCGAGTTAAACACTGGCGAAAGAGCTGACATTTTCCTATGAAGAATATTTTCCAAACCATCGTGTACTTTCAGTGATTTATTTGTCACGCTGTCTGTTTCTTTTCTCTCTTATTGCTCGTAAGCGCTGTACTGAAACTTTCTTCGTGTGTGGCGGTCTATTCTACGGGATTGATTTCTTCTAGAATTCGATTGGTGAATGAGTGAACCGTTGTTATTTCTGCCATCGATTTCAACCTTAGTGGGACAAAACTATTGGAATATTTCCAAGGTTTCTTGTTTAAAACCCTTACAGTGGCAGTTTGTTTAATAAATAAATATTTGAGAAATAAATATTTAATAAATAAGAATTGATAACATTAAAAGGGTTAAATTTTCCAAAAATATCAAAAGGTACCTTATTACGATGATAATAATAAAAACATTATTTTTTACGATTATTATTTGAATTAATTCACAGGCGTTCTATTTTTGCATGAAAGAAACTGGTTGAACATTTTCATGCTGCAAATCGAACGTTCGATAACCGTCGAAAAGGAACATTGTAAATTCGTATTAACTACTAAATCCTATATGAGCAGATCACTTTCGTTTGTTTTCCCAAAGCACAGTATCTTGGCACGACTGTTCAATCCTACGTGAGTAAACTTATTTTAATTTTTTATTTCGAAATTCGAATGGTTTTCATCTAAAACGAATATTACGTTCAATATTTCCGAAAAAGTCGTTACCATGGATTAGCGTAAAGAAATGCCTTAGAACACGGATCAAGTGGTTACGTTTGAAAAAATTACCTTGACCAGCTAGAGAACAGTTCTTACTACGGTTGTTTTAAATAATATAAAGAAGCCTCGTGAAAAGTTCAAAAAGCCGTTAGTATTAAATATACTAATCTGCTCGACAAGTATAAAAATAATTAGAAAAATGTTGGCGCATCATCAAATAAATCGGGTGTAAAACAAATACCGCAGTGAAATTGGTGGTTCTTACTTATCAGTTGAAGGAAACGAAAGATTTATTTAGAATTATTTCAACGTGTCTATTTCCGCGACAGTCTAAAAAAGTTTTACTTGTGGCACAAAGGTTACAGATTTTTATTTATTTTATTTATTTTTTTTTTCTATTAACATTTCTGTTGACGATGTGAAAACCACAATTTTGTCACTTCAATAGTTCGTCGTTTAGTTCAGATTATCTTCAAATTATTACGACAGACAATATTAGCTTGTTTCGGGAATACCTATTCAAATTATCTGTAAACTCGGAAATATTTCTCAATACGTTAAAGTTAGACATTATTGTTTCCGTTTATATAAGTCGGGGGGATAAATCTTATGTTAGTAGCTATGGACCTATATGTACACTCCCTACAATGTTGCAAATCTTTGAAAAATGTATAAGGATAATTGTGTTTTAAATAAAACAATTTTTTAGCTTAAACCGGTATGGAATTTTATTTGGTAGGGGAACATAGATCTTGCCTTGTCCGAGTATGAATTTACGTAAGCTTAATTATATAATAATATAATTGACAACAATTTAAAGGATAACTTATTCTAGTTCGATCATCGAGCGTATAAAACCAAAAAGGAAGTTAATTTACTACTAAGTAATAAAACGTTTAAATAATCGATTTAACCGAATTATTTATTTTATAACTTGAATAACTAAAAGCAGCATATACAGTAATGCAGTAATTTAGTAAATTTAAAATAAGTTCGATTCAAAACGAGAATATACAAGATAGTTACAAAATTCTTTGAAATATAGAAAATCCGATTTTTTTACTAATATATCGTTTAATTAACTGTCAGTAATATTATAATCATATATAATGCGCATTACTGAATCTTGTTTAAAACAAAATGGACAAGCATTTTATATTAAATCTGTATAAGTAATTATTAAATTCGCCACGCTCTGTTAAAATCTGTGTGACTGAAAAATCCGAAACAATAAAAATTTACATGATATAAAACTAATAGTTACGAATCCAGCAACCTACTTCTTTAATTCATTACTTTAAAAACATAAAGTATTATATAAAACACGATAAATTCAGTTTTAATAATAATTGAATTATCAACTATTTGGGAGTCCTTTAATTATAAATTAATCTCTGAATTTATACTAGTAATGGTGCATATGTACATTATTTCTAAATACGTATATGCATATCAATTGTAGAATCTTAAAATATCGAACCAAACAATTATAGTTATGATTACTATTATTAGCACCGTTTTAGATTGCAGTCTATTAAACGTATAAATTGTTCGTTTCGCAACTGGCGCAAAAAATTTATTTGGATATCGAGTATCTAACATACCTACACCCTATATTTATACAATTATTGAAATATATTTCGAATTGATTATAATTAATGATTATTATGCAACGAATGATGTGATTAGGTTTAAGAAAGCAACCGACATTTATGCACATAAGATGAAACAAATATTTTAAATGATATTTTATCGATGCACATTGGGTTTATTAGAAACTTCGAACGCAAAGAATACACGCAGCAACGAAACAAATAAAACGTATCGGAAGGCTATCGATATAAAATTTAAATGTAAATTTTTTATCTTAATCGATTTTTAACGCGATTATTAAACATTTCGGTATACGTGTGTACGTAGTAGGATAAGGTTGACCAAAACAAGGACGAATTCTCGTCAGTAAATCTTTTTACCGCATGGAAAGGTCAAAATATTGAATTATCAAATTTATAGTTTCGTTATTAAAATGACGTATCCAGTTTTCGAAATTTTTTTGATCGTTATTTTGTTTTTTATAATTGTATATATTCTGTTTTACACAATCCTGGTTGGGTAAAATCAAATGGAGAAGTGAAATTAAATGAAATAATTATAAATAAGCAACTGTTACATTATTAATATTAATATTCTTACGCATTGTTATTGTTATTATTACTTATTAGATTATTTTTTATTCGCGAAAACATTTTAAAAATCAAGATTGGGATGAATTAAAACTGAAACCGGAGGATGGTAAACTTAAAAACGTAAAATAAGAACGTTCCACTTCCATACGAAGTGAACCTTTTATGCCACCACACTCTCTACATGTACCCGATTATCGATAACCATTAATTCACTGCATCCGGGACCGATTACATTTTCCTCGCTGTTTATACTTATTTTATTATTTAGTTTTTTATTTAAACAACCCTCGAATAAGTTTATGAATATTTTCCAGCTCCATTTTTATATGTGAACTCTGTTATTGCAGCATAACCCTTTTCACGATTAGATTGTGTAGTCTCCTTTGTTTACAGATGTTCTGGACAGCAAACTGGGAATGATTTTTGAAGCATGTCCATCTAATAATAATGATAACCGGATATTCTAATGATGATTTTGCAAAATTTAAAAATAATTCGAAACAATATACAAAAATATTGCGTTAAATCCACTGAGGTGGATGCAAAGCGTTGCATGAACCAAGCACCGTTTCATTTAGATTTCCCTTTGGCTCATATATATATATAAAAAAAAGAAAGCATGTAGTTCCCCACTTCGCTGTTTTGTTTGTCCACCGCGGTAAAATGAATTACCCTATTCCATTTCATAAAAACATCTTATTATACAAATTGTACTCATTTCTGAAAAAAAAAAAACACTTACAATATGTCAAGTAATTAGCTTATCTTAATTAAATTTGTAGTTGGTAAAACCAAAATTACATTACACAAAAAATTTTCGATAATGTTGTAATTCAGTTTCTAATGACGATAATTGGGGGCAAAATTTCTATCCGTATGCGGATAAGATAAATGAGGTACTCCGTTTTACATGACTAACCCGTTTTATGCGATTTTCAAATAAATTGGAAACCGAAAGACATTTTTTTTTTAATAAAAAAGAAATATTTAGAAAATGTAAAAAAATTAAAAACGCGAGAAAACAAAACACTAACCGAGAAACAAATTTCTATTTATATTTCGTATAGATTCCGCAACGCACATCATCCAAGTAAATATCTCTGTTCAGTTGAAATAAGACGAAATCATGTTAATGATTATTATGCAGCAGTACACGCACACACCTATGTAAATCGTTGTCTTTAATATATTAAGTCTAGTTTTTTTTTTTTTTTTTTTGTATTTTGTTTGCATATACGCTAGCTGCAATTTTCAATTGATTTCACCCGGTAATTACTATGTTGTTTGCATTTTTCGCAAAACTTACGTGTAATGGTAAAGTACAATCTCTTAGAAACGGTAATTTCGCACAACTACACGCGTTTCTAATACATATATATATATATATATATTTTTTTTTTGGCCTAGGTCAAATTAAACCTTTGTGGCCAGTAGATTCCAATTTAAGCATTAGATGCTAAATTAATATTAATATACAGCTATTTGTACGTGAATGTAAGGCGTTTATTTATTTATTTATTATTCGTTTAATTTAATGAATCCTACACAACAGCTAAATAGTCAATTATAGTTTAGGCTTATAGTTAAGAAAAATAATACGCAGAATAATTTGAAAATTACAAAAAACGAGAAAAAGAAAAACAATAACCATTCCTCCTCCCTATACTTAATCTTATCCGACTCCCTAAGTTTTCTCCTCGCATTGAAGCATTCCTCCTTTCAACCTAATTCCAATTATCTTCCCTCGGCAGTGCGACAATTGACTTATTTACTATTCAGCCGCGGCATCTTAATATCATACGTCTGGATTCCCGGTCATTCCGGAATTCATTGCAATGAGGTTGCCGACACTCTGGCCAAGGAAGCCATTTCCTTCAGCTCTCTTAGAGAAAGGTTTAATAATTTGATTGTATAATAGAAGTTTGCAGGAAACATCCAACTCCGATAGCATGCCTGTAAGCCAACATAATCGACGTGTTTTATTCTTAATCTGCTGGACCACCATTTTAACATGAACTTTCCACGTCAATCGTGAATCCAAATGCATGCGTAGTAGGTACACTATTGAGTTAGCCTGATGAATGAGTTGGTTTCCTAAGTACAATTGATAAATATTGTCAGCATGGCGTAATATAAACAAGACAACTTCTGTTCATTTAGTTTAATCCTCCATGTGTAGTTTTCTTATCGTTTAAAACGAAAAGATATTTCAGTCTCCTCTATGAAACAGATTGGGCACTATTTACAAAACGTTACATTCCTTTAACTGTCTATTAACCCTCGGCGTGTTGAGGCCGCCTGTATAAGTAAGTCTCACCTGCTATCAAAATATCAAATCGCTGCGTTGCGGATAGGGTTTTTATCTAAAAGGCTAAGAGAGTAAACCCTGACAAAAAATCCAGTGTGCCGGCAATTTCCACCACAGACCTGATATCTCTTGCCAACACATGGATATATCCTACGAGTGGTCATCGTGGCTAGTTAGTTCTTCCACCCCTAGATATTATCTGGCCACATCACCTACTCCCTGGTACTTTAATTTGTCCAACATACACCTCAACTTCCGAAAATTTATTACAACCATCACCCGTTTACGTTCTGGACACAATCGTCTTCCGGCTCACATGTTTCGTATTGGGATTTCCAGTTCCCCATATTGTTCCCATCCAGCCGATTCACAAATTATCGCCGATGAAACCACATCCTTTTCAATTGTAGTTTTCACACACCCGACCAACTCGCACTCCTGAATAATATCCATCGGTTATCGTCCTCCTTTCTCTATCACTTCCTTAATTTTTTCTAATGACTCCCCGTGTTTTCCTCCTTCTTTACAAATTCCTAACCAATTGTAACATCAATATATAACAACTATTTATCAACACGTTAGTGGATTGTGATTGCTCCTCAGCAGTGCCCCAAAAAAAAAAAAAAAAAAATAAAATAAAATACAGAAGAAATCGCAAGTCTGGCCTATTAAAACATACAAGAAAAAACTACATGCATTCAGAAGCCTCACACTGATTACATATAGTTCATTGTAGGTGCTGTTCGAGACTGGTGATCACACGGGACGAGCGTATATAATCGGCCTTATTAACATTTTATAAATAACTTATTCCGTTATGCCGACACGGTTCAGAAGTCGATATATTAGTTTTTGCTAACTTTTATGCTTATGTGTGTTTATTGAAAGTTAGTCATGCTACACACAGTTGTTAACGGTTAGATTGTCGGTTGGTAACGAAGGTTGCTTCTGATAAATAGTATAGCTTCGCTTCCTCAGTCATTTTCCATCCTTTCAGCCGAACTTTATGCGATTTACTTCGCCGTGGACTTCACAATAAGCTCTAACGTCCAACAGCCATTGTACGTTCCGTTTCAGCGCTCAATTAAGCGATTATTTAGCAACGATCAGCATCCTTACAGATAAAGAAGTGACACGAGCCGATTAGTCTCGTTCCTTTCCAGGGAATGAACAAGCAGATAGAGCAGCAAAAGAATCTGCTACATTGTTGCCGATCCCAAACGTCCCAATTTCAGCTGTTGATGTACGTAATTATGTCGAATCAAGATTTTTTTCTTCGTGGCCGTAAAAGTACCGCCTCCTCATTAAATAAGCTTCGCCAAATCGAGAATTTCGTTCTTGGAAGAGACTTTTCGGCTCTGATTAATAGAACTTCAGCTCCTCGGTGCACCGTGTGTAGCGTCTCCCGTTTCTCACATATTCATTTGTCCTTTATACTTCTCACTCGGATTACTTCGTGTTCTCTTCGAAGATAAATACTCCTCTCTAACCTAATCATGTTCTTCATGTCCGCCGTCTCTACTTCTTGATTTAACTTCCTCTCTCTCTCGTGCTTCTAGACTTATTGCTGCACAGGGCGCATTTAGATGAATAATAATAATAGATAAATACGCCATTTTTGTTTTCAACGTACGATTTCCGCTAATTTGTAATCTATTTTTAACAGACCGAAGTCTGTCGGAATTGATGAACAATTTATCGAATGCGTAGACACGTTTCTTATTATATTTTTCCGATTTTCGTTTAAAAGTTTCTTCTCGACGAATTAGCCAAACTACGACCACGTATAATATCCGATAGTAATATTAATTATTTTTTTTTTCAATTCGTAGCATGTTATCGTACGTCGAATCGGGAATTATTAAACATTTATTGACGAAAAATCTGCCGGAAGCCGTAATCTGTCCTTTAAATTTAGGAAGCAAAGAAAGACAACTGCGTAATTCGGATTTATTGACGACGTACGCGATCGTCATCGCCGGATTTTCAGTAGCTACGGTCATTTTCACGACGGAGATTACGTCGAAATTTTTCGAACGTCAACGTCGAAGAAATTCGAAAAAGAATATTTTCGAAATATTCGTCAGCAATTCGAAATTTCGAAACGATAACAGTATTAATAATCGTACTATTATCGACGATAACGATAACGATCAGAATGAAAAAATACGAATAACCGGACATTTAACGATGAAAATGACGAAGAAAAATAAATTGCAACCGATTCTGGAAGAAAATATTGTCTACGTCAACGGTCAAGATTATATTTACGGTTCCGATCGGCATCGAATGAAGTTAATACCTAATAGAGGATTATCCGCTTTTCTATTTCGTAAATAATTTTATTTCTTATTTTTTTTTTTTTCAAATTTAACGCGGAAGAAAAAATAATTTCAAATTTTCCGGCTAGGCAGGGAAGGTTATATTAATTCGATAATTATCGATCGAGAAGATACAAAACGGACTATAGAAAATTACAACTAGAAAAAATGCGCATTCCTCGGAAACAGTCTAGAAATAGAAATAAACGAGGCTACAATCGGATGTGTAAAATTTATTTTCTAAATAGTAGCGTATAGAGAATGGGTATTACTGGGATAAAGTAACAATTATGTCGAAGCCGTCTGAATTACTGGGCGGATGATATTTAATAGGAAAAAGTAATAAGTTCCAATTTAGTAACGTTCCCCCCCCCCCCGAGTAATAAAATAATCCGTTACCGGAGGTACGGTAAAAATAACGGTAATATTTCTGACGATAATGTTCTAAAACATCGATCAATAATTATTACATTTCTAGAGTCATTGTTTATTTTCGTTCCCATTTTTCCGTACAATCGAAGTCAAAGGATGAATGAAAAAACTACACACTTAATTTCTTCACATCTAAGGTTCTTTCTGGCTATGGGCACAATGTATAACATATATATGATATAGTGACGAGTTCGACAATATCGAACACCTTATACAAGTGCCCTCTCATTAATGACTTAAGATATAATTATGAAATTAAATCCAACCTAATCCTAAATGAAAATAATATGGAAACCCTATTTGTAGAAAAGGTAATTCAAAGGAAATTCGTAGTAGACGGTTAAGAAATTACAAGAATACCAATTCAAACGTCGTACGAATAATTCTGAACTACATCGTAAAACTGTAACTTTTATATGGTTTGCCCAATATACTTTTAAAAATTCGTTCTGTAATAATCTTTAACGCCACAAGTTACTATAAGAGTGCATTTGCAATAGTATCGTATATATTTAAGGAATACTTGACCACTTGCATACATACACGGGTGGTCGGAGGGACTATGTTATTCGTCCCCCTCCACTCTATTTTAAGTACACTTGACAAGGAACAGCTGATGTTAACCAGCTCATGTATACACCATCTGTCCGACTATTATTAGTAACCTTTTTTTTTCTTTTTTTTTTTTTTCGTTGCATCGGTATAATGCCACAACTAACGGTGCTAAGAATTAGGACGAGTGGTGAAAAGGAAGTAGGAGATAGGGAACATAATATGAAAAGTGAGTATTAGACTAACGACTTCAATGAGTCGATTAGCCTGAGAGAATTGAAGATTAAATCACGTTGAACCAGATTTGTCATACTCGAGTAATAGGAAGGGCGTTCTCCTTTTGAATCGTCTCTGTGAAGATTGTCCGGTAATGTGATCGTATACATTCTGCTTACGATTGGTTTTGCGTTATTTTGTATTTTCTCGAAAAATCTATTGCACTGTTCAGCGTAAGTTTAAAGAATAGATGGCATATGAGAAGGTCGTTGTGAAAGGTTAAATTTCAGACGTACGATTTTACATCGATTCCATACTTCCAGATCGGCGCAATGATTGTTAAATATAGGTTTCCGTTTGATGCGTTATATACGTGCCCAATAATTTACCAATCGTTTTCGTTCCTTTTTTTCATTTATTTTATTCAAAGACGCTCGATTACCGAGACCATTTGCGTTAGTGAATTCTGTATGTGTTTCGAATTAAGGAATTTTGGGATTTTTTCAATCATTTGGGAATTATTCTGTAATATTGTTTTTATTATATTATTAGTGAGTTTGTAAATATTTGGTGGATTGTCATATTGTTTACATTCTAATAGCTCGTGTTTTCTTGTTGATTATTATTACGTGTAGAGCAGTTTGGTGGACGATCTCCATTCACCAAGTGTTGCGATGTGTGTATTATACGCAATCCGGCTAATGCTACTTCTTCTCGTCAATTTTTTTTTTTTTTTTCGATGTTATATAGTGTCCTATTTTTGGTTTAATCTGATAAAGGGTTTTGTGTTCGGTCCACACTCTTTGTAACATATTGTACAATTGATGCTTTTTTTGCTGCTTATAATATGGATTGTCATTTTATCTCTTACGTCGATGATTTTCGTCTTATTTGAGTCAGAGTTTAAGTTTTGCCTTATATCAGACCTAGGCTTAACTTTTGTTCAGGTGAAAACGCTAGAATTGTTATCTTCTTCCACCATTGAACATACTAAGGAATTGAAATATGTGGGAATTGTTATTGACGAAAAATTAACCTTCCTGCCGCACGTTAAAAATATTTCAGATAAATGTGCTATCATTTACAATAAATTTCTTCGGATTCGAAATAATTCTTGGGGGGGGGCTTGACTTGCTTTTAAGGAAAGGTTAATCCTATATAAAGGCATTGTGTAGTCCATGTATGGTTATGCGGCCGCAATTTACATTAATAGGAAACTGTTGGTTTGTGTTAATAAACAACAGCGTACATTCTTGCTTCGCATCTTTTCTTTGTATCGTACAACACCAACTTCAGGTGCCTGTTTCATCTATGGTCCTTTGGATCTTTATCTTATGGGGAGGGGCCCTGTTGGTGCCTTTAGGATTCGCAATGATAATAATCCTCACATTCGACAATTCCTGTTCCTGAATTCTATACTGTGCCCTCAGCGGCTTTATTATAAGCAATATAAAAAACATATCTATATGATGCTTATTAAGGAATGGCACAGCAAAGGTGGGATGCTGAACTTACTGACGGGAAAACTTACGAGTTCCTGGCAGATATCTCATTGAGACTGAAAATAACAAATTTTAATATCTTTTTTTATAATGTGCAATTATTAACTTTGCACGGTAAGCTTAGATGATATTTATATATGTTCACTATGTTCGTCAGTTGATGATGATATTAGACATACATTGTTTCAGAGTCCTCCCTTTGCTACTATTCGTGTTAAGTTTGAGATCCAGAAATCAAAATGTTTTGCCCTTTATAAGTTTCATAAAACCTTCTTAGAGTATTCCGAAGAAATTATGCGATTAAAATTTAAATTAAGTAAAGTTTAACAAATATCTTGTTCATTGTTTTCATTTCAACTTAATTCAAATTAATATTGAGTCTAGCATGGCCAGCCGCTTTACTTATTATTAAGTGTTTTACTACTTATCGTTTTTATTTTATTTTTACTTCCTTGCAGATAATGGTATAACTCTTACTGGTTAATGATTACATGTATATTCATTTATATAGTGGATTTATATAGTTACAGTGTGGTGTAAGTCGTCATTAACAAGTTGTTTTTAATTTTTTATTCCTTTATGTAAGTTTGTAAGTCACAAGCTTATACAGGTAGTTTATTATTTATACTCTGATATAATATCAAGATTTTTTTAAAATTTAATGTAATATTTTATAAATCACAAACTCGTTATACGCTTTATTGGTGGAATAAGGAACTATGTATATATCCCTTTTCTATCACATATTATGTTATTATAATGTGGAGGTCTTTGCATTTATTCGTGGACCTCTATATTTTTACATGTATATTTTTCCCTTTTTTTTACAACAGAGGGAGGAGTTTTTTTAGTGGGTAAAAATCCGACACGCTGATTTCTTTGGAATCCAGCAGCACTTGGTAAGTGCGTGTGCTGCTCTCAAAAATATATATGTTATTTTTAAATAAACCAGTGTCTTTTGAAGATTTCTCCCCTCCCTCTTAAAAAAAAACAACTTATAAGTGTGTGTGTGTGTGTGTGTGTGTGTGTGTGTGTGGGTGTAATAAGCTTCCCAGTGTTTTTGGTATTGTTTTGTAATTTTGTGTGATATGAATCGGTGTAAATCTGACAACGTGTATAGATTTAACTATATTTAGTATTCTTATGTTTGCTTCAGTTGCTTTATGTATGGGCCTAGTATCCTGCAATTCCCGAGTGAGTCGAAGTCCATATAAAAAACGCCAGCTGGTTCTTTGCTGAAATTAGTTTGTGGATAATGTATTTTAGATTGATATTGTCGGTGTTAGTATATTTGAAATAGGTGTTGTATGGCCGTGCATATTCGATATTTCTTTGTATGTGAATATTTTGTTATGTATTTTAAGGTTTTTTATGTTGCTATAATTTAGGTTGTGTAAACGGAAGTTTCTGAAGAAAGATCAAAAATATAGGATTTGTTATTTCCCCGGTAAACAGAAGCGGTTTCATTTGTAAATTCCGAGGCATCGATGTATATTTTATATGTATTCAGGATACTTTTCTTTGAGAATATCGTAGAATTTGTTTTAAAAATGCCGGAGAGATTAAGATTTTTTTTGGACTTCATTGATTCGGTATTTATTGTAACTGACAATTTTGTTCCAGGTGGTAGTTTTTGTTTTAAGTTTTATTAATGTAAATTGAAGTATTTCCAGTACATTATTTATACGTTCCGTTAGAGGTTTGAATGCTTTCGGTTTATGATTAAACAGAGAGCGAGTACGATTTGTTATTAAAATGTTATAGATCGGTTTAAATGGGTGAGAAAGTAGTCTAGTATGATATTTGAGTATTAATATTTGCCTTCTGTACTTGAGAGATAATATGTTTGCTTCCACATACAGAGATGAACTAGAGATCGCATGAAAAACTTTTAGTGCTATTTTAAGGGCGGTATTTTATTAAACATTTTTTTATGTGCCATGCGTAATGCAATCCTATATTACGCTGCAATCTTCAAATATTAATTATATATGGTTTATATAATTTTATTATAATTTCTCTATCTGACCCCCTAAGATGAATGATTGAGCATCTTCAACGTATTTAGTCTTTGATAACAGTTTATTTTTAATTTATGTACGTGTTCTTTCTAATTTAACTTTTCATCTAGAGTCCTAGTATCTGTAAGGTGGCTGTGTTTTTTATTTTCCTTGCACTTATTTGTAAGCGAGGTGTATTGCAGTTACCTTTTGTGCTGAATGAGAAGTTTTGTATATTCTATAAATTTTGGTTCAAGATTATAATTCGATTCGTCTTATCGGTCGTGATTTATTGTGTTTGTTTCTCGCGTTTATTGTCTCGTTTATCTGAATTCGACTTTATTGAATTCATATACAGTAAGATAAGTTTTCCTATTGTGGTAAACGCTTATCAGCCTCGCGACGGTCGGGAAATGTTCCGTTCCCCTACTAACACAATATACCGTCGCCGACAAATGCAGCTGTCAACGTTGCGGCAGGTGATAACAATCTAAATTATTCTACTACTAACAACGCATGCTGTAGTAATTCCATTACACATACACAACAAACAAATCAAAGTATAGATAACGCATTTAATCGCGTCTATGCGCCATTATTATCTCCGCCGCCTGTTGAAAATACGACGGCTAATATGAATGATATATCAAACTTTAAATTAAATAAGCATCCTTGGCAGGTAGTTAAAAATAAAAGGAAAAGATCAAAACCATGTACCACGAGCAGTTCCGATTCTACAAACAATCATATTAAAACTACTAATCGTTTTGCGCCTCTAATCACTGCTAATGCAGATGAGTGTTAATGCAGATGAGTGTCAAGATACTGAAATGTCAAACAGTCACAATCAAATTGAACGTAAGCCGCCTGCAGTAACGCTGAAATATATAAAACTCAGGTGCTACTCCAAATGAAAATAAAAGTGGAGGCATCACGAAAGAAGAGTATAATCCCTCAGTGCTTTAGATGTCAGGATTATTGTACTAGAGCATATGTATGCGTCGAGTGTGGCGGAAATCATAATACCAGTCAATGCAGTAAAAAACGCGAGGAACCACCTGTTTGCGCTAATTGTCAAGGAAATCATCCTTCCAACTATAAAGGTTGTGAAATATACAAAAAACTCCAACAAGCGCGTGATAATACACCGCTAAAATTATTCGACAATAATACTAGAATAAACAATCAAACACAGCCTAACTATTGGCCTACATTAGGCCAGCAGGCTCAAGCGGTTGATTTTAATCATGCTCGGAAAAACCAAACGTATTCAGAAGCATTACAACGTAACAGCACTAGTAACCCACAAAATATTGATACAAATAGCACACAGATTTCACATATTCTACAAACATTTATGGTAGAAATAAAAAACCTACTTAAAGACATAATGGACCAACAGTTTCAGTTATTAAATATTCTAATCCAAACCATAATGTCAACGTTAACTAACAATAAATGACAGACTTAAAAATCGTTACCTGGAATGCTAACGGAATCTTAAACCGTATTAATGAAATAGAAATGTATATTACGCAAAATAACATCGATATATTATTAATATCAGAGACGCACTTAACTAATTATAAATATGTGCACTTTACGGGGTACGATTCTTATTTCACAAGTCATCCAGATGGAACGGCGCATGGTGGCACGGGAATTATAATTTAAAAAAATATAAAACATTATGAAATACCAAAATTTGAATGTAATTATTTACAAGCTACTACTGTACTCATAAACAGAAATCCAAAGGGTAATATTGCTGTTTCAGCCATCTATTGTCTTCCGAGACACGTTATTATCAAAAACCAATTTAAAAAATATTTAAAGACATTAGGTAATGTTTTTGTAGTTGGAGGCGACTTTAATGCAAAAAATGTATACTTTGGATCGAGAATTACTGTACCCCGTGGTAAACAACTAAAACTAGCTCTTGATGAAAACTGGTGTACCGTACACTCGTCAGGAATTTCAACTTACTGGCCTACAGATCCACTGAAAGTTTCAGACTTATTGGACTTCTTCGTGGTCAAAGGTTTATCAACAAACTTTATTGATGTTTACCACGATAATAGTATTTCATCTGATCATACACCAGTGGTACTGTTTGTAAGTAATAAAATTATACGAAAATTATATGAACCAAAATTATGCAATAGACAAACTGACTGGAATTTATTTCGAGAAACGTTGAGTAATAAAATTTACTTAAACATTCCACTAAAAACGTCACAGGATATGGAAATAGCTGTAGAGGACTTTATAAAAACTGTCCAGGAATCAGTTTGGGCGGCTACACCAGATCACAAGAAATACGAGTCATTTAAGTATTATCCAGCAGAAATCCGCAGGGAAGTGGCTTTAAAGAGGAAATTTCGGAAGTTATGGCAAAATAACGGAAATCCGATAGATAAAACTAGACTAAATAATCAAACTAAGCGAGTAAAGCAACTGCTACAAAATCATAAGAACAAAACAATTAGTGATTACTTAAGTAAAACTGACTATTCACTCTGGAAAGCAACCAAACGATTAAAAAACCTGTTAGAGAAGATACATCCAATTAGAAGGTTAGATGGAAAATGGGCTCGAAGTGATCTAGAGAAGGCCGAAGAATTTGAAAATGATCTAGCCGATGTCTTCCAGACTAATCCTGGAACAGGATCCCTACCAACACCGCTGGCTGATGTAGATCAGAAGAATTTACATCTCCTAGTGAAATTAAAACAATAATTCAAACTATGAATCCGAATAAAGCCCCAGGATACGATTTAATTACAGCCAGGGTATTAAAGCAATTACCACGCAAAGGCTTCATCCTATTACTATAATTCGATTACGACATTTTCCTATCCAGTTGAAATTTTCACAAATTATTTTAGCAAAGAAAGTAGGAAAACCTGCAGAGCAACTAACATCATACCGACCAATCTATCTGCTTCCGGTGCTTTCTAAAGTATACGAAAAGCTAATACTAAAAAGAATGAAACCCTTCTTGGAAACAAAAAATCTAATACCGGAACACCAATTTGGTTTTAGATCTGGTCATGGGACTGTGGAGCAGGTCCACCGTATAGTCAGTATTATTGAAGAATCTGTCGAATCTAAAAAAGATATGTGACGACGCGGTTTTTCTCGATGTAAAACAGGCGTTCGATAGAGTATGGCACGAAGGGCTTTATAAAATTAGGTGCCATCTTCCGTATTAGTTATTTGAAATACTCAAATCCTACCTTGACGAACGTTATTTTGTAGTCAAATATGGAGATGAAGAATCTCAACTTCATCCAATAAGTGCCGGTGTACCGCAAGGTAGCATACTGGATCCGATGCTTTACCTAATTTATACAGCAGATATACCCGTACCAAATAATACAGAAATCGCTACCTTCGCGGACGATACAGCTGTGATTTGTTCTGACTCGTCTTTTGAAAATGCAGAAGTTAACTTACAATCAGCAGTTAATACTATTTAAAAATGGTTCAGGCAGTGGCGAATAGAAATCAATGAAAAAAAATCAACTCGTGTAATATTTACAAATAAGAGAATACCCAGCATCAAAAATATTTATATCAATAATCAGGAAATTCCAGCTAAAGACGCAGTAAAATACCTGGGAATCCATTTGGATAAAAAACTAACCTGGGAAAAACCACATAGCAGCCAAACGAAATGAATTGAATATAAAGTATAGGAATATGCTTTGGCTTATTGAAAGAAAATCCGAATTAACATTGGAGAACAAGTTATTATTGTATAAACAAATTCTAAGGACTATTTAGGCGTACGGATGTCAACTCTGGGGCTGTGCTAAACAGAGTAATACAGCTATAATACAGCGTTTCGAAAATAAAGCATTGAGAACCATAATAGATGCCCCGTGGTATGTAAGCGATCTTACATTACACACAGACCTAGAAGTTACATCCGTGATAAAATTCGAGAAATGGCTCGTAAATATGGCGACAAACTTTCTTATCACACGAATGCTTTAGCTGTTGCTTTACTGGACAACTGTACAGATACCCGGCGTTTAAAACGACTTAAACCTACAGATCTATTTTGAATAAATAATATAAAGTACTAAAATACATTCAGCGAAAGTGCTTACCATTGGGTAAGGAACTTCACAAGTCAATCGCAATTTCTTTTCAAAAAGATTGCTAGATAGCCTGAAGTTAGTGGCATAATTTCGGAAGAAAAAAAAAAAAAGGTGTGAATAATATATTGTTAACTGGTGATGGTATATATTGTTGAATGTTTATCATGGCTATTATGAATAATGTAGGACTGATTATGTAACCTTGGAGAGTTCCATTTGAATGTTGATAACGGATATATAATTGTTTTGACGCGGAATTTTCGGTTATGCAAAAAAAAAACATTTATAATTATCTTAAATCCTCATCGGCTCCGTAGTTTATCAAAGGCAGTTTCTAAATCAAAACTGACTATACTTGTAATTATATTATGGATTGAATTTTCTTGAATTTCAGAGGTTAGCTTAATCAGTAGATCTTGTACTCGTCTTTGTTTTCCGAAACCGAATTGTAACGGATCGAATACTTTTTTGGTTTCCTAGCTGCTAAGTTAATATATTATTAATCATTTTTTCGAGCAGTTTGCAGAGAGTAATTGTAAGCGAGACTGGTCTGTAGCTAGATGGATCTAAAATATTTTTTTTCATTTGCCGAAACTATTATATTCTAAATAATGGGATTATTTTCGTTTTAATTTGTCTAATGAGTATTAAGATATTTAAGGTAACATACTCGAAACAATTTTCATACGTAAAAAAATTACCTAGCATTTATTAACGATTTAATTTTTAACAATAATCGGTACTAAAAGTGTATTAAGCAAAACAACGATAATGAATGGAAAATAGCGGTTAATTCGGTAAGTTCTCTTTCTTTATGAAGTTTATAAAACGTTTTCATTTATTTTTATCTTGCGTTCAATAGTCCGTGCGCCATGGTTAACGCCTTCAATTTCTGCTACAGATTATAAGATATATGTACAATTTATAATGATGCCCTTTACTCGCTATGAATTACGAGTAAAGTACCAAGGACTACTGTTGCAGCGCCTATATTTTGTAGCGGGAAGCTGCATGTAGATCGATTCTCTTTTTCGGATTTAAGAACATATTTAGATTAATTTGCCCGTTTATAATCAGTATAAATTTACATCGTTTGGAAAGAAGCACAGACACGTTGACAGCATTCTTGAACAAACTACAGCAAGAATTTATAATAAAACTTCGAATAAATGAGTGCGAAAAGACGACTAACTGAAAATCCTTATTAACCCTTTCAGTCACCATGTTCACTATATGGTAAATGAAATTTCAATGCTAACGAAATTTTTCATTTTATTATTGACGTGAAATGTCTTAGTTTTAAAAATATTTATATGAATACATTGAAAATTATCTACAGTTCACCTAAGAAGCGGTATTATTGTATAATACACACCTATATAAAATTTATGTTTGTGTCAAAATTTTATAACGTTTGACTTGAACGGGTTAGCACGATGAATATCTAGCCAAAGAAAAATTTTTTATGAAATCGTCGACGATTTTACAATGGAAATTGTGGATAGATTTTCAGAGATTAAAAAGCTGGCATTAATGTTCGTTTAATACGAACGATTACGATAATTTATTTAAAGCATTAACGGAACATCCCTACAGAAAAATATTCAACGTGATAAAGTAAAACTACAAATTTATTGCGGTATACACAACATTCCAATGTTTCTCCATTAACCAGTTCATGATTCGTGAAAACATCTAGAAAACAGTTTTGTCACAAGTTAAAAGACTGCTATACCAACGTCAACTGCAACAACTGAATGCTGTTTTGCAGCTTTAAATGCAATAAATACGCATACGCTACGCGATGCATTTAAAGAGAAAAGAAGATTAGCTGTTATTTTTCCATTGAAAAGATTTTCCTGCGTAAGTTGCATTGTGATGTTACGTTTCACGATAGTGTTATAAACGAATTTCTTAAAAAGGGGACCAGAACGATGGATTATCTTGATTACTTATTATTTTAAAAAATATTCATTTTTAATTAATTTTATAATCAGGGAATTTTTTTATGTGTAAAATTTTTACGTATCTTATATGAGGTCGTTAAAAAATTTCAGTCATTACATGTGGATAAATTCGCTAGCCGCTAATGAATAATAAAATATCTAATAATATACTGAGGTTGGTTGCCCGTCTAGATGTAGGTACAGTCGATTACAGTCGGTAAATAGCGGAATTGAGAAATTATTTTATTTATAATAATTAACAAAAACATGTTAACAGATAAAACGCTGCTTTAAATTATAAATTATAGTTTTACCTGTCGTCGGGTTACCTGTGTGAACGAAATTGATGGTATAATTTTAAAATAAAAACTAACACTGTGTTTTTTTTTGGCATTTGGTAGATACTTTAATGCCTACACAATTCGTTTTTTAACTATAATTATTTTTTGGTCTTTTTTTAACTTACGCATTTTGTACGGTATGGGTTTTTTAAAAATAATAATAAATATTTTATACCAATCTTCCTCCTGAAATATGTTAAATTCGTAACACAGGTTTGAATGTATAAATTCAAATAATACTTTTATTATATTCTAAATGTAGAACTGTAGTTAGTGTAGAAACTTTATGATTTTCCATCAAATAATATTTGAGTGATTTTAAAATATAAAATGAAAAAATATTAATTAAGAGTTCACAAAAACTGATCAAAATAAAGAACAGTATTAATAAAACAATCTGACAGTGAAGGTGATAAGCAACAAATTTTATATCACCGATAGTTGCGTTATTTACCACATTCACCATCAGATTGTTTTATTAATACTGTTCTTCATTTTGATCAGTTTTTGCTAATTCTAATCTTAAATTAATATGTTTTTTTAATATATATATTTTTTCTATCTTTTTAAATATTCACTTGATAATGGTCTAACAGCCGAAAAGCCATGTGATATTTTATAAAGAAAAATTTCAGCGATTTTAACTTCTTTTTTGTTGTTTATTTTAATAAATAAATGTACACACAAGTGAGGATTTTTAACAATTAATTTAAGTTTTAATAACTTTCATCTATAGCAAAATATAATAGATAAGAAGGAAACAACAAGATGGATGTGTTTGTGTTAACTAGGATAAATTATATCGGATAACTAAGCAGAAAATTATAAAAAATACATTAACAATGAGTTATCATTAGTACTGCGGAATATAAATAATTTCAATTTCCTCATCAAAATCCATAGCTTATTTATTAAATTACTGTATCGATTACTCAGCGTTAAAATGAGGCTTTTTTTTGGACAGTTTAAATACACTTGCAATTTAAATATGTACAGCGCTATCTTACGATAATTGTTGAAATGATAATTAGAGTTGTAATAAAAGAGAGCGCTGTTTAATCAGAATAAATGGCTGTAATTGCTTATACAAAAATAAATGGTTTCAACAATGCACATTACGTGGATTAATGAATGGGTGGTTAACGAATACGCGACTTTAGTAATAATTTTTAAAAGGGAATTAACAAATTTTGGGTAGGAAATTTTTGATCTATTTATCCCTTCATTTCTCTTCTTGCAGCAAAAACATCTATTTGAAAGGATTAGCAATAGAGAAAAATTCGCCTTAATTATAATATAAACACATTTTTATTTATATAAATTTAATCGTAAATGTTTCATTAACATAGTATGGTATACATATGTTTAGTATCACACGCGTCAAAACGTCAAAGGATATTCGTTATTAAAATGTATTAACATTTTAAAATTAATTTAAAAAGCGTTGTATTTGTAGTTAAAACTGTAAACTCAAATTAGAAGACGTAATTTTAATTGGATGTAATTATATTATCAAAATATAATTATCATTAAAGACAAAATTCGAACAAGATTTTGTGATTACATAACTTGGACTTTGTATGTTTAAAAACGTTTCAATTCTCACTGTTTATAAATCATTGATCAGGGTGTTTAATTTGAAAGAACATAAATATGTAATAAAATACATTCATTTTTTCGATAGTAATTAAATTTTATCAATTTTAAAAAATTAAATTTTAGCAAAAATCAAGTTTAAACGAAGTTTTTAATTACAATATTGGGTATGTTATACATATTTTCTCCTACATCATCCTATTTAATTAAAAAATAATAATTTTAACGGTTCGTTGCTACAAAAATGTTTAGTACCTTTCAAAATGATAAAGTATTGTAAATTTTTGCAAAAATAATTTTAATATTTTTAACAAAAAATCGATAATCAATAATTTTTCTTCACGTGAAGATTTGCAATGCTGCCACTTACTCTAACTCAGTAACATCGTAAAATTAAGCTGTTTAATGGTGCGGTTTGATGATATATTTCATATCACGCGGTGTTTGTTAACGAATTTTTTAAGTTATAGTTATAACAAAAGTACAGTTACAGGCTGAATGAAAATGCCTTCTAGTAATCCTTTACCTCCCAAAGAAAATTCACTTTTTAAAAGAATTCTGGTGAGTTACTTATAAATTTTCTTATTATTGTTACTTGTCCGTGTTAACTACTTATTGTAAATAATATTGTTCCGTAATATAAATATGATGTGCTGAATTATTTTTTTCTATACATGGTCCTAAACAATTACGATTAATAATAGCAGTAGCGGAAAATGTCTGCACATTCCAGTTACCTGTTACCTCCTAGGGAGAATTCACTGTTTAAAAGGATGATAGTGAGTTCATATTAACTTTATTATTACTACGTTACTAGACATTAATCCGTAGTGATGAAATTAGTATATACGATCAAATACTCAATTGTCCTAATCTTATCAAAATACGAATAATACCAGTGCTGCTGCTATTTTTTACCTTATTGTGCATAGGAGTACTGAACCTATATATTTGGAACGATTTCGTGCTGCTAAAATTTTTGCATACCGCTATAGAAGAAACACTGTATTAAACGAAACTATCATAACCGCATGAAAAAATTAGACCATTTAACAAATGACTGTCGGTGGTTTTTAAATGTGATAACAAAAATCGACTAAAAGCTTTGCACCAGATCCATTATAATGAAATTTTTATTAAAGTGAACACAAAATAGCGAATTTTATTGACTGTACAGTTTGAATTAATTTCTGAAATACATAAAGATTCTACCAGTTATTTCCTATATACATAAATAGGTATATATTTATGGATGTATGAGCGCCAGTATAAATCGTTAATTTTCTGTTGAAGGCATATATGTTATAAAGGTGGAGTAAATGGAAAATAAATCCGTTTAAGAGTATTTAGACATGTTGTCATCATCTACATGAATGAAGCAGGGAAAATAATGAGTGCAATTTCCGTGGTCGATATCCCGCTCTCTTACCATTATGATTAAAGTGTTTTCTGTATATTTATGTAGTAAGTAAAATAATGCGGATCCAAATATGCGTGATAAATATCTTTTATAACGTTTAGCGGGATATTTATTTGATGTAACATTATGTTCTTATTGAATTTTTAATATGCTAAATTACGAGTTTTGTTTTAATTTTTAATATCGTATTTCTATAATGTTTCTTGTTTATACAGAAATTTTTACTTAAATTTCGGGCTTGCTATCTTTACGTTGAATTCTAGATTCCTACCATCGTTCGAATGTTCGAATTTTTAATGTATTACATATGTAATCGGTATTTATGTATATAACTAATTATTTCTTACGTACTAATTTCAGAGATGTTACGAACATAAACAGTATAAAAATGGGTTAAAATTTGCAAAACAAATTCTGTCAAACCCAAAATTTTCCGATCATGGTGGTACGTGATTAATATATTTTTTCCTTTTCATTCGATCGTACAAATTACACGATAACAAATGCGTGCGCTTTGTAAAATACGATATGTTTTCTAATATTGTAGCTAGTTAAATATGTTAAAATATAGCATTTTTTTTTTTTTTTTTGCTTTCAGAAACTTTGGCCATGAAAGGTCTTACGTTAAACTGCTTAGGACGGAAGGAAGAAGCGTACGAGTACGTCAGACGAGGACTAAGGAATGATTTAAAATCGCATGTTTGTTGGCACGTTTACGGCTTATTGCAGCGTTCGGATAAAAAATACGACGAAGCGATTAAATGTTATCGGAACGCTTTGAAATGGGAGAAAGACAATCTTCAAATATTGCGAGATTTATCTTTGCTACAAATACAAATGAGGGATTTAGAGGGTTATCGAGTATGTAAAGAGTATAATTGTTTTAATTAGTAAACATTAATTCGTTCTTATTTAATGTCAATACTGAATTTCAAATATAACATTAGACCGAGTGTAATGAATAATTCTATCCGTAGGAAAATATATTAATCGAAACGCGTATACGATTAAACAAAGCTTGCTTATTTAATTTAATCGATTGTAAATAATTAATCAAGTTTAATTATTAGAACTTGTTCTAATCGTTTCAGCCAGTTTTCTGGCGGTGTACTATTAACGCTGACAAAATTGTCTAATTTCGTATTAAGAGGCGTTCGGTTAAAACGTAGACTGTTTCAGTATTATAAGCATTTTAATAACATATTAAAAATTATTATCCAGTTATCTAAAAAGCGATGTTGTATGCAAAATATTATTTTAGGTGTTCGCATATTTTCTTCAGTTACTTCATACGTTAAAATTTATAATAATAAAAAAAATTAAACGTTTAATACTCAATAAGAACGTAAAATAATCGATTCTTCGTTAATTTATGATTAATTAATTTCGTTGTTCGTAGGATACTCGGTATCATCTATTTCAATTGAGACCAACGCAACGAGCATCATGGATTGGATTTGCGATGGCGTATCATTTATTGGAAGACTACGAAATGGCTTTAAATATATTAGAAACTTTTAGTAAAACGCAAACTCCTTCGGTACGATTTTTTTACTTGCATTGTTCATTCTTTTATATATAGTGTAATTGTTCGTTTAATAAAAGGGAAAAAGTTCTATGGAATTTTCTTTATATTAATATGTAAACGTTGTAAACATTTTCTAGTTATATATTACGTCGATTAAAGTTTCACGAAATAATGCGACGATGAAATTATTAATCGAATAGCTGAAGTTGGTAATTAATAAAACGTTAAGTATCATTTTATAATATAATTTTATATAAATTTCCGAGTTATCCTGAATAGGTACTAGAATTTTTCATGATTTATAAATATATCTCATTGATTGTTTAAGGCTGGTTACGACTTCGAGCATAGCGAATTTTTGCTCTACCAGAATATGGTAATAAGAGAATCCGGTTCGGCTTCGGATGCTTTACAGCATTTAGTACTCAATAAAGAACAAATATATGACAAAGTTACCGTTCACGAGTTAATGGGTAACATGTTTTTACTTTTCTAAATTAATTCGAGACTAATTTTATCGAATGTTATAGAAACTGTTGAACCGTTGATTAATTTAAACATTAGTTAGACTCGTTAATTAGAGCGTCGAGTATTTCGAATGACGAAATTATATATATATTTTTTAATTAATTCTTTTTTTTTTTTTAAAAAAAAAACAGGTGATTTATATATAAAGTTGGGTTTACGCAATGATGCAGCCCGAGAATTCGAACAGCTGGTAGAACGAAATCCAGAAAACGTCAGTTACTATAATAGATTGATAGAAGCGAAATCTTTACAGACTTCTAACGAAAAATATGAAATGTATTGTCATTATAGAAGAAAATATCCTAGAGCACTAGCGCCCAGACGAATGTGCTTAAATTACATTTCCGGTAGGTTGACTACGTTATATATTTTTTTTTTGTGTGTGTATGTGATTTATACCGTGTAAAGTCGTAATAATTCTGATAGTTTTTTTCAGATATAAAATAAAATTATAAAATTCATGACGTCTTATAATGTAGGAGTCGGGTAGATGTTGAAACGGAATAAAATAAGCTGCGTACGAGACATTAAGGAAAATCATTTTTTATCTGAAAACTAATGTATACCACTATGTATAGAATATAACGTCGTTGAGCCGCATTCCACGATACCACGGATATCAGTGGTCTAATATTCAGTGGCAGTAACGTAGATTTGGCTAAATTTGAGCGTTAGTATTGGAATATTGACTTTACGGTCGATTGCAGCTTACAGACGTAGATCTGTGACTTCAAGAAAACTACATAATATAAAAAGTCTTTTAGTGGTGTCCAGTAGCATGATCTTGGTTACCAATTCACATCACCTGTATGAGAGATATAACCCTACTCTCCAATTTTTTATGTTGAGTATATACCGTGTCGTTCGGTATGTGGTATATAGCGCCATCAAGCTTGACATAGTAATTTTTTGTATTTATAATAGAATAATAACAGATTAGACACACGCTGCCAAAAGAAAGTGACTACTCCAGGCTGGCAACATTAACCCACCCCTATTGCGGAACCCTATATAACGTGACATTCGATTAAGTTCTTTTCATATTTTTTTACCAAACTTTTTTAATCAATCGATAATAGGCAAAAAAAAAGGATATAAACCCCCTTTTTGGCTTATTAGGAAGCAGCATTAATCAAGCTATCCATCATTTCATAACCTCTAATATGTCACTTGAGTGAAGTGAATTCGACTAAGAAGTAAAATTTGTTTTAATATTTTCTCCTTGATATATTCTAAGTTGTAATCGACGTATCGTTAGCAGCATCTCATCTACTTTTCGCTGTTTCTATATACCATTGCAGCTTGTATATTATATATATATGTATATTCAAAAATCTTCGTCTCACAAATATATAATTCCGTATTGTATATTATAAATTTAAGTCAAATACGACATGAAAGAGATGAACTTACAATTCTGTGCAATAATGCTTAAATGTGTTTAATTGTTTAGGCGTACCACTTAGTATATTGTATGTGTGTGTGTTTATATATATGTATCATATATTACCTCATATAAAAGTTATAACTGCATGTATGGTACACATACGATGACTGGGATTGAAACTAGTGTACAACCCACAAAAATTTGAGTGTATAGTATCATATAAAGTATTGCAAGGGAGAGTAGTACACTAATTGATCCTAAATAGGCGGTGCAGTGTCCTTGCACACCTTTGTAAATAAAACAAACTGTAAAACATTAATTTGAATAATGAAGTATTAATAATAAAAAAAAGTGTCGCACCGATAATTCGGTATATGAACGAATCTTGCTGAAAGTTGTAAATTATATTATTTATAGTTCATTGATATTCAACGTAGGACGTAATGAAAATACGATATGTAAATAGATATTGATCGTAAGTACTCCAAGGATTCAGTTTTCTTTAAACGACAGACGTGAATTCTTATATTAACTAGTGTCAAGATATGTCGGTAATTATATTAATGTCAATCGTGAATCGTAGATATTGACATTAATATGTTAGAAATTTATATTTTAATTGTTCGAATTTTGACGAACGATATATATATATATATATATAACTGCGTTTAAATTTAAATAAATTTGTTCGCGTTATTGGTTTATTTATTCATTACATTAATTTATTAACATTAATTCGTTACATGCTCACTTTATTTTCGAAATAGGAGACTTATTCGAAGTTGAAGTAGATTCTTATTTGAGGCACGGCTTTCATAAAGGTATTCCTCCATTGTTTGTCGACCTGAGATCGTTGTATTCTGATAAAGCAAAATTAGAAATAATTGATAAGCTGCTCGATTCCTATTTGACGTCGCTCAAAGACGTCGGTACGTTTTCAAGTGAAAGTAAGTTTTTTAATTTAAATGTTTTTTTTTGTATATTTTATATTAATTTCGTAACTTCTTTTTAATTCTTTTTTATAATTTTTATTATTAATCCGGTAAGATTTTCATTTTTTCTATACACAGTTTTATATATATATATATATTTTTAAACATTTCGTTCAATCATAATTTGAAATCCGTTTAATATTTTAAATAATTTTATACCTCAGTATGTGGGGTACTTTTTGAATTTACAAGCAAAAATTGAATATTCGCCCTTTGACTTTTAGTTGGGTATAATTTGCATAATGACGAAAAATTTCAATTAGCGTTGAAAGTCCTTCCTTCGATGTCGATCGGAAGATGAAATTTCTTAAAAATTAATTTTCTCTAAAAGCGCAAAAAATTGCATTTTGTAAACACTCGAAATTCTATAACATCGGGAGTTTACGCGAAAATTTAACGCTTAAACCGAATTGTGCATTTTTGAAATAAGATTATAAATTTTCGTTACATGACGTAGTTAAACTCTTCTAAGTATAATACAGTTAAAAAATAAACAACGTGAAAGTAGTTAAAAATCACTAAACGTTTTATAAAAATCGCTAATCTTTTCGGCTACTAAGACATTATCAAGTGAACGTAAAATATAAGATAAAAATATATACAATATATAAGAAATATCAAATGTAAAATTACTAATTTATATATATATATTTTATAAAAAATTAACAAAATGAAAAACAATTATTTATAATAATAATTTACTAGTGAATGTGGTAAACAACACAATCTAACAATCACCAATATAAATTTATACATAAACATGCTAAAATCACAAGAAATAAAAATAAATAAGAACTGTCTAGTATAAAAATCAATTGTTATACTAGACAGTTCTTATTTATTTTTATTTCCTGTGATTTTAGCATGTTTATGTATGAATTTTGTATTGTTGATTGTTAAATTGTGTTGTTTACCACATTCACTAACAGTTTATTATTATAAATAACTGTGTTTTCATTGTTTTAATTTTTATAATTTGTATATCTAAATCCGTATTTTTTCATTTTATATTTCTTATGGGTAGATTGCGTTTCACTATTGACCATTTTTCATTTTGTAAATTTTTATAAATTGTACATCTAAATTATTATTTTTACATTTTATATTTCTTATATATTGTATATATTTTTATATTCATATATTTTATTTTACGTTCATTTGATAATGTCTTAATAATCGAAAAGCTTTGTGATTTTTATAAAACGTTTAGTGATTTTTATAAAACATTTAGTGATTTTTAACTCCTTTCTTGTTTTTTTTTTTTTTAAATTACTACATTCCGCATTTTTCAAATTATAATACAATTGACGCTAACGTATTCCATATACGGTACAAAATTATTTCCTAAATTGAAAACCTAAAGTAATATTTTGGATAATTCTAAATAAGTTTTAATATGTTACGTAAATATTTTTTGAATTCAGACACTCGATGAAAGTAAATATTCCTTATTATGAAAATAACTAATTTCGTTAGCATCAAAAGTTAATGTAGCGTGTATACGAAACACTGTGACTGAATGGAACGATAATAATTTTGCAAAAATAAAAAGTATATGATTGCATGTTTAATGTAGAACAGTCTCTAACCGGTGTTAATTATTGATTTTTATCGGAAGATGTTCAGAAGTGACGCTATTACAAAATCCGATATATTATCTAATATATAAAATTCTCGCGTCACGGTGTTTGTTACCAAACTTCTCCGAAACGGCTTAGCCGATTTGTATGAAATTTTGTGTGCATAGAAGGTAGGTCTGAGAATCGGTCAACATCTATTTTTCATACCCCTAAATATTTTTATTTTTTTGACAAAATTTTTTATTTTTATTTTATTATGATTTAGGATTGAAAAATACATACAACTTTATATTTTCACCCTTCTACGATCAACCCCCGTTTTTTAATCGTGATTTTGTGTTCCATCCACAGATCCGCAATTAGGTTCCAAGGTGGCAATCGAATATAATATGCCACGTATAGTTTATAATTACGATTTAATTTAATTATATTTTTTCCTCAATTTGAATTAATCTTCAACCCTCGCCGGTCGATAACTGATCAACTACCAATCGATCAGTTGTAGGTGTCTACCGTTGTCACCTCTTAACCAATAAAACATCACGGAGTAGGGATGAGAACGAAACCGGCCTCCTTTTTCTCACTCCCTACGCAGTTTTCGTCCTTTTTCTCTTTGTTTTTATTTGTTTCTCGATCGTAGCCGCGACTGTTATACGTCATACGTGTTTTATTATTGTGAAAGGTAAGTCAAATAATAAGCAATTGCGATTTTTTCAAAATTCACTCTTTTAGCGATAATCCGCGGACGATTAGAAATTCGGTAAAATAGTTTAAACGAAATGCGCCATTAATACGCGTCTAATGATAGTACAGTCGTAATGTTACAATAAATACTCATCCAGAAAATAAGTGTTAAAGGGTTTAAAGGGTTTAGGGGGCTTGGCCCGTTTTTAAGGGCCCTATGATAGATAGGGGGGTTCAGGTTGACGTTAGACGAACGTAAACATGGAGGTCTATCATTTATGTAATAACGTAAAGTTTACCAAAATTAACCGGTAACGAGAAATCGCGAGTTTAAAATTCGGTTTTCGATTTTTAGAAATTCCTCGAGCGATTTTTGATCGGCAGTTTCTACAAATGCTTTTACCATCTTGAACATACACTAGGCTTTAAGTTTTATATATATATATATATATATATATATATATATATTGATTCTGACTCGATACGAAGTTCGCCGGGTCATCTAGTAAATACATATAAATCGAATTACATAATATTAAAATCTTTATAATCGTTTATTTTAATTTATGTTTTTTTTTTTTTTTTTGTTATTTAATCTACGTAGATGAAGCCGAACAAAAAGAACCAGCTTCTGCGCTGTTGTGGGTGTATTATTATTTAGCTCAACATTTCGATTTTTTAGATAATACCGTGCAAGCGTTAGAACACATCGATACCGCTATTAACCATACTCCTACGCTTATTGAACTTTTTATAGTTAAAGCGAAAATTTACAAGGTAATTATCGTTTCGGTATAATAATAAGTTAATCAATTTCAATCAAAATAATATCGTTAATTTTTCGACGCTAAAACAATAATATTGTACGGCATTTTCCTACGAACATATGTTCTTCTGTTACTCGGTCTGCCGCTAGGATTAGCTCTTATCGTTAACATTTTTATCCAGCTAGTACACAGGTTTTATTTTTCGCCTTTATGGATTTATTTTGTTCTTTCGATATCTTAAATCATTTAATATATTATATTTTTGGTTTCTTGTCATTACGTTCGAATACTTCACTTGTGCAATATATCGTTAATTAATTCTTCGGTACGTGTCGTTTAATACGTCAAATTTTACCAGTGGCGCAACAACCTTAGTAAGTATCGGAGCGTGTGTATATTGACGACTGAAAAAAGAAAAAATCCATCCAAATTACATTTCGTTCTATTTTGTAGTTAATTGTCTTTCATAATGTTCGAAATAACATATATATTTCTAAATTCAATATATATTTTTAAAGGCTACATTTTTGCGCTGGACGATTATAATGGTATTTAAATTTTGGGTTTATTTTGTTTAGTTATACTGATTGATAATTAAAAAAAAAAAAAAAAGTTAATAAATTTCTTACGATTATTTTCGTCCGAATAACGAAATAAAAAACGAATGAATTTTCAAACATATTAAGATATGACTGTCGTATGTTTTCGAACACTAGGTAATTTATAATACGACTCGGAAGTATTAGCATTTATTTTTATTTTTTTAAGTATAAACGAATTCGTAATTTCTTGAAGTATAAACGAATTTGTATGAGCTCGCTTTTTTGACTAATTGTAATTTTAACTCCTATATATTCTATGTGATGGGGTGCCCATCGTAATTAAGTGGCCATCCTGGCATCCTTGAGTCCTTTTTCAGCTTATTGTTATTATTATTCGACGATACGTAGTTTCCTTATTATTCGCTAAATAAAATAACTAAATAAAAACTATTTGAAAATTAAAAATCTTTTCAATAGCTACATAAATATACGGACACTGAATTTAAATGTAATATTAACTTACGAAAATTGAATAACGACCTATATAAATACAAATCTCGAGATAGGTAAAAAAAATTATTTAAAATTCTAATTTTACGCGATCGTTCACGATAAAAACACTAATTGTAACAGACTGCCTCGCCGCTGTATCAACCCTCAATAACACGAAATCAAAAAATCTTCTTATTAATCGCATATAATCCTTTCTTTACCAATTATTACAAGATACAGATCTTACCTCTTACAGGATAAGGGAATTGTGGGAACGAAGCGGTGGATAGGGCAGCCTATTCTATACTATGTTCTCCTACAACCTATAAAACTCGCTATTTCCGAAACACAACCCTCAAATACTGGCAACAGAAGTGGAACTCATACCATTATAACTTCTTGTCATTAAACCCAATGTTGGCTTCTGGATACCACCAGCTCATTTATCCCTTTTCAACTATATAGAACTTGCAGGCTCCGCCTTGGTCACATATCACTCTCTCATGACCATCTACTACAGCGTAACAACTCCTCTGTTATTTGGCATATTTTACTATACCACCCTAACTGTACCTCTATCGACGCCCATATTCATCCGCCTACTTTATCCGGTTTCTTTTCCAATAGTCCTTCAAACTATTGCCTCGATTATACAATTCCTTTCCTCTTCTAACTTCATCGGCTACATCTAACTGTTAAGTAATAGCCTCGGTAGTTACACACGCCATTATAAACATAAGAATAAAATAAATAAAAATTTACAATGTTGATATAAGTAATCCGACCGAAGAAATATGATTTATTTTTCCTAGATGTACTATATTTATCTGTATTTTGTACTAGAAATTATGATAAATACTTATTAAATTGAAAGAGTAAATTATTTCTAATTTCACAAACACAATTACGACTAAATTTTGCTCGAATTTTTGTTAATACATATTTTTAACAATTTTCGTTCAATTAGTTGTTACTTATCCGTTCAAACCTTGTTTTTAACATTTGAAAGTTTCGGATAAAAATAATTTTATTAACCTTGTGAAACATAAGATTAAAAACTATAAAACACTTATATATATATATATATATATATATATATATATGACTAGCCATTGCCCTATCGTACAGCGAATTGGAAACTATACTCGCGACTCGCTGACCAGAAAATATAAAAAATATAAACACAAAAGAATTAAACATTCACTTCTCTAGCACCAGATTGTCGAACTACTTAAGTCGTTATTAATAAGTCTCTGTCCTCATGTAATCTATTGTATCAGTATTTCTCTCTTCTATCCTCTTATTTATTTGTTTAACCTAAATATAATTTGTATAATTTTACCAATATCCTTATTGTACTATTAAGATCAAACTATAATTAATTAATTTCTCTATTTTCGGTTACGCAGGGTTTTTAGTTGTATGTTTTTCCCTGTATAATTATTGTATAATTATAAAATAAATTTTAAGATTTCTTTGTACACTATTTCCTAAGACGCGTAAGAGCGTTAACGCTGTTCGGTATGCGCATTTTTTTATTTACTTATTATTTGCTGATGTATAAAAACATAAATATACTTTATTGAATTGAATATATATATATATATATATATATATATATATATATATATATATATATATATATATATATGAAGCATGCCGCTATCTTCTTTCATTCCTTAATATTATGGTCAGATTGATGAACGGTTCAGTTGTCTTTTAAAACTTCATTTTCTTGATGATTCCCCAACATTTTGCTTATACATCATGTATCTCGTTTAATATTATTCTGCCTTGTATTTCCCCTCTTCTTTATCTCTTTCATATACCTTTCAATTATTTGCGTTAAATATTCATTATGTCTACATACGTAATCGATCTACTTGTACTAAATTTCTTTCTTCTTTAGTCCAATTAAAAATGACTTCGTTCTTTATCTTGTTTCTCTATTTTATCTTATCCGTTATTCTAGAACACTAGGTTTCAAATGCTTCTAGTTGTTTATATATTAAAACATTGCTTGCACAAAAGTTCTTAGCAAATTTAATTTAGAAACCTCGCCGTCTAGTAAAATAAATAAACACCGCGAAAATTTTTAAATTTAATATTACATTTTTCTTTGCTATAAATTAAAAAAATATATTAATCTTTTAACAAAATTCCGAACAAAATGAACAAATACTTTCACAAATAAACACAATATTTACGTTTCGTTCTTCTGTCGAATGATTTATATTTTTAAAGATATTGTACACACTATGTAGTTATTAACATCGACTATAAGACAAGGTACACATTTATGAAATAGTTCGTTAGAAATTCGACAGATTAATTAGTTGTTTAAATTATATATAAAAAAATAATAATTTCTTTTGTTTTTCGATATTACAATAGCACTTATCAATAACACGTACGTCTGGAAATATAATGTTTTGATAAATTTGAAATTTCAGTTTTTAATTAATTTTTTAAATAAAAATTCTAACAAAATACGAACCACATCTACCTCGTGGAAAGCTCATTTGGTTCTTGTAATTGTAAAATAGTCTGCTGAAAAATCAACGTTGCACATTTATAACATTTGGACAAATAATGATTTTATCCTGTTACTTTTACTTTACTTTTATTCATTAGGCTGACATGTACTGCAGCGTTACCCACCCGACACGAGGGAATAGTGTCAAAATGGTGTGTTTAATATCGTTTAAAACATTGTCAATTTTATAATCCTTAATAGATATTAATGTTTACGTATTGAAATTAAGTTTCTTTTTTTTTTTTTTTTTTTTTTTTTTTTGGTCGGGCACTATGTACTGCTCCTACGGCCAGAAGCACCCGAAAGTAAGTATGGGATGTTAGATGAGATTGATCATATTTATCGTTAGAAGAAACTGAAGTGCTGCTTCTACAGCAGTTTGATCATCAGATAAAACTGTTTTGAATGAATTACAACTGAAGTTTTGAGGACGGTATACGGAATATTGTGGGCAATCCACGAATAAGTGTTGAAGTGTTAAGGGGGTCCGGACGAAATGAGCGAACAAAGGTGGATTTTTTAATTTAAAATATGACCATGAGTCAATGCGGTGTAACCAATACGGATACGGGACAGTACTACTTGTTTCTTTCTGCTACAGACAAAATACTTCCAAGGAAGAGGAGAGGAGCGAATAGTTCTAAGATGATTTGTTGGGGGAATTGCATTCCACAGATCACAAAACGATTTATTTGTTATGTATTTGACGGAGGCGATTGCATTTGTTTCGGATATAGGGATTAAAGGATAATGTTGAATTCGAGATGCCTCTTTAGCTGTTTTATCAGCTAATTCATTGAATGTAAAACCTGTGTGACTTGGAATCCATATTAGAGTTATTTTTAGAGTAGGATGTTGGTTTAAAATATTTAAGATTTTTATAGCAATAGGATGAAGTTTGGAAGAATTAAAGTTGAAACACGTAGTGGAAGAGAATGAATCGGAACATTGTGGTTTTCAGTGACAACAGCGGATATAGCAAGGTAGATTGCGTATAATTCAGCGGAAAATACCGAATATTGAGGAGGTAAGCTGTAGCGAAGAACATCATCATTTGAAACCACCGCACAACCCCAATATTTATTAAATTTGGACGCGTCGGTATACATTTTTTTACATCGTCTGTATTTATTATAGATTGTTCAATACGTATATTTATTTTATTTGTAGAGAGTGAATTTACTGTGGAAGTAGTTAGAGATGTGTCGAGTTGGATGAAAAAAGAATGCCAGGGAGGATATTGCGTGTAATTTTTATGAATTAAATCAGAAATTTCTGGAATAGAAAGTTATAAGGAAGTTGGGAAAGTGTTTGTAGGTGTATATAAAATTTTTCAATAAGGTATGTTCTTCTTCAAAAGGAAGACCATTCTTCAGCTTCGCAATAAAGACTGTCAATCGAACTTGTACAGAAAGCACCGATGGCTATTTTAATTGCTGTATTACAGACGGTATCCAGTTTTCTAAATCTGGTCTTTTTGATGGTTGTGCTGTATATTATCCGTAGTCCAGCTTTGATCTTATAAGATATAAGTTTCTATATCGATAAAATATATTGGAATTTTCCTATTATTTTAATTTTATATATATATATATATATATATGTATATGTGTATGTATTCACGACTTATAAATGGACGTAATTTGAATAGTAGATGTTTATTTTTGTATCTATTGGCAATCGATTGTTATCTATACCTATATTTTCAGTTTTTTCTCATTAAATGTGTTTTTGTTTATATGTAAGGAAACTTTGAAAAATCGAATAATACGGAGAATTTTATTTTTTTTTTTGGTGTGTTTAATTTTAAACATGATGAATTATTTTTAAATTTAGTCCTTGTAAAAATTTAGCACGCCGGCGACGTGTACGAAGCTTATAGATGGATGGACGAAGCTCAGTCTTTGGATACGGCTGATCGTTATATTAATTCTAAATGCGCGAAATATATGCTTAGAGCGAATTTAATTAAAGAAGCCGAAGAAATATGCTCGAAATTTACCAGGGTTCGTATGTATATCATTTTGTTATGATTTATATTTATCTTTAATTTGTCTTCAAAATAAACCATTGTTATTATTATTATTATGGTTATGAAATGTCTATATATATATATATATATATATATATATATATATATATATATATATATATATATATATATATATGTGTGTGTGTGTGTGTGTGTGTGTGTGTGGGCGTGTAGGAGAGAGTGAATACGGATGGATGGATGTAAACAGTTTGAATTTTTAAAGGAAGAATTAGGTGTATATTACGAGAGAACTTATTTTTATTTATATTATGTGTATATGTGTATATCAACCGTCTCAACCAGATAAAACTCTTCTAATATGTGAAGAAGAATTAACTGGAATAATCAAAAAGCTGAACAATATGAAAGCCGATAGATATGATTAAATATCAAACAAGATAGCTAAAATTGTTCACAAAAAAGATAATCTATTTACCTGAAATGTATTGAACTAAATTATTTTCCTAATGTGTCTGGAAACAGGGCAAAATTAAAATAATAAACAAACCTGGAAAAGACTTAAAAGATCCAAAATCATGATAACTCTACTGTCTGCTCTAAGTAAAATATATGAAAAAAATCATAAGCAATTTCTTGATTCAGAAATAAAAGAAAAATCGATTCTAAATGAAAATCAGTTTGGATGTCTGTAAAGACTGCGAAGAAAAATTAGATGATTCCTTTCACTCGATTTTTGAATGTAGAAATTTCAACGAAGAAAAAAAATAATATACAAAGAAGAATTTTTCAATCCTATCAGTTTTGTTAACCACGTGATGAAAAATAAAACAAAACACAATAATCAATAATATTGGAAACGCTGGCTGAAAAGCCACAAGGTACAGCGGAGTTTAAAAGAAAAGAAAAAATATATTACGCGTATGTGTATAGATATTTTTATTACTATTATTATTTTTATAGCGAACGGTTTTTATCTATTTTTTAACATGTATTATAATATTTCTATGCAAATTCGTAGACACTTTTAAATGGTTATTGGATGTATATCGTATTATGCACGGTAAATAGAATACACGGTAGGGATCATGCGCAGGCTGCTTAGCAGCTATTACGTCATTGGTGTCCAGTCGAGCTCGACGATGTACAACGTAAACGCTACTTTTGGTTCCTTACTCTAGCTGTGATTATATTTACAATTTTACATTCCTCTCTTTTCGATATAATTAATTTATTTTAATTTTATAACAATTACATTATATCTATTAACATTATTTAACGCAATTAGTATATCGCTGTTTTGTTTTTCAACTTGTTTAAACGCAATAATTTCGTTAAAAATTGTAGTATGAGGCAAGTTTCATTTAAATTTTTGGATATTTTAAATAATACCAAAAATATGATAAAATTTATTTATATAAGCAAATATTTCATTAAATTTTAGTTATTGCAATTTTATCAATTTATTCCTTTTTTTTCGTCCATCGTCGGTATTTTTGCTTCCGTAGATTGTTCTTTTACTGGACTTCTTTTTGTTTAGCGTCTTAATTCTGATGAATGTTCGAGTTCTGACGAAACAGGAAATGGAGAATTCATCAATCCCGATGTTGCTGTATCTCAATTTTGAAATGTTGATCAATGTTTTCATTACCTCTGAATTCCTATTGAATCACTGCCGTGGTAATTGCTAAAATCTTTTTCCATATTATATACTATGTCTGTCCACTGCTCGGTTGGATTCATTAACGCACCCCTCGATATTGTTGCCAGCCAGTCTGTTTGTTTGCTTAGGTGGATTTATTTTTGTTGGATGCCCGTACTCAAAAACAGTATCTAGTCCTTTTTTTTTTTACACGATATGCAATGTAACCAGCTAGCATTTTTAACAGATCTTTGTTTTCACCTTCTACTTGGCCCGACTTTTCTTTATCATCCGATAATGTTTCGATCACGCGAGTAAAGTCATTTTCTTCTTCGTGAAAATTTATATCTTTTTCTAATTCTTCGCATTCCGATGATTTACTTCCGCTACCTTTTTCAATTTCATTTATTACGTCGGCGCTTAATGTTACCAGCGCTTCATTTCACGAATTAGCAGTTTTTATTATCGAACCCGCATTTTTACTAAAAAGAAGACACTTAATTCTTTGATTTACAGCAGTTGGCGATGGATGATCATAAAATTTACCCAAGCCTCTAATCAAAGAAAAATAAGATTCAAGAATATCTTGGTTCCACCTCGCCGACATTATGTAAGAATATCCTTCACAATATAATTCAGAGAACATCCGCTGAAGACTTCGAATAGAAACCTGAAAAGCAATTTGAAATGGTAACAAATTCGATCTACCGATTACCTTCATCGATGTGCACAAATTATACAATTTTTCCAATATCTCATTCTGTTTCACTAAATTTTTACCAAATGCGTTTTTCATTTCATTAGTTGGATGAAAAGGAATTCTCGAATTCAGCACATCGAAACCGTCATTAATTGTTTTTAAGAATTTTACATGATCGTTGCCTGGAAGTGTATAACTAATAGCTGACTGTTCTTGAAAGTAACTCAGCTGCTATCCGGACTTTTTGTCTCTCGATCCCCGAAAGAATTAAATGATTTTGATTAATCTTATAAGCAAATTTAAGATCTTGTTTCTGTAATTCAATTAATTTTAGAAAAATGTCTTTAGTTACAATTTCACCGCTAGATAATTTGTATCCTTGATCAAGAAGATGATTTCTTAATAGTTTCAACGCATGAGGAACATCGTAAAAAGCCCAGATCTTACGATTTTCACAAAGCGGATGCGTAATATTTGTTTTATCATTATTAACACCAATGGGCCCATGTCACAAACGCACGAACTTTGAATCCTGTAGATTCTATCATTCTAATGACTTCAAAAAATAAATTTTTATCCACTGCACAGTCAAAGTTATAATATATGGGTTGTTTCCATTTTCCAACGAGGCTACGAATAAATCTGCACGTAAGAATGAGGACCGCGGATTATATCCGAAATGCTGTCGTAACATATATCAGATCGAACTTTCATTTCATCGAATGAAAGTACAACATCTTTTTCAAAGTCCGTAAATACTCTTGAATGTGATGTCAAAATATTCAAACTTAAATTTATAAAACCCGGGGCAACTACAAATTCGCTCAAACGACGTTTTATAGTCACTTCACTTGGAATGGGATACTTATAGGCTTCTTTTACGAAGTTGAAAGATTTTTTTGAAATACACCTTAACGATATTGCCTTCGATATGTCGTCAGAAGACCAGCTGGAACATTTTCCACTAACGATTACTTGTTGTTGACACTTCGAGAAAGTTCCTTCAAACGCTTTTAGCCGAACTTTTAAACTCGTAATTTCAGCCTTCGCTGTCTTCAAATCCTTTAAAAGGCTTTCATTAGTTTGTTTTAAGGAATTATTTTCTAACTGTAATTTAATAAATTTATTATTATCGCTAATATCAGAGTTATTGGATGAACAAATTTCATTATTTGTTAAACCTATGTCTTTAGCGTTGCTTCCTAACAAAGAATTTACAACTTTTTTAGACTCACGTTTGTTATACCTTTCACTTCGTTCATTTTGAATATCTGACTCGTATTCAATTAATGTTGGTATTCGCAAATGAGAAATCGAATCCTTTTTTAAATTTTCTTTGGTTTATACCCAAGCAATTCTGATCTCAAATCACGTTCAAAATCATTTTCATTAAAGTGACGAGAACAAACGCGGGCAGTTTCAATATTAAAATCATCAGCTCTTTTGCTCATATGTAACCACTGTTTCCGTACAGCTTTATCTATGGGAAACCGATGAAAACTGATTCCTAATTTATGAGCGTTTCTGCCATGATTAGAACACCCAGCGATGACACAACAAGGCATAATAAAAATATTAATAATAATATCAAAACGATCTAACCATTTCTATGTTGATGACGTAATATATGTATAAAAATTGATAACATAGGCAGTATTAAACGAAAAAAAAAACACATAAATTGCATAAGTTAATTTGTTGACCGTAATAAAAAATAAATAAAAAAATACTCGAACAAGCGGCGACAGAAGCACGAAATAATACGGAAGAACACGCGAAACAACGGAACGACTACTACATTACAGTCGACTGTCTGAACTAGTGGGCACCGGTGACGTCAAAATTTCTTTTGACTACTGCGCAACTAGTTCGTGATACCTACCGTGTATTCTATTTACCGTGGTATTATGTATATATCTATATAGACACGTTCGTGTATTTTATATTTGCATTGCAGTAACAAGTGAAAAGGTTCGGAAGCGTGTATCGGTATATTTATCGATTATTTATAATTATTATTTTGTACTTCCCGTTTTCTTATCATTGCTATTATTATTTCATTATAATTCGGGGAGTGTAACATTTTATTGCTATAACCGCCAGTATAATTTTATTTGATCGAATTATTATCATTATTATTATTTACGATTTCTCCCGTTGAAAAGTGCTTAATAATCTATTAATATATTTTTTATTTTTTGTCATAATTGTGAAATTGATCGTTACGTCTTGTTCCGATATTTATTTATTAGTAGTTTTGTTAACTATTGTCGTTACTTGGTATTATGTCTTTTTAATATTCTCTATTAATACGACGATTCGTCTACGAAATTTGTAATGTAGTATTTTCAGTAAGCCCTATTTCGACAAGTATCGTAATTTAAAAACATGGCGTATACGTAATATGCTTTAAAGTTTTGTCGACGAAGACAGTATATTTTAATTATGCGATTTTTTTGGGGGGTTTTTATCTTTGTTTACCGAATCAAAATAATTTTATTAACCACCGAGATCGTACTTTATCGTTTCTAAGTTGTATACTATTCTCAAATGTTTTAGTTGGTTTTTTTTTTTTTTTTTTTTTGAACATATTATGTCTTACGGCTGGGTGTCATTCTAATAATTTATTCGTTCATCACGAAAAATATCCAATTGATTTATGCAAAATTTTTAATAATTACGCCATTTAATTATGCTATATTATTTCAAACGAGTGATTACATTTTATTAAACTATATTCAGAAATGTCGAGACATATTCGTGCATTGATGTATCTGCATGAATTTTCTGACTTAAGACTTGTTTTTTCTTTACGTTATGCGAATTAAACTTAAACGTGACTTTGTGCAAATTACATCATCTTCAGATTATTCAAATTCTGTTTAAACAGATACATATAATTAATTTGTTATTACAAACAACTTAAAATATATAAAACTTATCCGGGAGTCGATATAGGCAGCGATCACAGTGTAGTGGTGTTGAAAACAATATTACGACTAAAGAGAGAAATGAAACAATGATTAACAATAAATGCCAAAGGTGGAATACAGAAAATGATAAATGATTTAAAGTTGAAATACCGGAATAAAGTTAAAGAAAAATTCAAGATAGAAAATGGGATAATCGATGAGAAGTGGAAACAAATAAAAGAAGCTATTACAGGAGCGGTAAGAGAAACACTAGGAATACGGAATAAAGTTTACTATAAAACATGGATAACGAATAAAATAATCGAATTAATGGAAATAATACGAAAATATGAAAATATGGATGAAGGGAAACATAAATAGAATAAATACAGAACTTTAGTGAACAGGGATGGAGGAAGGGTTAAAGAAGAATTTATAGAAGCGCAGAATGCGCAAAAATAGAAAAAAAATTAAATAAAACAGAGACAGCGTATACTGTCATATAAGAAAACACTTTAATGACATCAAAATTAAAGCAAATGGAATAAAAGGTGAAAATGAAAAAAAAAATACTAGAAGAAAAGGATATAATACGACGTTGGAAAAGATATATAGAAGAACTGTTCCAGGGAAAGGACGCAAATAAATACATGAATAAGCAAATGGAATAAATGAGCACGAATGATAATTCGGGGCCACCTATTAGAAGAAATCGAATTTGCGTTAAAATAATTGGAAAGTAAGAAAGCATCAAGATGGGATAATATTCCGAGTGAGTTATTAACAAATTTAGATATGTATATGAAAACTTATTTATATAACTTAATAAGGGAAATATATGAAAGCGAACAAAACCCAAACGATTTCCAAATTCTTCAAGTTCTTTTTCATTACTTCCCACGATTACTATGTCATCTACAAAACGGAACGTCAATATCTTGGATCCTTCGACTTTGATTTCCCAGTTACCATTTTCTTTGAAATCTTGCATTATCTGTGTATATATTAAAAAGTCCTGATGATATACAACACCCTTATCTTATTTCTTTCCCTATTTTTATTTCTTCTTCTTTCCCCCCCGATTCTTATTATCGGCTTCTGTGTTTCATATAATGTTTTTATTATCTTTTTATCTTTATAGTCTACTGACATTTCATCCGTTACATCTCGTAGACGGTCCCATTCAACCCTGTCAAAAACCTTCTCTATGTCAATAAAAACATACGTGGATGTTGATTCGTTCACCTATAATCTTTTTAAAATTATTTGTCGAATTTTTAATATTGCCTCTCTGGTGGTCCCTCGATTCATCCGGAATTCATATTGATCATCGTCTAATTTTTCTTCTATTTTGTTAATTCTGTTTAATATAATTTTCGTTAGTATCTGTACCAGTAAACTTATCGTTCTGTATTCATTGCACTTTCGTGTTCAATTTGTTTTCTGGAATGTATTTCTTGCGTATAAACTTTATGTTTTGATAATCGTGCTGTAATGTCTAATTTTTGTATGAAGGAGGAGTTTTTTTTTGCAAATGTTTTATACGAATTTCAATTATTATTATTATTATTATCGATTTATAAAAGTGAGATAGTCAATATATTCGTATCGAGATAGGTAGTTTAACGAAACCTAAATTATTATAATTTTTTTGTTTTTCTAGGAAGGTGTGACTGCGATGGAAAACTTAAACGAAATGCAGTGTATTTGGTTTCAAACTGAATGCGCTTTAGCTTATCAACGACTTGGTAATTGGGGACAATCCCTTAAGAAGTGTCATGAAATTGATAGGGTACGTATCCCATACATATTTTAATATACATTTTACGGCGATTTAACGTTAATTTTCAAGAATCACAAGCTATCTTGTTTCTGGGAGCTTGTCCGGAGATTGGAATTGAATACCGATTAAAATAAATTTTCTCTCTAACCAAACCACCGTGGGCTCTCATCATTAATACTCGAATAGGCATTACTATAAACAGCGCACATCTGCATAAATATCGTTCTTTTCAAAGTAGAAGCTAATAGCTTTTAAGGTCGTGGTTATATATCAAAGCCAAACGAATCATTTTAAATAAGAATGGTTACATAATTTCAACACTGTGGTTTGTTTCTCATCCGTTGGTCGTACGACTTTGAAATATCAAGTATTGTTGTAGTTAATGAAATATCGATTAATAAAAACTTTATTACCAGAGCGTAGTAGGAATTTGAAATTTATATGGTAAAACTTATTTTGAATGTAGAATCGAAAAATGCTTTAAAGATGATCACAATAGATTGGTTGTAAAAAAATTATGAGAGAGAGTTGCAAAAGAAGTAAGAGATACAAATAAGTGGATAGTTTTTGTATTTTAATGTTTAAAGGATACTATTCATTTATTCATTAGAAGGCGGCTTTTAGACAAACTTTCACAATTGTCAACATACAGTCCAAGTTACGATTATCACTTTTTAATGAGCTTATTGTCGTTCATTGAACAGCTGACATCTGATGACAATATTAAAATGCGTGTCGATATACATTAATTATGTTTTAACGAACAGATGAGATCACAGGATGAAAATGTCTTCAATAATGTATAAATATTAAATGTATGATTTTTAAATTTACCTGATTGTTAACATGAGTTTGTTTTTTTTAAGTTTAGTACATTTTCGAAAAGTTGAGCACACTTCAATTTATCGTGAATTTAGTTATATATTCAAATAAGGATATCAATAATTGAAAATATTTTTAAAAATTTATTACCGGTTCTTAATTCGTTATAAATCAATTGATTCCGTTTTGATGATTTTTGTGCAAGCCGAACTGGACACGCTATTTTATATTGTCTCCAATAACTGATTCTCAGATTCTGATAGTTTCCGACTTCAACTTTATCCTCTCTCATCAAATAATCATATCATTCACTCAATTTTAAAATTTGTGAACGGTTTTTATAAAAAGCCATACAAATTACCATGGCTTCCAAGTCACATAAGAATAACAGGCAATGAACCAGCTGATCAAGAAACATCTTATATTCATCAACGAAATAATTTGCTGTATATATATACCGAGCCTGCAAAAATACCTTCAAAGATATCCTCAAATACAAATAACTCGTGACAGCCTCAGGCATAACACCGAACCCTCGTTTTTTCCCTGATAACATCTTTCGGGCAAATTTTATACACTTAAGTCGACCCCGTACAGGTCGTGTTCCAACTATTTTCTGAGTAATGACCCGGTCTAAACCAGTGCCTATTCTGTCTTAACACTACTATACTTAATAAAAATAAAGGAAAAATACGTTAATTTACTAATTTCATAAAATTAATTTTAAGTACCCAGCAAGTTTGGTCGTTAATAAATAAATTTCGATTCCAAAAGTATCTTTAAATAGACTGATAAATGTTCTGTGTTTATTTTGAAATCCTGGAAAAATAAAAATTATTATTGCCCGCGTTTATTTTTAAATTCGAAATATCGATTTTTCGTAATCCTTCTTTTTTTTTTAAATTAGCATTTTTCTGAAATCATGGAGGATCAATTTGATTTTCACACGTACTGTATGCGTAAAATGACCTTGACATCGTACGTTGGATTACTAAGGTTGGAAGATGTTTTGAGATCTCATCCGTTTTATTTTAGAGCTGCCAGATGCGCGATACAAGTTTACATACATCTGTACGATCATCCGTTGCCTGATCCGGATACCCAGCAGAAGAAGATTACAGGTATGTGAACATTTTTTTCTTAATATTACTATTATTGTTGTTGCCGTTCCCAACGGTTTGTAGTCTCGTTTAACGATTCCGATTACAATATTCTTTCTCAGGGTGTGTGGAATATCATTTTTCTTCAGCAAGTTTAAACGAAAATTTGAAATGAATCATCCCAAATTGTTCGCATTACGTTGTCTTTTTGAATTCATGAATTATTAATTGTCGCTTAATGTAGTTTTTTTGTTGTTTCTGTCTTTTAAATTCGTCTTCGATCGATAAGTTGCTGCCGAGGAAGTTTAGTGAATATTAGAAAGATATATTTAATAAAGGAGGAAATTGTAATTAATATTTTTGCACAGAATATAGAAATTCGCGCATAGACTAGCGCATATGTGTGTGTGTATTATATATATCAGTAAAGGAAATGAAGATTTAATAGAGAGGAAAAATAATAAAATTGAAAGTAATTATTCGAGTAGTTCTCGTATGCTTTGTATACATACGTATACAGAATTGTGTTGTCTGTATGCGATGATACACGCATATAAAAAAAATTAAAGAAAATCTATTTTTTTGCATTCGTTCTTTAATTTAATCATTCGTTATTATTTAATTCATTATGTTAAGAATTTTAGAAAATATGTGGGTTCGTGTGAGGTAGGAATTCGTAAGTTTATTTGGTTATACTAGTTGAATAAAATGTTTCCAAGCGGATCATCGTTAAAATATCAAGAAATACGTTTTAAATTAAAACGGTCAATTAATTTGATATTGATATGTTGCGTGTGTCCTGTTATAAGTTTAGAAGTTTATAAATGGTATATATCTTCTTCTTTATCAACGTCATTTTCCCATTGGCGCGAGGTCTGCCATATAAATAGATCGTTCCATTCAATTCGGTTATTTGCTAGATCTGAAGAAATACCGACATCTCTAAGATCCATCCTTATAACATCATGCCATCTTTGCTTTGGCCTCCCTAGTGGTCTTTTACCAGGAACTTGAAGCGTATGCGCTACCGATATCAGTGAACCATTTCCATTATGTCCAGCTCGTAGCATGTGTCCATACCACTTTAGTCGGCTTACACGGAGTTTGCTTTACGATAGGTAGATTCGTTCGTTTCTGATTCGATCGGATAAACGTATGCCCATTGATCATCTTAACATGCGTATTTCCATCACATGAATCGCTTGTTCTTACACTTTGTTACCGGCTAGCACTCACGCCATACAGCGCAACTATACATAAATATGTGTATATATATATATATATATGCATAATTAGAACTGTATTATTATTATTCGCCGATAGAATTTGCCGATATAAAAGAACTCCGTGAAACCCCCTGCAAACAATTTAAAGGAGGGTAATGACTAGAATTTGATGTTTCTTTTTTTTCATTGACAAGTCTAACACACAGGGAGCCGCCGTTTCTGTAAAATATATTTGGATGTTTGCATCAAGTTTTGTTTTGAAGAGAGTTTACAATATCAATGTGTTTTTTATTGTAGAAATAAGATTATGTTTTTTCATCATATGACAATTTCAAGCGATCATATAACTTTTGCCAGTAGTAATGGATGATACTTTAGGTCATTATAAATAATTTTGTGCTATCATAACTAAATTTACTATTATTATTTCAGAAAAATCATATTATTATTGGTGTTCGCTTTCAACTTGTTTATAATATTTTTGCTAATTTAATTTAGATATATTCAGCTCTTCAAATAATTCAAAGGTGTTATTTATACTATAGCCGATATTCCGTGATTTGTTTCTTGTTGATCAGTATTTATGTTATACGATATTACATTTCGACGTAAAGGATTTTTATTTTCTGCATGCATCCGTTATTCGTTGTAATTTGTCCGTCTTATGTGTTATTAGCATCATCATCATCAAGTGTCGTCTTCGTATCAGAGTTAGGCGACTACTTACCTATACATATTTTGTTGTACAGTATAAGTAGTGTTCAAGACAGTCACAATATGGCGTTAGCGTAGATAGACATAACACACAACCGAGAGAAGTGATTGTAATCGTTTTGTTGTCACGACACAATACAGTCCGTGTGTTTAATCAACCGAATACGCAGTTTATTATCTTTACTTCTTTTCCGAAGATAAATTTTATTAAAATCGTTAAATAACCAAAAACGTAATTCCCTTTTTACTTTACTCTGATAATTTGTAATTTTTTTAGTCCATTCTGTCATATATGTATATATATATATATATATATATATATTATATATAATATTTAACAATATCCATGTTTTTTTCGAGATCGTTAAGATGTGAAAAACAATTAGTCGCCAATATTTCTATTTGTTTATAATTTTGTATTGACAATTTTTCCTATATGGGCTTTTCCTCTATTTTTAACGTTGTGTCGCAGTATTTATTAAATCTTAATCGATTAGTCGGAATTAATACGGAAATCGATATAATCGTACAACGTAACATCTATTCATTCTTCATCTCTACTAATAATACATTTTCTGAAACGAGTAGCTAGGGTAGGGATATATATATTTCTTTTATGTGAAAAGTATTTGTGCAAGGCAAAAGATATCAGTTCCCCGTAATCCGGGTTCGCAATACGTTTAATTAGGATGAGTTCCCCGTAATCCGGGTTCGCAATATGTTTAATTAGGATGAGAGTGCAGGTCATTCTAAAGTGATTTTAAATGGTTATGTGTCACTGTATTAGGAATTATAACAGAAAAACATCGAGAGATCGTGGGAGTCGATTAATGAAACAATAGAGAAAGAAGTATATTGATCGTTTGAAATTAAGAAGTTAAGAAAAGAAAGTTGTTCAGGCTTATATAGATGATTATTAAAGAAAATATATCAGCAATAGTTGAGACCAAGGTAAATAGAAGTACAAGGTAGGTATCACGCGCATGCTGTTTAGGCTGCTGCTGCTAATAACGCGTCGTGTGTGACCCACCAGTCGACTACACTCTGTTACTATTACTACAGTTCCTCCGTTTTATTATTCTTCTCTCTTTATAAATCATTTTACCGTTTTTTTTTTTATAATTCATAGATTTATGAAATGAACATTATTATTTAACGTTAAATAACATTGCACGATGTTTGTTTTCGCTATAAATAAGAATTAATAAGTAATTATTTATCAATAACTTAATTATATTAAAACTATTGAAAAAATGTCATACCTGGAACGAAATCAGATGTCATTTTACTAGTTTTATCATTTTCTTCTTTTTCTTCAACCTGTCGTCTGTATCTACGTTTCTCCAAGTGGACCTTTTCAAATTCGTTCGCTTATTTAAAGCTTTCACTCGAATAAACGTTCTCGTTCTCGCGTAACAAGAAATTGCGAAATCATCAATTTCGGTAAAATTTGATTTTAAGTAAGCTGGTCAACGTTGAAATAACCATGCAATTTTTATTAATTTCCGGACCATGAAACGTATTAAATTCCTGCTCCATCTTATAGACAATATTAAGCCATTCCTAGATAGGATTCATCAGGGAACCTCTTGAAATTTTTGACAACCGGTCTGTTTGTATAACTGTTTCATTATTAACCACATATCTATACCGAAACGTTGTATCTAGACCTCGTTTTCGAACTCGGTAAGCAACATAGCCTGCCAACATCTTCAACAGGTCTTTATTCTCTTCTTTAATTGGATCTGTTTGATTGACAATTTCCGGCAACTCTGACTCAAAAACGGATGTTAAATCTTCTTCATCAATTGGTGAACTAGAGCATTCTGTAGCTAAAACTGCTTCATCGTGTCCATTTTCAAAATCTTATATTAAATTGGCGCTTAATGTTACAGAATCTTCTTCATTTCTACTATTTGTCGAATTAATTACACTAGCCGCATGCTTACCTACAAGTAACGATTTAATTCGCTGACTTATCGTAGTTGGTAGAGGATGGTCGTAGAATTTTCCTAAACTTCTTATTACCGAAAAGTAAGACTCTAAAATATCCTGGTTGCATCTTGCTGCCATTATGTATGTATATCCTTCTGAATGTAAATCAGTATATAAACCCTGTAAACTTCGTATCGATGTCATGAAACCATTTTGAAACGGCAGCAAAGCTGATTTTCCAATTACTCGCATGGACGCGCATAGCTCATAAAGTTCATTTAAAGCCATATTTTGTTCTTCGATGTTGTTTCCATAAGCGCTTTTAATTTTATTAGTCGAATGATACGGAATTCTTGAATTTAGGACATCGAATCCATTGTTTACGGTATGTATGAATTTCACTATGTGTTCATTTCCGGGGAATAGATAATCTATAGCGGAGGCTAGGGTTCCCGATAATAATTCAGCCGCTTTTCTAACTCTTTGTCTTTCAACACCAGTAACAAGTAAATGATGTTGATCAATCTTATACGTATATTTTAAATCTCCTGTTTGTTGTTCAACTAACTTAATAAATATATCCTTCGTAATAACTCCCCAGTTGATAATTTAAATCCTTCGTCTAAAAGATGGTTTCTCAATAATTTTAGAACGTGAGGAACATCACAAAATGCATAAATTTTACGATTTTGAGAAAAAGGATTTATTATGCTTGTGTTTTGAGTGTTTATACCGAGTTCTGCAAAAAGTTTTCTATTAGAAGGCTCCATATCCGAAACGATGGCTCTGACTTTAAATCCGGTGCTTTCGATCTGTTGCATAGCTTCGAATAACAAATTTTTATTTATCGGGCAATCAAATTCGTAATATATTGGCTGTTTCCATTTACCTATCAGGCTGCGGACAACCATCATACATAGTTATGTGGGCCTCGTAATATATCGTCCACACTGTCATAACAAATATCTGATTTTACTTTCATTTCATCGAAAGAAAGAACGACGTCCTTTTCCATATCGGTGAATACGTATGAATGCGACTTCAAAATATTTAAACTTAAATTTATAAATCCAGGTCGTACTATAACTCACTTAAACGACGTTTAATGGTTATTTCACTGGGTATTGGATATTTTAAAGAATATTTCACATAATTGAATGATTTTTTGAAATGCATCGTAATGTGACAGCTTTAGAAATATCATCTTGTGACCAACTAAAACATCACCCACTGATAATGAGTTGCTGTTGATTAACGCAAAACAATGACTCGAATTTAATTAATTTTGATTTTAAAACTAAAATTTCAGACTCTGCAGCCTTCAATTTTGCGACCAGTTCACTGTTTTCTTTTTTTAAGTGTGATCATTTTCATGGAAAGATTGCTCAGTATTTATTTTAATTGCGATGTATTATTACAAGGTTTATTTTTATTTTCTACATGAATCGTCTCTTCTAAAACTGCATTTACGTACCTTTTTGTTTCGCGATTATCGGCTCTTTTATTACGTTCTTTATTGTCGCTACCTGATTTTAATGTTGGTAATTTTACATGAGGAATAGATGACGATTTTAAAATTCCCCTGTACTTAGAATTTAACAGCTCTGATCTTAAATCTAGTTCGTAGTCATTTTCATCAAAATGTAAGGAACAAACGACAACATTTTCGATGTTGAAATCATCATCTCTTTTACAAGCATATATCCACTGCTTACGCATACCTTTATTTCTAGGAATTCGGTGGAAGCTTATGGACAGCTTTTCTCGATTGCGAGTATGACTCTTACAATTAGCGATCGCACAACAAGGCATGTTAAGATTGTAATTAAAATATATATATATATAAAAAATAAAGCGGGCTATAATAAAAACAACGAGATACAAGAAACACAAAAAATACAACCAGAACAGTAACGACTACCGCGCGAAATATTTATGGGTCGTATTGACGTCACAACGACGATCGACTACTGCGCAGCTAGTTGGTGATACCTACCTTGTACTTCTATTTACTTTGGTTGAGACAAGTCAGGTGGTCGGAAATATCGATTATGAAACTCTGAACCGGAGAGCGGTTGTAATCATAACGTAAACTGGTGATATAGTTGAATAAATTTATAATAATTGACTAGTAGATGATAATCGAAAATAGGAGTACGAAAACCCGAAAGAAAATAACGAGCAACACTCTTGTTATAGATATCAGTCCTTGTATTGGTTGTCGTATTAAAGTATCGCGTGTTTATAATATATTAAAGTTGCTTATTGTATTTATAACAAAATGATCCAATATGGTTTTAAAATATTTCGAAAAATACGTTTTTAAGCGAGTTCATATAAATAGCAATTTAAAGAGCTAAAAAATAAACCAGTTGGTAATGATGGTGTTAGTGCATAAATAATTAAAACACTTTCCTATGAAGGAGTTAAATTAATTCATACATTATGCAACCAAGCATGGAGGAGAATATGACTACATGATTGGAGGAAAACGTTATACCATTACAAAAGAAAGGCTCAACCAGATAATGTGGAAACTACAGAATGACATCGTTAACATCTCATACTAGTAAAATCATGCTACATGTGATTAATGACAGACTGAAACACTACCTAAGCTGCCAAATTCCAAGAGAACAGACGGAATTTATTAGTGGAAAAGGTACCAGGGAACAAATTTTGTCCAACAGGCAATTAATTGCAAAAGGCATCGAATATAATAAACATATTTACATATTCTTTATTGACTATAACAAAGCTTTTGACTGTGTTAAATGGGAAAATCTGTGAGAAGTGCTTACCACTATGGCCGTGATAGAGCACTTAATATCTCTGATAAATAATCTATATAATTAAATATCTAAAACTTTTTTACCCCCTAAAAAGAATAAAGCAAGGATGTGCATACTATTTCCCATGCTTTTCAACATATATGGAACATTCACCATGACGAAAGCCCTAGATGGTTTCAAATCGGCGGTGAATATATAACCAACCTTCATTACGCTGACGATACAACGCTTACAACCGAATCAGAAAAGGGAAATAGAATAGAACAAGAAAGCCGTAAGGTAGGTCTATCAATTAACAAGAGTAAAACAAAGATTATGGTAATAAACAAAAATAAAAGGCCAAGAAATTTACGGACATTACCTAGTCTAAAAGTTGCAAGGGAGTTTATATACCTCGGATCACTGATTACTGATGATGGCGGATGCGAAAAAGAAATAAAATACGTAGAATCACATTAGCAAAATCTGCGATGGCTCGATTACATAAGATATGGAAAGACCGATCTCTTAATACAAAAATAAAATCCAGACTAGTGAACACTCTTATATTCTCGATATTCCTATATGGAGCAAAGACTCTCGATATTCCTATATGGAGCAAAGACGTGAACCTCACGAGAAGCAGTTAAACGAAAAATCGATGCGTTCGAAATGTGGACCTGGCGAATGCAATGAATTCTATGGACGGCAAAACGGACAAATAATTCGATTATAGATCGATTAAGAATTAAGCAACGGCTATTCGATATTTTCCAAGAAAAATTCTTAAAATACTACGAACGTGTTATGAGGAATGGAAACGACAGTCTAGAAAAATGCATTTTAACTGCACCAGTAAATAGAACAAGACCAAGACCACCAATACGGTGAACGGACATGGTAACAACGCTGAGCGGTCAAACCCGAAAGATGATAATGGAAACCAGTCAAAATAGAAGTCGGTAGAGACAGTTTGTACACAATGCAATACACAAGGGATCACAATGAGCAATTATTGCTCGAACGACTATAATAATAATAATTATATATATATATATATATATATATATATATATATATATATATATATATGTATATATTATATATAAAATATCTTATCGTTTGTTATATGACTGTTCAAGCGGAATAAGGGTAACTTTGGCTTGTGTAGATTCGGTTTAAATTTACAGTCAGTTTTTCTGTCACTATAAGATATAATATAATCGTTTATATTCAAAAATAAATAAGCAGAAGTAGAAAGAATTAAGAGTAATTATAAAAAATTTATTATTGATTTTCCTTTCAATTTTCAATGGTTTAAAAATCGATACTTACGTAAATAGAATTCGTTAATTGAATGTTTAAATCAGTGTGAAGAACAAGTTCAACATCTCGTTTTGGTTAAATTATAACAATAAGGAGAGTATAGAGTAAAAGGTGGAATTAACGGATCAAAGGAATTAGCAGTCGAGTCAGTAAAGAGTTACCCATAATGCACACGAGTGCCCAGGAATCCATGAAAAACTCAATGCTATACCAACATTATGTAATCTAATTAAAAGATTACGCATTATAGGTATAATTGGAGGTGAAGGCGGAGGATTAAACTCTGAGTATTTCAAAGCTGTAAGACAACTTTTAGAGTCTGAAAAAAATAACGATATTTCCAGAAGGACTGTTATGTAGCACATATCTAAGAGATTGAAAATCGGTATAGATTCAGCAGTGAAAATTGAAGAGAAATATTTCTTAATAATATTTAAATGAAGGATAACGAAAACAGAACTAACGAAAGAAGGTAATAGTTTCTCAGCGTGTATATATATATATATATTTATATATATATATAATATCGTTTATTAGGAAACCGGAAACCTACCTGTATTTTTTGGGATATATGAGTATAACTGATGTCCATTGTTTAGATTTATCAATTTGTATTTTCGTCTCATTTATTGCTATTATGTCCCATTTTATTCTTTCCAATTCCAGCTCAATTTCAGATATTTTATCTTCTCCCTTCAAGATCCTGCAATTTTATGTACCTACTTTTAAGTTTATCCTGGTTTCTTATCCTGTTCCAATTGTCTCGTCCGGTGGTTGTCCTTGTTGTTTGTATTTTCACTAGGCGGTGGCAGGACGTGTGTCACAATCGGAAATACATTATGGTCTTGGCTTTTACGGCCCTGTTTTTTACGGATTGTGAAAAATAGGAAATTGCAATTCGGAACAAAACAAATAACCAAGATAAAAGATGAAACGGGCTAAATACTCACAAACTATCAATAAATTTCCAAAATAATTGGGAAATATTACACGAATTTATATTTTGATAAAATCGGGACACAAGAAGTGATCAAACTTCTCAAAAACCCTAGAACGAAGGAGTTTCCCCAATAACGAAAGAAGATATCGAAAAAGTTATACGAAGCTGCAAAGATAATAAAGCGGCGGGTTCTGATGGAGTACGGTATGAGATTATAAAATTGGGAGGAACTAAATTGCAGCAAGCACTAGTGAAACTATTCAACGAGTGTTTACAAGAAAAACGTATACCAAACAAATGGAACGTTGCTAATTTACTTTTAATACACAAAAAAGCAGACGTTTTTCACCTTAAAAACTACAGACCGATTAGTCTTATATCTAATCTATATAAATTATTTACTAAAATAGTAACAAACAGGTTACCGTTAGTGCTGGATAATGATCAGCCTTTTGAACAAGCGGAATTCAGAAAAGGATACTGCGGATAACATACATTCCATAAAACAAATCATAGAAAAATGTTACGAATTTAGTCTACCTTTAGTCATGATGTTTATGGATTTTGAAAAAGCGTTCATCTCCATAAAATTGAATTGCATACTAAAATCTTTGAATAATTCGAAAATTAATGAGACATACATACAGCTTATAAAATATATTTACAAAAACGCGAATGCTAGTATAAAAACTAATCAGTATGTGGAAACTATATTATTAAGAAAAAGGAATTAGACAAGGAGATGCACTTTCTCCAAAGCTATTTGATGCTGCTCTTCAAGAAATAATGGAAAGTTTAAACTGGTAAGATATGGGAATCCGGATAGCAAACGATAGATTAACGCATTTAAGATGTGTTGATGATATAGTACTTCTAGGAACAAACAGCCAGGAAATATACAGAATGATGAATCAACTACGAGTATTAAGTGAGAAGAGCGGCTTTAAAATAAACGTGGAGGAAACGAAAGTTATGTACAATAAATATGTTGAGAAAACGGGTGAGATAAACATAAATAATGTCATAATGGAAACAGTAGACTCTTTTGTCTACTTGGGCCATAACATAATGGCAAATAATGATATGAAAAATGAAATAAAAGGACGCATACGTAAGACATGGACCGTTTTTGATAAATTAAAGAAAATATTAGAAGAAAAGAAAGTACCTATATGTTTAAAAAGAAAGGCGTTTAATCAATGCGTTTTACCAGTAATGGTATAAGAAACATGGAGAAAGGCAACGATAAAACACAAAAAAGAATTGAAAGGAAAATGCTGGGGATAACTTTACAAGACAAGGTAAAATGGTATAAGAAACATGGAGAAAGGCAACGTAGAACGGATTAATAAAACACAAAAAAGAATTGAGAGAAAAATGCTGGGGATAACTTTACAAGACAAGGTAAAATATCTGAAATAAGGTAGAGAACCAAAGTAAAGGACACTGCCCGAGAAATTGTAAAAACCAAGTGGAGATGTGCAGGTCACATAGCTAGATCCAATGATAACAGCTGGACGGTCATAACAACTACATGGCATCCAACAAATAAAAGGGAAAGGGGTCGACCACGTACACGGTGGGAAGACGATATTAAAAAGATAGACAAGTACTGGTGGGTCAATACATCAGATAGGATCGCATAGAAACATATGGAAGATGCCTACATCCTGCAGTGGATTAAAAATTGCTAATAAAGAAGAAAGAAGATATATCGAGGCCTCGAGCTGTTGAAATAATTTTTATAATTTTGCCGCACGTTTAACGGGAAATCACGATTCGTATTTTGTAATGAGAAATAAGAAAAGTGCGAAATCGTTCTATTGGTTAGTAACAATAATTTTAAGGCGAACCTAACAAGCTTGAATTTGAATAGATTCCACGGTTGAAAAAAATTCTGTCGATAACTTCTACATGTAAATTGTTGTATAAATCGTCGCGTAAACAACTTATTAATAGAGAAAGACCACCACGGCTACAGTGCGTGGGAGCAATTAAGAAAGAAATTAGAATATCAGCAAGTGAAAATTATCTGCTCGGTACGAAGACACTTTTAAGCGTTGAGGTGAAAAACAATGTGACGCTTTTGTGTGTTATTGCGCTGTGTACAATTTTTACGAGATTAAAGATTTCGTGGCTGGACAATATAAAATACTGAATTAGAATCACCAATACGAAGTACTGATGGATGAATTAAGGGATAATGAACGTTCGCTAAGCGGACAAGGTAAACGAAAATGTATGTATGTATATCATCATCAGTGAGTCGTGTCACTCCACGCAGAGGTATCGTGACCATAACCTGGCTGCGCAAATAAATACGGACGCGTGCGATATTTACACAATCGTGGAAAGTACGGCCAGTTGGCCTGCAATTCGCGTTCTGGCCATCGAAGAGGAGGTACACGACTGCGCTCTCTTCAACGAATAGCACCTCCATATTTTCGGCTCCAACTACGTGTTGTGTATTATATATTCTGTTTAAAATTTACGACTAGCTATTTGACGAGTGATATTTTATATTAAAGAAAATTGCTTTAATAAAAAAATACAATTTTTTGTTATAAGTTCGTTAATCGGTGTTAAGTTTGAGCCGATCTAGAAGGAAGTTTTAGTGAATCCAGAAGGTACTAATTCGAACCTCGTAAAATATCCATTATGAACCTCGTAGCGTAGCAGTAATAACGTTCTGTTCACATGAACCTAGGTTGAACCTTACCATGGACGAGAATTTTTCATGATAAAATAACCATTAGTATCATCTTTCTGCGAATGTAAAGTAGTCGGGAAAGGTGATGGCAAACCATATTGACTTGTTTGGTGATGTTCCTCTATCAATCTTCAGATCGATGATGAATTTCATGCAATCTGTCCAATCACTTTTGGACTCTATGAGATTTAGTATATGCATTAATTTTGTACTTTAATATATCTTAAAATTATCAAAAAGTTTCACTTGTGAATGTTTGAAAATTATTTGGAAAACGATAATTATCAAATGTGCTATTTTCTATAAATACTTCGGAACGTCAGATTATAATTTATACGTATTTTCGACGAAAAATATTAATCGGCATTTATCGAAAATATGTTTTATTTTAGTCATAATATTAACGAGTTCTCGCGTTAATAAGGATATGATTCTTGTTTTATAAATTATATAAGAACTAACGGCGTTTTCGAACGGCAATAAGATTACGTGTTTATAGTCAAAATTAAACAATAAATTATTACTTAAACGTTTTGAAAATAAGTCTTACATTTAGTAACGATCGAGGTGTATTATGGCTAATTTGGATATAAATAAATAATTTTACGAAAATTTGTTAGAATTAAATTACAACGAAATTGCGCAAAGTTACGCATACACGCACATAACATACGCGCGTGAACTATGTATATCTGTGTATGTTAAGTGATTCAATGAATGATGATATTCTATAAGAAGTTACGTTTAATTTAATTTTTCTTCGAATTTTCATTAGCGGAAATGCGCTATAATCATCATTCGCCCCTATTATGTCAAAATATCCATCCATACTTTTTATTAGTAATAGTAATATTAATAATTCTTCGTACATTGTAATAGAATTTTTGAAATAATTTTCAAAACTATAATATCGGCCGGAAATATTTTGGGAAAAACCCGATTTTTGTCCGTTTTTATTTATTTATTCGAGAAAGTTTTAAATTTCAGAATCTATCCGAATTAATATTTATTGCGTTTTCAGTTTACAAATATAAAACTAATTTTTTAAACTATATTTCGTCATCGTATAAAATATTAGTCGTTCTGTCAGTTCAGTTTATGTCTGTATATATATATATATATATGTGTGTGTGTGTGTGGATGTAAGTGTACGTTATATTATAAATATGAATTTTCACGAACGTATTAATGACCAATTGTAAAATATAATTAATAACAAAGCTTTTTGGCAGTTACGCCATTTTCATATTAAAATAAACATAAATACTAATATATGAATATATAATAATAATAAGAAAATAAATATATAACTTATTATTAGCATATTTTTATTTGTTATTTTTTAACTTGAAAAGCTTTGTTATTAATTATTAATAATAGCGATTTTTACTAATAAATTTATTGTTTTATATATATATATATATAAGTCATTATATATATGTATGTGTGTATGCACACATCCATTTTGTTCTTTTTTACTCATTGCATTATTGATTAAACGTATATTTTAATTTACATTTTCATGTTCGATTTCATTATGCTAATTTTGAAATTATTTTATTTAATCGATGGTACAAATTCTTTGATTATTTATATATATATATTATAATATATATGCATGTGTGTGAAAGAGAGAAATGTGTATACGAACTTAAATAAATAAAAGTAAAACGAAGAAAAGAAAAATTATAAGTGAAAGTTGATTCTTTCTAAATGAAGTCCCAGAATCACAACCGATGATAATTTAAAAAAAAAAAAAACTGTAAGTGTATACCCGTCGAAAAAATGAATTTCAAATTTTAAGGTTCATTCGATTTTTATAAGTAATTTTTAATTTTATTATTATTATAATTATTTTCGATATAAATTTAATTCGTTGTTCTGAATCCGTTTATTTACCTTAGATATGCTAGAAGTTAAATATTGCGCATTGCTCCGCGGTTATTATTCGAAATGACTGACGACGATAAGGTCTCGAGGAACGTTTAGAAAATGAGAACACCTTTATTTCCTACCGCGTCCAAAAGGTTTACTTTAATCTAATTTAGCTCCCTATCGTGTACACACGATTGCGAGCATTATATATATCTCCCTTCATTCTAAGATCTTTCGATCGGTGGTCAACATGGTAGAGCACTTTACTTTCAAGTATCTGGTTTCCGCCTTTTCAATTCCTGGTACGTATTTACCTTTTACATCTTCCATTATTCGGGTGATGTATTTTTGCCTCGGTCTTCACCGTGATTTTTTTCCACTTATTCGTCCTTCGATTACTCTTATTAAATATTTGTTATTCCTTATAATATGTCCTATCCAACTGTATCTTCTTTCGCTTATATATTTCATTAAGTTTTCGTTGATGGTCCTGAGAACATTTATTTCATTTTATCTATCCATTTAACTTTTTTTGTATTTTTTGTTAACACCAATAATTGTTTTCGTCTGTATTTGTTTATGACCCAAGTTTCCGAACCATACAAAAGCACGCTCTAAACGCAAACCTTTATTAACCTTTTTCTTATTTCTGTGTTTAAATTTTTAGATGTTAACAATGATTTCTTTTTTATAAGTGATATTCTTTACTTTATTTCTTGATCACTTCTCCTATCTTCTGTTATTACTGAATCGAAGTATTTGTATATTTATTGTCACGTTATAACTTTTTAGAATCAAATCTAAAAATTTTGATTAGTAACTTTGTTTCCTCAAATATATTAATTGTTTGCTTGTCAGATTATCCGCTATTAATCACAGCTGTAGTGATTAAATTTGTAATATGACTAACGTCTTTACGTTACAAACTTTCATCGTCTGGATGATTCGGTATTTCTGACGACCGACGATTATGGGAATTATTTTAATGGTATATTAAATTTCATCGTCTGTGTTTCATCTATTCCGTAAATTTTTTCAGGTGCATGTTTATAATACGATTATCTAGATTTAATTTAGCCATATTTTATTTTAATTCTTTAACGAACTGAACTACGCATCATCCGCTTGAGATGTTCTACATTTGTCCGAAATATCTTCTGTTTTCAGGAATTAATTATTATTTATTTTAAATTTTGATTTCGAAATGGTTGTGACTCTGCGTTCCCTAAAGATAACGCGCTGGAAAGTTAAAAACAATTTTTCGCGTTTTACCTTTCTCGCGTATAGGTGATTTAGGTGCGCGTGAAAAAGAATTAAAGATAAAATATTTAAAAGAAAATAATAATAATATAATTTTAATAATAGTTAAATAAATACGATCACAGATATTTGATTTCGTAGAGCGTTAATATATATATATATATATATATATATATATATATATATATATATATATATATATATATATTAGTTTTCTATGAAGAATTTTCCCTCGTATCGTCGTTAGTAATATTCCGACGTTGCGACGATTTGGCGGTTCTTTTCAAGTAATTACTGGATTTTTCGGCGTCCGTTTGAAAATCGTAATTTTCCGCTTCTATTCGTTGATATTTTCTAGCCGGTTGAGATAAATCTTCTTGAAATTTGTATATTTGCTGGCGAGGTGTCTGCAAAAAGTGGTATTGTCCGCCGTTCTGAGAATTCGGTAGACGGCGATCATCGGGTTGTCTACTTTCGGCTTGCTGATGTTGTTTCCAACTGGAATGCGGATATACGAATTCCGCATCCGGATTTATCGGCGGTCGAGGACTGCGATAATTTACGGCGATATCTCGTTCTAACGAAATCACTTTTTGACGATGCGGTCTAGCTTGTATTCGAATTAGTTTGTTACTACTACTAACACCGCCGTTACTAATGTTATCGACTTGTTTCGTATCTGGTCCGACGGTTGTAATATATTCGGCGTCCGGATTTAAAAACGGTTTTTTTCGTTTGTAATTTACATCCGTATCTCTAGCTAACGACGCCGGTTTCAACGTAGTAATAGTCTGTGTATGGTCTAGTTCTTCTTCTTCGGACGAGGAGGAAGTGAATGATGACGATGAGTCTTCGACTAACGGATATCGATCGTTATCGCTTTCTACGGAAGTGGAGGATTTGTACGAAGTTTGTTTATAGGGTTCGTTCGATGGCGTAGTATATTTGACTAGATTACCGTCTATTAATTCGGCTTCCGGTTCGTACGTAACCGGCGGATTTATATAATTGACTAAAGTATCTCCTTCTAAAGATACTACAGTCGATTCGTTAATAGGTCCGTCGATGTCTACTTGCGTACTAGGTAACGGAGTAGTTCCCCATTCGTTATGATGATGATTATTATTACTGTAAAGCGAATTGACCGGATGGACGGCGAATTGACGATTGTAAGTTTTTTCGTCTGGATACGACGGAACGGTACTTGCGGTGATGGGGATTGTACCGGTCGTATGTTCGAATTTACGTATTTTCTGTCCGAAAAGTGTGAAATATTTTTTAGTATTTTCGTCGATAAACTGTTCGTCATCTTTGGTGAAAAAAGCGTAAAACGGATTTTCCGTTTGATACAACGTCTTTCCTCCGTGATGTGCACTGTTGATCCATTTATTATTGACGTTATTATTATTATTATTATTGTTATTATTATCACCGTCCGCGTTCCAAGGTTGAATATAATACGGTTTCGTTATCGGCGATTTATGATACGATTGTTGATTATTAAACTTATAATATTCCGAGTGTTCGTTTCGTTGCGGTATCGACGAAGCGGGTGATAATCGAATATTGTACACGTACGGCGGTAAATTATAAACCGTATCCGGTCTATTATTTACCGGATACGGTTGTTGTTGTTGATAGTAATATTGATTATGATTCGGATGAGGCGATATACGATAGTCGGTAGTTTCGTAAAACGTTTGTTTCGGCGAAGGCGGTTTATTCTTCCAGTATGTTTGATCATTAACGTACGGAGCCGGCTGTTTTATATTATTATCTTCTCTATATCCGGTCGCGGTGTAGCTATATTCGAAGATCGGCCGTGGTGTTGGCAGATTATCGTTGTGACGAATTTTCGACGTATAATAATCGTAATAATCGTTTTTCACCACCGCTGAATTCTGCGGCGTTTGTTGTTGTCGTTCGTAATAATTATCTAATTCCGCTAAATAGTATATCGGTATAATAGGAGCTCCTCCGGAAACGATGCCGGTTTTCGGTCGTCGTCCAATATGTTGATTATCTTTCTCAGCGATAGGCGTCGTATCAACACTTTGGATAAATGGAAGCGGCGTTGTACCACCACCACCGATAATCGGAAGCGACGTTGTCGGCTTTACGATAAAAGCCGTCGGAGGAGTACTCGTAGTAGTATCTTGTTTTAATTCGGTTGGATAAGCGGAGTGGAAATAATTTTTCGCAACCGGTTGTTTAGGTTCTTCGTAGAAATAGTAAATTTTTTGAACAGATTTATCGTCATTCGGTTGAGACTCGATCGGCGGATGATACATTTTAGCCGAAGTGACCGTGTAACCGGGTTTAGACGTCGTATATCGGTTCTTGTCGTTATCGTAGTTATTATAGTTATTGTCGTCGTTATTAGAATAATAGTAGACGTATCGGTCGTATACGTTAGTTAATTCGTGTTTTTTATAATCATTATTATTATTAAGGTGTTTAAACGGTTTTTTCTTACGGACGCCGGTAATGTAATAAGGTTGCGGAGCCGGTATGGGTATCCATTCGTCCCGATTACGTTTATCGTCGTAGATCATTTTCTTCTCGTCTAAAATCGTATACGGCGCCTCTTTAATCGGCGTTGTAAATTCGATCGGAGAATATTTCACCTCGTTCAGCGGCTGTTTATTAACGCCGTACGGTATCTTACCGAAGAATTTACTACGATATCTTGCTCCGAGTTTCGTCGGTTTTTTATAAGACGGAACACCGTTCGAAGAAGGTCGACGACTTTTGCTTTGTAACGAGAAAAAATTAGGCGGCGGTGGCAATACTATGCCGGGTACAAGCGGCCCCGGCGGCACGTCCGTACTATTATCTACTGGATAGTAGAAATCGTACGGCGCCGGATAATAAAGAGACGGATCGTCTTCGTCGAACGAATCCGTTATATTACCGAACGGCGGAATAAATTCTGCTCCGGGTAACGGTTTGTATAATGACGGCGACGGCGGCAGAAATTTCGGTATAATCGAAGATAGATTATTAGAACTGGTCGGCGGATATAGTGGTCGAACAAAGGACGGCAACGGCGGCCCGAAGTACGTCGGCGTCGTATAATTAATCGACGGTCTCGGAATAGTGAGCGGTTCGTCGTTCGTTATTGTTATCGGTTGATATGGCGATAATTTTTTAGCGGCGATAGACGACGGTGGCGAAAAAGAAGTAGGATGAGGTGGAGGGGGAAACATCAAAAAGAACGGTATAATAGGCGGCGGACCCGTCGAGCCGTTTTCTCCTTTTAAATACTCGACCGGACCGTTATCGACTAGTTGAACCGGAAACGGAGGCGGTATTTTAGGCAGTTCCGGTAATTTTACTTGTCTAGCGGGAGCTATATAATTATCGATCGGTATCCACGGAGACGCGTCTCCTCGTACCTTATCGCCGGCCAATACGAGCAGATGATTTTCAGCTAGCCATATATCGTCCGGTTTTAAACCTCCTAGACTGTTGATATTATCTTTCGGAACTTCCGGATTAATATCGTAACTGATGATACCCGGTTTACGAGTTTCGACTGCAAATAATTCTTTCTGAATTAGGCCATATTTACCGTCGGCCACTTGTTCCGACAAGGTTTTCTTATCGTCTTCGTCGTTATTATTATTATTATTATTATTCGTTATCGTCGACGTTGTAAGTCCGTCCGTTTGTTCCGCCTTAAACAGGTCGTATTGATAACGGTCGTTTTCATTTCCAGCGACGACGATCGTTTGCAGTAGATTTTCCAAATTTACGCGATTACCGACGAATATATTATTATTATTAGTAGTAGTAGTAGTATCACTATTATTATTATGATTATCAGTGGACGACGATATCCGGTTGTTGATTTTTGAAGGGACGATTATTTCTAATACGTCAGTGGTGACGAAATTAGTTTCGTTTCTGTTAGTAATAACCGCTAAATTACGGGATATCAGAATTAACGGAATCAAACATCCGAATACGTAATTTCTTAAACCCGTCATCTGAAACAAAATTAAAAATAATCATTTTAATTTCTTTTTTGATTATTACATATAATGAATTTGGACACCTCGTAAGTGTGATACGAAGAAAATGAAAAAATCGATAATTATTAGTCGACTAGAATGAATCGCGCTAGACAATTGAATTCTATAGGAACTAACGAAATATTCGTCAGAAAATGCGGATGTTTATTAACATTATTATTTATTATGATTAGTAAATTAAATTAACGTGGTATGTACAGCAGCCAAGACTAGAGGCACGATAAGAAAAGAGGAATAAATTGAGGAATCGAGACCGAATCGGTGGAGGTAATTAGATTCGACAATGAAACATTGGTCATCTTTGAAGAGGCGATGAAGCGAAGGAGGAAGATTAAGAGACGGTCGAAGTGACGAGTATGAGGACAATCAACTATAATATAGGAAATGGAGAGGATAATGTTACCGCCGGAACACATTGGGGCAAAAGTTTTATTAATAAGGTACGTATGAGTGAGACGCGTATGGCCCAAGCGCATTCCGGTGATGACCACATCATCCCTGCAGCTTGGAAGCGAAATTATCAAAGGCTCCATCGAATGTTTGATTTGCCGCATTTTGTTGGTTTTTGTGATGTTAGCTGTCACTTTGCCATAATGCAAAAAGCCCATTTATGATGTATTTCTTCAGGTTGGGCGCTGACACTGGAACATTCGGAATCGGCAAGAATTATCCTTAATATCATGATTATCGTTTGTATGATTATATATATACGGACACGTTGAAATTGTCACTTGGTACGAAATAATTATTTTCATACCAGAATATAGCGTAATTTTCTTGTAATTATTTTTCTCACGTAATGTTACTCTTTTTTTTTTTAACATTTTCTCTCAATCCTCTTCCTCATCTGCACACATATGTATATATCTGTGTGTGTGTATATGTATATATATTTAATGTGTTTTTTACATTAGTATATTACGTTCATTCTTAAGAATTATTGTAATTATTAATCTTGTAAAACTGATCGAAACTGAAGGGTATTTTTTAAAGATGTTTCTTCTTTGAAAGTAATAAAAGCACCAAGGATAATTTATGTGTATAAATATGTTTGTGTGTGTGTGTGATTATATACATTTAATAGTAACCTTTAGACAAGGTCAAGTTCGAACGAAATTCGTAATAAGTTCCGATGGAATGTAGTGGGTGTATTGTAAACGTTTTTGCAGAAGTGGTTGAATCGGTTGTTTACCGTGATAAAACATGTCGCCCTATAATAAAACTTCATATTTTTATCGTCTTGAAGTGAACCGGTTTCGATATTTACTCCGTGTACATTTTTTTTCCTTTTTCTTTTGCTTGGAATTATTTAAAAGTAGGGTATTAGTTTTGTATAATAAGAACATAGTCGAGGTCATCGCGTGCTCATTAATTACGTTGGTAATTAAATTTTTTGTAACTTGTTCCGGTTGTCCCAAAAAGTAAACTACAGGGAGTGTTGCGCTGTTTTTCGAAGCACGATTTGAAATAGTTTCGTTGTTTTAAAGTCTAGGTCTGTAAATGACGGGTTAGAAAAAGAGTTAACCGATTTCTTTACTAAGTAAAAATCATTAATCTCTACGCAAACGTGATCTAAGTCGCTTATAGTATGAAACTGGACGATAGCTCGGTTGTTTATTGTTAGAAATACGTTGTATATTTACCGAAAATCACTTATTTTTACTATCGGTGTAACACAGTTCGGAGCTAAATGTATAGCTCGGTTGTTTATATTTGAAAATTATTTTTACGTATTTTTTTGTATATCGTTTTATTAGTTCGGAGCTAAATGTATAGCTCGGTTGTTTATAGTTGAAAATTATTTTTACCTATTTTTTTGTATATCGTTTTATTATTATTATTTTGATTACGATATTGGTATTTAAGTAGATTCTAACGAAATAGCTAGGGTGACGCAGAAAAGACGGTGGGTTTTGTTTTTTAATAGTGCAGTTGGTAAAACTGCTACAACGTAAATCGCGTGCTCCACATTTAGTGTACACACGAGAGATTCGTTTTTGTCCAGTTACAATGGCATCCTATAACGAGAAACAGCGCACATTTTGCGTGGTTATTTTTGGCGTGAATCAATCACGATGATGCTGAGTTTCGAAAAATATTCAAGGTTACGCGATTTTTTTTTTGAGGGGATACTTTGAGAGCCGCGTTTACGAAACACGTCCACGAAATCTGGAAGACCCGAAAACTCGGATTTCGGAAGTAATTTCAAAAATTCAGCGACCTATGCTCGAAAAAGTTTATCGAAAAATTTGTAAAGACTGAATGAATGTGTTGTTCCGAATGGTTGGCCTTTTGAACTATATCGTGTTTCACAAATGATTGTAAGCTAATCTCTCGTTTTCCTATTTTTAAATAAAATTTCATTCGAACATTTCGGTCGAGTAGTTTTTGAGTTATTAAAAAAACAACCCGTCTTCTCTGGGTGGTCGGTCACCCAGTATTAGCTCGGCAAATAATGTAAATTTAATAATAACGTACAATTTTATTTTAATGATTAATTACACGATCTACGTGTATCTATGATACATTACACGATTATATTCGAAGAATTAAATAATTTATACGAATGAATATATTATTTTGTACTTATAGATATCTCGCGAGAATGAGCAGTTAATGAGTCTTTGAACTTACGCTTATATTAATCATAAAATAAATTCCGAAAAATCTCAATTTATTCTATTCACGAAAAGACGATCGCATTTCTTACTCCAGCTGTGATAGTGAACAACACACCGTTAAGAACAATTTTATGCTTGTCACACTTAACAAAGTTACAACGACTACAAAATATTTTATATTTGAAAACCTATTCTCTGTAATTGTTATACATTTAACGCGCAAACTAATGAAACGTGGTGTCGTTTAATTTGTATGTTTCGCCTGTATTATTTTAATTTATTTTATTTTATTATGGTTAGTTATTATTAAAAATTTCGTTGCATTTTACATTATTAATACTTCTAAATATTTTATTTGTAAGAAAATAAACAAGGTTGCTTGTAAAAATCTATTTGTTATCGAATCATCTTAGACGAAGCTTTTCAAGTCATCTTGGAGATATCGAATAAATAACTAAATCGTCCGAGATTAATTAACGAATTGTGACGTCGACAAATATAATATATCGGATTAAATGTGTGAAGAAGAAAAAAAGATATATATAGAAATCAACATAATACTATAACGAAGAATCATGCGAGAAACTATTAATCATGACGATGTATAAGGAAAGAAAGACAGTTATTCAAATCAGATTGAATTCAAATCTCGGTACGAATGTAACGGACTTTCGGAATTAATGATTTCTGTTTTTACAACGCGTGTAATCGACGCGAGTAGCGGAATATTTCTAGAGAAGTTTAAAAAAAAAATCGCGCCTTGTTTGTGGAATTATCGGTAGGCAATGGCGAATTGGTTAAGCGACAATGTCCCCTGCCTACTTTCGAGTTGTTGATGGGAATTTACTTTTCATTTTTTAAATTTTAATCGTTATTATTGCTATTATTAATTTAGCGCGCGTTAACTTACAATCAACGTACATGCGGTAAAGTGAAAGTAACATTCGCGTATTTACATTTTTTCGTTTCGATTTGAAGCCTATCGCGAACGTTTAGTTGTGGATTACGTTTAAACTGGTTTCGTTCAGACTAAATCAGTTCCAAGTATAATCGGATTCTACCTGTCTGCGTCGTTAACTAACTCGATTATAATAAGGTAGTCGATAAAGTATACACACCGTACACTTACCTGCTTGAACTCGTATCGAATTCATTTTTAAAAATCGATCTAGCGTATTTGTAAATTTTCGAATACTATAATTTATAGATCCGGAAATTATCAGCAACGAATCGATGGTGTTGACGTGTCAATTGTTTATTTATTTCCTAAATGTAGTTCGTATTTACAAATTTTAATTATACCCGCTATAGTATCACGCAGGGCAACAGCAGCATGTTTTTTCGAAGCGTTTAATCCGCCAATTTCGACTATGCGATTGGTGCACGGTGGCTTGGCGCTGTCTTATATGGCATGCCGTACTGTTTACAATTTACCCGGCTAAGCCCCACCCGACGAAAATCTTTATAATTACAGACTCAGTTGCTTCTCTCCAATCCACAACAAGCTTTGGCCCATATGTAACATTTCACAAACCTCCATCTGGTGTCCCATTTCATCGTTTTGTTCAGAAATATACTTTTCATGTTCAGAAACACGTTTCTTGCGTATTCAATTCTCGTTTTTATTCCGTAATCAGGGTCCCATGTGCTGTTAACATTATATCCTAGGTATTTAAATGTATTAACCTGTTATATGATTCTATTCCCCCCCAGGGGTACTTTGTCTTGTGGTGACCGGAGCTCTAACTCCACAGGCGGCGGATAGTGGAAAGGCCTATAGATATGTTAGCTGCGAATAAGAAATTATTCAAATAAGCAGTCGCGGACCAAGAGTGACTACTGGTGGAAAGCTTCAGGTAGGTGATTCCAGTAGTGACAGGATAAGAGACACGAGTATGCACATGGTCAGCTTGAGGAACTTGAAAAGTCTGCATAAATCTTATGATTGTCTCTCCCTCAGCCAGGTTTGGCCGCTGTCAAAGCCTTACACCGCTACCTCCTCACTAGCAACCGCGGCCTTGCGGTCAGGATCTTTATCCAAAGGCTAGGGTGTCATCCCGAAATAGTGGCTGTAAAATTTAGAAGCGTCGGATTCTCCCTGGTCGGCGTCTGTTCTCCATGTAAAGAGCGACCGATGAATGAGAAGGATACTCTGAACCATGCGGAAGACAAGGAGAACCCGTTATTTTTTTCTTTATCTTTTCGGATTTTCCCCCTTGCGTTACTTGTCCATTATCTGCAGTTAAGCTACTAGTAAAAAAATCTTACTGTTCGTAATTTTGCTGATTTTTTGTAAATTGTAATCTTAATATTTTTTCATTTTATATTTTTATTTTTTAAATATCCACTTGATAATGGCGCCTAACAGCCGAAAATCTATGTGAATTTTCATAACGAAAATTTCTTTTAGTGATTTTAACTTCTTTTTTGTTGTTTAATAAAAAAACAATCTGTTAATAATAATTCGTAATTCGAGTACAATGAAAATAATATTCATTAAAATTTTCAGTTTCTTCATCGTTTGTATTACATATCACTATTTTAGACCCGTACTGTACGAAGGCTTGTTCCCAATTTCCTTCCTCGAAGTTGTTAACCAAACGTAATCTTTTGATTGACGAGAATAGTTTAGGTATGACGTTCTCAAATTGTCGAGTTGTAGACACCCTTAAGGGTCAGGGGCTCATTGCTTTCGACGATATTGTAAATAAATTTTAACGGTTAGCTTCCGAATTTATCTGTTATATTAAATGGAGTAATGAAAATCACGACCTGGGACAAACATATTTCACCTTTACCAGACTACAAAATCGATATTTCGATAAAAACGAAACATTTAAATATATATATGTTCCGCTTAGTTCTAGATGTTTATTAATTCCACTTACCCTCTATAGCTATTGAATATTTACACCCCCGTTCTAAATAAATAAGAGTTCGATCTCAGCTAGTAGCATAAAGTTCATTCAGTTTTTTATCATCTTCACGTTACTCTTATTCATCGCGTGGAATGCAGTAGCAGCCTACTTCGTATAACATCATACGCGTGCGCATCTACGTAGTATATAATTATTGCTTTGAATTCTAGGCTATGTTGTACGTAAAAATAGCGTACAATCGGCTAATCAGAACGTTCTGCAACGAATTGATTCTGATAACATGGTTAAAAATTTCCCAAAAACACAGCGAAATCAATTAGAGGAAGAAAAATATGGGAAATAACGCTATGCCTTATATCTGAGCGAAATGATTGAGAAAACCAGAGATCGGCCCGTATAATATAAAACGTATGTGTTAATTTTTGAATTAATGCGACGAAGATGTGATGACCACGACGATGATATGTATATAGTTTAAAATATGCCGAGTAAGAGATTACCGAATTCGCAAAACAGGATGTGTTGATAGGAATTTAACATAACGTATACGTGCTCCATAGTAGGCGTGCGGTTGTAGTTCGATGCGAAATAAAGATTATTAATTTCAGAAGAAAAAATGTATACCGTATATATATATATTTTATTTATTATTATTATTTTTAAATGTATTTCGAGTGCACCCTGTTCTACTTCTTAGGAAGAGCGATTGCGTTATCTTATATTATTCATCTCGTCGAAATAAGCTTCATAATTCTACGAATTGATTACACGATATTCAGGTGGTTGGAGGTTGTTTTTCGTGTATCCATTTAGATAATTATCAAATTATGATGTACACGTGTTGGACGGACGTAACAACATAATATCCTTTCCTGAATTATTATATGTATATTTACGTATAATATTATGCATACACACACACGCGCGCATATATATATATATATATATATATATATATATATGTAATATCGTTCCTATCAATTCGAGCTGCTCTGATTATTGCCTGGTATCATCATTACGCCATTGATGTTGGTCACACATGGCTGGCTTGTTTTACGCGAATTGTTTTTATTTATTAGGCCGTGTGCATCGTATCAGGTAAAAATATATATATCGGTTTTATTTGTGTGGGTACGATTGATGTTGGCAGGAGTTGATGCATTTACAAATAGTACCCTAGTTGCTGTATTCATTTTTCCTCAACGGAGATATTATAGTTTTCAGTTGTAATTAATATTCCATAATTGCTACGGCATGTATATATTTAGTTAAAATAGTAATATAATTCGGTAAATTATCAAGTAATATGCCTAATAAGTATTTCCAAAATCGAATATTATTATCATATTAAGTTACATTTTATAGCTCAAACGTGCCATGTAAGCCCGGCGAATTGATGGGGGAGATACTAAATCAAACTTAGGAGTCTAAAGAAGAAGAAAAATTGTAACATTGTGGATATGACAGGAAGAATCAGTCAGTAGTTGAGGTAAGGAGTGGAGAAGACGTTCTGGATCTAAGAGTGACACGTTATAAGGTTGAATCGATAGTTGTGCTCTTTAACAAGGAGTGTTCCTGATAAACGCATTGTAGTAGATAAGCATGGTCAGATCGAGGTAGAATATTCTATGTTGGGTAAGAATGGTATTTTTCGTATTTGGACTGAACAGGTAATTTTCAGGAAGAATTTCACATGGTTTGTAAATATGAAATATGAAGATATGAATAGAAGCAAGTATATATGTATATATATATATATATATATATATATATAATAATTAGTGCTCATTTATTTAATGAGTACCGGTTTAACTCCGGGATTACTGGTTAGCTAAATTGTTTAAAGTTAACAATTCACAATACAAACGCTAAGATTATCGTTCCGGAACTAATTGTTTAAATTTCCTTTCATCAAGGTTGAAACCCGAATATCCGTTCTCCTATCTTGCATATTTATGTATTATTTTATTTATTTACTTTATACATTACCGTATTTTGCTTTTTTGCGCATTTCAATTGTTTTCTATCGTGGTTTTTATTTTAATCGTGAAAGTGAGATGAAAATATTTTCCGGCAGCTGCAAATTATTGGAAGTTTTATTAATTGTCCCTTGAACCCACGCACACACACACAATCACATGATAAATCTACTAGACGATATCGCCAAATCGTTTTAAAATATATATTAGCGCGATTTGGAATTTCCGTAAATATCTCTTCCACTATAGTGTGTACAAATGTTTTTTTTTTTTTATATATATATTCTTGAAGCTGCGAATGTTTTACACGTATGAAGAAAAAGGACGTTTAATTAAATTTTTCTACTTGAACTGTTAGATTTCAATATTTAATTATTTGTGAATCAAATTAATTTCTGTTTATTTGATAACTTTTTTATATTATTATTATTTGTTAATATTTCTTTCTCAAATTGTCCCCGTTATTTACAATAATCTAACAGATTTCATGAAGAATACTCGGAAAAAAAAATTAAGGCAAAAATGCTTCTCCATCATTGGCGCATTGACTACATAGTAATGTAATAATAATAATCATTCGCCCTTCATTTTATTGACGTATCTTATCGATATCGTGTTAGGTAATTGCCGGCTACCGTCCATAATTCTTGTTTGATTCGTTGAAGCAGTGTCCGGAGTTGTCTATTACATTCATGTCTTTTTTCTGTATAACTAATTTCGTAAACTAATTTTCGCGTGTGTGTAAATTTGAAGGTTTAAAAACAAAATGAATTTTACGATTAGAAAATGCTAATAACGCCATCGTTTAATTTAGAACTCGCGTTTTTAAATTAGTTTCTTCGATCGTGATATATTTTTCGATGAAATAATCTTTAATGAGTGGATTTCCATTCATTATAGGCTTACATATTATAAAAGTGCCCATGTGTGTATTATATATACATGTACATAATTCTTATTGGTTCTTGAAACTAAAGCATTAACCTAGGTCATTGTATCTTGAGCAACTAATATCGTCTTGTGCGCGTTTTAATTGGTGATTAATTTTAATTGACCAACCCAACGTATCCTTGATATGCATTTCAACATTCTGTTTCCATTATTAATTTTACCGAATATATTATTTGACTTTCGAGCGAATTACACTACATGACTATAGAAACTGTGTATCTTTTCTGAATGTTTAATATATCCTATAAATTCTCGATATGTATTCAGTATTCTTCAATATGACGTCCACATTTTCGAATCTACCGAGGTTTATTATTATAATGAGCGAACGAGTTTCTTACGTCACAGTCGAGAAGATTAAACACGGTTTAGCGAATTTGAAATTCTACAATAATTAAACGGCTCGTATTTTTCCATATTCTCGATGATCCGTTAACTGCACCGTGTTCTAGGCCTATAAGCGATTTCCCACACGATTGGCCATCGCTAATCGCAGATAAATAAAATTTTATAAAGCGATCGATTTATTTTATGATTTTCATTTTTTTTCACCATCGTAATGTTTACTTTACTGTTGATTTTACGCAGTTCATATTAAGTAATACTGTCCTATGATAGTTACGAATTTTTGTTTCGAATTATCTACGGATCGCGTGAATTATTTAATTTTTACGATTAACATATTTACATTTAAAAAAAAAAAAAAATGATTATGAAATTAAGGCTAGTGAGTGAATGTATGTAGAAAAAAATTATAATTCGATAATTCTTCAATTACGCATTTACACATATAGAACGGTAATTTGTTCTACGTGCAATTGACTGATTTCGACTGTAGAGATTATATTTTTAGATCTACTCCGCCTTTAATGACTTTAATTAGATTAATCTTTTTCATTTTATTTTTACTTAGAAGTCAAAATATATGCGTATAAACATCTGTAATTGTGTATATATTTTATGTATGTATGTATGTATATATGTATATATGCGCATATGTGTTGTGTATGATTATATTTTTAAAGCGGGTTTAATAATTTTTTCGCTTTACTCTTACTTAAGCCGTTCAGTATAAACACTTGTAACTATATATAGGCATTCCCCAAACTTTTCCACCGACTCCTATCTTGTGCGGCTCAGTTCCAATTGATTCCAATTTAACAATACCTAACCATAGGCTTCCCTCGCGGACGCCGGCTGCCAATTGGCTACTACTGTAATATCCGGTTAGTCCATCTTTCATTCTCTTGTCTTGTCAAATGTCCGGTCCATTTCCATTTTAGTATTCGCTCCACTGCGTCTGCCAGTTTGTTCTATTCCCTAATCCGTGTAACCGTTTCGCGATTATTGAGCCTGATTCCAAGGATAATTCTCTCGTGAACCGTTTTGGGTTTTCCTAATTTTTCTAGCTATCGCTTTAGACTGGAATTATACATTTCATTTTTAAGGCTATTCGGTATTTCTCTATTTCTAAAAACGTTTTCTAATTCCCGAAATGCCATGCCGGCGAAGCGGTATTCTTCTTTTAATTTTATATATTATGAAATACATATGTGTGTATGTATGTATACATATATATATAATATATACACGTGTGGCTGCGTATAATTTAGATTTCAGCTAATGACAATCTTACTGATTTAGTGTGACAAAAAGTTACTGATTATCATTGAACGTTTAACTTAAAATGTTTAAATCCCAAAAAGAACTCCTCGTCAAATCTGAATTCTCTATATGGTATTCAATGTCGAATGAATGCCATTTCATAATTTATTTATAAATAAAAAATATAAAATAATTGATTGATAATATTGTTAGTTTTTTTGTTGTGTGTGTGTGTGTGTTAGCTGTTCAATGTTTGCACCTATTCAATGAACACATTTACGTATATGATCATAAATACTAATAATGTCATCAATATTATTGTTATTATTATAATTAAACATATGATTACGGGTGGTTTCAATTTCGTAATAATACACGTACATTGCAATTTCACGACATAATTCGATCATTTATTGACGTCCATACGTGCGGGTACCTCATCCTAAATTTATAAATATGTTCAAATTTGCATATTTATTTGACAAAAAGCTTACAATGTTTTTTTGCACTGATAGAGAATTGACAAGATGGGATTAAAAATCAAAAATCATTAAAAAAAAATACTTGGTCGTTAGGATTATATAGGACGAAAATTGTTTATTTATATATATATATATATATATATATATATATATATATATATATTATATATATATATATATATATATATATATATATATATATATATTGTTGTGTATGTATATATGTTCTATAATACTACTAGGCGGGATATAATAAATGAAACATAGGATACAAATCTAATGATACAACCTTGCTCTGATTCTGGACACACGATCCGCTGTAATGAGAAATGATGTCGGTTACCGCCTACATTTGACTTCCATGTCAGACCGTTGTTCTGACCCGAGGACATGTTGTATATATATATATATGGACACGTGGGAGACATGCAACTTTTGTACCCGTTTATTTGTATTTATTCTTATACCAAAAGAAAACTATACTACCGAGGGGGACAATAGATAGTTACGACGGTTCTTTCGGCTAGAAAGACCGAGGCAGGTTATTTTGTTAGCCGATTAAACGATTCTGGTAGTACAGTTATTTGATGATAATAATACTCGGTATGATTGCGCATTTTATTATTATTATTATTATTATTATTGTAATAGCTATTGCCGTCGACGGTTGACCTGTATTTAATCTGACGTTTATGTCATTAAAAAACTTTTTTTTTTTACTCTGGTTTTGAGAAAATATATATAGTTGTTTTTTTTACGGTAGGTAGGTGAACTTCTGAAGCCTACGTTGTTGCGCGTTTTTAATTGTGCACACGTCTATCTATCGCGTAATCCGTCATTACGAAATCCTTTTTTTGTACGGTAATCGACCAGTAAACGTGTACGTGCGCAAATTGTGTTTTTTTTTTTATCTTTAAAATCAAATTCCTAAATTCGCGACGAATTATATTTGTACGATTGACCGGATTTAGTTCCGAAGAATTAATCGAATTTTGGTTTTAGTTTAATTTCTAACCGGAATGAACATTTAAGAACATTAGTATAGACGTCGGAATAAAAAATTGCAAAATCATATATTTGCATTGTGCTCAATTACGGTTGTGAAAATTTGGTGCATAACAGCGCGAGAAATAAATAAACCGAATTCAACGGAGATGTCGGTCTAAAGAGGAATAACAACGGAAACGTCTTGGAAAGTAATGAAAACAAACGAGGAAATCTTAGAAAGAATAGATGGAAAAAAAGAACTTTAATAAATCATATAGAATAGCGGATAATAAAACTGCTTATTAAAGGGTAAAGTTACAGGCAAATGTCCAAGAGGAAGATCGAGAACGTCTATATATAAGTAAATACCTAGAACTTCAAACAGTGGAAAGTAACAAATACCTAGAACTTCAAACAGTGGAAAGTAACAGGATTTCTCTAAAATTTCTTACTTCTCCATAGTGTTCGTAAACTCCCGCCGACGATCGAAGTAAACTGCAAATGGAGGAAGAATAAAAAAAATGCATCGGATTCGACGCAGAAATTTTACTGCGAATATGAACTGACGAATAGAAGAATCGTTATAATGAACGAGGAGAAAAAGATTATGTATCTGTATTTATATTGACCATTTCAGTCACAATGTCCACTATGTGGGACGTGAAATTTTAATGTTAACAAAAATTTTTCTACGTGAAATGTCTCAATTTTAAAAATATTTATATATAAATACATTGAAAATTACCTAAGGTTCATCTCCCATGAAGCAGTATTGTCTAATAAACATCTCTATAAAATTTATAATTTAATGTTACGATTTTATACTGTACGACTGAAAGGTTTAAATTCCTCACTTTTTTCCTTTTTTCTTTCTTTTTTTTTGTGAAACTCGATTGAAACGTTATGATTGCCTACGGTTAATTTAAAATTGTACATTATAATAATTAACGAAGCTTTTTGCCGGGTCATTTGCGGATAAAAATAAAAATGAATATATTAAGTGAATATGTAACATGGCTATGGGGTTGGTTTTATTTTTTATTTTGGTATCCATACTTATTTCTGTTTAAAAAGACATACACGTTTATAAATAATAGACTTCCAATTCGATCAATTCAAATAAACATGAATCATTTCGTGTGCGTGTGTTATTCGTTGCCGGCTGCTGTTCCAAAGTATATTAATACGTTCTTTCAGTTATTATAATGAGCCAATATCGCCTCGAAATAAGAGCTATACCACCATAGCCATACATCCTCCATCTTGTAAATAACAATGGACGATATTATTAATCGCGGTATATATATATATATATATATATATATATATATATATATATATATATATATATAAATAAATAAAATTAGATAAGGCAGCGAAAGGTTTATAAGAAATACTTAATCTGACCGTAGCCCGGTGATTGCTTTACGTTTAATTTACAAATTGCGAACGTTTTCTCTCTAAATCACGATTAAAATCTATAAACGAAGCACGAGTCAGGCGACACTCCTTGCTTATATTTCGTATGACTATGTAAAAGTTGCCGAGAAGCGCAAGTAATATATATATATATGCGTGTGTGTATGTGTTTTGTGTATTATGTGTGTGGATTAGATAAGTAAATTGCAATGAAAAACCAAATAAATATACATATATCAGGGGATAAATATGTACAAAGTTATATTGTGTGTGTATATGTTGGTTTGTATGTGATATATATATATATATATATATATATATATATATATATACGCACCTGAAAATAATCGGAATCAAATCGAATGAGACCCAAGGCTACGATATCAACTTGTATTATTATTACACCCGATTTGGTCAGTCGACGGCCGTTCTTTCTTATCTTATCGGTCATTCACTTTATACACATAATATATAGAACGATATTTCGTCATAGTTCCCGGGGAGTGTGTTTCGATCGAATAGAATCCAAGTATCAGTGGGTTTGCATTTGTTACACGCGATTTTTAAGTAGAACGCGTTCTAGCTAAAATATCCGTAAGCCCCATCAATTAGAAAAAGAAAAAAAAGAATAATGATCAAGTTTATTACAAACGCTGCAACTTGTACCGTCTCTGGACTTACTAAACTAAATATTAAAAATTAAAACTGCAACCTATATTTACAGTAATTGCTGTGTTAACTATATATATATATATATGTGTGTGTTTCTTTATTTACAGTAATTGCTGTGTTAATTATATACATATGGGCGTGTGTATGTTTATATATAAATTTTAAATATTCAATTTAATTGAATTATTCAATATAATCATCGCGTGCGAGTGGAAAAAAAAAGTTGGAGCATTTTAAATTCTGTCCGATTTCATAAATTCAACAAACGTGGCGTGTTATTGTAAATACCCTTCACCCCGCCTACATATTTTGTTGTAAAATGTAATTACTACGTTTCGCTGTGGAGATTTTTCGTGGAAAGTTATGAAATTTGGACTTTTCTTAAAATTTCTTCAAATCTTTTTCTTTACCGTTACAAAAACGTAATCAAATTTTTCCACACCAATAAACAGCTACGTTTCGAACATTGTCATTTGCTAAGTATAAATCGGTCTCATTACTAAGATGGGCCATATCTTGTACTCCACCGCATTCGCATCTATCGTCACTAGAGACCAAGCACTTTTTTTCGATGATTTCGGGTAAAATAAATTCAAATCGACGAAATTAAACTAATTTCCCCTCCCTCCTTAAAAAGAATTCGATGTTTGTCATCCGACCGAAATGAAGTGCCCTGTATAACGGAAGTTGATATGGTAATGCAAGTATAAAAGCATTGGTGTTTGTGTACTTGTAGTGGTAGTACACGATGTAATACGTTACAACGTGCAGTCAGAGAATCTCAAGCTTCCAACTAATTATCGTTACCTACAGTAGTTAACCTACCATTTTTTTTTAAAAATGAATTTTCAATTTTCTACACTATTAAAATTATATTGGTTTCGGTCGTTTGTTGATAATAAATCTTATAATTAAACTTATATCGTTACCTTGTAAAAATATTATAAAAACTATTCAATTTCTTGCTTAAATTTTCCCCGTCAAAATTGCTACTGATATTATAATCATAGCGCTGCGTTCTCTCGATTAAGATTTTACATATATATATATATATATATATATATATATATATATATATATATATATATATATATATATATATATATATATATGAAACTTTTCTGAGCGGATTATTAATCGTTAATTCGTCTTCGTAATATAAAATTATCGATATTGATGACGATTACTATTGACAATCAACGTGATCGGAATTTCATTGAACATTGTCAAAGAACAAAATTGTTAAATCATTGTTTTTATTCGCTTTGATTTTCGCCTGTAAAACTTTTTATATCTAATTAATATCGTATTAGTTAATGTTTTACCATGAACTCGTGATAAGTTGTAATGCTTTAAAATATCGTCGTCAGATAAATAATGTAATTTATTATTTTATTGTTACGTACGAAATTTAAATGTTATAAATATATCAACTTTGTACGTTAATATCTTCCATTCATAGTTAAATATCTACATATTCTTTACTGTTGTATATTATTATCTATTAATTTAACTGCCGAAATGCCGAATTTTTTTAGATTAACTGGCAGTAATTTCATATTTTATCGTTTTATGTTTCATAGAAATTATTTGTAATTATCAATATATTCTTGCATTGAATTCGGATGATGAAGAAATTCTGTTAAATTAACCAGAAGATCGGCGTAAAATAATTTTTGTTGCTATATATGTATATAAACGTACACGTATGTATATATCTATATTTGTGTGGGTGTGTATATGTATAAATATATGATTGTGTGTTCGTATGCGTGTATACTTGCATATTTGTATTTATGATAGTGATGAACGTTATTTTTTTCCCATATACAAATATGATTTCGTCGTTATGTTGTCGATAATTCAGAATATAACCGAGGAATTTGATAGTAGTACAATCGTATCATTTGTGTGTACTATTTAGAGCAGGATATTTATGATGAAGAATTAGGTACGTAATAATGATGACAATAAAATTTTATTTAAGGCGATAAAGCAATTGACGGTACCGTTACTGTGTGATTTACGAACTATCGTACTTCTGCATTGTGAGGTTATGCTTATGTACCACCTTACGTCCTTATTATAATTACATGTACCGTATATATTCTGATTAGGAATTTCCCGTTGTTATCTATATGGAAATGTAGAGTATATAGTATGTATACGAATAATGGTACCGTGTATATATCTATATATATATATATATATATATTTTAATATGATAAAAAATACTACAATTAGTTTATTCTTATTATTGTTATTGCCGCTGTTATTGTTAAAATTATTTTCTTTCCGGGCTACTTTCCGCGGAGATTACTTTTGGCTAGAAATTATCAATACACAAGCTGAACGTCGTGAATAGTTTATGGGATTATCGACCACACCGATATCTTATTTAGAATTAACCGCATTAATTATTTTTAAAATTATTTCCAAGAAAGTGTAGATAATCGAACGTTGAATGGGAAATACTGGCGGAAAAGGAGAAATAATGCTAGAAAAAAAATTAATTTTGAAATCAGAGCAGAATTTTATATATATATATATATATTAAAAAACATCCACCCTCCCCTTATACACAATATGAAAATAAAGATCTATTAAGAAGTATGTATTGGTATAGATAAATGATATAGATGTGTGTGTGTGTGTGTGTGTACATACATATATTAGGTATTTCTAACGGCTATTTCAGCGTTATTAATCCCCCCAATTAATTCTCTTTGAATAGGAAGCTGTGGTCAATAATTTTCTTAACTTTCTCCGAGAGTTTTTTGAGTTACAACTTATCCTCCCTCCCACACCTTCATTTTTTTTTTTGTCTTCTCTAGACGTGGGATTACCTATTTGTCATATTCCTTTTTATTTAAGCTGCTTCGGATGATGTAAAAAATAGTGAAAAATAATATGGACCTGACGGTGGTAGGTTACGTTGTTGCTTATTAAGTTATTACGAAACATAGTAAAAGGAATGAGTTTGGTCGTTGTTATATTGTCATTAAGAGATGCTATTGTTCTAAGGGAAATAGAGATTTAAAAGTGCAATATCCGATGGAAAACGTTAATTAAGAATGTCAACCCAGATGGACGGCACAACTTGAACGATGTAGGTAAAATACGGCCAGGAATGTATTCCGAGTTTTCTCTATATATGCGTATCAATATATATATATATATATATATATATATATATATATATATATATATATACTTCAAGACGAGAGACTAGCATTATTGTAGTAATTACGAAATAATTAATTCGTAAAATCACGTATTACTACCGTCTTCCAGCTATTATTTAGAGTAAATGGTAATTCGCTGGTAATAACGTTATTCGGTGACGAAAATGTAGGAAATTGATTTAATTAATTTATATACACACATATACATAAATACATATATATATATATTCCAACACCTGTTAGATAAGAATTCATATTCCTAGTTATTACGTAACATTTTCTCCGTAGTAATTGTTATCTTATTGTGTCCAATTAATTTGGACTTTCTTTTCTCATTTCCACAATTTAAAGTATGTTAAACTTAAAGGTTTTTATTTAAATTAGAACTAAACTAAATTAACATTGTACATATATAGCCAACGTCGCAAACATCTATTGAAGGTACGCTACAAGAAAAGGAAGAATAATAAAATTCTATTACGACTATTATATATCTATATTCCATATTATATACATACATATATATATAAGTATTTATATATGTAATATGTGTCTGTATGCGCGTATAACGGTCTTATCTAGTAGCGATAATGCTTTAGCGTTTCGCTCGCGTGACTAAAATTCGAATATCTTGGAGCGCCAAGGTTTTTTTTATCTTAGAAAGGTCATTACACAATTCAACTATGAATATCCAGCTGGTCGGTAAATAAGCACGAATTAGCCTGGAAAGAAAAGGAAGTCTAGGATGGTAAAGGCAAGTCAATCCGTATTGATTTCCCAGGATGCGTGCTCGTCCTGTATCGATATTCAAATTGATGATATTCGCTTGAGCGACGTCTCGTACTAGTTTTCGAGTTGACGTATAGTAGAGTCCGATCAGATCGAAAGTTGCTAGTGAACGTCGTCTGGTGATTCTCATCAACCTCAAAAATTGATAGAAGGCTAACTAAACGATAATTCCTGTCACATCATATATATATATAATCTATTCATCATTTCATGGTTTCTTAGCCGTATTGTGGGGAGTGTTTTCACCATTCATCATCAACTTGTTATTTCCGTGTTTTCGAATGATCTATTTTTTTGTTTTAGCGTCCATTATTCTCTACATTTCATTTTCTTTGCATTACACGTTCGTAAAATGAAAGGCGAAAAAAATGCCGAATTGAAATTATTCATTTATCCTCCCGCTCTCCAAATCGTTGTTACTGAATTTCCTACAAATAAGTTTTGAACGCATCTTAATTTTGGGTCTTATCTAAAACCTGTATACAAGAAAGAAAGATCAAGAGATACTTGGAATGGGGCTGTTAAAACCGGACGAATTTTATATATATATATATATATATATATATATATATATATATATATATCGAGTTATTACCATTTTGAAGGTGGTTTTATTACTTTGTTTCTGTACACGTGATAATGTAGAAATATGGTAAATATTGTGTAATACGTTGAAAAGACAATGACAAAACGGAGCCTCAACGTTAATATGCTTTTGGAATTCGGTTGTAGGTGTATGATTTGTCGGTCTGTTAGCGATGATCAAGGTGTAATATTTGTGTTATTTGTATTTTCATTGATATCTAGGTGTATATATATGTATAATGTATATACTACTTGAATTGACCTTTTGTAATACGATAAATATGTAAAGCTATTCATTTCTTACTACAATATACGTATATATAATGTTACATCTTTAACTCAATTATTCGAGCGCTTGCGTTACCTTGCTGGGATAAGTGCTTTATTTTCATTTATATTTTTCTCACGATTGTGTATCCATTTTTAAATTATTATTATTATTATTAAAGGTTGCAAAATAAATTCCACAAATACGTTTCATTTCATATTTATACGGGTGTTTTAACGAATTTATCTCAAATATTTTTTACTTAGTAGAAGTATGCATAAACGTATGGATACGTTTTCCTTATTATTTCTACTTACCTGTAATCATCTTTTCGTTAATAACGTTCGAATATATCTGGGAGCCACTTGAAAATTAATTTTCCTCCTATATACTTTTCGATTTGGTTGCCGTAGGATACGTTGCCCCCACGTGAACCGGTTATACGACTCAATTATATAGTTAATCCAAATCACAAAACTTTTCTACTGTTAAGCTATATTTTTTACATTTTACATTTTTTATAAATTGTATGTATTTTTATAAATTGTATATATTTTTATATTTTTACATTCACTTGATAATAACGGTAATAACGGACATAGCGGTAATCGCAGAAAGTGAAGAAAAAAAACTGTCGGATTGACTGATAAAGCTAAACTTGATTCTGAAACAATATAACATGACGGTAAATAAGGAGAAATCAGTGGCAATGACGTGCAGTAAAATGAATAATAATAAAACAATAAGTATAAAATTAAGAAATGAAATAAAAAAATTCAAATACTTCGATTCAGTAATAACGGAAGATAGGATCAAGAAATAAGGTCAAGAATATTACTTATAAAAAAGAAATCACTGTTAACATGTAAAAATTTAAACGCAGAAATATGAAAAAGGTTAATAAAAGTTTACGTTTGGATTTTGTATGGTTTGGAAACTTGGGTTATAAACAAATGCAGACAAAAACAATTAGAAGCGTTCGGAATGTGGTGTTGGCGACAAATGCAAGAAGTTAAATAAACAGATAAAATAAAAAAATAAAGGTGTTCTTAAAATCATCAACGAAAAAACGCTGCTTAATGAAATATATAAACAAAAGAATATGCGGTTGGTTAGGGCATATTATAAGAAATACAAATATTTAACATAAGTAATCGAAGGACGAGTAAATGGAAAAAGATCAGATGGGAGACCGAGGCAAAAATACATCACCCAAATAATGGAAGATGCAAACGTAGATACGTAGACTTGAAAGTAAAGTGCTCTACATATTGGTCACTAGTCAACACATTGAAGAATGATGAGGACGATAGATTTTAATATCGTATTTATACGTGACATGACTTAACACCAGTTTATCGATTTTAATTCATTTTTTGTTGTATATTTTTAAAAAATCACTACATACCACACTTCTCGAAATAATTTTACTGGCATGCGATATAGTGATACTGTTCGATAATGTTCGCATTTAGTTGCTGCTCCTTTTTTTGTGAATCGTGACTACTCTGTATAGAATTACATAGCATATGCATTTCATGTATGACTTCATTTCCTGCTACTTTGAAGGACTCTGTTGTCTTAAAATGTTGTATATCATTTCGTACTTCACTAATGTGCATTTGAAATAATTTCATTAAATTGTTAATACATGAACGTTTTTTGATTAATTAAAAGCATTGATGATAGTGACCGAAGACGAAGATGACTTTCAAATAAATTATTCAATAATCTGTCTTGTTTGGTTCTTTTTAAGGCGTATATCTTAACATAAATAAAATTATATTTATTTCCCATTCCTATAATAAATGCTAAATAGGCAAAATATTTGTGCGGCTCATTGTACTAGCACTCATTACCTTTGATATATATATATATTTCGATTTAGCTGCATATAGATGTTAGTGTATGCAATCTTTGAAAATCAAAGACATAACGTGGTGATGGTGATATATAAATTACAAAAAACAAGGAGTTAAATCAATAAACATTTAAATGAAAAATCAAGAAGCTTTTCAACTGTTATGGCATTCTCAAGTGAAAATAAAAAATACAGTATAAAAATATATACAATTTATAAAAATATTAAATGAAAAAAAAAAATACTAATTTAGATATACAATTTACAAAAATTAGCAAAGTGAAAAAACAGTATTTATAAAAAATAAAGACTATCGGATTATTTTAGAAATACTGTTTTTCATTTTGCTAGTATATACAAATTAATATTTTTATATTTTTTATAAGTTGTATGTATGATATATTTTTATATATTATTTTTTATCGTCACTTGATAGTGGCTTAACAGCCGAATTGCTTTGTGATTTTTCATAAAAATGTTTAGTAATTTAACTTCTTTTTTTTTTGTTTATTTTTCAAAAATCATTGCATCCACACTTTTTAAATTTTATATATATATATATATATATGTATGCATTGCATCGTGGAATACCTGAGTTTGAATCAAGGCCTTATTCGACTCAGCTATTCATCCAATTGGTGAATAAATGACTAACAACTTTGCTAGGAGAGTACATTAGCCCAGAGAGGCAATGGAACTTAATCGTCTTGCGGAATAACGTCTCGTTTAGACAGTCTTCTGTCAATCTTCAGATTAATAAAGAAGTCTTAGGTGACGTCACCTAACAGCTTAATGAATGTTTTACTTTTTTTAAAAATCATACTATCAAGAAATAATAATTGCATATATATTTCACGCGGTCGTGTTTACGTACATATTAATATTTACAGCGCAGTGATTTCTCACGCGGAAGATAACTCCTTAGTATAATTAAAATATTTTTTATTAACTGTAACTAATACATTGCGATATACAAGGTGATGCGGACGGAATATAATAAAATTCAATAGTTACGTAATATTCAGCAGACGGTTATGATCGCGTCGTAATTGCAGAAGAAACGAATGTTCGAGACTGTTTTGAAATTGTCCGCTAAATCGAAATTAGACATTTATTACGTTTCCTTATTGAAAAAGGTTATATCAATCCGTAAAGTGCGTTTTCAATTAAAATTAAACGAAATTGAACAAAGTAGACAGCGTAAAATTTTAGACATTTACTACAAATGATTCTATTTTGTTTAACTAACGTGTGAAACTAGGTACGTGTGCATCTACATTTTACACACGTATCATATGTAGATAAAATAGCGCATAAAAATAATGAAAATAATAAAAAAAAAATGAATTCGCTTAATAGTTAATCTCTTGTTTAATTTTGAAGTACGTACCAATTCTTCTGAAAATTGTCATTTTAATAGCGTGTACATTCGTGTCGAGTTAAAATTTGAAAATTGTCTGATAAACTACCCGAGAAAAATTAGGAACTTTCGAAGTTTGCAACGTATTAGATTTAAGCCTTTCATTCATACCGTTCCCTAGACGATGTACACGAACGCTTTTAACAAGATTGTCAATTTTTTTCTTTCATAAAAAGAGCTATATATCTGACATTAGAACGTGTCACTCTAAAAATATAACATTTAAATATACATACATATTATATATATATGTGCGTTATGTGTACATTTTACTTTCTTTTGTATATGTTCAGTGTTCAGTGTATGATGTGAGGTTTATATATAATATATATGTGTGTTCTGTTTTTCTTTAATGTTGCTATATATTTCTCTCCTCATTTATTATGCATTTCTTAGTGTAGATAGTAATTGCAGTGGAGTGTGTTAACGCATTGATTTTTTTTTCATGATTTTAAGTAAAGGAATATGTAGTAATTTTTAAATATCGTATAGATAATTCGTTATAAATCTTCTTTTGTCTTGTTCTATTAGTTTAGAAATATGCTTAAAACCTTTAATGGTCTTTATGTATTTCTTGCTTATTATTCAGTCGTCGGTAATCATCACGTTGTTGACGTTGGCTCTTACATGAACCCTTATATTCGAAAAATAAAAATTTATATGTGTATATATACTTATATGTGTGTGTGTTATACCAAAATATAAAAACGTTTTTTACTGTAGAACGAACGACTTACCGTAATGGAATAAAAATATATCGAGGATCCGGCTATTCGATTCTGATCGAACGCATAACAATAATATCGTATACGAATGTCAAACTTTTTTAAATACGCGAAATATCGATATTATATCGATTTGTTTTTAAATATAAGCACTATCGCCATTACTATCCGGTTGTTATATATATATATGTAATAAATAATTGTTGCGTTTAATTTTATTTCTAGATGATATTTTTAAAATTCGCGTTTACATTTTCGTTATCTCGAACATTATTTCGATAGACGATAATTTGTCGGTAATCGTATTTTTTTTTTTATTTTTATAAAAGCACGCGGCAAATGTCGTCTGTAAATAATAAATAAATAATAAGTTAAAAATTAATTAAAAATTAAAAGTTATCGCGATGTCTAATATTTAACATCACTGAACGCAACTTCTTACAAACTCGGTAATTCGTTCTCGGTACGTTCAATGCTCGTTGCAAACGACACTGCCGGTAATACACCGAATCGGTTTATGTTTACTAACTACGCTTTGCCATACTATTGGAACACCCCCGTCATCTACGCCGTCTGTTTTCGCCTATGCTACCTGTTCGAACGAACATTATTTCAACCGTCGTGTGTACACTCGAGATTTTCTGGTTTATTTTTCGTCGAAATTGGATCAACCGGTCTTATAAAATATTTGCCAAAGCCGCCTTATTAACAATCTCTGGTATACACGGGTAGGTCGCGTGCCGTTAGAATCTGATAACCATTATTATTATTATTATTATTATTATTTTACATTTTATCCAGGGAGGCATAAATTATTAAAGTTAGTAGTTACGTTTAGATAAAGTCTTGCAGTCTCCATGTAGACGATTGTTCTCAGATATAATAACCGGTTATTACTACGGCCTTATGTTACTATCGATCTTGATTTTTGTTTATCGACTTGTGTCGGTTTCGGAGATAAATTCCTGTATTATAAATTTCATAGGAATCGTCCAATAGATATGTCAGCTGGATAAGATTGTAAGAGAATGGATATTATTTTATTGTACCTTCTTTTTCATGTTTTAAAAATGTTTCAGGGGTGCGTGTTATCATTAATTTGCCGGTTTTTCTAATATTTAAGTTTATTAATTTCGCTTTATTTTCCACATTTTAAATATTTAAAATGCTTAATTATTATTTTTTTTTTGGCCACCATTATCATCATTAAAATATCGCTTACACGCAATGGGAATATAGAATTATAGAAAAGAGATGTGTATCAATGTCAAAGTTGGACAGTTCTAAAAAAAAATAAAAGATCGTATTTTTCTATTGGAGCTGATTTTTAATGTTGCGTTACACAAGGCCCATTGCAAATTTTTCATTTCATCCAACACTGGTTCTCAAGGTCAGGCCGACTCGGTTAATGTTTCTGCGGTAAATCGACTTTCCGGCGTTTCGTAATTGGGTTATTCGATTGAAAATATACAATTTTTTTTTTTTTTTTAATCGCGATGCCTTACGTGATATTGTACGCACAAACTAACTAATTTTTATAAATGTGGACAATTTCTCTAGAAATATCGCTATGTCTGGAAACAATTGTAAGTTCTCCAGATGATGAAGGGACAATACATTATACGGAGGTGTAATGCTCGAAGAACGTAGCAAGACGAAGTAAAGCTCCGAACGCAACTGCGCCAAAGCAAAGCATTAAAAAAAGACATGATCGGGGTTGCAGACTGACTGTTCAGAATGGAGGGAACCGAAGGGACTTTCTCTAAGCTGCATAGTACACTCCAACGAATACTCGAATATTTTTCGCGAAATTAGGAAATCTTATTTAGCCAATCACTTTTATTTATTATTTTTTTAATAGCCGGAAAGCCATTGTAAAGGTTCCATTAATCGGTCCGACGTAATAATTTAGACGGAGCGTATACCGTTGTTATTCGTCTCGTAGTCAGCGAAAGGTTCATAGTGTATCGAATAAGGGTGTTCCCATTTTGTCTTCCCGCTAGATTGATTAAACTTATGAAATCATACACGATCTAACATACCTAAAGTCCATCTGAGCGTTCGAAATTTCCCTTCGGTCTGTACGGCTACATTCAATTGGTGTATGTCATTCGTAAAAGACAAAATGTCATCATCTTGCCACCAATTATCGACTATGTCGGTAAGTTTAGTTACGTTTCGATTCAAATATCTACCTTCCTGATAGTGTCCTTCAATTTTTAAATCATTTTTATTCCGGAAGTTGCGCCTCAAAAATCTTAAAATACGAAATTCGCACATACCATCAATAGACACGCATATTTTCATATCGTTCTAGATGACGATGGATTGTTACATAATTTCGATTAAAAGAAGTAACAAACATTTGGACGTAAATGTAAACATATAAACGTAAAAGATGCTCTCATATGTGTGTGTATGTGTATTGACGTATATTAAGCGTTCTAATTTTCTACTGTAATATCCGTAAAAGTGACGAATTTTCATCGCAGCGAGATTTCTTTCTCTTACATCACGTGAGCTCGCCATAATGTTAACTAACCCGACTACTAATGGACATCATGTGTAAAATCGCTATGAATATTACAGTATATATATATATATATATATATATATATATATATATATATATATATATATGGATGACGATGTATGTATGTATGTATATATACACACATGTATATATATATACATAATTTCGGAGAATACTTTATTTTTCATATCGTTTCTAATAATGGCAATTAGAGTGTGTGAAACTTTCTTGTCATTTTGACAAATATATATAGTCCTGTAATTATCGTTCTTTTATATATATATATATATATGTATGTATGTATGTATATAATATATGAATGAATAAATGTTATTCAGTGTAACTTATCGTACAAATTGTAATGTTATTATTATTAGAGTGTGGATTTCTCGGCATTTACCGAACCATTTTTCTACACGCTACAGAAGATCCGACCACAGACAAATTCGAATTGGAGTTCACTGAGTGTGCAAACCAAATTTTATTTCGCCGAAAACAAAATAAAGCCCGAAATAGAAATAAATACCGAAAATAATTATTTATACTTTATTTAAAACTTTTTCCCATATTGAAAAAATCCATGGATGAAATTAATTTTTTTCTTGTCGATTTTTAATCACCTACACGTAGAAAAGTTTGTAATGTCGTTCTATGCCATAGTGACTGATTTGACATTCATCGAGTCATATACTTCCGGCAGAAAAGAGACGATTGTCTTCATTTGAACAAATATAAATTGTGGAAGGTGCATTTAAGAGCGTTTACCAAATTTCTGGCAAAGATAAGAAGAATGGTGCGGTAGCTAAGAATACCGGATATATTGACTTAAAGAAAATAAGTAATTTTTTAGTTGGTGGGAAAGGAGAATTGAGGACACTTGGTCCTACTGAAATTAACGCGTACAAAAATACGCGCCAATTGTGTCTGCAGATGTGGAAAGAAACTTTTATCGCCTGAAAAATATTCAAAGTTATAAACGTAACCAATTTGTCGAATTTAATTTTGAAAAACATTTAATTATTTCTTATAACGCTAAATTATTTAAGTAGAAGTGTATAATTGTATGCAAATAGTTAATAAACCCCAAATTTCGTATATTGTAATGTTTTACTATTTTTACTTAAGTTCTACGTACTCCTTAAGCCTTTTTCATGAATGTAGAAAAATTACTTCTTAAGTGCCGAAAAATCCGCACTCTAGTTATTATTATTATTAATACCTAAGTCTATAATTTTTTTATGAATACCAGAATATTATAAGTACATTTTTTTGTACTAGACCTTTGCGAGCGAAGGTGTCTCCCAATTTTTTTCACTTATATTTATGATGTGCAATTCAGGGGTCTTCTGTTTTCTTAAAAAAAAAAATCTTCTTCCCTACGTATATATTATCTACTATCGCGTGTCCTTTTTCGGTGTGATACGAACCATTTAGTTATTTTCTTTGTCCACTTTACATCATACATAACCTTCGATCGCCTATTCTTTGGTGTGGTAGAAATTATTCAATTATTTTCTTTGTATACTTTTTGTATCCTATGACGTGGTCTTTCCAATTCCAAGGACGATCTTTATTTTTACTGGATTGTTTTTTTTTTATCACGTTCAATTTAATTCTCTCTAATTTGTCGATGTTCACTTTTCTAAATTATTTTGATAGGTTCTCAAGATAAGCACGAGTCACTGTGTTTCAATCAATCGATCAATAAATCAGATGTCCTTCTCGAGGATTCATCTACACTAGTACTAGATGGAATGCATCCGGTACATTAAGCCCGGTTAGTGCTTTCACTCGATCTCACCATCGTATCGAACATCTTCCTTTGGGGCGATTTCGGGTTATTTGCCTTAGGTGACCCAGAGAAGACGGACTGTTTTTTTTTTTTTGAATAACTCAAAAACTACTCGACCAAAATTGTTGAATGAAATTTTATTTAAAAATAGGAAAACGAGAGATTAACTCACAATCATCTGTGGAACAACATTTCGTTCAGATGGCCGCCATTTGCAACAAAACATTTACAACATTTTTGAAGACTTTTTCTAACATAATCGGCTGAATTTTTGAAATTTCTTCAGAAATCCGAGTTTTCAGGCGTAAGATCTCGTGGACGTGTTTAGTTTAAGGTATCCCTACAAAAAAAAAAAAAAAAAAAAAAAAAATGTGTGCGACATATAATATTATATTCGCGTACAATTATACTTTATCGCATTTATGTAATATGCACTATTTTCGACGAGTTAATTGTAACGTCATTAGCTTACAAAATGAATTTTGGAATAATAAATGAAAAGAAAAACTAAAGATTTCGAAATATCGAGTGTGTTCGATTTACTACGTACGAGTCTGTAAATTGTAATATTTCATAAAGCTAATCAAACGATAATGCTTGAATTTAGTATTTATTTTGCGCGTTACTTTGTAATATTTATATATGTTTACTGTTTATATCGGAAAGAGCAGTTTTTATCGGACATTATACGCATATATATATATATATATATATATATATATATATATATAATATATATAATTTTTTATTTATGGACGGACTACGAGGTTAATTATAAAAATAAATTACGCTGGTCATGTAACTAGGGGATCTTTTTGAGTAGTATTGTAATACATGGCGCGGTTATGCGCTAAAATACTGCCAAGCTGACGCCTATCCAGTTGTATAAATAAGTTGGAAGTCGCAAAGATCAAGAGAGCAATATTTGATGTCTGATAATTTTTCGTATTTTTAAATTTTATGCCCTATTTGTTTATTGGCCGAAATTTATTTTTCTCTGCTACCCGTTGTATGGGAAAAATTAAATTATTAAGGTTTTTTTAAAAATAATTCTTATTATCGATGCATAATTTTTTTGATTACTCGTTTCCTTGAATCATTATTCCTAAATTGTCCATATTACGTAAATAATAATAATAACGGAATAATTGCTACTGCTGCTGTAGCTACCGTTATGAACGGAAATTACAATTAGCAAACGGACATTTATGGGTCTATTATGTACGTGTTCTTTTATATATATGTGTGTATGTGTAAATATAATTGGTTTATATACGTGGTACGCATAAGCACATATATGTATGTTAATATTGAATTCAAACGTTTACCAGCAGTATACTACAAAAGAATGTTAGTGGCATTATCAGAAGATTATGTCGTAATATTTATATTATACTTTAATATTTATATTATGCTTTGTCTCTTATAGACATTTTTTGTTACGCAATTAATGTTTAAGATTTAAGAAGTAAAGGTCAACTTATATCGAATCTAACGCTTATATTGTTTATAAATATGTACACGTGTTGTGCTATTCTGAAAACAAATTACACTAGTTTAAGTATAATAAAAAAGAAAAAAAAATTGAAAATGGCATACGTCAGTTACAGTATTGTAATAACTAACATGCATGAACCAAAAATTATATTTATATATATACATATACATACATATATATATATATATATATATATATATATATATATATATATGTGTATATATATATATATATATATATATATATATATATAGATATATATATATATATATATATATATATATATATATACATATACATACATATATATATATATATATATATATATATACATATATAGTCGTTATTTTTTGAATAAAATATATATCGTGATTAATTATAATTGATGCTACTGTTTAAATTTATATACGAAAAAATGGAAGCAAATTTCCTGCGAAGAATTAAGTAAATGCAATTATTATTAGATATGAAGATTATTCGCATTTTTTATATTTTTGAGGAATATAGATATACGTGTGTGTGTGTGTATATATATATATATATATGTTTGTATATGTGTTGGTATTATATATGTACATATGTATATGCGTATCCTCTTCTGCTTATTGCTGTATCACTGATTTTGGTTATGAATGACCATCTAACGAAGTCATGACCATATTTTGGTATTGTTCTCTGTTGTATGCGAAGTGCATGAAGAACCCAAATGTTTAGCCTTTTTTACATCACGAAACCAGGCACGTTTCTTCCATCAAAATTGTCATTTGACTTCAATTCTTTCCATGGGAACGGTTTGTAATAGGGCGTATTTGGATCCACGGATCAAGTGCCCGAAATATTCAAGTTTCCTGATTTCTATTAGACCGACTTGCACAGATATTCTACATTCCAAATTCTTTTATCCTAGCCAATTTATGGTCGTTTCACACGACTGTTGAAATATTTCAGCTTTCCCGTTCCTTCTTGATTTCCTTGACGAATTACATGTGATTGTATGCCGAACGTAAGCGTATAAAAATCGGTCTCAAAGATTCATCGTATTGTGGTTGTTAACGTAAACATTTTTTAAAATTATTATTATTATTATTTATTATTATGTAAATTTAATCGTACGTAGTTTCAGTTAATAAATTCGTTTTAATTTGTTTGTATTTCTCTATCTGCCGAATCGATTTTTTGTTGTTAAATTACTTTTTGGTTATTTTGCGTTTAGATTCGAAGCGTTGATCATGATTGTATTTTTTCCGGAAAATGAAATTCGGTTTTTTAGTGGTGAAATAATTATTTGCTTCTGAATCCCTTTTACGCTTTATACTTGTAAATTTCTTCCGGATTGTCTCGCGTAATGAACATACCATCAATTTCAAGAAATTAACTTATATTTTGGGCGTTTTTGAATAGAACCGGTGATAGTTTCCAATTAAATATATTACATATGTTCAATAATATTTCCCAACTGAAACGCTCTGTGTGTACTTAAAAAAAAAATATTAATAAAATTTAAAAAATAACGGTTTTGGCTACTAAATAATATTTTACGTACATTTTTACGATTTCTCATTCGTTACGTAAAACAAACGACAATAATTGAGTTTATATATATGTGTATATATATATGTGTGTGTGTGATAAATCAATACTATTTAGTTTCGCTTTTCAAAATGCGTCTTCTTATTTATTATATAGTTGTAATAACCTCACGTAGGGAATTTACTCTTGACTAAGGTGTTTAATAGTTGTAGATCGGAAGTTATTTCCTGGTGGTATACTTTTAGCAGTATTGTGGAATAGTAACTGGTACAATGTGAATTGTAGTCTCGTGGTATAACGGTAGTAAATGATCAGTAGCATCTCTCATTGAAAGTACTGAAGATGTGTTTCAGTATATTTAAGTGGTCGGTTCTAATAATAATATCGCTAGCAATAGTCGGATATATATATATGCACATACACACTGAACATGTATATGTGTTTACAACACTTATAAAAGTGATGGTTATATCTCTCATTATAAATATGACGAAGTTAGATAATACGTAATATGAATCGAACGATAGTAATAAATGAAGTTTTGTCTAAAAAAGAATCTCCCACTGAACATATCTTTGGTGCTGTTGTATTTGTGGGATTGCTGCTTTTTCATCTTCTACTTTTGGTCGGCGGTGAATAGCGTTTAGCTCGTATCTGACGAACGTTGTTATTATTAATGTTTTCAAGATATCGTGGATTAGATTTGATTAGATAAAAAAAAAAACACCGCAGGAATAAAGAGGAACGGAGTTCAAAATTAGTTGTTACGAATTAGACGTGATATATCGGTTTCCGCCGAAAAATGAAAGTGACGTCTTCGAATGTAGCGGGGAACGAGTGATTGCGGATTTTTCTTAACCTATTTTACACATTTTGAAAGTTGTCGCATTTACTTCCGGAAATTATTAGCGTGAATCGTTGGACGATGTTTATTAAAATTTTATTCGGCTTCTGCAACGGATAAACTTCCTGTACAAAAAAAAAAAAAAAACAGTTCGTAACCCACAAACATCGATCATGTTCGGACAGCGATCATTTAGAGTCCCAGACGTTCTGCTCATGGTCATGAGCTTCTTTAAACCTGTCGAGAGGGAATTTGTTCGCCGTATATTATTGGAAGACTTGCAATTTCATCCTTATAAACTGGTAATAACTCATGAATTAACACAACGAAAGTTTTTGGCTGATACGATGCTGAAAAAATCAAAAACGAAGAGATCGATTTAAATGATATTTTGATGAGTGATGAAGCTTATTTTCAGCTACCCGGATTTGTAAACAAACAAATCTGTCGCTATTGGACTGAATCTAATCCGAATTCAATCGAAGAGAAGCCGTCACACAACGAGCGAGTAACCGTCTGTGCTGGTTTGGCGAAGTGGGGAATAATGGACCTAATTTTCACCGAACGCGCTATATTGAGATCATAAACTCGTTTTTGCTTTCCTCACTTCGTCGTCGTCATCTGGGTCGTACATGGTTTCGAAAAGATGGTATGACGTGTCACTGGCAGAAACGCTCGTAGTACTGAAACTAGCGTTTGGTAAATGCATATTGTCGCGTCCCAAGGATTTCGCTTGTCCAGTGCACTCGCCAGATTTGACCGCTCCAGATTAAAACTCGGATTTCTGAAGAAATTTCAAAAATTCAGCGACCGTGTTCGAAAATGTTTCATAAAACAAAACCATCTGTCTTCTCTGGGTCACCCTATATTATTATTATTATTATTATTATTATTATTATCGGTATACTGAAAAAATTTGTTTCATTTCCTGGCTAGCAAGTAGACATATTGAAACTTTTCAATTGATACATTTCAAGTGTGGCCCCTAAAATTGTGCCAAATTTTTCTATTATTAATGTTTGGATGTACATTAGTTTCGCATTAATGTTTGATGGACCCAGTTCGTACAAAGTACAATTATGGTAAATATTTTCTGCACAGTTAAATGATTGTCCTTAATTGCGAAATCAAATATAACCCTAATTTATATGTGTTACGTATACGTAGATACACATACATAAATATATCTATATATAAATTTTTTCAATCGTTGCTTCGGGTGTGATGTTAATTTTAGATTAGTATTGAATTAAACAGAATGCGAGATAGAAAAAAAGAATGTTTTACACATTTATATACATATGTGTGTGTGTGTATGTACATACTGGATCGTGAGTTCATTATATAGAAAATGGAGTTTGAGTTGATCAGTGCGCGTGATAATTACATTTTACTCGGTTATCACTTTTACATTTGTTGTATTATTATTATTATTATTATTGATATTATTATACGTTTCGGGCTATGATCTGCAGCCTGGAACAATATACACTCCTGCCTTCTGGTTGAGTAGGTAAACCGAGTTGTCGACACCTACTGTTATACCCAGCCAAAATAATCGTCAGAACTTATACCTAACTTACACTTAATAGGATTTGCGCACGACAACTTCCTTAAAATGGACTTATCTTTCAGATTTGCGGTTTTTAATCTTTCCGTACAAATGTGTGGGTGTTGCATTGCGGAATTATTGAATATGACTTAGGAAGTGATGAACGATAACTTACTCATAACATGTTTCGTGTTATAAATATTCAAATATATATATACATATAATATATATATATATATATATATATATATATATTATATATATATATATATATATATATATATATATAATTACGTAATATAGTCGTAAGGAAATTTTATGATTGGTTGTACGTTGATACGTTATATACCTGTGAAGGTTTATTTGTTGTCTATCCGTTGTTAAAATGTACGAACGAGGTTTGTTTCGGTGGGAGACTAGATGTCAAAGTAAAGAAATAAATTTTTAACTTTCATCCTTTTCTATTTGAAAATAATTCAATTTAAGTAGAAAAGTAATTGGATTTAATTTAGAGATTTTTTACTTTTATTTTAATTTGTAATTTTTTATGACTTTAGCTTCCTTCTCAAATATCAAAAGAATTATCTCCTGAGTATTATTATAATTTTCGAAATTTTCGTTTGTCGTCTTTCACAAAATTTTTGATTGCTGAAATACGATTATTTAACAACACGTCTTAATTAATGATGCATACAAAGATGGAAAATTAGGTTTTTACAAATCTTAATCTGTCTATATCTTCCTGTGTTTTACAAATTATGTAACTGCTAACGGCTGCGGCATCGAGTATTTGGTCATCTTCTTGTTTTCCTATAATAGTAACACAGTTGATCAAATGTATTAACTCCACTTTTGGCCTGATTATAGAAAAGCACTACTTCTGTTTTGGTTTTTTTAAGTTTTCATCTATATCACGGTACGTATAGATAAAAGAATCGCATTTCTATTTTTTAGGTATATAAGAAACAAGAAGTTTCGACTTGTCAAATAAAAAATAAGAGACGACTGTACTTCTGTTTTTTTTTTTTTTTTTTTGTTGCAAACAGCTCTGGAGAGATTTCAACTTTGTTTTTCCTCAATATGTTAACCCTTTTTCTAATAACAAATCTGTCATTTCAACAGAACTAAACCAATTGTCAGAGGTAACGTTACGGTTTGTGCCTTGTATTTTTTCAATTAAAAGTAAAACAGTTTGTCGGTATCTGAAAATTATTGTTTGCTCGTTGTTTACCAAGATATGGTATTGCGGAATACATATATAATTTATACGGGCATCGCGCGTCATTATAATTTTGAGTCCATACTTATCAGGTTTACTAGGCAAATACATTTTAAATAGACGACGACCTCTAAGACTTAAGAGTTGTTCATCTATTGTAACATATTCAGATAGTATATAGTTATTTTGACATTGCTTTACAAACATATCACAAATATCGTGAACAGGAGTAAATTTACCATTCACTTTTCTTCTTGATCTTTCATTTTTGTCTTCGTAAGCAACTAATTAAGAAATTGAATCTGTTTTTTGACATGGTACAGGCGGTCTCGTATCCAAAAATTCTTTTTCATTTTTCTGTTTATACGCTTTTCCTTTGGCACTGGGCAAGTGTATAATTAAGTCCTTTTTGATGTTCTTGTTCGTTTACACCGAAAAGAACTATTGTGCTAAATATGACCATTTTTCCCATAACGAACTTTACGCGTTATGCTGTCTTCATGATCAGAATCTACAGCATCAAATTCATCATTAGTAACATCATCGATAATTGACTTATTTTCATCTTCGCTATCTTCCTCATCACATACGATACCTGTTTAATTTTCTAAAATTTATTGTATCTCATTTTAAATATTTTGCCGGAGGTCATTTTTTTAGGAATGAATGAAACGTACTGGATAAAACGAATTTGTGTCGAAATAGAAATAAGTAAATCTTAAAATTTTAAAATTTCATTATTACAATGAAATTTAGAGTATTAGATATAATTTAAAATATTTCGTTTTAAATCGGTGTAAAATAACACGTATATTTACAGAGGATTTCAGAAAAATACGTAGCTCCAATAAGAACGTGTGGTCGGACAACTGTAACGAAATACTAGATTAATGTTTTATAGAAGATTATCTCGTTGTTGATGTTAAGGAAGGACTTGTGGTTAAGGAGAGGGTACCAAGAACAGAAGTCATTGTTTGTCTTGATTGCGACATAATTTATGTGCTTAATGAATTGTCGAGGATCACATCGAAATAACGAACCTTATCATACTATTCTAATGTACTTTCCTGTACCGTTAGTCATGTAGGGCTTCCTACGGGTGAAGATTATAGCTTCGGTTTTAGTCGAGTTTATGCTAATTTATCATTTGTCAATATTTAAGTAGCCGCGATATTTCGAGAGTTGTAGTCTATGACGTAGTACTTGCAGCGTTATCAGTAAAGAGTTTAAATTTTGCGTGTTAGGTGGCTTTGGAAAATCGTAGAGATAGAGTCCAATTATACTGCCTCGCGGAACACTCGTAGAACAAGTTTTATGAGCACCGCGTTACCTACAAACGCATAAAAAGATCTATTACCTAACTACCGATTAAATGAATTAAGTTAAGTAGGCTAGGAATTTACATATTATCATTTTGTATAGAGTACCATGGAATTTTTATACAACGTCAAATAGTACATGCTGGAGTATGTTTTTTTCAATTGAAATTGTGGGCGATGGAATCAGCTAGTATGCATATTTCTTGAATCGTAGAGTGCGACGAGAGCGAAAGCTGAATTGAAAGTTTGAAATTATATTATTAACACGAGATTTTAGTCTAACATAAATCACGTTTTTGACAACTTTACTTAGGTTACTTAGTAAGTTAATAGTGGGGCATGTTGGAAACCTGCGATTTTTTTTAAACGATCACTACATATGTAATATGGTAGAAAGTAATATAGGAGAAGGGAAACAAAAATTTTTAAAATTTTGTTGTTCTTAAAACGTAGTTTATCGAAGATACGCTAGGTCGCTAGTTGTATACTTGATTATCGAACGCCAAACCTTGACCAATTTGATTAATCAGAAAGAAAATATAAAATCCGTTTGCGGACGTGCCATGGTCCTGCTGGATCGTTTACTATATAAATTTGACGTCATTTATATATTATATATTCTTGGTTAGCTTTTTATAATTAAAACACAGTGTATCGGTCAAAAACCTCGTTATTTTCAAATAATACTGATAGTTTTAAAATCGATATTCTCATGTTTTAAAACGCATTTTATTCCCCTCTTAGTTAGGTCAATGAAAAATGTATTCCTTCCGATGAATATAATTAGCGAAATTGATCATTTTAAAACGAATACGAAAACTGGTTTAACCGAATATTGGCCCAATACAATAATCTTGCGTTAAGTAAGCCGGATGACATTCGTGTCCTTCACCTTGAAAAATAGACGATACGCTCTCGTAAGAGTATTCCAGACAAGGAATCCAGACATCTTTGTCCGTAGTGGCGCCTTCTTTAGGTCGTTGTATATTTCACCTAGTGCTTTTACTATCCGGTTGAACATTTTTCCATTAAATTTTATTTTTAACATAATGGAATACCAGTTCTACTGGTCGCGAATAATCAACCGCAGTGAACGATTCCAGTTATAAATATTCGTAAAAAAAAAATTAAATTTGTCATTTTTACACCATTGACTTTTTTTATATACACACCATCTACATGTCTAGAATTGTTCTCTTGGTCTTAATTTAACAGATGTAAAATTATCGAAAAAAAAAATTGTTTTTCGTTCATATCAATCTATAATCGAAAGTTTTAAAATTTTATTTATACAGTGAAACCCCTACGGACACATTTTTCAGGTTCGTTTGTAGAAAGTGTAAATAACAATGCATTCTGGTCCCTCTGTAACAGACGCGGACAGTAATTTCAATTTCAATAATTTTCTTTAAGGGACAAACATATTACTTGTTTCTGAACTAAAAATGATCATAAATTTGTCAGTGCTCAGCAGAATTTATAAGTGTATATATATATGTGTGGACAATATGTCGGATGAAAATAAACGAATCAAGATCGATTTATTGGGAGTCGATTATAAAGCAAATACATTAACTGGACAATCAAACGAAACACGAAGGCAGAAAAATTTTATTATTTCTAGACACAGTTACATTCATCCACACATTGATTTTGGAAATAGCTTGCTTTATTTCCCTCCAACGTTACTTCTACATCACAACCAATAGATGAAGGTGTGATTGAAACTTTCAATGTAATTTATTGTAACTTTGCATTGCAACATCTTATTACAAATTTGGAAGTATGTCATACTCAAGATTTATCTAATCAAATTGACATTTTAAAGGCTGTTATATAGATGAAAATATCACTGAAACAAATCCCTCCTACGACAATTAGGAACTGCTTTGTAAATGCTGGTTTTCCAGGACATGCATCAGAGAGAGAGAAGACAAATGAATCGACTGCCTCAATGTGTTGAGTGAACTCGTGGGACTACTTCCATCGGGGTCGGCTCTAACCCATGACTTTAGTCAAATTGATGAGAACTTCGAAACTGAATACACACCAGAAGACATAGCTGATTTTTAAACACGATTCAAGTAGAAAAAAAAAACAACTATAGACGACGATAAATCGCATCAAAGTGATGTTGAAGCAAAACAGCCCTTCATCACTTTGGGAACTTACTCGGAAGCGCTGCCGGAACAAACTCGACTTTGTAAGTTTTATTCGCGAAAAGGTGACGATCAAGGTTTTCCATGACATGTGAGCTCATTATAAATCGCGAATTGGAAATGGTGAACTCCAAACTTAAAAAACAAACAAAAGTTACTTCTTTTTTTAAAAAAATTATATAGGTCTAACACATGTATAATTACATAATTACACACTATGTATATAAATACATATAAGTTTAAAATTAGGTACATTGCGTATTTAACACATTTTGTAGATTTTCAAGTAAAATTTTCCTTATAAATATTATTTATACCTTCATTATATACCAACTTACAACTGTATTCACTACGATTTTTTTTAACACCCCTCAAATAACGTACATTTCCTTTGGTATATATATTAATCAATTCAAATATATTTATGTGTGTATGTGTAATCGAGTTCTACAGTTTTTTGTGCATCCGTTTAAAGTAGTGTTTTAAATTAGCGAAATAATATCGACCGATTTAAATGTGCCGGATAAATGAATCGAATTGTCGATAAGAAACGTTTTCACGAGTAATTTTAATTTTATCCAAAATAATTATGTTTATAATTCAATTTGTAATCTGCGTAATAATTATCGAAACTTAGGAATTCTATTGTTTAAATCATTTATTGTTCGTTTGAACTTAGAAATTATTTGAGTAACGAACCCAATGACATATATATCTTCGTCATTTCTATCTAGGATTTCTTCTCATTAATTACATTCGAGAAATTCGCTCTGTTTCGTTTTTAATTTATTACCGACGATGACGGTTTCATTCGGTCGTGTGTGTTGTTTTGTCTGGATGCAATTGTTGGAAGATTTCTGTTTGTTTTTTTACTTTTATTTTATTAATTTTATTTTTCCACGACTTTTTACAAAAATTTCCCTTTTGCACTTGCAAAACTGGATGCGATTTCACGATTTCAATTAATTTCACTAATTCTTTGTATCATTAATAATAATAATAATTACAATAATAATAATTAATAAAAGTTAACTGACGAACGGAAATTATTTTCTTAATATAACGTGTTCTCGTTCTTTATTTACTTCTAATTAGGAATACGTATATTTCCCCCTTCTATTATTGTTTTAATAATGACGGAAACCTTCAGAGACGTCTAAGAATAGTACACACCATTGTCAAGTAATTTTCTCTACGAAGATTTTATGGGACATATTTCTTCTCGTTTTACTTTTGATTATATTCCAGATATACTATGACACAGAGTGAAAAAGATGAATATATATCGTCCATATGAACACACATTATCCCAACGCGTATTCCTGTATAAATTATTATGAGATGTATACAAATCTACAAGTCTGTATTCTCTTTCCAACACATCAACGCATTCGTGTATATTTATATATATATGTCTGTGTGTGTAAAAATATTCATTTTTGTTATAAATGATTTATATATTGTGTAATATCTTTTTTCTATGTAATATATGTTGGCATCTCAACGCATCGAACAGGAACGCGTGGAATTCAATGAGCAAACCTGTATCCTGCAGTGGATTCACAATGATTAAAAGAGAGAAGAGACAATATACACAAAAGTAGATTTTATTTAATAATTGATAATACTCCATCTTCGACCAAAATTTAGCGAACAATAAGGGGATTTTCACTTTACTCGTGGCATTATTTAAAGATTTTTGGGAACAATACCGCATTAATTTCGTGTTGTCTTCCCTTTGTTTTTCTGTCAGGATCAACTCCATTAGTGGAAACGGACCTGTTTTATGGGTTGTAGGATAATTGACCGCATCTTCTGGAATGATAATAATCGATATGACTGGCTGTAAGTCATAAGCAAATTGTTAACGTGCAATTAAAGCTCATGGTATTTAATGATAAGAACTACCTTTGAACAAGTGAACTTCTTTCATTATACTATGAGCAATGTATTGCGTGAGTTTCAGTCTCGCTTATTGAGTAGTTCGCAGAGCGTCACCTATATAGAACTCTTTTTTTTTTTTTTTTTTCTTTTCAAAAATAGTATATTTGATAGAAATACAACTTTATATTATGAAACTTAAAGTGACAATCCAATTAAGTTTAATGCCACTCTAAATTCCATTTACAATCTTAACTTACATTTTTAATTCGATATAATACTATTATCATCTAAAATGAATAGTGAAAATAACAATATAAGAACATTAAATCTTAGTATATCAAATTATAATTTTTTCTATTATTTATTTCCTCAATAGCTAACATGTTGAATTCTTTATATTTACTATTTACCAATTCTTCTGCTTTACATTCTATTACAATATCATTACAATTACACCCCTGCAAGATATGATAAACCGTATCCGCAAAATTACATCGAATACAGTTATCAGTTTCAGCAATACCAAAACGTTTTAAATAAGTTTTGAAACTACCATGTCCAGTAATAAATTGTGTGTTATAATAATTGGGAATAAAATAAGTATTACGGAATCTATCATTTATATTTGGAAAATACTGATACGTTAGGCCACTATATGTATTCCACATGATTTGATATTGCTCTAAATCATATTGATTAAGTACTTTTTTAAACTGTTTATCGTTTAAGTGTTTACCTTCGTATTTATATTTGTTATTAATATAATCTACTTGATTAAATTCGTGTGTTAAATTAATATTGTTTTTAATGTAAAGTAAATTAATCCATAATGTTAAGAATAAAATAAACAAATTTTTACATATTTTTAATAAACTTTATAATAACAATAATAGAGTAAATTATAAAAAAGGACTAATTATGTATAAATCCATAATAATGCCAAATATAATATATAGCAGTAGTATTTACGATGATATGTTAAAAATTAAAAGGTTTAAAACATTAATAAGATCATTTCAAAGAACAATAGCTATTAAAATGATTAAAGGATATAAAACTACTAGTTACTGGGCTTCGATAGTAATAGCCGGAATTATGCCTATAGACTTAGAAATACGTAAATATATAGAACTCATTCGATCGTTACTATCTTAAATTATCGAAATATTTGATCGTTTTACGCACCAATCTGAGTTCGAATCTTAATAAGGACAAGAATTTTTCATAGTAAAAAGTCTTTTATCCAACTTAGCTATCCACCTAATTGATCGGTAAGTGACTACTAACTTGCCGGGAAAATGACGAAACTGCGAATGACAATTGTTGCCCAGAGAGTGCCGTCTGACTAATCATCTACACAGACTAACCAAGTTATGTTATTAATTTTTGCGCCGATGAAATTATTATATATATTATTATATATTATATATATATAAAATTCACATAAAATTCAACACGATGTTTATTCCATAGCGCTACACATTGACATAATATCTAAGAAAAATAAACTAATAATATATATGCCTTACAACACATCTTTAATAAATATAATATATGTATGCGAATATGAGAAAATAAATAATAATATACATAATCTATTTTAATTAATATTGTTCTTTGATTTTTTTCGAACCTGTACAACAATAGACTAGATGTAAACAACAAACTTTTTCTCATTTCTGGGCCTATTTATTCATAGTATCACAATGCTTTTCCTTCCTATCTTCCGTCAATGCGTGCCTGGTTACATTTGTTCCTTTAAAATCCATCAAGGTCTTTCGTTCTATTCTTATCTGTTCTATTATCTATAATTTATCTATCTATTTACGCTTTTTTCATTTTTCGGCTAGCCTGGGGTCAATCGTTCTGTGCGTGCGTAAAATGATCTACATGTAATATCATGACGCATATCGTCAATATTCTGATCATCTAAAGCGTCATTATATCCGATTTTTTTGTCGTGTATTTCTAACGTAAAAACATGTGATAATTAATTATTTGAACACCCCACTACAGCTTTCTCTTCCTACACGTTCCTTTTCACCAGCAGAAGTAGAGCAGGAGTTAAAACGACTGCCTACTCGTAAAGCTCCAGGTCATGATTTGATCACAGGAGATATATTGAAACATATTCCACGATTTTACAACTTACGTACCTATTTAATGCCATTGTTCGTCTCTCTTATTTCCCCGAGGCATGGAAGAAATCCACCATAATCATGGTTTGTTCGTTTCTCTTATTTCCCCGAAGCATGGAAGAAATCCACCATAATCATGGTTTGTTCGTCTTTCTTATTTCCCCGAGGCATGGAAGAAATCCACCATAATCATGGTTCCTAAACGAATAAACCTACTTCTGTTGTAACATCATATAGGCCAATCAGTCTCCTGTGTACATTATCAAAAGTCTTCGAAAAATTAGTACTGCGTAGAATTTCTGCAACCTTAGAAAAAGTAGATTTGATCCCTGCCCACCAGTTTGGTTTCCGTAAAACTCATTCTACTATACATCAATGTCACCGGGTTGTCGATGCTATTTCCTCTTGTTTCCAAACAGGGCGATACTGTCCTGCTGTCTTCTTACATGTATCGCAGGCCTTTGATAGAGTGTGGCATCAGGGCCTGCTATATAAACTTAAAAAGTTCTTACCAGCGAATTATTACTTGTTGATCAAATCCTACTTGGAAAACAGGACATTTCGTGTACGATACAACTCTGAATACTCTGTTTGGTATCCAGTACAAGCATCTGTGCCGCAAGGAAGTATTCTGGGACCTACTTTATATACGATATTCACAGCCGATATGCCTACAACGTCTTACACATCGATATTCACCTTCGCTGATGACACCTTGATTATAGCCGCCGATGAAAGCCAGTAGTTGCATCCCTTCTATTCAACTTCACCTACAAGAAATGGGAAAGTGGTGCACTAAATGGAAAATCAAGATAAATACCGATAAATCGGCAAATGTAACTTTTACATTACGGAGAGGTTCCTGTCCTCCAGTTTACTATGAACAGCAACAAATTACTCAGACTGATACTGTAAAGTACCTCGGCCTTATTATGGATAAAAAACTTACCTGGACTCGGCATATATTGCAGCTTAGAAAAAACTTAGATATCTAATTTCGGCTATTATATTGTATTATAGGAAAAAAAGCCAAAACTTCATTAAATAATAACTTGCTGATCTACAACGCACTTCTAGCGGCGAAATGGAAATATGGAATTAAACTATGGGGCTCGGCAACAAGTAGTAACGTCAAACGTATACAACAATTTCAGTCGAAAGCTCTAAGAGCAATATGTGACGCTCCTTATTATGTCAGCAATATACTCTACATCACGACCTGCAAGTGCCTACAATTACACAAATTTATCAGTATAAATATCAAAAATTTTTCGGTAAATGTTCCAGTCACTCAAACCCCCAAATTCGGCGAATCTATATGCCAACACTTCCAGATAATCCTGTTCGAAGGCTAAAACGACAAATGCTCCGGGACATACTTTCAACTATTGAAAAATGATGTCATATAGATCAAGACATTGCTGCTGAGACAAAATTTTAAACCAGCCGGCTGTTTATTGTAACAGCGGCTGTATGTTAATGTATTTGTATATATATATATTTTTTTTTTTTTATTTAACTGAACTCATGTGCTTATTGTTAACTTGTACAGGTGCACATTAAAAAAAAAAAAAAAAAAAAAACACTTTTCGGAATTAACTTTTTCAGTGGTAATATCCTTATGCGATAAACATTTATTGCTAACGAAAATTATTCGTCTTCATAGTATAGGACATTTGGTTGACAGAATATTCTAATGCTAAAAATTAACTGTACATTATTAGAAGCCTATTTTTTAAAGAGAAATATACAATTTTGTGTAAAAAATGGACGACTTAATAATAAGAAAGACAAAGTCTGCGTGGCGGTGAGCGCTGGCCGATCAGAATGCGTGAAGAACGAGCGGTACACGTGATGAAAATTACTAAATGCGCATCCGTTTATCCAATCGGATCACACATTAGTGTATGGAAGTAGTGATGAGAGTCGTGTCTATCGTGTGATGAAATTCGCGGAAGACGATTAAGCTGGTTCGGGCGCGTATTACGATCTTTGGAAACTTAAAAGTGACACAGTAGGATCGGTGTAATCATAGCGGACCTAAAAAAATATCGGTATCGATTCGGCGTAATGTGACTAGAAATCGTACACGCTACCACATCGACGAAATATTTCTTTACCGCTTCACGTTTCTCTTAATTATGAATAAATATTTCTACATTGTAGGATGATTAATAAATTATAATTATGAAACGTATGATTGAAATAACTCGTAAAAGGAACATTATTTAAAAAATTAAAACCGGAGGAAAATCAGTAGGTAATTATCGACGGATTTATGTCAACCGTCGCTGCATTTAGGTCAGATAGAGATTTATTCGAGTTTTTTTGTTGGTGTTTCGCGTTTGTAAGAAGAAAATGATGTCTTAACTCATAGCTGGAAAAGATATACTAAAAAATTTCTCCATAACGTAACTAATAATTGGAATTTTATTGTAAATGGACTTACACGTGTACGTGTAATCTAACGCGAAACACATAAAACGGTCAACACTAATAAGGAAATAACGTTTGTGGTATTGGTTAAATATGTAGAATTTCTTTAACGTTTTCATAGTTTTATATATATATATATATATATATATATAATATAGAATAGATAGATATATAGATTATGAAGAAAGCACATTCTTTAAAGTCTATTTGATGTTGAATTTTCTCGTCCATTTACGTCTTGTTTAGCGGACTGATAATAAAGAAGAGTAGATTAATTATTTCAGAGTTAATGGATTTCGTGCGTGTTTAGGTTCATTTTTCAACATATTTTCTTTTATATCTGTGTACATATAAGTATGCAGTTATGTGAATTTGTATACATATAAATATGTATATGTATATGAGTGCGTGTGTGTTCAGTTTATTTTTTTTTAAATCCTACAAATAACGTTGCGTTGTGGCCAATTATGGTGCGCGCATATATACATTTATATATATAAAATATATATATGTGAGTTTGATATGTCAGATACATGAATGCATGAATTTCAATTGAATTTGAGATACCTAGATTCGTGAAACAACGATAAGATCACCCATTTCAGAATCGGCACGCGCGGCGGGAAACCTTTGTCACGTATCATTAACTGGTAAAGTAACTGAAATTGGTGAATATGCGTGTATATATGTATATACAATACACATAACGAAGTTGCGAACGCCTAAAAATGCTTTTTGATTTGTACTTTCACATTTTTAGTTTATTAGGATTTTATTTTATTATTACGCATTCCGTCTTCAGATATAATAAATCGCTTATTCGCGCCTTGTTCATATATTTTTATACAGGATTTCTTTGAATGTATTCTTTCTTGTCATTTCTAGGTTCTCAAATTAAATGTGCCATCCCCAAAATCCCGAATTAAATTTATTATATATATATAATATAGTTTCTGTATGGTCCTTGAAATTACGATGTTGTTTATATAGTCTAAATTTAAAAATTTTTCTTCATAATCGTTTCAATACATTTCAAACGTTTAGAGATTGAACTATATTCCACAGAATTTTATTGATTTATATTTATATACACATGTATATGTGGAGTTATTTATATATATATGTATACATATAAATTATATATATAATAACGTGAAGAAAAGTGAAATAAGTTTATCTGAATCAAATGCGAATATTCTTTTTAGGAAAACGAAATAAATATTGTAGACTCGTGTGTTTGATATACGCGGGACATATAAAAAATTTCCACGTGGTTCGTCTTGAAATTAGTTTGCCGGCTAATTCTTACAATACGGGTGTGAAAACATCAGCTATGGATTATTGTTTTACACCTAGAAATGGCTTTTATCAAGGCAACGTATTAACATCTAAGATATGACGGATATTAAAGAAATACCGTCAAATATTCTGATTTATGTTAACGGATACCGGTCCACTTCACTGCTGTGTCATCTATAGGACCTTTACGAAACACCCTGCTATATATCAGTATTATTCGATGATTTTTAGATGAATTTCTGATACCTCAACAAGCTGTATTTCGTACGGAGAAATGAAGACGTTACTTAATCTTGTATAGCGTGTCGAAGATAGCTTTGAAAGTACTCTAAGTGATTGAAGTTTTCTTCATAGTTTTATCATGGACTTACGGATATTGTAAACCATAGAGTATTGCTGGAAAAAGAAAAAATTCCATAGTACAACTGGAAACTGGACATTTACGAGTGTTATTAAAAAACTTTCTAGGAAATCGTAAATCTACCACAAGTCGATGGGGAAAATGACGAAGGCCATGTTTTTTCGTTAATTCTTTTTAAAATGTCTACAACTATTTTCTTCTCATATATAAAACCGCTACATTTATATTTTGGCGGACACATATCACTATATGTCGATAAAAGTTCAGCTGACAGGGACGTTGAATAAACTCGGACCTCGAATCGACCTAAACCAAATTTGAAGAAAACGCAAGTATTTACCGGTTAAAGAATTATTTAGCGCGGGAAAGATTTAAACGTGATACGATGGCCGGGAATTAAATCGGAATTTAACGAACACCCGAATGTAAACAGCACATTCACGTACAAAAAGCATTACGGGACGCTACTAGTGTATGACCAGACAGAAGAATTGGCGTGCGAAATTATGGTAAACATTATAAATGCGGAGACTTGTAATAGTTTGACATATTTTTTGGTTTATCCTGAATTGTATGGGTTTTTTATAAATAATCACAGGAAAATACGTATTTCTTTATTCGTTTCGTTTTTTTTTAAACCATTTTCTTATATATTTACAAATATTCCGTCCTACGAAGAAATCTTTCCGGAAAACCTCCCTATTTACAGTTGTAAAGAGACGTCTTTAGATTTTTCTTTTTAGCATGTAAAAACTGAAATTTCGAATTAGGACGTTTATAGATATTTGTTTTTATCGACAATCGTCTAACAAACCGCATTATCGTTAAATGTCTTCAACCGGACGCGCAGTTATTATGTCGTAGTCTCATCAAGGACAACGATTTAATGAATCTGGAAAATGAGGTTAGGTCATACAACGATCGCTAACAATAGAGAACTTTACCCGCAATTATTCCTATTAATAATGCGTGCGCGTACTTAGGCGCGTAACTGAACAAACAAATTATAACTCTTTCGGATGTGGCTTACAAACGATTGCTGTCGTCAATGAGCACAATTGATATTATTTATCTGTCTGTCTCTCTTGCTGAAAACTCTTATCCGCATACCGCAGCCATTTTAATAAGACCGTTTATGTACATACACATATATATATATATATGTGTGTGTGTGTGTGTGTGTGTGTGTTTACCGAACATTGTACATTTCATTCGTTCTATCTCTATTTAAGTAGGTAGGGAAAAATTGACGGGAAACTCTGAAGTTTCCCATACATACGTATCACCAATATGGCTAGAGATACGCCAGATCCGGGTTTATTATTATTTTCCGTCGTATTATTTAATTTATTTTTTCCTTTTTATCATCGGCGGGCGCCTCTTCTTACAGGTATTACGTCATAACGTCAATTAATTATATCACTAGCAGTCACGATCCGAAGAATGTTGTTTTATCGGGGAAATCCCGCCAATCCTTTAAGTAAGAAATAAATTCGGACCGGAACTATCTGTTCTATCTGGATTTTTGTATTTTCAATGGTGCGATAACTACGACACCGGTCGTCCATAGGTCTGGTTACGGGTTCATTGAGAAATGTTTAAAGAACAGAGTAGAGAGACTATTGACGCCAGATATTATAATATTATTCGCGATGTGTAATCGTGTGTATTGGTTTATTTATACAACGTGTGGAGGATAGTAAGATCTTACACCTACACGATGCGCTTATAATTATCGTCGGCTGCTCGGACAGAGGACTTCTTATTTATTTTATAATAAAATTTAAAAAAAAAAAAACATACACGTACGATTACCATAATGCATAGAGAAAGACGTACAACACATCTGGATTTATTCTCGACCACGTATCAGCATAGTTAACGTGACTTGCGTTTCAAATATCCGGTTGTCATGTTTTTATAAGTTCATGATTACTATTATTACGATTATCATTACGGTTATGTATAATTGTTATTATAGCTAGTTCGAATGGCCGGAACTATTTATTGTCGGTTCAAGGTCGAGTGCAAATCTATTATTAGTAAAACATTTAGAGAATTTCCGAAATTATATTTTTCACGTGTTTTATCTGCATTGTACAGGAAAATTTGCTGGACGTTTAGTACAAACGATTCTCCTAAAGGATGTTGTACTAATTACGCGTATTTATTGCACGAACGTCCGAGTTGCAATTACGATTCGTACGCGTATATAAATATATATATATATGTTTTTTAATAATTTGTAACTAGCCAGAAGTGGCTATACAACAAAGGCTTCAATGAGTAAGTCACCTGTACGGAGGGCACACCCCCATGGTGAGTACTGTTACTGGATTAAGTCCACGATCCTCGTCCTCTTCAGCCGCCTGAGGTCCAGCTGAGTATGTAGAAGCTGATTCGCAGCTGGTTAGAATGATGCTGCAGCCGTTGTAGGTATCTTTTAGCAATTTTTTTGGTGTTTCTTCTTGCACTGGACATATGGTCCGAGTGAATTATATGGTTCGTCACATACCATGGGGCTTGATATATTTGGCGTAAAATTTTGGTTTGTAATCTACGTATTTTATTCGCTTTGACTTTTTTGCACAATCCCATAATTGTGCACTATACATCCATGTGGGTTTCAGTATGATTTTGTATAAAAGTACCCGATTACCTAGCTTCTGATCTGGGTCCTAGGAGTCGTAGCATTTTTCTAAATTTCAGTTCTGTCTCTTTTTTTTTTTTTAACCTATGTGCGTTCTCCATGTTAGTCGGCTGTCTAGATTAACTCCCAAGTAATTGATTTCATCATACTCTGGTATAACTTGATTGTCGGGAAATACTCTGTGGTTATGTTGTAGGCGATTGCTGAATGTAATGTTGACCGACTTTATTTACGCAGCTTTTGTTGTTGATAAATGTGAAGATTAGGTGTAAATACTTTTTCGGGATATTTTGCATATGTCTCAGCTTTCTCTTCAACCAAGTTCCATCATGATCTCTTATCGACTGATTAGGTATTATGGGCTGTTTTAGGACCGTATTTGTTTTGCTTCAGAGGTGACAAATTACTCAAATATTTACTTTAAATTCGCATAGAAGTTTCTTTATTTTTCATAATTCTGTCTACTTTCTTTTTATCGCGTATATAAATCTAAAAGGAAAGGAAAAATTTATTTATATGCTGTTTATATATTTTTTTAATAGTTTTGTTATACATTTTTTTTTTTTTAACTATCATAAAAACAATTCGTAAATAACTACAAAGCATGCTAAACAGATGGAAGGCAATGGCAAACCACCTCGTGTTGGCTTTCTACAATTAATGAACTTTTTTATAAAAAAATTTTTAACAAATATTTTATTTTCGACTACAACGAATGTACCTTCAGATTTCCTGAATCGGAGGCTCATATGGTGTTTTCACGTGACGCAAATTAGACCGATCGCTATTGCACGCATTGGGCTACTATGTCCGCGGCTGGGTAGTCAGTCGACCTCGAATTTAAAAACTAAAAGACGCGTTTATTTGCGCCGCCGATTTGTCGCTATGGTTTTGAATTATATGGATCAACTAGTGCAAGTAATCTGAACAGAACACAGCAGCATTCATGTAATCACGTCTGCGACATTCTACGTTTCCAACTTAATCGTGAATAATGATTTGAATATTTCATTTTTCCGGGATATTTAAATTAGCCAGTAACTATGTAACAAACTCGAACATAGCAGTAATTCCAACATTGTCACAATGCACTCGTTAGTATTTCCAGACAATCCAGCTAGAACACGGAGAAAGAAATGTCGGGGTTTTACCTAGCAACTGGATTTATCTTGTGTGATATATTTATTTATTATATTACTTAATGTAATTCAATACTTTTTTTTTTTTTTTTTTTTTTTTAAATGTAGCTCCAAAAAAGGACAGCTACTTCCGTTCTGCAATTTTAAAAGTTTAGTTTAAATAAGCAGAAATCATGATTATACTTCTAAAAATCATTCTTTAATCATTACTTATATATACCTCACATACTACTCTCGCATTATAATTAATTATTATTTATACCTATTCATTATTTTATCGTATCTCGATCAAATGTCTCATTAGAGAGATATTAAATTAATTTGTTAAATTTATTTTGACATTGTTGTTTATGGTACTGGTTACCGGTACAATGGAAAAAAATACATACCACAGCGTGTTATTGTTTTCGTGGTATGATAATAAAACCAGGAAACATCGTGGCATTTTATTAACACATCGAAAATCAAATTGGGTTATTCTTATTGGCTGCGTACATATGACGTATAAATGCGGCATGTTTACTACTTTCAGTTCTAATTTTATATATATATATATACTAGCTGACCCGGCAAACGTTGTTTTGCCATGTATATTATTTGTAGGAAACATTTTTTTAGTTCAATAAAAATAATTATCTACTATAAGTGTTAGGGGATGTACTTATATTCGAAAGCGTTATAAACAATAAAAGAATGCTTTATGTAGGGTAATAAATTAATGTTTATTAATGTAGAGAATATATTTTAAACTATCAATTATGGCAGTTGAAAAAAAAAATAATCTCTTAGCGCAATAGAGTGTACAATATTCTTGGTTAGTCCGTCTTTAGCCAACACAAACAAACTGGATGGTTTTCCGACGCGAGAACATGCCACATATAGTTGTCCATGGGAAAAGCATGGTGTTTCCAAATCTAAGCCACATACAGACAACTGGCCTTGTAACTTATTGATCGTCATAGCGAATGCCAATCTAATTGGAAATTGAGTGCGTTTGAATTCAATTGGCATATCTGTCGGAATCATAGGGATTCGTGACAGCAACACATTTTCGCCTTGAAACTTGTCATTCAAGATGATGGCTTCTATAACGTTTTTCATTAATGTTTTAGTGACTAATCGTGTGCCATTACATAGCCGTGGTGGGTTTAAGTTACGAAGGAGAATAATCGGTGATCCAACTTTCAATTGTAAATTGTGTGGTGGCATGGCTGGAAAATCCAACGAATTTAAAAACTCAATTGGATAATTAACAGTCTCATTGGTATCACAAACTGCATCGATAGATTTATATGACATCAAGTCCCCAGGTAACAACTGTTGTATCTTTAAATTTAATCCATTGACGTCCACATTTTTACTTGCCAAAATCGCTCTTTCTGCCAGCCACTTATGATTTACATATTGTGTGTGTACGTCGGGAAATATGCGATCGATGAGAGTATTTTGCGAGTCGATGATTGTGCAGAAGTCCGTCTGTAATTTAATGCATCCAGTATTTTCATGTACAGCAACTTTCCCATCGCCAATATCTAACAGTTGTTTAGAGAATGTTTCGGCGGATGGATCCTGAAGCATTTGAACGCGCATGTTCACCGTCAGTTGTACTTTTTCAACATTACGCCATAGTCGCGATGATTTTAAGCAAGCGTTGATTTCATCAGCGTACGTTGAACGTGGAATAACGGGAAGTGTTTGCCTGAAATCACCTGAAAGGAGTAACAAAGTGCCGCCAAATAATTTATCGTTGTTTTTTGTATCCTTTAATGTCCTATCATTTAGTACATTGCGACTAACAATGCCTGCCATTTCCACAGTATTGTACTGCAGTTCACGATTCATATCTGTGTTGAGTAAATCAGATGCACTTCGATTCGGTGAACTCATACCGAAATGACTGATTGGTAAATTCGCAATAGCAATGCAAAGATTCTCCATAACAATCAATGATTCATTGTACATTGCATCACTGAATGATATCGTTAGATCGTTGTACCTTGTACGATATCGATACAAAATGTCATCAGTCATTGAATCTTTGTGATTATCCCACAAAATTTGCGCTCGGGCCGGGAAACATGTAGTCAATACTATAGCAAATAGTAGACGAATTTGTGTTCCTGTGCAGTTTAATGCTGCTTCAGCAAGCATACTGTCCCATTGATTGTCATCTTCTAGTAAGCCTAGTGCAAGGCATGCATCTTTATACGTTGGATACTGTTGTCCATCTACCTTGCGTATATCTTGAAATGACAATGGTCCGGTGACATTAACCAACAGCAGTCGCAGATAAAAACACTCAGTCTGCCTATACACGTCCCAAATTATTTGATTTAAATAAACCGAGGCACGCATCAACTGGTGTCCCTTTCTTGCGGGGCATCCATTTTTTCGATTGAGCCCATGTAAAATATCGCGGAACTTCAGAATAGAGCAGTGTTTGCGCGAAGGCACCAAACGCATCCGCACGATTGCACAGTTCAAAAAATTAAGTGAGCGTGGTTTTTGGTGGATTTATAGCACGATCAAGCGCTGTATCGTCCGTGAAATATATGCGCTGGCCGTTTTCAAGATGGACAGCTGGATAACTGCTGGATCTCTTTCATGAATTTGGAAACCAAAAATACGCCAGACAGCTTCATATACCGGCCAATTTGGTAATTCGTAATTTCATCATTTTCATTCAACGGAGGAGCATTGACATTAGTATTTTCAATTCTAAATACAGCCATATCACTTCCTTTATTAACATATTTGCAAATATATTTGATACTCTTCACCGAACTGCATGACTCAACATTAATATGAGCATTGAATGTTTTGCTGAGCAGAGGTGAATATGGTACCACCCAACGATTGTCAATGTCGATGTCTGCGTTACTGATAGTTTTAATGAACGATTGTCCGCCATTTTCAGTACTTCTTCGACGATATATTGGATATCCGTCAATATGTGTTACCGTATCGTTTATGAAATCTTTAGGAAAACGCTTAGTACATTTTCCGTCTACCATGCAAGGTGATGAACGATTCAGAATTCCGCACGGACCATGAATCATGTTTGTAGTAACAATATCAAATAGTAATTGATCAGTAGATGGATCTGGAATCTCTGCAGAAATTAAACTATCGATGTCTTTAGCACGTATTTTGTCGACGAACCAAATTAAAATGTGAGCATGAGGTAATCCACGCTTTTGACACTCAACTGAATACATCCAACAACGTGTGGGACCAAATACATGCAACTTCGTAATAAAGCTGATTAAAGACTTTAATTTTTGTTTAAACACACGTGCTGTAATGTCATGACGATGTATTGCATTTTGTCCTGGTAATAGTAATGATGTAATTTCCTGTCATTTTGGATTACATGTAAAAGTAATAAAAACACACGGTCGTCCATATTCACGCACGAAAGTCATAGCATCCTGTATGTACTCTTGCATGTGACGTGGACTACCTACGGTAAGATAACAGAGTTACCAATTTCGGCAGTGTCAGCGTTGTTCGCAATAGCATCTCGCAGGTGAATATATTCTTCCGCACGCAGCTTCTGTTGATTATATCGCAAGTATCGTTCTCTATCTTCACATACATGTCGACCATAAATTGTTGGCTTAGCTCACGACATCGTAAAATGATATTGTCTCGGCCGCTTCTAATCATCAAACGATATGAATAAAAATCCTTCGAGCTAACGTTCTTATTTGTTTCGGCTCCTGTAATAATATATCATTGAATTAATTGAAGATTCTACAATAATAATTAATTATGTTTTTAATAATGAATGAATTACCTGTTACGGGATCTCGTTGTTTAATGTTTACGCAATATCCGTCTTGTCCCTTCCAGAAAATTAGTGGATATTGGAGAGCGTCATAAGAACGGTGGGTATCACTAATAAATTGAAGATTATTATTTCTTCTTCGAATCACGATTTGTCGCGTAGCTGTACGGTCACCAACCATGATTCCAGCAACGTCGTTGAATCTACGTACATGCTCTCCAGCTGGTGTTCTATCAGGATTGATGACAATAGCATGATTGTCACTTGTAGTTTGTGCATGTGTGATTTGAATAATTTCAATAATTCATTATGCTCATTTAACAGAGCGTCCAGGTCGGTGACGATACGCCTGGCAAAAGGTGAATTGAGATTGTGGTAATCGCACGTGCATCCACGCGATTGGCGAGTGCACGTTCGGAGTCTTCGCCACCCATAAAGTAAATTTGTAAAAATTTATGAGATTCGTTTGGCATTGGCAGCAATGAGCCCACTTTGTGATAAATTTGGCCTTTGATTTTGAACGTGGAATTAAATTGTTGACCGTTTGCAGCAATATTGTTAACTATTTCTGTTGCTCCAAACAACGTCATTTGAAAACGTGAATTGAATGTGCGAATTGACTTTAGGAAAAGGCTAGAATCTGGATCTGTACCGATAAGTAAACCGTGTAATGGTTCAGGTGGTGTTTCAATTTCGGTTAGTTGTACTTTTCCTGATGAGCAACACATCCCAACTGGCTCATTTTTAAATTTAAGTGCATGACAATGCGGGCATTCCTTGTCCAAAGAACCAATAACCACTTTGGAATGAGCGTAATATTCAACATCAGGCTCATATTGGAATGCTAGTCGAAGAAATGAATCTGATGTAAATGCTTGAAGAACTTGTTGGCGTTGTTGGTCAATGCTACGTCTGTTTACTATGAATCTGCGCGTTTCTCTTCGTTCTAATTGTCTTTGTTGATTTCGTTCATCTCGCGCCTCTTGCGATAGTGATTCACGTAACTGCGCCATGCTTGCACGCACATCTGTATTATTTTGTTGGATTTGTTCGCCAGACCTTCGTGCTCGTATATCTCACATGACTGTTGAATTGGTTGTTCTACGACTCAAATTGGCCCCTTTACGTCTTTTTGGCATTGCTGACTGTACATAGAACATATAAATAAATTAAGTTAAAATACTTACACAGATAGAAAGATTTTTTTATATTTGATAAGCTTTATCAAAATATTTATTAAAGTTGTCTTCAAAGAAATTAAAATATTAATCAAATTAAATTGAGAAAAAAAAAGAAATTATTAAAAATAAAAATCCCGATGGTAAAATAGTGGTCGATTGTAAAGGGTTGAAAATTCAGGGTTATATGTATTTACTAATGCTGTATCATAAAAAAAATTATCTAAAATTGAAAAAAAAAATTTCGGGGTGGATTACCCTTAACATTTAGGGGGATGAAAAATATATGTTGTCCGATTCTCAGACCGACCCAATATGCACGCAAAATTTCATGAGAATCGGGAAAGCCGTTTCGGAGGAGTTTAACCACAAGCACCGCGACACGAGAATTTTATATATTAGATATATATATATATATATATATATATATATATATATATATATATAAATAATTAACAGAACAAAAAAATAAAAACAAAGTCACTATAAAAGTTATTTTATTAATGCACAGCTTTTCAACATTCACGTCATTTTCTAGCATATACAAAAGATGTGACTTTTTTGTATATGCTTGAAAATGATGTGAATGTTGAAAAGTTTCGCATTAATAAAATAACTTTTATAGTGATTAACTTTGTTTTCATTTATTTCTGTTAATTCATAAAATCACTACTCTCCAATACATCAACATTATCCATATATAAATATATAAATAAATAAGGTACATTAAGTTTTTTGATTTTCATAAATTCCGAAGTAATCATTTCGTCTTCATTTATCTATTTTTACATCTAACTTATTTAATCTGCGCTGGTAAGAAATCATTGTCAATCTAGTTTTCTACTGATATAATAGGACTACTAGATTTTAACACTAAAAAATTGTTAGCCAGTATTTATGTGTTTACACATTACTGTAGATAAACTTTATATTCCACTTTTAATTCTACTACATAAATTAATATTGTTAATAAATTTCGAAGTGATGCATATATATATATATATATATATAATCATGAGCCAAATGTTACTTCACACTTTTTTTAATTAAGGGTACGAAACTTGTAGTTTGAAAATCCTGTGAACGAGTTACTATATTCGTGTGAATTAAATTCATTTTCCACTTGTTCAGCATATAAGTGCATCTGTTTTGTCTCGTGCGGAATGTATTTCTTCTACGTATTCCTGGCTCGGTAAGGCCATTTCAGAAGGATTTATTGTGTGGATCTAATTCTGCTAACTATACAATCGTTAACGTTGTAAATACTATTCAATGGAACGTGGCTTTTGTATTGCGATAAATTTTTGGTAGATTGTGTTTGAAATTATTTCGGGACTTCGAATTAATAATATTATAAAATATATTAAAATGCAACATATATATCGGATGTGTTAATTTTTTATTTTTCGTTTATATACTATATATATATATATATATATATATCTGTATTGTACGCATACTTTACTTATAAACGATGTGTAATTTACTAGTGGTTTATGTCAAATTTGTGACTGACCTATTAAAGTTGCTATGTGTATGGAGATTTTTAAACCATTTACGATTAAATAAACTTTTAAACTTTTATTCTGCGAGCAGGTCGTTTCCACAACGAATGGAAGATTTATATTTAAATGTCACGAGAACCTTGCGTTATTTAATGTTTTCATCGCCTGTTATGTTGCGTGTACATTATAATCATCTTGCGTGGCATTGTTGGACTACTTGACCGTATTTTGTTAAGTACCTTCTAAACGTCTTATAATGTTATTTAACCACTCAGTCTTACACCGAATGTATGAAACGAGCGTATTAACCAGAAAATAACTTTTGGCCTTCGTTAGTATTTCTTTAGCTTTTCCGTAATAATTAACTGATTTTATATATATATATATATATATATATATATATATATATATATATATATATATATATATATATATATGTATGTATGTATGTATATATAGCTGTACATGTCCGTAGAAAAATCAAATAAAAAAAATATATATATACATATTTATATATTAATACATTAACGCCATTAATAATGAAGTTTCCTCAAATGCTGATAATTTATGTTTAAAACCGACCATTGTTATTTTCAACAATCTGGATGACCTTTCATGGTTTCCACATTTTATATTTTGAATTATTATTGTTATAATTAATGGTCCGGTTAACGAGATACGTATAATATTGATTATTCTTCGTTTGTGGGAATATTAAAATTTGGTTTTATTAGGCGGCTAGTTTTTGTTTTTGGATTTTAAAAAAAATTTCTTTTAAACTTTCTCAAACAATTGAAACATAAAAGAAACATGAAAAAAAAACGTGCTCGTGTTCCTCGGTACTGGAATTTTTGTCGAGATTGGTGGTATTCTTCCTTTTCTTGATTGAGAAGGTGATCCGATGTTAAATTTAGCACATTTTAATTTATTCGTTTATTTAATAAAAAGTAATTATGGTTTAAAAAAAAAAAAATATGTTATCTGTAATTGGCAATCGTGATTACTTCGTACGATGGAGTTTTCCGGACATTATTAATGATAACTTTAATCCTAAGAAACGCTTGGGATATTAGCTGTCTAATAAGACCTCTGTATAAGTAGAAATTTGTAATGGGTAAGAAATAATGACGTAATAGACGAATTATAGTTTTTAATATATATATATATGTATATGTATCATGGTCGTATTGTTCGTTGTGGAACATCGTGATTAGCCACTTACGTTTATTTTTACGCATAAAATTGGCTAGCATTCAAGGCACTAATTATAGGCAACGGAGATGCGCGCATATTAATTTTAGTAAAATTATTACAACTGAGTAAAAATTATTAAAGTAACCTGCAAAACTAACCTATGGGGGGCTATCAACAGTGATTGTAATATATGCGCTTAATATTAAACAATTTCGAAACAAATAAGTACGTTGTTCCAGTAAAGAAGAAAAGGTGTATATTTCGATTAATTAAATTTTACAAGAAAATAATAATTTATAATATATCGGCGTTCTATCGTTCCGAAAAATAAAAAATTTCTTAACCGATAAACTTAATAATAGTTTTTTAAAAATATACACGAGTGATAGTACATTCATTGCTTAATGAAATTTACAGGAAAAATTAAACCTGCAACGTGTAATTCGTAAGAAAATTTTGAACACGATGGTTAAAATAATTTATAAAATTTAAAGAGAAAAGAATAGAAAAATATATCAAATAAAATTTATCTATAATATCATTGAATTTTAAACCTAATCCTACCCTAGTAACATATGTTTAATTCGTCTATGTTTATATTTTTTATATCTGTGTCGTAGAGACTGATAATCGTAGTTTTCAATTTCATTGACATTTCGGTCAGCAGACATGCGGCATGCATTAAAAAATTTTAAGGTCCTGTTTTTTATTATTTCTTGTATATAGGGACAGTTTAAAATGTCATGCATTGTTTTAATGGGCGTGTATCTGGGTTTGTTCAACACTACACTTAGGCAATGATTTTCTAATCGTTGTAATTTGTTTATATTACTTAGGCAGGTGTTCGAACATACAGGACTAGTATAAAGAATTTTAGGTTGAATTACCTGATTATAAATCAAAAGCTTGTTCACCGGTGATAGCGTAGATTTGCTGTTAAATATTGGAAACAGCACACTCATTTTTTTTTATGTCCCTTGTAGATACACTCGTTAATATGTTTAGTAAAATTTAGCTGACTATCTAGTGTTACACCGAGATAATTTATTTTAGATTTCCAGGTACTCATTATGAATTCTAAGTCATTTATAGCGGGTTTACGCTTTGTGAAAATAATAGTCTCCGTTTTACTATCATTAATTTTAATTTTCCACTTATGGAAGTATTTGGATATTTTGTTAATTGCATCGGTTAATCTGTTGCTAATCGTATCAATACGGTATGATGACGTCAACAGAGCAGTATCATCAGCATATAAATTAACATCAACTTTTTTAATTGTACTAATATCATTTATGTAAATAATAAACAAGAATGGACCAAGGATGCTGCCCTGAGGTACTCCTGCCGATGCATATCTGACTTTAGATTTCTGATTTTTAATTTTCACATAAAATTTCCTGTTATGTAAATATGCGTTAGTCGTGGAAACTAGTTGATATGGAAAACCATATTTTATTTGTTCCAGTAAACCTATTTCACCGGGCTCGTGTGAATAATCAATACTGTATAATTCTACCTCGAGTGATTTTACACTTGCTACAAGTACATACGATATGTTGAACGTCTTCAACTTCGTGACTAGCTCAATCGCGACATTTATTGTTATCGATAGTAGGCGAAATTTATTTAAATAATATCAAATGGTTCTGTGACCTGTAGAAATTTAGTTTTTGGTTTTTTCTTGTTCGTTTCTTTATGGATAAATTTTTGAATAAACGAATTAAAAAATCTCGCGATAATTTAATTTTTTATTTCGTTCGACGAATATTTGTTTTTTTCTTCTTACTTTTTGAACGACCGATGAAACGAGATAAAGAGTTATGTCGAACTAGAAGAGATTATCAGAATTAGAACTAACGCTGGGTGTCATATATGTTTACTACTACTGGAATTTTTAAATATTCGTTTTTGACGTGTACGAACTATTTTACCAATAGGCGTCGACAAAAGAGAAATCTAATTGGTGTTACCATAATCATAATCACCATCATTATTATAATACAAGTAATAATAATAATAATTAATTTATCACACTTATTATTATTATTTGATTATGGCGGCGACGATGATACAAATTATTATTAATATATATAATATTGATGTTCGTGTTGTTTGTATCAGTTGTAACGCTAGTTTATTCTTATTTTTTTTTTTGACCAGTGGTATTTTATTTTTTCATAATTATAGGTTCGAACATTCGTTTGCTCTTTGATTGGAATTCAGACATAGTGGTATATAGATTAGCGAACAAGGAAAATCATGTTGACCGTACAAAAGAAATATGTAATTGTTAGTAAGAGTTCAACATTGGTGATCATTAGAGTAATAATTCTTGTTTCGTCGGGTTGTTAATGAATATTAGAAACACGAACGAAGCTAATGAGCATCCGTATTCACCGTATTCCGTGTTAAAAATAGTAGTTGACAATATATATATATATATATATTATAACTCTCATCAATCTGAAGGCTGGTCGAAAAACAGCAGCCAGACGACGCATCCTGACAGTGTGAGATGATTTGCAATTGCTGCATTCCCGGAATTTTTTTTTTGCTTCCCCAACAAGCCTGCTCCGATCAATTTGTACGAATGAGTTGGTTAGAAGGGCCTATTTACTATGGAAATTCTCGTCTTTGGTGCAGTTCATACATAGATATTGCGAGCAGAACGTTGCGTCGGGCAAGGAATTATGTATACTTTTTAAAGACGTTCGTAGTTCGAAGAATTTAAGACAGTATTTTTTTGGTGAGATATCTGTTTTATAATAAGAGTTTGAATTTTCGGGATGATGATTTTAAATTTTAAAATCTCTGGGGTGAGATTTTAGATGGCTTTCTGCTAGTTCTTCGTATGCGTTAAGAAGATGGCGGTTATCATTAATAGATTCCCATTTTTCCTTTTTTGAAGTTACTACTCTTCTAGGCGATGGTGGTATGCCACGTAGTTCATATAGTCTCCCATCCGGTGTTAGTTTTAGCAACCGATGATTATTCTGCATACTTCTTTGAGAGCGATGCCCACCTTTTTTTTTTTTTTTTTGCGTGAATTTATTGGTATCCAAATAATGCTCACTCTGTTACGTATGCAACTTTGAGAAACTCCACATTCCGTGCTTGCAGCTCAGACCACGTTTTTTCGAATATCCTTCTTGGAGTGTTACGTTTTGAACTTTACCGCAAATTATTAACGATGCATCGGCCATTTTGGCTCCATTTCACCACATTGTAAAATTTCGTCATTTTTCTCTTGTATGTATGTTACTTTCGATCAGACCGTTTTATGTTTATTAGTTTAATGCTTCTCGGACCATTTATGTCTTTCTTATCTTTTTTCTTTATTATTATTAACGCACGTTCGTGCACCATATGTACAAAAAGAGAAAGCTCTGGTAGTAGATTATATATTTTCTGTTTTAAACGTATTTAAAATACTAAAAAGTATATGTGCTTCTTCGGTAATATGTATGGAAAATTTAAATAAAATCAGAACTCTCTATATTATACGATATCGCGATTATATTTATAAACACAGTCAGTTTCGTTATTTTCATCGGATTATAGCCAGCGAATGTTTATAAATATAATATTTTTATGTTTTTCTTCTGTTCGAATTTAGCCATCTATGAACTATTACGTGAAAACAACGAACTTTTTCGTTTCGTTTCTTCTCAGTATTTCATCATACATGCCTCGTCCATACGTCCCATACTATTAAATCTGTCGAATTTGTTAATTTTATCTTTAAATTCTATTCTGTCCTCGTTACATTATTTGTTTGCATTTTATTAAGATCCATTTTCTTGTTCAAAATTCACCCAGGCCTAGTTTTAAACTTATCACAATGCTGAAAGATTCGTTTTATTAGTCTGTTATTACTCGTTCTCTGATTACGCGCCTAAAATGACATTCCTCTTTCCCTCGTAACGTCAGATGGTATTTCTACTTCCTCGTATAATTCTCGAGCCTATTTCCGATCTTCTTCTCTCGGGTCTATAATTTTTCTTATGACCTCTCCTTTTTTACAAGATTTCAATTTACCGATGTCATTTAGCTCTATGCATTCGGCTGCATATAAATACTCCGGCCTAATAATTGTGTTATAATGTCCGATCATGGCGTTTATTGATATCGATTTTCTGTCGTATACACTGCGCGTTAATTGGAATTCCGTTTCCAATTTTCTTTCCCATACCTTCAACGCCTCTGCATTTATTCCATTTTGCTGAATAACCTCATCTAAGTATCTGAAATCTGCTACTTTTTGACTTTCCCATATTTTGCGCATATATATATATATATATATATCTAGGCGAGATCTTTCGACCATTTTTTTCTGATATTTCTTTTAGGAGGTCAATATGCTCTACCGGGGTTGTTAAATTTTCCGAGAAAATTGCCAAGTCATCTTTAAATTCTAAACAATTGATAGCGATTTTTCCTTCTTGTATCCGAAACGTATTGGATTTTTTTTATCTTATTTATATTATTAATTTTTTTTTTCGGAATATTTTAATTTCGACGTATTTTGTATATGCCTTGAATGTTAGCCAATTACGCACAGAAAAATAACGTACTCTGGTTATGGGTTCGGTAACGAACAGTAAGACGATGATAATCATATTGTGTATAATATAAGGTTCAGTTATCTTTTACCACATTAACATCTATCGTAGGTACTTAATTTCCATTTGACACGCGGTTTGCTTTTGTTTTATCGTTGCCAGTAGTAATAACCTGTTCAGTGTTCTCCATTGAAGAAGAATTTAATCGATCATTTGGCCGTAAGTTTTTTTTTAACGGCACAGGTCCAAAATTTTTCGGTACTGTTACGTGTGAAAGATTGCCGCGATTTCAATCTTTCATTTTCTGTAATCTGTCAAAACATTTGATAGCGGTTATGTGTGTGAACTTTTTTTTTATCGGTGCTAGATTAATTATGGTAGAAAATTTGGCAGCACGCCAGATATAATATCGGTCGTTTAAGACAACCGGTTACAAAGAAACATTATGCTTAAGCAACTGAGGACATTTAGTTCGTCTTCTTGTTTTGATGAAATCACCTTTCGAATTATGTTCTACCGAGCAATTTAAAAGTTCACACTGGTTCTCGTATGCGAGTGGTCTAATGCCACATCAGGAGATTTCTAGTGTGTGTTCGTTGTGGTTTAAACGCCAGTTTACACTTAGATTTAGCATTTTTCAGAGCTTTCGTTTTATTTGGATTTTTAATCCGTTAATTCCGTAAAATTCATCCAGCTCGTATGATATATTTTGTAGTTTGTCTTCAACATCGACATATATTTCTCCTTGTACTGTAATTGAAAAAAAAAATTTCTGTGTTTTTACTTATTGGTTGATCATTTATATATATATATATATTGTATAGTGTAGGGGCTAATACACTGCCCTGTATGTAAACCGTTACGTTGTTTTCTCCAACAACTTTTTTTTTCCTTGATGTGATAAATAAAACATATTCCCTTCCAGTAAGGTGTTTATTTATATATAATCACGATACCACTTTCTTCTCAGGCGCGTTGGAGGATTGTCTGGAAGACTTGTATACATCTTGCGGATGATAGGATTGTTACTATCTTCGATGTTGTCAAATAATCTCTTGTATTGTTGAGTGTATATGTCGCAGACATATGGAACTTTACAATAATTATTGTAATGTCAGATTGATGAAGTAGACTACGGACTTCTTTTGTGAATTTAAAATATTTACTTAGGTTAACAATTTATTTTACTATATTATTAGCTGCGCTAAGATCTACAAATGCTGTGCTGGTAAGTTGTTAGTATTCGTCTTCTATATGTCGAGTTAAATTTATACGTTGACTTTTACTTAATTTTTTTTTTTTTTTTACGAAGCTAAGTCAATTTCAATTGAATCCTGAAGACGTTTCACCGCTAGTCTTTCTAAGTCTTTTATTATCTGACACGATAATGATATCGAGCGGAAACTAGCAGCAACATTACCGTCTTTGCGTGATTTTAATTGCATCTATATCAGATTTTCTCCATAATCTAGCTATAATTGCGTTAAACAATTGTGTAATACACGCAACATAATTTTAACCGTTTTAACTGCAGTACATGAATACCTACTGCAGGTTTTCTAATTCCTCGTGATTCACTGTGACTATTGAAATCGTCTCTGATAATGTTATCTTTTATATTTATAATGGAATACAAACCAATTATTCGGCGAGTTATACATCGATGATACTGAACGGTGTTCCCGATCAACAGTTATAACTTCTATATTGTCAAAATTTGATACGCTGCTTGAGCACTTCCATGTTTTAGATGTCCTTTCAGGAACCAGATTAAGACTGCCGTTAGGTTTTTCCCCGCGGCCAGATGTGTTTCTTGTATACACAATATATTACAGCAGTTCTGCTTACGTAACATTGATAGAAGGAATATTTATCTTTTACCAAAAACTTCGATATTTATCAAGATCGCCGTTAAGATCGGCCTCGAAAAAGGTATTTTTTTCTGATTTCCGGCCGCTTTTGCGTCTCGCTGGTGTCGAGTTTCTAATCTTCAGAGTATGGTACCATATTAGTGGTACTCCCTAATATATTACTGAGCATCTTACGGTGGAATTTCTTAATTGGTTCGCAGTAACTATAATTATGAATCCAATCTTTAAGATGTGAAATATATATATATATATATATATATATATATCATACTCATATTGAATGCACAATATTTATCGATCCTCTTACACCGTCTATATAAGTATAAACGTACCCGTATGTATATTAATTTAATTTTTCTGCGGTTTCATTTTACGTGTTTATTTTTTATTAATTAATTAAGAATTTTAGTTTATGTAAAATCTTTAAGCTGCTTTATTCGATTATGTTATATAAGTAATTTGTTAGCACCTACACCAACAATTACATATTGTTGTACTTTATAATATTAGTAACTTGTGTTATATATAATCTACATTGTATATTAGAAAAAAAGAAAAAGTGAATTTAAATCACACACACACATATATATATATATGTATATGTTTTATAGATGGATATTTAACATGACTGGTATAAGCTTATTATTCGATACGATCGAGTTATTTTCAAGTTTCCCGTTGATTTCTTTTTTTTTTGTTTTTACTTTTCACTCGAATTACATAACTGAAGTAATTTTAATACGCCATTATTTCCTCCTTCTACTCCCGGAAGGATGCACGATTATCATCCGTGTGTTTGTCGGATGTTGTAACGAACGACTTTTCTTCGATGATTAATTTTCAACGAAATTCAGTAGTCGCGTTAAGGCGCATTTTAATTAATTAATTAATCAATTAATTAATTAATTATAGCTTCGTTATCGTCGGACGTGATCGCGTTTTGGTTTTTTTAATTATAATATTCACGAGAAGATCGTACGTTAGGAGGACCTTTCTCCTTGCGTGCCGGAAACAGTATAAGCAGAAGCAGACGTCTGATTTAACGATTTCGACGATCTCGCAACTTATATTTTTAATCGCGGATGATGGAAAAAATTAAAAAAAAAAAAAAACTTTAATTATCCAGGGGATAAAAAAATTCGAAAGTTCTCTTTCTTATTAGAGCGATTACGTTGTAAAAACCGTCGCATTCGGATTATATTTTTATAAAATATTCGAAAAAAAAATCGATATCCTACATGGGGACGGGTTAATTTCGGCGATATAACGCAAAGACACCGTATCGAGATAAAACAAACATTTGGTGCGTGTTAAATCGTTTCTGTCCCGTGTTATCGAAACTGTGTATTTTAATTGGAAATAAACGAACAAAATAACTCGAATAGGTGAAAATATAATATTTAAGGTATTTAAATAACTTTAAACAATTTTTAACGCGTCATATACGTATCATTAGAATCGGCACATTCTACACGTCAACCGAATGCTCGTCGTCGTTGTTTGATGAAATTTTAAATATCGTATTGTTGCGATTGAAAGGGTTACGACGTTTTCGAAATGAAATAACTACCGATGATAACAAATCAATGTCCTTCGATTCATTTCGAATAACACCTTCCACGCTGATCTGGAGATCCATCCATTCATCCATCCATCCATTTTGTATTCAGTCAATTCTGACTGTTACGACGTGCAAAGAACACAGTGTTTATTGTATTCAATTTTAATGTTTTTTCGCATTTCGTATTTTCCGGGTGTTTTTTTTTCAATAGCTATCAATGTTGAATTTAATTTTTCCTTCCGTCCGAGATTAATGAGATCGTTGTTAACATTTTTTTATTATTTTTTTTTTTATTCTAAGAATATCTCATTTATTTTGTTTATTCCTGGTATCGACAAAATCGTAACTTATCATATCCGTTCTTATTACGCACGTTTGTCGTTGCAATATTAAAATAAGTGAATGAGAGAAAATTTTAACCCTTATGTAACATCAGCGTAGTCGTGCGATGACAGTAATGGACGAGAGAAAAATCTGTATAAAATCGATAATTAAAAAAAATATATATTATTGAGGACTACGAACAATAATGTGAAAGTATATATGTCAATCCGCAAAACGATTTTTCTAGATATTTATTAGAATTGTTAAAAAAATTATTTTTTGAACATTTCGTCATTATTCTTATTATTATTATATGCTTTAGCGTGTGTTAAATTTTTACAATATTTTTTCGACAATGTAATGACGTACGCTACGAAAATAACCTCCTCCAGTTGTTTTATTTAAACTCATAACATTTTTCAAAAAAAAAAAAAAAAATGACGAGGCGTGAATTAACAGTGACAGTAACAATAACTGTAACAATAAAGACGATTATGATAATTATTTATTTATTTTTTGGTCCAGCTTGCCTCATTTGGTCAGTTTATATCTAATTAGTGTATTTTAAATCTCAATGCCACTACGTTTAACAAATTTATATAAACTGATTATAACAGAAGACAATAGGGCGTTCAATACTCACAGGTAATGTATGTCACTTTTGTAAAATATTAGGTCAACATGGCACGTGTTTCATCAGAAATTATGCCTAATTTAGCAAGATGTGAGGGGAAGAGATTATGCTCAGTACATTATATAATCCCCCGAAATGTTCTGATATAATTATGGCTCACTGGAAACCGTATGTATCGAAGCGAAATATTTTTTTTCCTTTATTCCGACTTTGTAATACTGTTGAAAATCTATTAATACAGATTGTTTAATCTTCGGTAACATATCAGTCCAATTCCATTTAATTTTCTCGTAAGGGACACTTGATAAATTATAACGCGTTAATTCATCGACCACATCGTTTCCAGTAACACCACAATGTGAAGAGACCCACTTAAACTTTACTCTAGATCCACGATTATAAAGCTGAATAACACGATGTCTCACATCAAATTCTAATGAACATTTTGAGTTCTGAGAGCTTAATTGTAATGGACAAGGGCTCAGAGGTGATTAGAATATTCTTTTTCCTCGCATCTATAACTAGGTGCAAAGCTTTTTAAATGTCAAATTTTACTACAAATGAACCTGCAAAGGATAATCTGTATACTTTCGATACGTCTTTTTTCGGCTAATATAAAGCCGAAGTGTAATTTCCACGTATTTAATCGACAGACCCATCTGTAAATATAATTTCATAGTGGATGATTTTTTCATAAATTGCTTGCATAAATTACCAATCCCTTCATCCACGTTGACTATATAACACCCTTCATAAACCTTAAGAGAACACAGATGAAAAAAGTACAAGTTGTGCGAAACAAAGCTCTTCGAATATGCTTAGGAACGATGTCCTCTACGCCCCTACAGACTTCAAACGCTGAGATGGCTGAACCTCCGTTAAAACTTCGACCGGAATATATAGCGAACAAGTTTTACCTCAAAGTGTGAAAAAATCATGTGATTAATAAACAAATTCGATGTTTATTGAGACTGCGGCATAACAGATACTGGTCAAATAAAAGTCTGCCACCTCTTCTTTTTAGCCATAATAATAATCATAAAAAAAGAAAATCAATTTAATATTGAGGTAAGAAATATTATCGAAATTTTTAATATATATTTTCTTTTGCGTGGACTTAGTTCGCGCCTGGCTAATCGATTTCCTAAGTACATTTTAATATTCGCGGAATCGATAACGGTAAACGTATCAACGACGTCATCATTTTTCTTATGGGATTAAAATATCTAGTTTGCCATCTGACGTAACGACGTCATGTTTCGAAATGTGGCACGTGTCTCATTTATACTCGAGTGATTTGTGATTTATATACATATATTTTATACATATATATATATATGCATATAATATTAAATAGAACATTGCAGCTATTGTGAAAGACGATAGTTACTCAATTCGTACGTGTTTACATGCTCGTGTATTTTGATAAACATGAAAATGTACCACCATATAACCTTTATTATTGAAGTTATGTTTTTTTGCGGTTTTACGTGAATGAAATAAACATTAGACAGCGGTATTTACATGTACATATAATTATATATATATATATATATATATATATATATATACATTTATATATTATATAAGCTTCAGCACGCGCGTGAAATATTTTCTATGAATGCATCTGCATGATAAGCGTTATTCCGCGCGGTTGTTTAATGATGGCAACATTTTATCTCCCGGTGTTATAATAAAAATAATAGATAGAATATAATAACAAAAATTAATTAAATATATTGATTTTTTTACTAATTATTTATGATTAAAGCGCGGATTTTTCTGAATTAACAATTTTTGGAAGGTCACCGAAAAAGAGGAAGACATCCGACAAGATATTTACATATAATAAAAACAACCGTTGATTGTTAGTCACTACGTGAGCTGATAGATGTTACAGCAGACAGCATAGATCAATACTTGAAAATAAAAAGAGCTGCAAAGAATCTGTTGGGCTGAAAGTTACTATGGAATATAATCAGCCCTAGGACTGCCAAACTTATGGTGATGATATATATATATATATATATATATATATATATATATATATATATATATAAATTAACTGTTTCTCTTGAAGCGAACATTCTTATTTGCTATAACTTATAGAGTTGTCAATATATTTCTGAGAGTTGATTTCATCTTTGATCTTATCCTGTATTTCGGGATTTTAATATTTCTATTTCGAGTCCTTCAGCATTAATTCTCAATTTTCTACATCGTGACCAATTGAAATTCTCTTACTTTTTCCCCATCTACCGGTAACTGCATAATATAACTGTGTTGCTCTATCCAAGTATATTGACTTGGAGAAGTTGGAACATTTTCTATTCGAAAAGGTCATTTATTTCGGTTTTCTTATCTCTCGTTACTTTATCACGGTGGACAATTGTTTATCTTTTCTTCTTTTAGCCGGCAATTTGTTGTAACTACTGGTCGAGAACCATACGATGAAGCGTAACCAAAGGGTCATACGCGAGATGTGTGAACAACTTTAAGCCGAAAGAAACGTTATGCTGCAGGTACTATAATATTTTTTTTTTTTTATTTTATTTCAGCGAATGTGCAACTAGGTAAAGCACTTGACATGTAAGTGGAAATGAATTGTGGAATATCCAACGATATGAGTTTTATCTGGTGTTCTATTTAACATAATGCATTCTTTCAATAGGTGGCTTATTCCGCTTCAGGCGTCTGACTTCATCGGAATTATAACGGCCAGGCTATTTGTGTGGTGCTGTAGCTTTCGATCGTACTGTTCTGCAACCTCTTGATCGGATCACACTTATCTGTATGTATATGATTGCTGATGTACCACGGATCGTTTGTAATTTCTCTCTTGTTTTAGCAACGTTGTATTTGTGCAATATTAATGGGAACAGCGCATTCCCAGAGTTGACATCCGTTTCAGAACCTGTTTATATAACAATAATTTGTTTTTTAGAGACAGCTCCTAGATTTCCATATTTTATGTTTATTTCATTTTTTCTTTTTTTTTTTTCTTTTCTATATGTACTTTCCGTGTTAATGTTATTTTACTGCATCACTACTAGGCACGATCTTATTGTCAATGTAAATATCTGTCATATTTTTCTCATTTGCGAAGGTTATATATACGGATTTATCATCATTGATAACGATACGCCACCGTTCGAACCAAATCGACAAAGTATTAACAGCAAATTGAAGATTTTTATTTATAGCTTCTACCGAGATGGCCTGTACATAAGATTGCGGTGTCATCTGCGAAAGTAGGTATTTCTGCTTCTACGGTGAACAGGGATATCGGCAGTATATGTTACGTATAACGTCGACCCTAGTATACTGCCTTGCGGTACACCTGACTCGATCTGTCGGAGCTCCGATTCCGCATGTCTATACCTGACAGAGAAATACCTTCCACTTAGATGTGATTTTAGCAATTCGAAAAGTCGTCGCGGGAGGCTGTAATATATATTAAACAGTAATCCTTCATGCCGTACTTTATCGAATGCTTGTTTAATGTCAAATGTCGAGGAACACGCAACGTCGCATATTTTTAAAAATAATTTTAACCGCTGAATATTTCGAGAGAGGCAGTCTCCAGGATCGCGATTATATAGCGGATTTTTCGAGTGATACGAGTGTCGGAGAATAATATCAAAATTATTGCGATACCATGTAAGATTGTTTTTATTTGTTTATTTTTTGATTTATCTTTTCGCTTTTTCTACCCGATAACAAATACGTTCTTATCGATAACGTTAGCAATCTGCCTAATGAACTGCGACGTGTGTCTGTTCATTTGTCGCGTATTATGCAAAGATTTCACGCTACTTGTTCAACATAAAATGTCAGCGTTAAGTCGTATGGTCAGAATAATGCGTTCGTATATAAATATAATATACTATATATTATACATATACATACATACATATATATATATATATATATATATATATATATATATATATACGTAGTTATCGTTTCGAAGAACAATGTATATTGTGCGTACGTGAATATGTGAAAATAAACAAGGATTGTCGTGTCTAATAATAATTGGAAGAATGAGATTTCCTTTTCTACTTACCCTTTAGTGAGAGTATTATTGTAGGTTACTTCAAAAGAACAAAGTCTCCAATATGTCTGGTTATATCGAAAGAAAGTTATATTCGTATTTATTCTATAAATATAAATATTTTGTTTAGGCGTGTTCGTGTGTGTGTGTGTGTACATCTTCATTGTTTAAAATTCGTCTCTTTCCTTCAATAGTCTAAAGCGGTACTTTCTTTTCTTCCACGGTCGTCTATATATCTTTTATTATTCTTTCGGTCGAATGTTATATATATATATTTACGAATTTGCCACTTGTGGAAGGTTACACTTTACGCTAGAGCCGCTGATAATAATCGGTTAATTACTCGTTAATTACGACGTGAAACTGACGCTACTCCGTATACTCGTAATTTCCTCGTCCATTATACTCGGCTCGTTTTACACGATATTTCTTTGATCCTATTATAGTTTTAAAATTTTTAACACGAATACACCCCAAATTTCAATCGATCTCCATCAGTCAAATTTTTGTTGTGCAATTTGCCTTTTGTTAAAATATTTTTTTTTTTTCTTCCGAAATTATGCCACTAGCTTCAGGCTATCTAGCAATCTTTTTGAACAGAAATTGCGATTGACTTGTGAAGTTCCTTACCCAACGGTAAGCACTTTCGCTGATTGTATTTTAGTACTTTATATTATTTATTCAAAATAGATCTGTAGGTTTAACTCGTTCGGGTATCTGTAGAGTTGTCCACTAAAGCAACAGCTAAAGCATTCGTGTGATAAGAAAGTTTGTCGCCATATTTACGAGCCATTTCTCGAATTTTATCACGGATGTAACTTCTATGTATGTAATGTAAGATTGCTTACATACCACGGGGCATCTATTATGGTTCTCAATGCTTTATTTTGGAAACGCTGTGTTATAGCTGTATTACTCTGTTTAGCACAGCCCCAGAGTTGACATCCGTACGCCCAAATAGGCCTTAGAATTTGTTTATACAATAATAACTTGTTCTCCAGTGTTAATTCGGATTTTCTTCCAATAAGGCAAAGCATATTATACTTTATATTCAATTCATTTCGTATGGCTGCTATATGTTTTTTCGAGGTTAGTTTTTTATCCAAATGGATTCCCAGGTATTTTACCGAGTCTTTAGCTGGAATTTCCTGATTATTGATATAAATATTTTTGATGCTGGGTGTTCTCTTATTTGTAAATATTACACGAGTTGATTTTTTTTCATTGATTTCTATTCGCCACTGTCTGAACCATTTTGAAATAGTATTAACTGCTGATTGTAAGTTAACTTCTGCATTTTCAAAAGACGACTCAGAACAAATCACAGCTGTATCGTCCGCGAAGGTAGCGATTTCTGTATTATTTGGTACAGGTATATCTGCTATATAAATTAGGTAAAGCATCGGACCCAGTATGCTACCTTGCGGTACACCGGCACTTATTGGATGAAGTTAAGATTCTTCATCTCCATATTTGACTACAAAATAACGTTCGTCAAGGTAGGATTTGAGTATTTCAAATAACTGATACGGAAGATGGCACCTAATTTTATAAAGCAAACCTACGTGCCATACTCTATCGAACGCCTGTTTTACATCGAGAAACACCGCGTCACATATCTTTTTAGATTCGAAAAATTCTTCAATAATGCTGACTATACGGTGGACCTGCTCCACAGTCCCATGACCAGATCTAAAACCAAATTGGTGTTCCGGTATTAGATTTTTTGTTTCCAAGATGGGTTTCATTCTTTTTAGTATTAGCTTTTCGTATACTTTAGAAAGCACCGGAAGCAGATAGATTGGTCGGTATGATGTTAGTTCCTCTGCAGGTTTTCCTGCTTTCTTTGCTAAAATAATTTGTGAAAATTTCAACTGGATAGGAAAATGTCGTAATCGAATTATAGAATTAAATATATAAGTTAATAGGACGAAGCCTTTGCGTGATAATTGCTTTAATACCCTGGCTGTAATTAAATCGTATCCTGGGGCTTTATTCGGATTCATAGTTTGAATTATTGTTTTAATTTCACTAGGAGATGTAAATTTAACGGTATTCTTCTGATCTACATCAGCCAGCGGTGTTGGTAGGGATCCTGTTCCAGGATTAGTCTGGAAGACATCGGCTAGATCATTTTCAAATTCTTCGGCCTTCTCTAGATCACTTCGAGCCCATTTTCCATCTAACCTTCTAATTGGATGTATCTTCTCTACCGGTCTTTTTAATCGTTTGGTCGCTTTCCAGAGTGAATAGTCGGTTTGAGGAGTGGGCGACAATTTACTTAAGTAATCACTAAATGTTTTGTTGATTTTGTAGCAGTTGCTTTACTCGCTTAGTTTGATTATTTAATCTAGTTTTATCCATCGGATTTCTGTTATTTTGCCATAACTTCCGCAATTTCCTCTTTAAAGCTACTGAAAGTGTTAAAATATGAAGTTTTTATTCGATTATTTATTTATCGACCGAACTTACTTTTTAAGTGCGAATTTTCGTTTATGATTACATTTTCGGAGATAGATTTTTAATTATATACGTGTTGTGAAATAATTCCGGATATTTTTTCCCGCCAATTTTGCGATGTTTCAGATAGATTTTCTTAACTAATCGATAAAAATAATATCAACTTTATTTAGATTACGTACTGGGCATAACATCTCCCTCTAGCATCTTGCTAAATTAGGCATAATTTCTGATGGTACACATGTTACACGTGCCATGTTGACGACTGTATTGAGCATCAAATTTGAGTTTGTCCGAAATTTCTGAAGCATAAAGATGACCTGTTATATCCAATCGCGCGATGTCATTATTATGGTTGTACAAGCTCTTAATTAGCGACATAATGTGTTCCCTCGGTCATTAGTTAACGCTAGCCACAACTGACTTGTCAAACCTCTTATGGTAGTCTATAAAATACATAACTATCGGCATATTGTACTCCGAAGATTTTGCTATTATCAGCCTCATGTATCCTTTTATAAATTCTGTTCGTTCTTCAGGAATCTGTGATTTTACTATAATTTCTAGACATTTATGGATTACGTGGAACATTATTTTACTCGCATGAGACAAAAATGAGATAGTTCTATAATCCTCGCATCTTGTTCTTTTACCTTTTTTAAAACGTGGTATGTACACTACTATGCACGACTCTCTTGGTCATTCTCCCGAGTTCCAAATGCAGTTGCATAATGAATGGAGCTCATCAATTCCAGTGTCTCCAGTGACTTTCAATACTTCTGCAATCATCGCTGCTTTATTGGTTTTCGGAGAAGTTATCGCTTCTAATATTTCACATCTTAAAATCTCCAGCTCCTTCGGATATATAGGATTTATTGTTTAATTTTCCGATAAAGATCTTTCTTCTCATTATGGTCTGCATGCATCTGTATTTCATCGCATATAATACTAATGAGTTTGTTTTTATCTCGCTCGTAGCTATTCTTAATTTTCTTATTGATGATCTTTAGTTTTTCCTTCGTGTTTCAGTTTCATGTCTTCAGTTCCTTTCGTTCGTTGATGTACTTCAGAGTTTCAGTCGAGAATCACGGTTTTTGACGAATTGTTTGTAATCCGCAGTCAAGCTCGTCTACATGTAGGTTTTCGTTTTCCCCGTTATTGACCATGTCTTATAAGACTCCCGCAAAATTCTAAATTCGTCGGAAAACATTCTTTCGCGTCGCGGTTGTAATTGTACCCTCGGCTTTATTAAAAAAGTTTTTTGATCAATAGCAATTTATAGTCACTGACACATTTTGTTCCCGGCTAGACTACTGCATTCGCATACGGGGATTTCCATCGCTTACTTATTAATATGTAGTTAATCTGGTTTATATATATATATATATAAATCCCGGAGACTTCCATGTACTTAGCCTTATTGAATAGTATTGGAACATAGTATTCATTATCGATAGCTGGTTGGCAGCTGAAAATTCAACAAGCCTCTCACCTCTCTAGTTACAATAGCCTAGTCCAAACTTTCCCATTATTTCTCTAAGATGATCATCATTATCCGATCTGCCTATTTTGGCCTTTAAAATCGTCCATACCTGAATTGAATTTATTGCTATTGGTTTCAGATTAATTGTAACCATTATAATTCTATCACTTTTCGCAATATAACCACTAATGAAATTGGTGTATATATGTATATATATATATATATATATATATATATATATATATATATATATGTCTTTGTGTATAAATTATCTGTTTGACACTTGACTTTTAAGTTACGTAAGAGTAGAACGTGCCAATATTTTTTTGAAATGAATAAATAAATAAATAAATACTTACGATCAGCGCGACGAACCGATCGAATGTGTGCGTCGCTGTTTAGTTATTTGATTTGCGTGGTGGTTTAAAGATTTACGGTTTTCCATGATTTATTAGCGTGAATATTGTTTTCATATTATTATTATTATATTGTTTTTTTTTTTGTTATGTTATTTTCTCTTTTCGTCTCGAACTGTTGTATTCCTTTCGTCTGTACTTTTATTGTTTATACCGGCGGGACAATATTTGCATATTCATTGTAATAATAAAGAATTTTCCGCTTTCGTTTATTTTCACGTCCTATGCAGTTTATTTTAAGACGGTGATTTATATATAGAATAAATTTTTGATGTTCAGAATGACTAGATGTATGTTATTCGGTATTATGTTCTTTCGTTAGTGATTTTAACAGTATTTTATTTATATATATATATATATATATATATATATATATATATGCGAATGTCTTCTTTACCGAATAATATAATGACGGAAAACGAATAAATTATCGAAATTCGTATTTTCGACTTATTTCCATAATTGGTTTTAAAAACTTTAATTCCCACAGCGGTATTCAATTTGCGCATGTATTCGCCGGTACAATTTTATTCGTTAATCGTCGTTTATTATTATGATCTTTTGTTTGGAATCTGAAAAGATGGAACTTTCTTCTTTATTATAATAAAAAGGGAAAAAAAGTGAAATGACTAGGGAAATTGGAATAGTTTGGTAGTTCGTTTTACAGTGATGACCGTCCATGGGTCAAGTGTACGTGGGAAATTTGCTCACGATTTTATTTCGTATTTTTGTACTATTATTAAAACATTTCCACGCTTGTCTACTACCAGGACTACGATTACTGAAGTAATTATTTAATTTTTCAGTTTTACGAACTTGAAGTGAAGAACTCGTTGAACTACATACAAGAATCTCGAGCTGAAACTGCAGGTTTTTTTTTTAAAGACTATTCATAAAAGCAAGTCGATGTAACGTTAGAGGTGAAGAAACCTATATTACAGACACTTACAATAAAACTTGGAATATATACCAGGGAACGATTTCTATCGGATAAACATTCTTAAATCTAAAGTATATATGTGTATATATATACACGTATTGATTATAATCATGGCATAATTAAAAGGGAAAGAAAAAAAAGGAAAGAAATTCTGCGAGCATCTTATAAGTGCTATATAGCCGAAGATCAGTATTATAAATTATAATCAGTAGAAAGTACGCCGTAGAAATAATTGAGATTATAAATGAAATAATTAATTACTAAAATTATGTATTCTAAGCGTTTAATTCGTTTTTGTTTATTATATTTAAGACGCGAAGATTTACCTGTAGATTTACGTGCCGTATATTGCACCTAGGCCAGAGGCACGAGAAAGGAGAGAACGTAAGGTTAGTGAATATGGATAGAAAGATGGAAGAATAAATGACGAGGGACGGATTGTTAAATTAGATGATATAAATTGGAGTATTTAAGAAAATTTAATAAGTTATTAGAATCATTGTGCACGTAGGAAAGAATGTTTAGGTTGAGCGGTTTATTGAGGATTGATCGTTCGGAATTTAATTGTACACATTGAAGGAGAATGTGCTGGACGGTAATGAGGACATTACAGGTGTTGGACATGAAGGAGGAGGAAGATTTTTTTAGGATATAACTGCGTGAGATATTAGTGTAACCTAGGCGCAGACGAGCAAGTACATCATCTCTTCTATTTGTTGAATAGGATAGAGTTCGGAGGAATGTTGAATTTCGAACCGATCGAAGTTTGTTGGTAAGTGAAAGTGTGGACCACTGGAGTTTTTATGAGTAATGCAACCAGGATTTTATATAAGTCTGGAGGTCTTTCATTAGTGTAGTTAGGAGCGTGAGTGATGAAGCAATGTGCCAACTTTCCGCATGGTCATTACCTTGTATGTCAATATGCGATGGTATCAATGCGAGAACTACATGATTATTAGGTGTTATAATCAAATTATCAATTTCTTTAGTCAGGAAATGTAATTTAGGATCATGAAGATCATTAAGGCACTGTAATACTACAAGAGAGTCCGTGCATAGTAACAACGACTGATCAACGCTAATGTTTGAAATATCCATAATCGATGTTTAAAATGATAAATCCGATGTATTGTGCCATTGTTATAAAAATTTTCAATATCAGAAATGAACGAAAAATTTATATATTTCTTAATAATTCCGAAACGGCGATTTTAGATAACTGTTACGGTGGCATAGTTGTGTTAGAGTATTCGATTATCAACTCGACGGTCGTGAAACTGACTCGCTTTATAGAAAATTTTTCATCATTGCGTTAACACATAATTATCACAGAAAAGACATTAACACCCTACTCAGTATAACATCATATGCGCGTATCTACGTTGCAGATAAACCATTTTGTACGTAAAAATAAACATACAGTGGCTAGTCACGACTTTCGGTGACTAACAATAATGATGATTACTAGTTGAACACCAAACACAGGGGCAGCATATAAGAGTGTTGGTAAGAAAATTATTTTGTATAACGTAAATTTGTTGAAGTTAAAGTAGACTTTTTACGGAATATGCGAGAAGTAACGTAAATATCTTTCGGTGACTTTTATAAATAGACCGATTTGTACGTTTTCGAATGCAAATATTTTTTGTGTAATGTCATTCCTAATTTTTTATATTATATTTTATTCGCAATTTGGCCAAGAGTAGCCATTTAACGGTATATCTGGTGTTTATTATTTGTCACGAGGAGAAGAAGCACTCAGTGATGTTCACCCGATAGTTGTTACTGTAAACTAGGTTTAGTGGTTTACTGTCACTTCATTTGAAGTGCCCGACATGTGTTTAGCCGGGCTGTTAGGATGAGTTTCCAGTCTACCTCCATGTCGTTGGGCATATTGCTTTATAATATACGTACGAAATGTTTAGATCCTCGTGTCGAGTTGCGTTGGTTATGTACCAGGGTGTGTTCGTAATTTTTCTTAAGTTTTTATTTTGAGCTGTTTGTATTATTTTAATATTTGCATCTTTAGCGCAACCCTACATTTCAATTCCGTAGATCCAGATTGGTCTGGTCGAACAGCAGCTATATATATATATATATCTATATATATATATATATATATATATATATATAAAATCAGCCGCTTAAGTATCGGAGTATTGTTTGTCTATGAGCCAGTTCATTTTCTGAATTCGGATGTTAAGTTCGTTTCTTCTTTTTTAACTATAGGTCGACCCAGAGAAAACGGGCGGTTTTGTTGTTTTTTGAATAACTCAAAAACTACTGAACCAAAATTTTTGAATGAAATTTTATTTAAAAGTAGGAAAACGAGTGATTAGCCTAAATTCATTTATAAAACACAATATCGTTCAGATGATCGCCATCTGCAACAATACATTCATTCCGTCTTTTTACAAAATGTTCGAGCATAGGTCACTGAATTTGCGAAATTTCATCAGAAATCCGCGTTTTCAGTTCTTCAAGATTTCGTTCACGTGTTTCGTAAACGCGGCTCTTAAGGTATCTATACGAAAAAAAAACACAAAAACAAATAATCGCGTAACTTTAAATTATTTTCAAAACTCTCTTTGTACTCTCGTGATTGTTTCACGCAAAATGCGCGCTCCTTCTTGTTATAGGATGCCATACTGAAACTTGACAAAAACAAATCTCGTTTGTGTAACTTTCGAACGGACTTTAATCGTTTTTAATTTTTTTTCGTACATTTTAGAAAACTTAGATCCGGCTGAACTGAAGAAGCTGCTAAACAAACAGAAAAAAGCTCGCCGAAAAGCCGAAATTCAAAAAGCTCAAGCAGCCGCCGCCCATGAACGAAGAGAACAACATAATAAATCGAAACAAACTACTGCCAATACCGAGGAAACCGACTCGTTGCCGCAAGTCGAACTGATACCGGAAAAACTCGAACGGGTAAGTCGTAGATGTTATCGTCGTTAATTTAATTATTTTCACGAAACTGTCGGCAAGTCTGGCGGTATAGATTTGGGATTACCACAAACGAAAGTCGTTAAATAGCGTAAGATGGAACATCGCCATAAAATACCTTCAATCATAGAATAACTCTTCATATCGACGTTGTCCTTCGAGTATTTAATGGCTTGCGGAGCAACGTTTTAATACTTAAATTCTTCGAATATTTCGAAGAAAAAAAAACACATTATTATTTTTATTACTTCTAATACAATTTTGATTTGTATTTCCGAATCTGGCAAAAATTATAAGGAATTACGCTACCCTACTATTTATAAATTAAAAATAAAATTAATCATACTTCCGAATGTGGCAAAAATTATAGGAAATTACGTTGCCCGGCAAATAGACTAATGCTGTATTTAGAAACCAAATCGATAATTAGCCCGTACCACCAGTGTGGATTTCGGAAAGGCCGATCAACACTTGATCACCTGGTACATGTGGAATCAGAAATCCGGAACGCATTTAGTAATAAGCAGCATTTATATTCAATTTTATTCGACCTTGAGAGTGGCTATGATACATGGACATACCGGATAATCAAAAAATTTAAAGATTATGAAAAAAATAGAAACACACTTTTTTCATTAAAAGCTTCCTGTCGAATAGAACAATCCAGGTCCAGGTACAAAACTGGCTATCAAATCTCCAAAAAATGCAGAACGGCACCCCGCAGGGAAGTATACTTAGCGTACACTGCTTCTTAATAGCAATTAATGATATAACAGCATGCATTCCACCCCTGCTGACGTACAGATTATATGCGGATGATCTTAACATGTCGTACAAAACTCGATATCCGAGAAAAATGATTACACTAAAAAATCTCGAGAATTGGAGTCAACAAACTGGATTCGAATTTTCTACTTCGAAAACATACTGCGTCGATTTCCATCCTCGGAGCGGGAAGCAACCGACTTTACATTTAAAATTGTACGGCAATGTACTAAAATTTCAGCCTCACGTAACTTTCTTGGTGTCATTTTTGACTCCAGGTTACGCCGGGTGGACCATATTATGGAGCTGCACAAGAGATGTGCGAAGTCCTCAAACATGCTAAATGCAGACCGCACACGAACACGCTTTTGATGATCTATCGTGTAGTTATCCGGTCAAAACTGGACTATGGATGTATACTGTATCGTGCGGCGTCGAAATCACTACTTCAAAAACTTGATACAATACACCATACTGCAGCACGAAGGGCGTTAAGCGCGTATCCTACTAGTCCCTCATCCAGCCTACTAGCACTGGCAGGAGAACCGTCTCTACAAATTAGAAGACAAGTACTTACTATAAACTATGGAGCAACAATGCTGACAAAGATAAATCATCCTAATCTAGCATTAATGGATCTGTTAAGCACAAGCTCTATGGCAGCGAAGATTCGTGCAGATTTTGCTGACCTGAACCTCGAAATGACCAGATTGCTCCACCTGCCACGGGAAAAGATCCGCTCGATCACCATGGACTATGCACTACGGAAATGGAATGAAAGTTGGGTACCGATACAGTAAATAAACTGAGGACAGTTAAAAGCAACGTATATCCTCTAAGGACACAAGAAAGTAGTGTATGTGAAAAAGTACTGACTCGGCTCAGAATAGGACATATCCCGCTAACGCATGCGTATATCTTCAGAGTGCGAACTCTGTAATGAACCCTTGACTGTATATCACCTGTTACTGAAATGCAAAAAATACGAAAATTGCAGAACGCTGAATGATATACCAAAAGAAGATTTGAAGGATGTTCACCGGGACAATATACCTACAATACGTAATCTGTACGCGTATCTTATTTGTACAAATTTTTGTATTTAATTAGTGTAAATTAAGTGGTCACAGCCGAAAGGCAATAAGTACTGCTGTTAAATAAATAAATAAATATTTACAAAATTAAAAATAACTAATTAATTTCTCATCTTTATAAACAATAATGAATTTCTCTATAATTGTATTATCTTCGTTCTGATATATAATTATTATCGTTTATTTCATTTGTAATCGATTTTCTTCTACTGTTTCTCGACGAAAAAGGAATTTGTTTTTTTCTCAAATATATTACCTGTTATCGACCTAAGATCCTTTTAATCGAATCGTTTTAAATATCGCTATTTTATTTAGCTACAGTAAGCTCTGTAATTTTCGATAAATTATTATTATTATTTTTTTTTAATATTTTGCATTGTATTTTTATTAAAGACCGACCGAAGGTTCGGTTTCGGCTAGTTTCGGCCAAAAAATCGAGTTTCGGCCACAGTTTCGGTTTCGGCCAAATATTAGCCGAAACTTCGGCCGCGCCGAAACTTAGTGTAATTATGACTCATTAATTGTCGCGCGTCGTTCGGCTAACTTCCGGTTATAACTTGTGTTTAATTACCAATATACTTATGGTAAAATTGATACTCTTTTATGTAATGAATGGAATGTTTTAACGAACCTCACAGCCTGTTTGAAATTTTTCTATAAGGCCGCACTTGATTTATCATTTGATGGCGCATGCATATCAATAGTAATACCTTTGATACCATTATTAAAGCGCAAGCTACAAGTTCGATCCGAAAAGAAAGATGAGATGCTGACAAATATGAAAAACTCATTGTACGAGTCATTGAATACCAAATTTTCTTTTATAAAAAGACACCCTTCATTGATGGCTGCGACAATGTTGGACCCAAGATTTAAATCGAAATATCTCAATTCCAATGAAGTGGATGCTGCAATGAGAGAAATAATATATTTTTTGACAGAGGATGACGACGACGTAGAGGATCCTATACTTTCTGGTGGTGGAGAAAATGTTCCCTCAGTTTCTACAGAATTGGTATTGCCAGCCTCCAACCTACAGCAAGAAATAGAGAGTCTTTGGGATATACACAATAATATTCCTAAACAGATGCAGGCAACCATATCTGAAGATCAAAAACTGTTTTGGAAAAAATAATTCAATCTTATCTGTCGGAGCCATTATTGCAACGCAATGCTGACATATATTGTTATTGGAACAGTAATCCATATCCTACCCTGAGAAAATCCGTTTTAAAGTATCTTTCTTTTCTACCTACTAGTGTTCCCAGCGAGCAGTTGTTTAGTGCCGCTGGACAAATATACGCAGATCGTCGGAGTAACCTGCTTGGCGAAAACGTAGAAAAATTACTCTTCTTAGCGTACAATATAAGACTTTTTAATTACGAATATTAAATCTAATTTCAATTTATTATTTAATGTCAAATTGTGAATACAACATAAATAATAACTATCTTTGTTAAATATTGCAACTATTACTTTTTATTGTATTTTACATGAGTTAATTGTCTGTATTTGTGTATAAAATACACCAGATTTTAATATACAATGGAAAGTTTAATGTCTAAATAAGTTTCAGTTTCGGCCGAAACTAACACCGAGGCTGAAGATTCGGTTTCGGTTTCGGCTGAAAATCTTGTTTCGGTCGAACACTAATTTTTATCCTTATTATTTGTTTGTTTACTTAGAATCGAACGGATAGTACAATTTATTACCAATTTAAATCACTATGCAGTTTTATACAGCAATGTCCGAATTCCGAACAATTTTTGTTTTATATTTTATTTTTGGTTATTTACCGAAATTTTTGGTATTTGTTATCTGTCACGAGAAGAAGAAGCACCTAGTCATGCTCACCCGATAGCTGTTACCCTAATCTAGGTCCAATTGTTTATAGCGCTTTAATTTTCTCACGTCGTTGGAAAAATTGCTTGCTCCATTTTGGTTTTCCAGTCTATCTGCACGTTTTTATAGACGTATTGCTTTATAACATCAGATACGTACGAAATGTTGTAGAGTTGCGTTGATTGCCAGGGTGTAGTTTTCCTTACGTTTACTACAATTTCCTATTAATTTTTTTAAATTTATTTTTAAAGTAATCAATTCGAGATTAGTCATAAATATACGTATTTAAGACAATTTCCGCGATATTAACGTAAAGTGAAAAATATAACTAGTATAACTTGCGTAATTTTAGTTTGCACAATTTCCTCCTACAATAACAATTTATAAACGGCCTTAATCATTTTACGACGCAGTATATATCTATGTATAGGTATGTTCGTATAAATAACGTAATTAGAAACGTATATTACAACATTACATACGTAGGTGTCTGTGACTGAATAAAAATAAATGGAAAAGAAAAATGTGTGTTTGTATGGAAGTAAATAAATCCGCGGGATTTTGAACCAATAATGATGATAATGATACACATAGGTTCGTGTGTGTGTGTGTATTTTATTTTAACCGCTTCGAATGGGCGTTTAGTCTTATTATTATAAAGCTAATTTAAGCCGACGTATCGATTATTAACCAACGCATCCTGTTTATCGAACTGTGAAAAGAAAAAACTTTAAAGGTCGGCAATAATTGAGTCCCTGAGAGACAAAACGACGGTGACTTGAAGTTGTACTATAAAAAGAAAATTATTATTTAGCAATGGAATGCAGACAATTCCAACTATAGACCACCGTAATGATATAAAAGAACAAATAGAGCTAATATTAGTAAATCGATTAAAAAAAAAAATGCCATATTAACTGGACTCGGTCATTCTAAACTAACTCGTTCATACAACAAAATGTTCCCTTACCATCCTGTGTGTTTATTTAACGCCTCGCAATATAAGTCACATCATCGTAGCAGTATGTAATAGAATCTATCCAAAAGTTTAATCCACTACGAAACTTAAATCGACTACTAAGTAATAACATACCTAAATAAACTATTTTTTTAATAAAAACATTGTAATTTGTTTAATACGTCTGATGCTAATTTAAAAAGCTCCGCTTTGATAACCGCATAGTTGCGTTAAAGTCGTATATAACAATAATAATGTTTATATTGAGGGGGACGTGGTAAAAATTATTTTTGAATACATCGCTGAAATAGTATTTGAATGAGAAGTACTAATTGGAGAGGTTTAGTATCGTATCATGTCGTATGATGTTGATTTATAGATCCAGCTTTAAATGGGAAACCCAATCTGAACTCTCGCCGCGCAGATGATGTAAATCTTCAATCGTAATCCCATTTTCCGAGTATACTTTGCATTCTTCCACGATATGTTTTATTGTTTGCCTGGGATGTCCGCAACAGCAACTAGCCAAGTCAGAAGTACCCCACTTCTGCAGGAGGTGCCGCATCTACCATGACCAGTTCGGATTCTATTCAAAAGTCGCACTCCTTTCGTCGAAATTCTATTCCTAGAGGTTGCTCTGTAGGGTTTTCGACAAGGGTTCCATTTGTGAAGGAATTACACACAGATTTCAATTTTAATGTATTCTAGCATCAGCATGATAGTTTTGTTTCATCTCCTTACATGTATGTTGCACCCCAAGGACACTTTAACATATCGTATTTTCCCGAGTTAGGCTAATAGTTATTTTAAATTAGTATAATTAATAAAAATTTTGTAAATATTAAGCTATAGAAAAAAGTAAGTACATGGGTCATGAATAAAAACTCGAATGAAAACAAGAAATATCTACTAACATGAAGTTCCATCGGACAGAAAATAAGTTTTTTTGTGTGTGGGTGTATAAGAGAGAGAGACGTAAAAAGTGTCTGAGAAATAACAAAAATAGAGTTAGTTCATCCTTTTAAGAAAGATATATTATTATTATTATTTATTTTCTTTTTTCCTATTTCATTTCTTTTAAAGAATTTTATTTTCAAACCATTAACCTGTTCTGAACATTTTTTTTTTTTTTTTTTTTTGAATTCAGAAATAGATTACTTTTATTTAATGTGTTGCGATAAAGTATATTATATTATTTAGTATGATAATAAAATCTGAGGTCATTATTATTATTTTTATTTAAACTAGATTTTACGGTCTGAATTACCTCATCATTTAAGAATGAGTTTAAGTGAACGTACAGATTTTAACGCCAGATTGCAGATTAATACAGCCCGTGGGTGCATAAATATTCACGTGTTCGCGTACGAATGAAGTGTGTGTGTTTATGTGTATACATGTATTTGTACAACTGTTGTATACGTGTATCAAAAGGGAACGATGTAAATAATAAATAAACATATAATAACAATAAGAAAAGTAATATATGAAAAATATGCGCTTAATTAAAAAAACATCTAAATCTATAAAATCTATAATTATCCGGACCAAATGCTAAATACATAATAAAATTAATTCGTCGTAAAATGTTATTAATACGTTTAATAAATTATTGTTATTTTTTAATTTTATTATTTCTAACTTTTTAAAATATTTTTTTGATTTATTTTTAGTTTTTATTTATGAAAAATATGTAGTTTTCGTTAATATTATTTCACGTTTATATTCTTTACAATTACAGCGTATAACGGTTTATTATCATTGTGTTAATTTCAATTTAAGTGTTCCTTTAATTTGTCTATCCGTTTCTTCCGTATATATTTTTGGACAATTATTACAATTTAATTAATAAACAGTGGGCTACCTGGATGTTGTACATGTTAAATATTTTATAATTATAATTTCCTACATAATTAGCCTTGATAATTATTTTTTCTTTCTTTTCTATATATTTTTTATAAGATTTCTTCAACATTATTAATTGCTATTTATTTTATAATTTTTTTTCTCGGGTTAGTTTGTCTGTATCTTTCAAAAAAAAAATTTGTTTTATTTTCCTCCCCTACAATATTATTATTATTATTATTATTATTATTATTTAAATTAATGTGTCATATACAGCAACTAATGGCTAGAGGCACAGAGGAAAATATGTATTAGATTAAATGATTTATTTATTATCCTATCAATTATGCGCTTATTTAGAGATACCCTGCATTATAAATTTATGTTCGACAGCCAGTCTTCTGCGTCTTCCTCTAGTGAATGTAGCCCAATCAGTCCTTTATTAAAGCTATTTACTTCACACGAATTGATAAAGTGCGACATAGTTTGGATCTCGCCTCAGCTGCACAGCTCCGTTTCCGACAATTTCCATTTATTCATTAAATATTTGCAACGACCCCGGTTCTGACGCGATTTAAATTGCACCATGTTTTTCCGTTGAGACCAAATCCTAGCACCTTGATATTAATTGTCCTTTTGTTGGCGTCTGCTTAACCATATTTCCTTCCATTTCGTAGCTGCGTCGTCACTGCTCTGTAGCTCCTCGTTAGCCGTCAGCCATGCTGCTTTCCTGCCGCAGAGACGTGTAGGTTAGGGGATCTTTGATAAATTTTGCTACTTGAGAGTGCGTACTGTTGTATTTAGCCCATTCTCGTTTGAATGTTTTTTCTCTGCGGATGTGCGGTGGAAATATATTTGCCAGCACGGAAAGCCACATAGTAGGAGTAGATTTTTGCGTACCGGTTACTAAGCGTAGTGCTACGTTCAGTTGTGTATCGATCTTCTTAGCATGCGAGCTGGCCATTCAAACGGGGCAGCAATATTCTGCAGCTGAAAACACTAGTGTCAGTGTAGCAGTCCTGATGAGTTTTGTCTCTGCTCCCCAAGTTGTATCTGCAAGATTAAATGATACAATCCAGTATCATTTAGGAAGAGGATGAGTCTGGATAGCCTACAAACGTTGTCATCGAGCAGTAATTGTAATGAAGACGAAGGACCGCAGTATGATCCCTGTAGGCTATATTGAGGACACTTTATCAGCATATGTTGGACAGACCGTGCAATGTTGTAGGCCGTACACAATGGAGCTTCCGATCTATTAAGATGAAAAGCATGTGTCCGTTTAGTGTGATCCAATTGGAGTCTGCTGACAACTACATTGTCTCTCTGATGTTGTAAGTGTGTCTTCCATGGTGTTATTTTTGGTTTGATAGATCGTAGCTTGTTTGATGTTGATACGGATTGAACCTCTTGAGGTCTGCGAATTGAACTGGTAAATTAGGCACAGGTAATGCAGTTGCTGCTTTGTTGTCCTATCAGCTAGCTCATTTTCAGAAATTCCAGATGTGCTGGGATCTAGAGGAATGTAAATAGATCGTTCAGTATTTTGAGTAATTAATTGTACAATTGTTACGCTAGAAGATGTCTATTGTTGTTAGATACATTATGAATAACGTTCAAAGTTCGAAGAGACTCTGAGCAGATTATTATTGGCAAGCTAGACTCAAGTTCAGTATTTATACTGAAATCAATGACCAAGTATATTGTATATAGTTCGACAAATAAAATTGTAAATGATTGCGGTAGTGAGAATCGAATATAGACTTCATTATCTTTGACAACGGAGCAGTCAACGAACGTATCAAATTTTAAATCATCTGTATAGAATGTTAATGATTGAGATGTTCGCGAAGTAGCAGATTTAATAATTTCTCGATCAGTATAGGAATTTTTCTTCAGGTTATAAATATGTAAGTCCAAATTGATTAAATTATTTGTCCGCAGTGGCATTATTGGATTTAAGTTTTTATAGAGTAATGGTTTGTATGTAGTGTTGATAGCATGTTTGAAAATTTTGTCAATATTGATCGTGGTGAGTTTAGGCTGAATGCAGATTGTGCCGAACGAGCTGATGTAAAGTTGGAGGCATCACATTGTGTCAAAAAGTCGGATAGTAGATACATTTGACGAATCCTGAGAGGCCATTCTGATGTTTCTACATGTAAGCTGTTGACATGTGTTGAACGGAGAGCTCCAACGGCTAGTCGACGAAGAGCTTTATTTTGTATAATATTTAGAGCATGTAGGTTACTTGTTTTTCTTTTTTAATAGATTGCAAAATCATAATCATACTTCGATTACTTTGATCGAATTAAACAGCGATAAATCGGAAGTAGAGCAATTCGATATGCACCATAAGATGTGTGTGCCAACTTTTTGAGTAAGTTTAATTTTTTCGTGCAAGACTTTTTAAAATAAATAAACGAAAGATTTTCATTTTTTTTTTACCCATATCTAGCGGATTTTATCTATTAGTCCGATTAGGTTTATATCCGTATTAGACATGTAAGAAAAATCGTAATTTCATGTACATATTTACTTAATTAAAATCTATTTCTTCTGCTTCTCCTTTCGACGCCAAGTGTTTTAAGACTCGATCATTTTTTTTCTGCGTCTGTGTCCGTAAATCGATTTTTTTCAACAATTTAACGAGAATTTCTTTTATTTTCGAGCGTGTTTTCCGTTGACATTTTCTTCCCATCAATATTCATACCTTTAGACTCCCAAGACAAGTTTTTGAACATACGTTCTAAAGCTGCTATACATAACTTCGGAGATATTGTATCTCCTTGTTTGATGTAAAAAAGCATAAATCATCGTGTAATCTTTAAAAATAGATATCGGTTTGTGAGCGATATTCCCGAAAACCGATTTTAATCGATACCACAAAAATATAATACGCTATTTTCTTTTAGCGTCCTCGTTTCAGATTTTATGCGATATTGTATACAACATGTCGATCGCCAATTATAGCGTAAATTTATATAATTTTTTTGTCGCATAGTCGAAATTTTATTTACTATTATATTTAGAAGACTCATTAAGTAACCAAACGAAAAAATTATATTCATAATCTCATCAAATCAATGGGTTGCGTGTCTATATACATATATATAAGATAGAGATATATATTATATATATTTCAATTTTTTATATAATGTGGAATGTAGTGATTTTTTATTATATATATATATATATATATATATATATATATCTTAAACGGATAAATTATTTATTAATTTAAATATTTTTGTTTTAATAATAATAAAAAAAACAATAGACGGAAAATCCGCTGGAGCAAGCGATCAAGTTCCTAAAACCTTTACAAATGTTGGCCAGCGAAAGAATCGAAACGCATCTGATGGCCTTCGAAATATACTTCAGAAAAGGTGAGATTTTTAAAAACTTGTACAATTTATTTTTCTTCATTCCCGACTGCTGTCGTTTAATGTTGAGAATCAACTCGGATGAAATACTTTACAATTCTCAAATATACGAGATATATATTATATATATATATATATATATATATATATATATATATATAGTCAACTCAGCAGCGCTTAGGATATAATATATAATCAATTGTACGCTTTAATATAAAATTAAATTCATCTAAAGTAAACAGTTTTAATGGAGATCGGTAGAAAATGTGACGGCATATAAAAAACAAAAACAAAAAAAAAAAACAGAGAATACAATAAAGAAGTTTATGCTTTGTAGATTATTATAAAGCGTTTGTTTTGATTGTATCCTGCGAAAGCAAATTATGGTTAATTTTTGCCAAAATTAATCTCAAAAACACTTAGTCACATTAATTTTAGAATCTACATGAAAATAACATTACTAATGTTAAAACTGGAAAAGCAACACACTCGAGTTCTTTCACAAAGTTAGTAGATATACATAAAGTTAGATTTTACTCTTAAGGATGGAAAATATATAGTAGAATAGTATAATAGATTTTCGATTGACAGACATAATATATCAAATCTCCGATGGGCTGATGACACCATTCTGACAGTTACAAATATCGAAATTATAACTTCGCTTAACGCGGATACCGGACTAAATTAGTAATAAAATGTGTTTATTTTAAAAACAACTAATCTGCATAGATGTAGTAGAAGTTGTCGATACGTTCGCATACTTTGCTTCTATGATTACTGGAACATGAGAATTAGAATTGCGACATCGCGTGCAACAAGCTAAAAACGTGTTTGTATGAATAAACCCGTCAATTCGTTAATATCTTCAATATTCTAATGCTGAAACACGGACAATACACGGAACAGAACGCAGTTTGAATTGCGTGGGTAAGTTTGTTATTTTATTCGGATACAGATCCGGAACTACATCCCGGATACTTATCCATCGAACCAGTGTGAATCCGACATTTACGTGAACAGCACACTCAACACTGGTACTAGTTTTCACTGGTGGTCGAAGCAGCGGACGTTATCAGTGCTAGGTTAGATGATGGCATACCAGTCGCTTAAACAAGACCAGAGCTCGGAGCTGCATTGGTTGCGCGTGTAGTAGTAAATTACTCATTGCTACTTGCGTTTAATGTTGTTAATTATTAGTGTGCTTAATTTGAAAGAAATTGTAAAAATAGCTAATTTAGGATCTGTGTATTTATTAAAAAACTATAAATTCCCACGTTACCATTTTTTACTTTTTCAGCTGATCTGGCATATTTTTGCTCAGATATTCATTCTATATGTAACGTAGAGACACAGACGGTCTGTCATTTTTCTCTATTCAAGGTTGTTACTTTAGATTCTATGCAGAACCGTGTAAACCTGGACCTGCAGAATATTCATCGATTTAGTTTGCATTTGCTGTGTCAGAGTTGTGGATACGTATCTGAACCTGTAGTCGGAGTTACATCCTCAACTCAGCAGTCGGATACGGATCCGAGGACACGTATCCTTCCACTCGTCACTAGTTTGAATTGTGGTATTTGAAGACGAATGTTACATATCCCGTGGACAGCTGACAGGATCAACGAGTGTATAATGAAGAAAGTCGGTGAAGCTAGACGGTTATTAAAAAGGACGGTTTTTTGATTGTATAAAAACGATAAAAAAATACGAAAATATTAGTATTTACTGGAAGAAAGAATTTAAGATCCTAATTTAACTGTAATGTGTGTCGACCCATAAGTCTGCTCCCGATTTTCATAAAAATTTTTGAAAAATTACTGTTAAGAAGATTGAAACCTATTTTGACTGCTAACAATATAATACCGCAGTTTCAATTCGGTTTTAGAGATCAGCACAGTACCATAGAACAGATTCACAGGGTTGTTGATCTTATTCACAGAAGTTTTGAAGAAAAGAAATTTTGTCCTGCGGTGTTTCTGGACATTGAAAAAGCATTTGATAAAGTGTGGCACGATGGCCTACTTTTTAAAATAAAATGCAAATTACCGGTTCCTTATTATCTATTAATAAAATCTTACCTCTCGGAAAGATACTTTCATGTTACTATCAACGAGGCAGTTTCAAACATCTATCCGATTAAATCTGGAGTACCCCAGGGCAGTGTACTTGGACCGGTACTGTATCAAATATTTTCTTCCGATTTGCCGACAAATGCTAACACAACTACAGCCATGTTTGCTGATGATACCGTTATATTGTCTGCTGACTTTGACATCGTGACAGCAACGAATCAATTACAGAATCATCTAAAGGAACTTGAAGCATGGCTTACTTATTGGAAAGTCAAAGTCAATGAAACAAAATGCTCGCATGTTGTGTTCACACTAAAAAGGAATTGTACGAATTATCCAGAAATAACGCTCAATGGGGTTACAATCCCCTCCACGGATAGTGCGAAATACCTTGGTATGCATTTGGATAACAAATTGACCTGGAGAAAACATATTACTGCCAAAAAAAAACAATTGTTTATAAAATTTTCCAGCATGTACTGGTTAATTGGGAAAACATCCAGACTTCCAATTGAAAGTAAAGTCTTGCTATATAAGGCGATCCTAAGACCTATTTGGTCTTACGGAATAGAACTTTGGAGTCCAGCAAGCAACTCGAGCATCGATATCATACGGTCAGCTCAAGATAAGATATTGCGTACAATAGTCGGAGCGCCATGGTTCGTGAGAAACGAGGATATACGAAAGGATCTACAAATACTAAAGATGCGATTTACAACCGTAAGGAAAGATACATTCAACGGTTAGAAAACCATATTAACCATCTGGCGCAGAACCTGACAACAAATCGTTCGGAATTCGTACGCTTAAAAAGGCGTAATATCATTAATGTAAATACGCTATAACGCCCATAAATATTTCTGTTATAAAATAAAATAAAAAAGCCTATATGGAATGAAATGAATAAGAAAGTTGACCACGATTACAAAATTCTTTTAGATATCTGCAATAAAAACAGAAAATTTACCACCAAATGACTCCATTTTTGAAGCGGAATAATATGCCTTGTTCATTATGTTATTTCCATCTATCGATTCTAAAATTTTCACTTCACTCAATCGATTCAATCGATTATAATTTTTTTTTTTTTTTTGGTGGGGTCTTTTTTTTTACAGTACCGTATATTAGCTATTATATGTAGTAAATGAGGTTGGAAGAGGAGAAAGGAATTGTGTATAATTGGGGCAATAGTTAGACTATGCGGGATATCATGTCGATAAGGATGGAGCGTTGACGAATAAGAAAGTCGTTTGGAAGTAAACAAAATGGATAAAAATTATTATTATCGATATCGTACACTACTTATTTCTTTAAATATTGATATCGTATACTACCTACTTCTTTAAAAGAATGGAATAATTGAAGAACTGTCGGAGAGGAAAAGGGTATGCATGGAGTCGATAAGGATCGGCAGTGTGTAGTAAAATATAGCGAATAAAAGAGGCGATTGGGAGTAGACAGCTAGCAATGTTAAAAATTATTATCGATGTCGTACTACACTACCTATTTCTTTAAACGGATATTTTGCATTTACCCAAATAAACACACGCTAAATATAAAACGGACCTTCATACTGAAACCGTCTGAGCAACGTTTAGTATTTGATTAGGTTCGGTGTAAACAAAAAAAAATCAAGATTCCTCTAAAGTTACCATCTTTCTCAATTAGTGTTTCTATTAATTCTAATATTAATAATTAATTATTACCGATATCGTTCGTTCTTTATCGTTATAACAGTGTGTATATTTTACGTTTACACAGATAAACCTCTGCTAATGCTGCAATCTATAAAACGCGCCTTCAGATTAGAACCGTCCGAGCCGCGATTACATTCGTGTTTGATTCGATTCGCGCTAAAACTAGTCACTTTAAAAAAACAAGATCCCCCAGTCGAACAGCCGGTTATGACTGTACTGGAGCAAGAAATGGAGCCTATATTACGTTCTAGAACCGCCGAACAGATTAATAACGAATACCTCGCCGAAAATTGCAAAAATTTATCCGCTCTACTCGAAGGTTTGATATATATATATAAATATACATACATATGGTCGTGCGTAAATGAATATATAAAGTATGAAATAATTATATAATGTGCGATTTAAATTGTATGTTTATATTTTCATAAGTTTTAATTATGAGGTTTTTGCTTGTTTTTAGGAGCCCGTATATTTTATATGTTACATGCTGACAAGCAAGATGAAGCGGTCTCTCTTGCGACTAATCTCAGTTCAGATCTTGAAGGAATTAGTCTGACTGTAAGTATTAATATTATTATTTATTTTTACAGTTTTATTATTATCGATTTTTTATTTTAATTATTTAACTTTTACGACGACTTACTTCGCGTGACGTTACTACTATTAGCGTGGCTAATAAATTTATATACTCGTCTACACCTATTTATAAACACACGTGGAAAATGAGATTCCGGTAGATAGGAGTTTGTCGTAACAAGATATATACATATATATATATATATATTTTTTTTTTCTTTTATGTGCCATACTCAAGAGAGCGTAGGCGGTCACCAATGTGCCAACTAGATCTTACGTTGTCTTGCATCTGCCATTAATTGTTGTATTGAAGATGCGCCGGTCCAGTTTTTGATATTTTTCAGCCAATCTGTCCTCCTTCTTCCCGGACTTCTTATTCCTTCTATCTGTCCTTGTATAATAATCTGTAAAATTTCATACTTTGCACCTCTAATGATATGGCCAAAGTATGACACATTTATCTTTATAATAATATTCTGTAATTGTCGATCTGTATTCGCCTTCTTTAAGACATCTTTATTGGATATTTTTGCTGTCCAAGGTATCCTCAGCATCCTTCTATGTATCCACATTTCCACAGCTTCGTATCGGTTAAAATGTTTTTTATTTAGAGGCATAGCCTCAATACCATATAACAAAATTGACTGGATATAACATCGAACTATATCTTGTCTTATCTTCAGACTAAGCGATCTATCACATAATAATTGTTTCATATTATTGAAGGCTACTCGTGCGTAACTGCACCGTGCTTTAACCTCGGCATCCACATCGAGACTACTAGTATATATATATATATATATATATATATATATATATATATATATATATATATATATATATATATATATATCGAGATATTAAAACTAATAGGTGTCTCGAGGAAGTTGTTTTCCTGGCATTTGAATCGTGCTATAAAGGAATTATCTTTTTCAAAATTAGTTAGATCGCATCGTATTACTATTTTTTTTTGTTTTTTAAAAATTATTATTTTACATTGACTTTCCCCTTCACGTGACGCTACAAATGGGCGAATAAAATTATATATTTTTCTACCCACATTTATGTATAAAACATGATTCCAGTCGATGAAATTTCGTCGGTACAATGTTCATATATATTATATATATAGATATTACACTAATAGCTGTCTAGAAGGAGTTATTCAGTCTTTGAATCGTGCGCTGATTATTTATAGCTTTTGAAATTGATTAGACCACACATCGAATCGTTTGAAATACTTGCAGATTCATAAATAAATCGCGTTTCTTACCGAAAAAAAAACAACGTGTCTATCGCAACTATTTTAGTCTTGATACGTCGCGTCTGTTCTGAAAAGTGAGTTATCTTTTTTTCGGAACTGACTTTTCAGTTTGTTTTTATAGAACTTACAAAGTCGGATTCGACGGTACTACTTCCACAGTTGACTATCTTCAATGTATTTCGATCGTAGAATTTCTCCTATACGTAATATGAACTTTAATATTAACGAAATTATCTATTTTCGTAATAATGGACAATTGGTTAATGGTCGAATTCTAAAAATGTTTATATAATAATCCGTTATTTTTTCCTTTTTTCCCCCTTTTCTTTATAATTACTACACCGGTTGTTAATCCTGGCCACAATCGATAATGTTAAATTTTGATGTAAAATGTAATAAATAAACAACAAAAAATGAGTTAAAATCGCTGAACATTTTATTAAAAAAAAAAAAAAGCTTTTTCGATTATTAAAACATTATCAAGTGAACGTATAATAAAATATAGAAATATACAATATATTAGAAATATAAAATGTAAAAATACTAATTGAAATATAGAATTTATAAAAATTAAATAAAATTAAAAATGTGATAACACAATCTATTTATCAGAAATATAAAATGTAAAAGTACTTACACAATTTAAAAAAAAAAAAGTAAAATAGAAAATAGTATTTATAAAATAATCTGATATAATGAATATGTTAAACAACACAATCTATAATCAGTAATACAACATTTATATTCAAATCTACCAAAGCACAGAAAATAAAAATAAATAAGAACTTCTATACGTAACCCTACCAAAAGCACAATCATCCAATACAAAAAAAAAAAAAGTCCTAATTTATTTTTATTTTCTGTGCTTTTGGTGGGTTTATATATAAATTTTTTATTGCTGATTGTAAATTATGTTATTTACCGCATTCACTATCCAACTATTTTTCATTTTGTTTAATTGTTATAATTTGTATGTCTAAATTAGTATTTATACATTTTATATTTCTCGTAAATTATATATATTTTTGTATTTTATTACATGTTCACTTAATAATGGTTTAATATCCGAAGAGCTTTGTGATTTTTATAAAACATTCGGTGGGTTAAGTCATTTATTGTTGTTTATTGTTTAAAAAATCACTACATTCTACATTTGTCAAATTAAAATAGAAAATCGAGATGAATTTACGTTTTATCATCGTATTTATTTAATATCTACTCGGAAACAATCTGTAATAAAGCTCTCCACAATTCAAATAACCAGATATTAATTTTCACAGATAAAGTCGTAAAACTATAATGAACGAAAGTAGCCGAAAGTAATAAAAAAAAAAATGTATAGTAATTAACAAGAAAATCATATCTCACAGTAAATTTATTATTAAAAAAAAAAATAAAAAAAAAATCGAAAAATTCCATCATCATATATATATTTGGGTGGGAACTGTAAAAATGACAAATGGGACCGATTTCAAGAAATAGCGTGGCATACATTTAATACAATTAGATTTCTATTTACGCGTAAAGATCTAAATCTGCACACAAAATTGAGATTACTTAGATGTTCATACGATATTATATGGAATGGAATTGTAGACTTTGATATAAGTTGTGTCTTAAAAATATATATATATATATAGATATATATATTAAAATGTAGTTATATCCTCGTATATTAAAAATTCTATGAACAGGACTAACAAAAAAGTGCTATTAAAGTTGAAAGTTTTTTTAATCTCGAATGCAGTCAAATTTATAAAATCGAAATATTTGCGTCGTATAATAGGAACAGAAAAAGATATGACCCGCTACATAGAATACTTAAAGGAGCAAGATAATAATAGGAAAAAGGTCCAAACGGAGAACAATATTTTGGCTCGAAAATTTTAGAACACGGTTTGTTACAACTACAGAACTATTCGTAGAAGCGGGGGTTGGGTGTAAACACTCGTTAATTAATAATTATAAATCGTAGATTTATGTTATTGTAGTACTCTTTTTAATGACCTGCCGCTATTTATGATTAAATAATTAAATGCTATCTGCTTAATTAAAAAACCGGGAACCTACTTTAGCCACTTACGCTGTATATATATATTAAATGCCTTCAAGTTCCGCTTTGGCGTAACATATTTTACATCTTCGCATTCCACTTCAACGTAAGGTTTTTCAGATAGTTACGTCAAGGCTAAATTCCTTCTTAATAAATAATTGTTTCGTTTACGGATGACAAATTTTATGACTATATTAGCTCGCGGCTACTATGTTAACTAAATGCCGTTGATATTTATTATTTTTTTTTAGGTAAAATTTTTTTATTAATACTAGAACGTTTGATATTTATAGATCAAGTGAAATCTAATAAAAATTTAATTTGCGTTTTTTTTTATTAATTATTTTATTTTGGTAATACGTTACTTCTATTATTTAAAAACACCCCCCGCCCCCTCGCTAAAATTAAAATAATAAAAGGGTACCCATCTCTTTTGGAAATTATTTTTATATACAAACCGTTTCTGAGGTAATTGCAATAGATAATTCTAAATGTATCGGTATTTATTTTCCAGTTACAAACATAAAAATAAAATATGTGTATTAAAATTAAAATGAGCAAATATACAAATTACGTATGCATATTTATATGTGTACATATATTAAAAACAAACAACGAAAAAAAAAAAAGTTAAAATCGTTAAAATTTTTTAAAATTAAAAACTACGAAGCTTTTCGTGTAGGCCATTATCGAGTGAACATTTAAAAATAGAAAATAGAAAATGAAAAAATATGAATTTAGGATTACAATTCGCGAAAAACAGCAAAATTTTTTTTTGTTTATCTCTGCTATAATCTACGCCTAGCCTGTCTAGGCTATCATTACAATTTAGTCACTTATAGCCCCATCCATTGATATTGTAGCTAGTTAGTGTTCACATAGCGGCTTTTCATCATAGCCTGCCATTAACTAGAGTAAATCTAGTGGTTTCGTCCGTTGTAGCCGGCGAATCTTCTTCATATTATCCAGTAGGATAATTGCTGTCCAGTTGGTATGTTTATCCAACCTATCAGCATGCTTCTTAGCTGCGTTTTTAATGACATCTTGCACATATGGTACTGCTAAATCACGGTGTAATGTCTCGTTGCTTACGTACCAAGGGGCATCTGCAAGTGTTCTCAGAGTTTTATTCTGGAATGTTTGTATTATTTTTACATTACTTTTTGCGCTACATCCCCACAACTGGCATCCATATGACCATACTGGCATGAGTATCTGTTTATAAAGTATCATCTTGTTATTTAAGGTGAGTTTCGATTTTCTTCCTATTAGCCAATACATTCACCTTACTTTCATATTGAGTTCTGTTCTTTTAGTTACAATATGGTTACGCCACGTTAACCTGCTATCCAGATATAGTCCAGGGTACTTCACTTCGGTTTTAATTGGTACGATGTTTTTGTTCATAATAATATCTTTTGTAGTAATTTTTCTGTTTGTAAATGTCACATGAGTCGATTTTGCTTCATTAATTTTAATTTTCCATTTCTCACACCAAGAGGTGATGAGATTTACGCTTGTCTGTAATATTTCATTCGCTTCATTAGGACAACTGCTATATAAAGCAGGTAAAGCAACGGACCTAAAACACTCCCCTGAGGTACTCCCGCATTAGCAGGATGTATTTCAGATACTTAATCGTCATACTTCACTCGAAAGTACCTTTCGCTTAGGTAGGATTCGAATAGTTTGCAATAATGATACGGAAATATTTTCCCGATTTTATGCAACAATCCCGTGTGCCAAACTTTATCGAATGCCTGATTTATGTCCAGGAATACTGAGTCACATATTCTTCTTTCCTCAAGATCATTTTCTATTTTGTTCGTTATTTTATGCACCTGTTGTATGGTGGAGTGTTTTGATCTAAACCCATATTGGTGATCCGGAATAACTTTATTGTCCTCTACTATTGGTATTATGCATTTATAAATTAGTTTCTCATATAGCTTGGATAATACTGGCAATAAAGAGATAGGCCTGTATGACGTTACGTCAGTAGGTGGCTTACCAATTTTATTAATCATTATTATCTGTGAGAATTTTAATTGTGCCGGGTAATAGCTCAATCTAATTATCGCATTAAATATGTATGTTATCATTACTATTCCTTTACTTGGAAGTTCTTTTAGTACTCTAGCTGTTATGAGATCGTAACCAGGAGATTTTCTTGGATTTAATTTTTTTATTACAGATTTTATTTCTCCCGGAGAAGCAAGTTTAATTCGAGGATACATGTCATATTATAAGCTTCTGTTAATGAACTTCCTTTACCTGTGTGAGGCTGAAATACTTTAGCCAAATATTTAGTGAATTCATTAGCTTTATCTCCATGCTCCATTATCTTTGCGAATGGGGCGAACAGGTAGCTTTGGCCTTTTTAAATTCCGGGTTGCCTTCACAATGAATAATCCGGTGCTAAAGGAGATAGTGCAGACATGTGCAAAACAGCAAAATGAAGAACAGAATTCAATCTGACAGTGAATGTGATAAACAAAACAATCAAATGAAAATTTTTACATAGCAATAGCCAGTAAAATAAAAATAATTAGAAACCCGTTATCCAATAATTAAACGAAAATTAATAGTCAGGAAAAAATAAAAATAATAAAAACAAAATTAATCACTATAAAAGTTATTTTATTAACGCGAAGCTTTTCGACAATCGCGTCATTTTCAAGCACATAAAAAAACGTTACATTTAAATTTTTTTAATAATACTAGAACGTTTGATATTTGTAGATCAAGTTAAATATTATAAAAATTTTATTTGCGTTTTTTTTCTTTTTATTAATTATGTTAATTTATATGTAAACGTTTTTTATGTATGCTTAAAAATGTCGTGATTGTCAAAAAACTTTTCGTTAATAAAATAATTTTTATGGTGATTAACTTTGTTTTTATTTCTGTTAATTCATAAAATCACTACTCTCCAATACATATCAACATAAATTTAAGAAATAGTTGTCCAATCTTCTTCATTACTTAATCTTTCGATTGGTGGCCAATATGTAGAGCACTCTACTTTCAGGTTTCTGGTTTTCGCCTATTTTTTTTCAATTCCTGGTATGTATGTACTTTTGCGTCTTTCATTATTTGAGTGATGTACTTTTGTCTCGGTCTTCCTCTTGATCTCCATTTACTTGGTCTTCGATTATTGCTGTTAAATATTTGTTATTTCTTATAGTGTGTCCTATCCAGCTGCATCTGCTTTCTCTTATATACTTCATAAAGCATCGCTTTTCGTTAATGGTCTTAAGCACATCTATATTCTTTATCTGTCCATTTAGCTTTTTGCATTTTTCGTCAACACCGCATTTCGAACGCTTCTAATTGCTTTTGTCTACGATTGTTTATAACCCGTGTTTCGGAACCATACAGCAGCACGCTCCAAACGTACACCTTTATTAACCTTTTCCGTATTATTTAAATTTTTTGATGTTAACGGCGATTTCTTTTTCATAAATGCGGCTTTTGCCTGTGATATTCTTGACCTTATTTCTTGATCACTTCTCCCATCTTCTGTTATTATTGAACCGAGGTATTTGTATTTTTTTACCTGTTGTACTGCTTCTTTTTCTAAATTTATGTTTATTTTTTTATTATTTTCCATTTTACTGAATCTCATTAGCACCGTTTTCTTCTTATTAATTGCCACGCCATAGCGTTTAAGAATCAAATTTAACTTTATCAATGCATCCGATAGGTTTTTTTTCGCTTTCTGCGATTAATGTCATCTGCAAATCTAAACGATTTAATCTTCATTCCGCCCACGTTAATTCCTTCATTACTAATTTCTTCCCATTCTCTAAACGTCCGCTCTATATATATATATATATTAAAGAGCAGCGGTGATAAGCTGCGTCCTTACTCCTTTTCTGACTTTTGCTTCAATTTCCGAGTTTTTGTTTATTATTATTAATTTTTGTGTTTTATATAACTCTTTTATTATTCTTCTATCCTTAAGATCAATGTTTATTCTCGTTAAAGTTTGATCCAGAATATTCCAGTCGCATTTATCGACCGCTTTTTCTAAGTCTATGATTGCAATGTATACTGTTTAGTTTACTTGTAGTTTTTTTCAATTACCATTCGTATCCCTAATGTAGCTTCTCTTATTCCTCTTCCTGTTCTAAAACAATATTGCTCTTCACTTAATTCCATCTCTATTTTATGTTTTATTCTGCCTAATACTATTTTTGTTATTATTTTTGAGCAGTGCGACGATATTGAATTTATAAATAAACAAAAACCAATAGCCAGTAAAATAAAAATAATAAAAAATTAAAATTTGAAGAAGGTGGAATGTAGTAATTTTTTATTAAAATAAACAATAACAAAGAAATTAAAAATCGCTAAAAAAAAATTCTTTATGAAAAATCACGAAGCTTTTCGGCTATCAGGCAATAATTATCAAGTGAATATTTAAAAAAATATATATATGTATATATAAACTGAAAAAAATTTAATTTAAGATTACAATTCACAAAAAAAAAATCAGCAAAATGACGAGTAGCATTAAATAAAATAATGGCTAATATGAATCTCATTGACCAGTTTTAATTTTATTGATTTTGTTACACGTATGTATCTTTCCATATTCTATTCGGACTGAGTAGCGAGACGCCTGCGTTTTTCCTCTTCGCATCCGCCTGTATTCGTTATTACATCGAGCTAGTTAAGTTGTACTACTTCGTAATCGCCGATATCTGTACTTTGTGGCCGATTATTTTTTGCTCTATCAGCAATCATCACTTTTGTTTACAGTTTGTTCAGTTTAATGTTGTAATTTTCACTCGCGACTTTCAGCTTCATTATTTTTGTTCTCATCGGCATAAGTGGATTATTGATCTTGTGATCTGCTATTGTTATGCCGCCATTCCATCCATCAAGTACTTCTCCCATTACGTGTTCATTATATGCGTTAAATAACGCAGGCTATACATCCTTGTCTAACTCTTGTTTCCAATTTTAATGGTTGCGATTTACAGTTATTAACTCTTACGTGTGCTTACGTTATTTTCGTATAGATTACGTATAATCCTTATTATGCGATATCGGTTACGTGTAGAATCTGTCACAGTTTACTCCGTTTTTGGCTGAGTTCAATATTTTCGATCGTCCAGCTAACTTTTAATTATTACGGAAAAGTGGCGCACGGTAGTACCCCTTCTCGTATAACATCATATGTACCTAAAAAAACTTTAAATTATAAAATAAAATCTGCTAAATTAAAGTCATGGAAATCTTTTTGCACAGATAATGTAAAACCATAGGGGTCTAAGTTATAAAATCGCCTTCAGTAAGCTAAAGGTAATCATATTCCCCTTTTTAAAAATGAAGACAATGATCAAATAACTAATACAAACGACAATCTAAAATACTGTCTCTCCACATTATTTCCTAGCGATAACACAGACGCCGACAATAGCTATCATAAGTCATTGCGAAATAAATTCGATAATTTGAAGCCTGATTTTAGCCAAACAAATATGGAAGAACTCTCATTCATTAATAATGAACAACTAACAATGATTATTAAAAATCTCAAAAATAATAAAGCTGCCGGTCCTGATAAAATTAATAATAAAATTGATTCACAAACACCATCCAATAATTTTTGAAAACATGTACAAAAGAATTTTTTCAATAGCTTATTACCCAAAAGCTTGGCGTGAAGCTAGTGTGATTCTTATACAAAAACCGGGGAAAGATTCTAACAATATTCATTCATACCGCCCAATATGTCTTCTAAACAGATTTGGGAAAATTTTTGAAAAGCTATTAAAAATTGAAAATTAAGCGAACAAATTTTCTAGACAGTAGGCAATTTGGGTTTACGCAAGGCCTGTCAACTGAACATGCAGTAAACTATGTAATACACAATATCCAAAAAAATCTCAAATGTAAAAATAAGGTAATCACTATAACGGTGGACATAAAAGGAGCCTTTGACAATTGCTGGTACCCCGCTTTGTTTAATTCTCTAGAGATATTACTAGTTGGAAATAAAAGATTATTGAATATCATCTACCATTACATAAGTAACAGGAAGATCTCTTTACAAGTAGGTAATGCGTCCGCAGGAAACGAAACCAATATGGGCTGTCCACAGGGTAGTGTTCTGGGTTCACTATTCTGGAACATACTTTTTAATGGAGCCTTGAAATTATGCTACAATAAAAATGTAAAACTCTGTGCATATGCAGATGATCTCATTTTTATAATTTCTGGAAGCTCAAAAGTGGAACTAGAAAATATAGCGAGTGATACTTAATAAAATTAGGAAATTGGTTAGATAGTGTCAAACTAAAATTGTCAATTGAAAAAAGTTTTGTCACATTTTTCACAAATTCATTTAAATTGAAGAGAAACAACATTAAAGTAAGATTCAAGAACTCTATTCTTAAGGTAGTTGAATACTTTAAATACTTAGGTATTATTAACATAATATTGAAAATGGATACTAAATACTGCAAAATGTTACGAGCCTGTCAAAATACATGGGGCTTCAGTTACAAGTACAGAATTGTATTATACAAATCACTGATTGAAAACACTGTAGCATACTGCTCCACCGTCCTACTAAACCGGCTAAAAGTTAAAACAGTAAAGAAAAAACTTTTTGGTATGCAAAGAAAATATCTAATAAACGCTTGCAGGGGGATATAAAACAATTTCACACAGCTCATCTGTAGTTATTGCTAATGTACTTCCTGTCGATTTTCTTATGCTCAGAAGGGTAGTCATGTTTGCCATAAAAAACGTGGACTTCTTTCCATATCTTAATTTATAAATGAAATTTATTGTAAATTAATCTAAAATTGAAATTATGTTTGGCTAGTGAAATATGTATATCAAATTTTAAGTTGTCGTTATATAAACATTTCTGATTTTTCATATATTTTTTCATATATAAAAAAAGATGTAATAATTTTAGTTCGCGCTTGAAAATGACGTAACTGTCGAAAAGCTTCGCGATTAAAAACTTTTAGTGATTGTGTTTTATTTTGTTTGTTTATAATTAATTAATAAAATCACTACTCTCCAATATATTCAACTTTTAGTATACCTAAGTTATAATTTTAATTATTAACTAGTATAAGAAGAGTGGTTACTATATTATTGTTAACTATAGAGTATTGTAAAGGGGAGCAATACACTGATTAAGTCTAAGCGGTAGTGCAGTGTATTGCTCCTCTGTAAATGCAACAAGTTGTACATTATTAATTTGAATAATAAAGTATTAATAAAAAAAAAAAAACAAAAAACCTTGCGTTACGTATAATTGCTTCGAATGCTGTCACTACGTAAAAATAAACGTACACTTCAATTGTTCCGCAATGAACAATTGCTCAATTACTCTTACCCAATTTGTAATATGAATATAATTTTTTTTTTAATTTTTCAATTCATTTATTTATTTAATGTATTTATTTTGTTTATTTTTAGAATTGTACCGCCATTTTTACGGCTTTACGTAATAAAGAATTCGGCGAAGCCGATGAACGAGTCGATGCGTATAAAATCGAGTGTCATAAACGATTTCCTTTAGCGATGATTTTTAAACCGATGACTGAATCGGTGAAAGATTTGTACAGTTTAAAATCTTTGATGGAACCTTTATTGGATAATCAAGAAAATTGTGTTAGTAATTGAATGCGACCCGTAATTAATTATCTAGTAACCCGATATTTATATTACTATTATTTATCGTAATACGAATTCCATTTAGACATCTTCACTCCTTCCTGTTCTTAATTTTGTTCGTTTTCATTTTTATTTTAACTTGTACGTAATAATGAATTAATTAATTAATAACTTCACCGAAGGATCATTACAAAAAAAAAAATGGTATTTAATTGGTTGATACGTCAAATTCTGAAATTATTTACGTTAAAATCAACATTGATCGATCGCTATGTCAGGTGTTCATCATTGTCCTAAGACGAATTCCCGTAAAATTACGATGTTACCATGTTGTTATTCTAGAAAAATAATAGAAACGTAATTACTAGTTAATGGGTTTACATATATAAACGCGCATATATTATATATAATCTTATTAAACTATATATACACACATACATACATATATAAGATATATATATATACTAATTGGATAGAAGCTTGTCCCGAATTTCTTCCAAGCGTTAAACTGTCTGTTCGGCGTATATCATATTCTTATTTAGTACAGGGCTTGTACGTCTTTTTCGGTATGTTCATTCCATTATCCGCTTAGTTCTCGTAGTAGCCTTTCTTCTACATTTAAATTGCGCTACTAGCCGTACAACTTCTAGTTTTGTCTTATTAAAAATCCAATATCTTAAGTATGGTAATTATGTTTCTTATGAAAGTCCACATTTCTGCACAACATTCGTTAATACTTATGTTGACAAAATTGCACTCTGATGGAAATCCAGATTCGGTTTTTTCTTATTATGTCTCGTTGTTAAGCAGTCGGCATGCTATTCAAGGGATGCGTATATATTTGTATTCGAGCTTCTGTCTACGTACCATTTTTTTTCTTAGTAACTGATCGTTTATCCTAATTGTGTCTATCAACTTGCTCGGAATTTCGTTACCCTGATTTGTGCCGATAATCTCGATCTTGTTAATATTTCTTTCTTACTGTTTCCGTGAATTCGTAATAAATCATCCGGATATTTTTAACAATAATGCGGTATTTTTTTTAAAAAATATATATATATGCGCGCGCATGTACAATCATTATCGTCATCATATTCGTTGCTCAAGCACATCCATCCCTATTTAGTTACGTTATATTGAATCTCGATTCTCTTGAGACGTCTTGTCGCCGGTTTATTTGGAATCGCTGCCGCCAGCTCATTAGAATGCCCGTACAGACGCATCATGTGATTTTGAGTCCTGACCCATATCTTAATTGATCAGCTCATTGGTGATGTACCTAGGAATACGATATATCAATCTGAGGACTATGGGAGTTAATATAAATCGAAGTTTTGCAGACGATATATTAATATATTCCCTAGAATTCGGAGATACGTTGTTGTCGTTAGATACGAAATATCGTCGAAAATTGGACTATCTTATTTATTAATCCTTCGAATGATGAAAATTAGAAAACCCTTAAAATGACACAAAATAAGATTATTGATTTTTGTTTTAATATTAGAGTTTTCTAATGCATTAGCATTATTTATAACCCACAGTGTAAAAAAAAAAAAATCATAATGAAAATATGAGCTTAAATAAAGTTGTTACATAACCGCTGCCCCGCACGAATATTATTTTGTCATTTACGCAATGGTTAAATAAAACAACTTCCGATATGTAAAACAGTGTTTCCTGATAATAAAAAAATTGTGAAGCATAAAATATTACATTATAAATTTTTTAAATGAAAATAAAGAATAGTTAAAAGTAAGACATTATATTTTCAGTTTATACACAATGTAGAAATAATTTTGAAAAAGCAAAATATGTTTTTAAAATTTTGTTTAAATGAAAATTATTAAAACCGGTTTTTCCTACTCGTAGGCATATACATTGCAGACATTGCTTTTCCACCGAGACCGCACTAATCTGTATGTACCGGCTTATGTTTAATTGCATTTACTTCAGTTTTTTATTCGAACCAGTTATGCTTTTTTTTTTTTTTTTTTATGGGGATGCCTTTACAGCTTACCCAACGTGGAGCCGTAATAATCACTAACTCATATTCTTATGAACTCGGACAACTTCTCGAGAAAAGTCGCTATGTCCGGGAATAAATCTAGATTCTCAACATGCAGAAGGGACATTACGTTATAAGGAGGACCACCACGAGATGCGTACAGTAATTTGAGATACAGTTCAGAACGTAATGCTGTTAATGAAGGATATTCGAAGAACACGTGATCAGGGTTGCAGACTACACGACCAGCATATAGAGGACAATACGGATTATGAAGTTCTTGATTTTGCAAGTTTATTTTCGTTGCTAAAAGAGCTTTGTATGTTTCCCGTCGGAATTTTTTACTAGAATATTGCGTTATATCCAACTGTTTACGAATAATGAATGCATTTATTGTGCAGCAATCGATAAAATACCAGAACAGTCTCATCCAACATTTTTTACTTTTTCTATCAATATGATAATCATTCTTTAATCTATCAAATTTATCTAACAAAGTATATTTACGTTATAATATTTTATCGCTAATGGATACAAAAAAATTTTCTCGTCATTTTTTTAATTCTGTTTTCATACTGGCTACTTCAGAAGGACCGCTAATTGGTTATCTCACACTAAATGAAATTTCACCGTAGTTGTATCATTTTCAAGTTTTGGCAAATTTGTTCTTTTTTTCCAACAAGCTAATAAAAGAAAAAAAAAATATTCATAAAAATAATATTTTTGTGTTTTAGATCTAGGGTGAGATCTGAAACTACTATCTCTCCTAAATTAGTTTCAACTATATTATTCCTCGGTATAAACTTCAAATTTTCAGTTGTACCTTGATTAAAGCATCCATATTTTTTAACCACGCTTTGTGGGCTTATCACGCACAAATTGTTTCATCGTTGAACCACCTTCGAATTTAACCATACTTTCATCTACATCTACTTTCTGATTTATTTGGTGAATTAAAAAATGGTCGCATTTTATATAATTTATCATAATTGGGACCATTAGGAGCTTGTATTACAGTGTTTTCGTTCAAATATAAATTATTCAGATGAAAACTAAATCGTTTCACCGGCATCATTAGATATCTTACGACCAGTAGTAGTCACGATAACTTTTCTTGTGATGGGACATATATAAATTTATTCCCAAGAACAATCTAATTTCGTATTACAAGTAAGTGTGAAATTTTTGCCAATCATCTTTTTGTGGCATAAAGGTTCGTTAGGATGCGATTAATGACTTTATAAATAACAAAAATAATTTATACGGATTTAGTGATTCCATCTTTTGGAGACCACAGTACTCGGTAAATTTTGTAATAGTATCGATTTTAAAATTTGCGTCTCGGATATTATTATTTATTAGTACAGAGGTTGTTTACTTACTACTAGTTCATTAGATATCAGTGTATCTGAACTGTCAAGTTCAAAATCAATCTATTGTTGCGGGTTTTTATAAAAAAAAATCCCCCCCCCTCCGCTTATCATACTTGCGTTTAAACTATAGTGTTGTTATTTTAATTTTAATACTGCGGTCGAGGTGTGAGGCTCATGCCGGAACTATGTAAATATTTACGTGTACACATTCTAATTCGATAAAATACATTTTTCTTTCACAACACTTTCTCCGTCAGAAGAAATTTCGTCACAAACTATGTGCAAAATATTTTCATCAGACTTCATTTCCGGCATGTTCTTCCGGGGCAGCGGTTACACGGTGAAACCGCCGATAAAATGGATTTATTCGTGATAAAATTTTGAAAAACATTTAAAAATAATTAATATTATAAGTAATACATGAAATAAACACTGCTCACGTTTAAAAAATATGTAAGAAATTCCAAGATCGTTTAGCCATCCAAACTGGTTAAATAAGGCGTTTAAAGGGGGCGTAGTTGCTACGCCGGAATTCGCAATAGCTAGAAATAGAAATATAGAACCGCTGTCCATAAACTATTATTTCACTTGTGGATTCACTATGTAAAGCCTTTCAAAGGGTTAACGTTAAAAAAAAAGTTAAAATATCATCAAACGATTCGAAAATAAAAATGTTAATCGAATAGAATTTAAGGAGAGTTTGACGTACTTGAATCAACAATTATCAATCGAAAATCGCTAAAACGTGCCGGATACATATCGGATGAGGATAGTTTTCAAAACTACTATAAAAGTTTTAATTTACTGTCGACTGATGTGGTAAATTTGAATATTAAAACACGATAATTATAAAGACATTAAGAATAAGAGAAAACGCCGTTGAAAAGTTAACGATCGATATAAAGATGAACTAAATTAATAGAAATAAAACGTAATTGAAATCAAATAACGTCCTCGAGGTGTAATACATTTCGTTACCTTCCACATTAGGGTAGATGAAAAGACGAAATAAATTAAAAATAATAATTTAAAAATGTAGCGATTAACAGATTAGAATCGAAACGGTTAAAGGATACCTTTACTCTTATCGGATGGAGGAAATTTTATTTATAAAAATATTAATTTTATTGATAAAAATATTTTAAATTTTTTCTATTACATTATAATGCATATAATATATTTTTAATGTTTTATATATATATATATATATATGCTTAATCGATGAAAGAGTGAAATGACTTAATTAAAGATACGTTTTCGTATTTAATTACGCGATTCGATAGTTATATGTACGATCTGCTACGTTGCGCAATTTCTCATCTTATAGCGTATCACTAGCTTATAATGTGGTAAAATTATTTATGTTTTACGTTAAGTGTATGTTACCCGTTATCTCGATCGTCCGGTATTTAATATAATTACGCTTCTTTTAAAAAATTATATATAAGTATTTCCGAAAACGCGGTTCGAGTGTCACTGGTTATAATTGCGGCATTTATCGTTAAATCGTGTATTTGTTCGTAATAAAACGTTAATTTTAGTACATAAACGTAATGTTAAGCGACCGGTGACTTTATTATCCAGTACGCGGGTGGTATATAGATATCCACAGCAGCGTCGCTAAGAACTAAATATTATCTATACTAATATATAAAACTGCAATGTGATTTGCGAATATTTTCATTATAATCACTGCATCGGGCTATTTTTATCACACATAAACAGAAAACCTATTTTTTTTTTTTTTAATTTTCGTATGTCCCAATTTAACTTAAAAACTATTAAAGCAATAATGATAAAATTCGTACTGTTTTTAGCCTATACTATCGGATTCGTTCCAAGCGTTGTTTCATATTGCTATCACAAATAAGACAGAAATTACAATAACGACCATATTAATTAACTTTTCTAATATAACCCTTTATGACGTTTGATATAACTGTCAATTGTTTAAATGTTTAATCGTCAATGGTTTGACATGACCTTCAGCAATCGACAGAATGCGCGCCGCGGTTGTTCCGTCTTAACTATAAATATTGAATTTGCATTGGTATAATTTTAAAAAAAAAAAATACTCAAAAACACATGTACGCGACGTTCTACGTTTTATTTTCTATTAATCGGGGAACAGGCGACATATTAAGAAAACGAAGAATGTTGTGTGTCACAAAGCATTCAATACTAAACACTATGTTTTTGAGTAATCATTTAAAATATATATATATATATATACACCAATGAGAATTCAATATTCATAGTTAACACAGGACGTCTGTCGGGTCAGCTAGTATATATATATAAAATATATATGAAAAAACGATAAGTCAAGAAATATAGATTCGTAGTTTAATATAAATCAAATTTATTTTCCGTTCTTAATCGACAGAAAATCATTTATATCCAAAAGCTAGTTTACACGTATTTTTTGGAAAGCTTTTACTACACATATTTATCAACTTGTTAATCCTGTGTCCATTAAAAAAAAAAAAAAAACAGGAAGAAGTGAAACTTGGACATTTTAATTCAAATTCGCTACAGAGGTATAACGTGGTTTGATGACGGGTGTTGGTAGCGCGGTACATGCATATACACACCTATGTTATATATATATATATATATATATATATATATATATCCTTCTGTTATTTCCGCTTGCTCGTTTTGCCGGTTAACTTCCCATATAAACGGCGCCAATAGAATAAAAAATAATACAAAACCATATACAACGTAACAGATACACAACAATAGTAGTTAGGGATAGATTTCAACGGGGCCAGTTTACCATTGTCGTTATAAACTATCAACTGCTTTCTAATGTGTCACCTTTTAAATTGACATTCTTCGGTATAAACATCCGAACGGAGAGAAGTATGGTGCGCAACTATCAACTGCTCCCTATAAAAGATCAACTTGATAAAGACCGTGCGCAATTTATCGTTGTACACGCGTTCATTTTTAATAACTGAAACAGATCGGCTTAATTCCGATTAATAAACGCTATTATAAAACATTATTCGATAATGGTCGTAATATGAAAAAAATTTCGCGAAATCTAATTTTATCGAGTTTTTTTTTTTTTTTAAGTAAATTTGAAATATTATTTTAATTATAACGTAAGCTCTAGCGATACCTCTATATATCCAGTTGCAACGTAATAGTATCCTTAGTTTATATATATATATATATATATATATATATATATATATATATATATATATATATATATATATTATATATATATATATATATTATATATACGCGGAAATCCGTATTCGTACGTAATAATTTCTTATACCGTGCGAGCAAGCGTAATCGTTATTAATAATAATTTAGTATGTATAATATACGTGTTTTTTTTTGTTTTTTTTTTTTTTAATAGATAAAAATTATAAAATTTAATTAAGGTCATTAAAAAAGACAGTGTACGAAAATGTGAATATTTTTTCGTTAAATTGACAGTTTGCCTTTTTTATCTGAAATATAGTAAGACGCGTTATAGTTACGTATGAAGTTTCATTAACCCTTTCAGTGATATGTATATATATTATATATATATGTGTGTGTGTGTGATACACGAAATTTTAACGCCAAAAAATTATATATTTTACGGTCGTCGTTTTTTTTCCAATCTACTGATTGGTTGATTAATGGAGCAAATCAAATCCGCAGTTTTTTCTTCCTCTCCTCTCTTTTTCTCCGAGTTGTTTTAATTCTTGATAGTTCTTTGTTCCCATATCCTCCATAACTTGTTCCATGAATCTTCTTCCCGGTCTTCCTCTTGTACGTTTTCCGTCCAATTTTCCTTCTATCAATTCTGTCAGTAACGCATTATGCCGTAACACATAATCCCATTGAATTCTGCTACCTAAATACATGAAACTTTCCGTCTGATCTATTTTTTCCGATTTAATGGCAATTGCTGCGTTAATTTTTGTTTTGTAGCACACCATGATATTTGTTTTCTTTTTTTGTTAATCTCGTCGTGAAAAGTCAAATTCTTTAAAAATTTTCTATAAACACATTTGGAACTTATCTAGAACAAAATAAATGATATTGTAACGCTCCGTATAAAATTTGTAATTTTATAGTCTAATTTGATAATATACTACTGAAAGGACTAAGAAAACCCCGTAATTTTAAAAACCAAATATCGAGCGATAAAGGATTTAATTTTTTCTTTAATAAACTACACATGTGTATATTGTAATAACTGGGTATAAGTACGTTACGTTTGAAATTACGAATATTTATTAAAAAGAATTTAACAGTAAAAAAAAAAAAAAGATGAAGAAACGTTCATCTGACTAAGTAATGTTTTGTATTAATCGTTTAAAACGCATAATAATTTACGATTTTTATATATATATATATATATATATATATATCGAAAAAATCCCAATAAAAAAGGAGATATTATCGGCCCTTTGGACACTGTGTTTAAAAACTCGAATTAGACTAAAACCGGTATTTTGAATAGACGGTAAATATTTGAATCAGCTCAGATTCGCGGACGATATAGTTCTAGTGAGCGCGGAAGTGCAAAAGAGCTGCACACGATGATAACAGATTTAAATGAACACTCGAACAAAATAGGATTGAAAATAAACGTAACAAAAATAATGAACACAGGAAAAAGTGTACAAATATCAATAAAGTCGGAACAGCTAAAGCAAGTAGATAGTTACATACACTTGGTCAAAAAATCACAGCAAGTTAGGAAAAGAGAATTCACTATCGCGGGTTCTGCTTGGAAAATTACGCATAACTAAACAAATATCGATTAATCTGAAACGTAAACTGTATAACCAGTGTGTACTTTCCGATTCTCATATAATATATATATATGTATGGTAATAATGGGTATCGCGGTGGCACAATGATACAGCACAGGTAGCTGTGAAAAATCGGTGACAGAAGTGGGCGGAAGACTGTACATACGAAGTGTTTTAGGTGTCATTGCACAGATGAAGAAGAAAAAAACAGGTTTGTGCAGCTCTATATAAAAATGTTATTTTCCACGCGCGTATAATGAAAGATAACGACATGCACGAATGGAACATTGGACATGTTAAGAATGTCGATTGTACGAGGTTTTGTGACCACTCACTTTTTAGTTCATAGCTAACATGTACGTCCAGCAGCAGAAACAACGGTTTGCTGAAATGGAGCGGTAAAAAATAAACAAAATGCAGATTATCCGCTTGATCGGCTGAACGACTTTATTTTTACCTCTCTGACAATCCAACGTCAACCTCGTACGGCATTAACCATGTACTTTCATAAACCCCGCTACTTCATATAGCTGTTCTACTTCTTGCTCGCATACTGCGTTCGCATTGAGTGTTCATTTTTCTAACGAATTTATTCACGTCATGAAATACAACCGATATATCGACTATACTCATTTTTAAACGTATTACCATTGTTTCGTATCATAATTATTATATCGATTAAAATTATTTTTCACGGCGTGCAAACTCTTGGACCACTACATGTATACATAATATCTTCTCCTTATACCATCCCTAGTATAGAGATATGCGGAAATGTTGCACTTGCTCGTCTCAGTTTATTTAAGCAATAGTTTACAGCGCAAAAGTAAAATTCCAATTATTTATAAATTATAGTCAATTTAAATTTAAAAAAAAAAAAAAAAAATGTTCTATATTAAACCTAATTATTCAATTTTCCTTATATTTTGTTATACATTTTCTTCATTAATAATGAATGGTTTGTGCATGGCTAACGTTTTAGAAATTTTTTTTTCTCTAGTGATATATATTTTCGTTGACTGTTTATACAAAGCAAGTTTTTCTAGCCAATATTTATAATTTTGCTTCCGTTTTTATCTATAACGGTATATACCAAATTTTCTAATATTCACTCATTACGCGTATACCTGATCTGTAAAGCGGCCACGTTTTTCATTCTTTTACTACAGTAATAATTAAGTACACTGCAGAGAGCCATTCTCACCTACACACACACACTTTATATTTAATTTGACTATAGGGTAAATATTACGACAGGTCTGTTTAATATCATACAGAGTAGTTAAAATAAACATCATTTATAATAATGAGCAATTTACAACAGAACAAATACAGAGGAAAACGAGAAAAGAGAAAATGATGTCAGGTGGTAGGCAATTAAGTAATTAAGAAACCGAAAAGCTTATAATTTGAATGTTACGTCAAAGGTATTGCAAACCGCGATGTTTTCACATGAAGTATAGATTTTGAAAAAGCAGAGAAATTCTAAAAATAATATTGAAATAAATGACAAAGACGCTCGCATTGTTACTTATACTGGAACAAGGTGATCATAATGTAAAACAACGAGTCTCCTGTCCGGTAGAAATAGAAAAGAGAAATGAGACGAAGGTATATTTTATATACGCTTCTTCTAATCTATATTTTGAGCATACGGGTGCTAATAATAATAATCTACCACGTAAATATATTGTAGAAACAATACAGATTAGAATATTAATATATATATATATATATATATATATATGTATATATATATATATATATGTATATATATATACCATAAGCAAACAAGGAAACCAGAGAAGGAATAATCACTGTAAATAACACTGTGATAGAAGGAAAGCGATAGAGAAATTGATAAACCAATGACAACAATAGGGATAGCTAAAGTTAGAACACGATTTATTAGGCTCGAAAAGAATTCTTCGCATAGTCTCGAATTTAAATGTAGACGCTACATTTTTATCCTTTATACGGGGTGAGCTGGATGTAAAACGAATAAGACCGTTTTAAAATGAAACGATTTTGTCGAATATAATAAAGCGATGAGTATTAAACTAGTTTCGGTACATTATGGAAAATTCGAAGAAATACAATTCACTACAATAATTAGTAATGCGAAGGAAAAATAGTGGTTAATGAAAAAATCGATTTATTTTATATTTTTCGTAAAGAATAGCACTATTTTCGAAATAACGCCGGTTTTTTTTTTTTTATGTATGTTCCATCGAAGTATTTAACCGTGGCAAATTATTCTACAGTTAGTTCATTATTATTATCGTGCGAAATCTGAACTCCAGTAAACTCGTATCATCAACGCAGAACACTTGTCAACAAATTAGAAATACAGCGGAGCAAATAAAAAAAAGTAATAACGATCCGTGGATAAAACGGTCCGATATTTATTTTGGAGATGAATATTAGTCTTCATGCAAACCGATTATAGCTTAAGAACTTTTTGTGGACTTCACTATTATTTGACAAAATATCTCTACAAGTGTTATTCGGAGTCAAAAAATCATTCCTCACTATCCCATTTTCCCGCGCCTAAAACTCATCATTACTAAAGTTCCAAAAAAAAACAAAAAAACATTTTTTCTAAATTCGGTGATATGAAATACACTTTTCCATTACATTTTACTAACATTTCCATATAATTTTACAATTTAAAAAAAACATTAACAAATCTTAATTTTCTTTACTAAATCTAAATAAAACAATAATATTGCAAATGTAGTAAATAGTGTCGCCATAAATGATGTAGAATTACTTCAATTCTAACATTCGTCAATTAGTGATTAAAGTGTATAAAATTACTTGTAAATTATCTTTAAAATATCTAATAAATTACCTTCATTTGACGAGGCATAAAATGGAATATATACGTCGGATACAATATTCGCATGTTTTCAGAAAAACAAAGTCGTAACATTGTAAACAACAACGTATATTTAAACATAATTTACAAAAAACGATAAAAAACGAAAATTCCAAATAATAACGTAACACCCAAGATGGCTTATCGCGTATAACAGAATTAATATAAAGAGGCGAAAAATTTATACTTGTAATGACAGTAAAAAAATAATATATATATATATATATATATATATATATATATATATATATATATATATATATATATATATATATATATATACATAAATGTATAGCGAAAAATAAAAAATTATAATAATAATAATAATAAAACAAAAGAATTGCACCTTATACAGTAAGTAAATATATATATATATATATATATATATATATATATATATATATATATATATATAAAATAATAAATCATAAAATAAGTGTCATAACGTTACAAAAGGTTATGTTTGAGTCTCCTATGTTTATATTTACTATACATAAATTAAAGTTGCCTAGAATCGTAATTACACCTATGTTAGATGATTATCGCGGACTAGACATCGCAGAATTTACAAGTTAGTATCCTTAATATAAGAGGCATGTTTAAGGTAGTACGCGTAACAACGATTATGCAGTATCTAGGGACATCTGTTTTGTAATAATTGTATAATTGTTTAAAACTGGTATTTGAAGCAAAACTTCAAGCCGTACAAGAGTACGTCCCTTTCAGTCGCAATGTCCACTATATGGGAGATGAAATTTTAATGTTTACAAAAATTTTTATACATGAAATGTTTTAATTTTAAAAATATTTATATAAATAGATTGAAAATTATCTACGGTTCACCCAACAAGCAGTATTGTGTAAAAACACACTTATACAATTTATAATTTAATGTTTAGATTTTATAATGTATGACTGAAAGGGTTATGCTGAAAATTACATTTTCCTATTAGAAACCGATAATTTTAAAACTAGGAATATAATACATGAATAATTAAATTTAAAAATATAACTCAACGTATACTTACTTAACAAGAACTATACGACCAAACTGGACATCTTTCAAAATTAAATTATTGAACAGAACGATAGGAGCGGGTACCTGCTGAAAAGAATTATATATTTTACTTACATATCTAAATCGGATTTTACCACTAATCGATAAGCGATTTATGTTTTCCGAGTTATTTAAAAATAATGATACAGATATATTCATTAGTCGATGATGAAATTATAGATACGAATTATAATTTAACGCTAAAACGTACTTAGCTGCGCCTATTGGGAATTCTAATGTGATTTGTACAGTTAACATTCATAGTAGAATTCGCCAACAAACAACACAGCTTTGTAATAAAGCTATATCCGATATTAAGACGTTAAATTTCTAGATAATTATTCGATTGTCTTTTTAGTTTATCATAACAAGTTTTAGAGCGTCGTATCTGTATTATACCGCGGTTTTAATAATCATTCGTAGAATTTTATTTGTGATCCGTTTAATTATAAGTTTCTTTAGCTCCATAATCGGCATCGATATTGTTATACTGACTTCGATACCGGCTTGAAAACGAGAAACTAGTTCTGTACAGATAGAACGGTATTTCCGTTAAGTAAATAAGGACTTCTTGTTTCCAAGTTAAGTGCTGATCAAGATACATTAGTGGTGTTGAAACATCATCAGTTGTATAGATGGTATACAGTAGTGATCACAATTCCTTCAGGTATAATTGGGTTTACGGAATAAATTTTTAATATCTCATCTCGGTATACGCGATTTTAAAATATCTTTTACTTAAGTACGACCACGTGATTTCAAATAATTCATAAGGAAATGTCGCTTGATTTTTTTTGTTGTAACAAGTCATGATGTCATCAAACACTTGGCTTATGTTTAAAAATACCAGGCGCAATAGTTTTTTTCTTTAAAGCAGTGGAAGCTCGTATATGTGTAATGAGTACACTCGCAGAGTACAATATAGAAATAAAGAGAATTATCTTATTACGTTTATTTTATCTTTCTTCGTTTTAAAAATAGAACTTAATTATATTTTCGAACGTGAGTCTAAAAATACGAATACATAATAATTCTTGAAAAGTAACAACGCATATATAAACGTCCACGCTTAGTGTAATAGTACAAATATTAAGATTTGATTATGCGGATGTTTATATTGTTGACCTTGTTCATTATTTAATACCGTGTATTTGGAAATTTGAATCAAGGTCTTGTTGATATAATTTTAATAATTTAAGAATTAGACGTGAAAAGATAGTTTCTCATGTTAATGATGTGATTTCTTTGATTACATTCGGTAACAACAGGATAGAATCTCGATTTCATAAAACTCGCGGAGAAGAAGTTACTCAACTTAATGAAAAAGTTATCCGGTATAACTGTTTTTAACAGACGTAACGTGTTATTTTAGTTAAAAAGAGATCGAACAATAAAAAAACGAATTCGAATAATAAAGGAAATTACGTGGAATTAAGCTTTCTAAGATGAAAAATTGAAACAAAATTTAATATTCTCTACTATTCTTAGCGACACGTCAAAAATTATTCAAAACTGATCGAATATATATTAATATAGCCATTAAAAATCAAATAGAAAAAAAAACAACGAAATTATTAAAACTTCCTATCTACTCCTATAATATTTTTTAAATCACAACTATCTACTATGGTAAGGCGCGAGTATATTTCGGACGTTCAAAGATTTATAGAATTTCAGACATTAGCAACGTCCGTACTGCTGTCGCATTGTATAATGATATCATTATGTTTATATAAATATGAATACGAATGTGAACGGAAACTAATTGCGCAAAGGTGGAGCGGCTATTATCGCTGGACAACGTAATGGATTGAAGAAACTAGTGACATATGAACAAGCTTAATTTTCGTAAAATGTTATTTATATTTAAATATCAAATGACGCGATCAAGGTACAGAAATTTTAGAACTGAAATCAAAAGTATAAACCATGAAAACGTACAAATAACGGATTTAAAGGCGATATTTAGTACACATGTATATAGCGCATGTTCACGCGAATTAAACTTGAATCTATTTCGTAAGTGTTGAAGAATTTCAGCAAATTGTTCTTACCTGACATTATGTCTAGGTGCGCAGTATGCTACATCTATGCGTAGATCTGCGTTATTATGATTAATCGTAACGTTAATTAATTGTATGTAGTCTTCACAAATTTCTTCATTGACGAAATATTTAATATTACGTTTAATTAAAATAGCTGCTTCAGCATGACGTTTTGTAAATTGGATCTGCCTTACATCTGGGATGTAGTGTATGATACAATTCATAGTCATTGATTTTTCAATATGATTTATGGCTAAAGTGTGTCTCTGCAATGAGAGCAATGTCAATAGACTTATGTCTAAGGAAAACTTCTAGTTCATTTCGACATTCTACAAGACCATTTGCATTCCAAATTATAATTCGTAGAGCAGTCATTTTTGAAAGTTTTTGGAATTTTGCTTTTTCTTTCTGTCATTTATTTCGGCAGTTTAAAATTTTTTTGCTTTCAACTGCACGATTCTAATGTTTATATTTTGAAACAAATTTCAGATATTATCAATTGTATGTTTTGTTTGTATAACCTGTTCTTGACCTAGTGATTTTGGTGCATTTTTTGACTGTATGGTTTCAAATCCAGAGCTAACTCAATATCTTCAATATTTGTCGTTGAATGTAAATATCTAATAACTACTGTATATGTGTTTTTATTTTTAATTTGATATGTGTGGAACTCAATATTTTTCAACTTGTGTCCATCGTCTTTTTAACATTTATTAAACAACCTAGTTGTACAATAAAGTTTTTAAGGTCAGTTAGTTTCGTCATTATAAGTTGGATTACCTGGGGCACTCCCTCCCGATTCATGTATCATTTACTCTCGTTCTGATTTATTTATATTATCATTAACATTAATATCTTGTAAGCAGGTACGACTGTCCTTTAATAACAGCTGGCCAGACTCTCTTTTCTAACTGGCGGACCCGGTTGACCAGGGAGTCTATTTTTAACTTCTTATGCTTGTTTTTGATATAATTGTTTAAGTTCATCATGTTGTAAATTTTCGTATTCAGAGTCATTTTTCTCCCGAGTAGCTTTCCTCATTTTGACTATTAATAAAACATAATAAAAACACAGTTTATCATTATTAGATTTATTAACTCTCCGATTAATATATAATCTCCAATAAGTTTGGGATATTAACTACACATCAAGTCTGAAACAGTTTTTTCTTCATACACACATATTATATATATATACATAATTTCATCGCGAAGTTCTAATCAGTTCATTACTTTCATAACGTTTCTACTGAATATATTACGTTCATTTCCATAAAGAGCACAACCACGAAGTATCTAACTTGGAAAAAACCCGCTTCAAATAAAATCCTAAGGCGCTGTCGACTATGTACGACAGGTAAACGTTTAATTTTTTCACCGGATTGTACGAAAAATCGAACAACGACGGAAGAACGAGTACGACTAAAATGGCGAGCAATATTACCGACAGATTTGAAACGTACCGGTTTTGTTTTTCCGTTTCTCGCCGTCTTACCGGACGGTCGACATTATCGTTAATCGACGATTCTGTATCCCTGATTTGTTCTACTATTGTTCGCAACTCTTCTTCAATATTGATCATTGCTCGTTCGAAGCGCTGGTTTCTGCGAACGGTATCCAATAGCCACTTGTAAAGACGTTCGTTCTCCATCTCGGCGTTGCGCAACCGCTCGTTAAGATACGTAATATACAAAATAGTCTCTCTTCGATCGAAACCGTTTTCTACTTGCCCGATTTCCAGTTCGTTTAACTCTTGCAACATTTCGTTCCTTCTATCGAAAAAGGAATCTTCGAAGTTCGTGACATCCATTTTTGCTAGCTTTCGTTTTATCTTGTACAATATTTTTTCATTTCGTCCTAATCGAGATTAAGCGTCGTAGTTTTCTTTTTCTTCGTTATCCGAGCAAAACGAAATTAATTTTATACTTTCCCTCGGCAATAAATAACCATAGAATGCTTTAAACTTTGGTTTTAGCTTATTATTATTATTATCATTATTATTATTATTATTAATGTTATTATTATTTAAATTTTAATAACGTACGTATTTGCGCGTTAGTTAATTAATTTATTAAATTTTTATCGTTATAATTCTAGCGAGTGTAAACTATTTTTTTTTTTTTGTATAATAATCTAAGCGAATACCTCGTTCGTGTACTATATTTTCGTTCCACCCGATTAATTTATTGCAATTTTAATAAAATACGATTCCTTTCAACGAATCTGTGACAATAGGTAAGGATTTATTCAATTTGCGCATAGTCGGTTATTACTAAAAATAATAAAGGTGGTGCGTATATCATACATTATATCGTATTTACAATATAAATATATATACCGTTAACAGATGAAATGATGGCGCAGCTTTTTACTCCAAATTGCACATAATACATTTAATCCGCGTCCCATCCTTCGACAGAATAATCCCTCTTATCAGCAAACTTTCCACGAATTCTTTTTTCTTCCACAAATTTTTTTATCATTTTTTCAACATCCAACTTAGTTTTGCGAACACTTTCAGGGAAACCTTTTATCGAAATCAAAGTATTCGCGTCGTCTACAAAAATTTAACAGAAATTTTAAAAAGCGATTAAATTCTAACTAACCGAATTTAAATAGAATATACGTTATTTTTAATTCTATAATACGAAAAATTTAATTGCAAATTTGTATTTAACGTAATATGAAGAAAAAAAACAAACCGCTCGATAAATTACAGTGTAAACATTTAATAGATATTATTTTTGAAAATACAAACTAGACGAACAAAATATATTCGAATTATACAAAAACTAAAATATATAACCATTATTACAAAATATTAAAACAGTACAGTTTAATATAACTAGAAATTTATCTTGTTAGTTAAACTTACGTATGCTAATTTTATAGTCAAGCGACCAGGATTCGTAATATTCTATAATACTATAAATTATATGTCACGAGATCTATTTCAGACGCTTAGCATCTTATCCGATGTGAAGTAGCTTGGTAAGTTTAACATTAAACAAATGAGTAACAAATTAAACAAAATTAATAGAACGATTAAACAGATTTGTAATATGACGCCGGCAAGACTTTCACTATAAGCAAAAAGAGATCAGGTCGAAAAAGAACTCTGGAATATATTTATCAAATACACTACCGCATGCTGCTAAGTTAATTTTTGAGCATTGTACCGTACACACATAAAAAGGTTTAAAGAAGTGACGTAAAATAATAAGATATCCCGACAAGATCACGATATCTATTCGGACAGTGACAAAAAATAAGGAGAAAAGCTGGTATAAAAGTGATAATATATCAAAAAACATTTACTTTTAATACGTAAAGTTTTAATATTTTAAAATATATTCGTATATTACATAACGTTAATTAGTAAATAATGCGTTTAAAAAATCATCATTGCGATTATTAAAATCAATCTTAATAACTTAGCATATAATTTTTAAGAATCATCGAACAATAAAAATATATAAATATATACGTACTGCTATATTTTTCGAGGAATTTTATTTGCGTACCGCAAGACCGCCTTAATTGTTTAATTCTTCTTCCATTTGATCCAATGATATACCCAACCGCATCCTAAGAAAAGATTTTTAAAGATTCATATGAAGATATTCTCATTACAAGTTTTAATCTAACAAATATATATATATATATATATATATATATATATATATATATATATACATATATATAGCGTTAGTTGTTTTTTTTTGTTTGTACTTTCACTGTTATAAAACAATGTTTACTTTAGTCCAATATTATCACCCGTAAAACCATTATTTCCTTAACCGAAATATTCATTTCATTCGTTATCAATTAAGCTATATGGACAGTAAGTCAAACTGTAAATTATTTTACATATATTATATCTGATATATCAAACGATAGTTGCTAATGTGTACACGTATGTTTTCGCGTCTGTAACGTTGTCAGCAGTGCGTAGCGTGAATGTTGTATGTTGTGTATTTTAATAATTTCCAGTTGTACTCTGATATTAGTTTTTATTCGTCGACATGCCGTCGTCGTCATCTGTATCTGCGGATAAGCGGAGATTGGTGACGAGAGCTAATACAAGAATAAATCACGTTAAATGTTGGAGGGAGAAGTATCAAATAAGATTTTGAAGAAGCAATAAAAAAAAGTAGACTTCAAATTTGATAAAGACCTTGAACGTATATTAGTGGAGAATATAATGGAGACGGTCAATAATTTCTTATCGCAATTTAATCAGCGTGTAGATGAAATGGAAAAAGATACCAACAGTAGGATCGACGAATTTGAACAGTACTCGCGTAGGAACTTATTGTTGATATACGGAATTCCCGAAGACGAGAACGAAAATACGGATCAACGAGTAACAGCACTAGTTGCTGATAAACTCGGTATTATAATTCCGGCCGAAGCTATTTGTAGGTCGCACCGTTTGGGTAAGCGACGTCATGAAAAGGACAAAGATCGTTTTAAACCGGAGAAATTTACGGAAAGAGGAGAAAAATAATGGGAACGCAAATTATTGTCGGGGAACACTTAACGTTGCAACGATTACAAATTATCGGGCATTTATCAGTCAAGTACGGAAATAAGAATGTGTGGACAAAGGGCGGTAAAATATGTTGCATCGATGGGGCAGGCCAGATCATGATAATCCCCAGTCGATACGGAATTATTTAAAATTATCTACAACTATTACTATTATCGTATCAATTACGCGCTTATTTAGAGATATCCTGTATTATAAATTTACGTTCGACAGCCGCGCCTTCTTCTAGTGAATGTAGCCCAATCAGTCCTTTATTAAAGCTATTTACTTTACACGAATTGATAAAGTGTGACATCGTTTGGATCTCGCCACAGCTGCACAGCTCCGTTTCCGACAGTTTCCATTTGTTCATTAAATATTTGCAACGACCCTGGTTGGTTCTGACGCGATTTAAATTGCACCATCACCGACGTCGCATCAGTAATTATGATTGTATAACTGCGCTGCGTTCTGTTGTTAATGTTGGTTTGTAAAATTATGTATTTTAGTAGTGAATGGGAATATGTGATGGTTCGTGTGTTTGTGTACGAATGTGGGATGTAGTTGGTATTTGTATGTATAAGTATACATATAAGCATGTTAACCATAGTGCGGCGATAAGATAACGTGGTAGTTTGTGCGTTCGTTCTCTATTGCTCTATTTAAATTATTCGATAATCGAACATATAATCATACCGAAGAATTTTGAATGAAACAGCTATTTTTATCTGAAAGATTATTCTCGTCATTGTTAAAAACCGGTGAGTTTTAGTTTTAGATTTATTATCTATCTTATTTTAAAATAGGAACTTTTTTCTCTCTTTTTTTCTAACGAAATCAAATAATAATGATTAAATGTGGTAAATAGGCGTTGGACGGATCTAAAATGTATCCGAAATGTACCATTTGTAGTCGTCTATTCGACTACACGTGCAGTCCAATAGCGGAAACTACCTGGAAAACATACGTTCGGAAGCGGATAAAAAAAAATTGGAAATGCGAAGAATGTAGGTAAAAAATAAAGAAAGTAAACTATGCACCGAAGAAAATAAACTAGAATCAGTTTTGACAGTATTAAATAGCATGCAAGAAAAATTGGTAAAATTAGATATCGAAAAAGCGGTGACTTTTATGACACAATAATATGATATGCTGCATAAAGAAAGCGAAAAATGAAGAAAGGAAGTTAAACAAATAAATGGAAAAATGGAAAGCTTGTTACGTAGTAATAAGGAAAAGGAGGACCGTATAAAGGTACTTACGTACCACCGGGTGAATGACCTGGAACAATATATAAGAAGGGAGAATATTGAAATACATGAAATTTCGGAGCATCAACGAGAAAATGTAAAAGAATTAGTTTTAAAAGTTGTATCTAGATAAAGAAGAAGAAATACAAGCACATCACAGATTATATGGTAACAAGGACAAAACAAAGCGACACCAATTATTGCCAGACTAGGTCGATTAAAATCGGACGAAGTACTTCGAAACAGAAAAGGAAGAACAACATACAGCGGTGATATAATTAGCACGGAAACTCGAAATAAGATTTATATAAACGAAAACTTAACATCTTTTAATAAGCAATTATTATATGAAACTAAGCAAAAAGCAAAGGAAATTGGTTTCAAGTACGTATGGACAAGAAATGGACACATTTATATTCGGAAGGAGGAAGGATACAGATCGAAACGTATAGTGGACAAAGGCGATTTATTACAATTAAACTAGTTAAATCCTACATAACAGACGTGCTTTGGAAGCTTAAATGTTTTATTTATAAATAGTAATAATGATACAAATATATAATAATATAGAGGAGTGTAGTTGGAAAGAGGTAGAGGGATTATGGATAATGCACCTAAATGTAAGATCTTTAAGGGAAGCATGGTTAGAAGTACAATGGTGTATAATACAGACTAAAGCGAGTGGTTTTGTAATGACCGAAACTAATATAGTGGAAGAAGAAAAATATGAAAAATATAACACGGTGGGATATAAAAAATATGTAATAGCTAAAGAGGAAAATTATGGAGGAGGTATTATGATATTAATAAAAAATGAATCTTTATTTGAGGTGACTAGAATAGAGGCAAAAGGTTATAGTAGTCAATTAATAATGGGAGAATTATGGTTAAATAAAGAAAGCAGTATAACAATTATCGCATGTTATAGATCACCTAGTAAAGATATCCGAAAATTCTTAACCTCATCGAAAACTACACTGCGATCATTTAGCATAAGGAAAGAAGTTTTATTAATAGGTGACATAAATGTAGATATAAGACAAGAAAGTGTCATGTGAAAATATAATTGCCGGAAGTGGATTTGTGCAGCTAATAAGGGAATATACTAGGGAAGAGGTAAGAGCTGGAAATTTGACACAATCGTGTATAGATCATATTGCAGTGAAACAGAAACAAGAAAATGAAATATTTCCAATTTTAATAAAAACAAAAATTAGTGACCACTATATGATAGGGTGCAACCTTGTAAAAATGTATGCAGAAATAGAAGAAAACGAAAGTACAATTGAACGGGTAAATGAAGTAAAACTTAAAAACTAGGTACAGAAACAAAATTGGAATAGCTTTCTTGGTACATGAATAGAATCAAGGTATAATGAAACAGTTGAAAAATGGCAACGAATATACAAAGAAAGCACTTATACGATTATAAGGAAAAATAAATGTAGGAAAACAGATGCAATAAAGGAGTGGATGACAAAAGAAATTATAGCAATGATAAATAACAGGGACAATTACTTTCGAAAATGGCGAAAAAATCGGAATAACAAAAAATTAGAAATGTTGTACAAGGAATCTCGAACTAAAACTAAGAATATAATAAAAGAAAGGAGGCAACAATATTATACTGAAAAAATATTGAAGACTAACGTGAGTAACACAAAAGAAATGTGGCAAATAGCGAGATCTATAATAGGACGGAAAGAAAGGAATAACATGGATATAATAATTGAACAATATTTAGGTAAAGACATGGAAACAGCAAATAAAATTATGAATTTCTTTGCAGAACAGGTTAACGTCAGTCACTGCTGTAACTTACAGGCACAGGATAGTAAGGAACAGGTGGGTGAGATGTGTAACTTTTATGTACCAAAAATAACTAGTATTGAAGTCAAAGAGATAGGAAAAATAAATGAGAATAAATCAGTGGGTTATGACAAGATTAGGATAAGATATTTGAAAAAATGTAAGATTTTTTCACATTAGTAGCAGATATTATCAATCGATCTCTGACAGAAGGACAAATACCGAATGAAATAATTGGCGTAATAAGGCCAATTTTTAAAAGTGGAAATCACATAATGATACAAAATTACAGGCCCATAACAACAGGTACCGTGTTAGGGAAGATATTAGAAAAACATGTAGCAAAAAATCTGAGTAATTATTTTGATAACTGTGTTATTAGTAACAACCAGTATGGATATCAAAAGAATAGGTCTACAACGACACTTTTAACGGATTTTGCAGACACAGTAAATGGTTTTGTAGGAACCAAACAGCAATGTTTGGTGCTCTTTGTAGACTTTTCTAAAGCTTTTGACACAGTTAGACATGATCTATTAATAGAAGATTTAGAAAATATAGGAATTAAAAACACATATTTACAATGGTTCCACAGTTTTCTTACAAATAGGTATAATGTAGTAAAAATCAATAATATATACAGTGAAAAATCTAAGTTAAATATTGGTGTACCACAGGGTAGTAATATATCGCCACTATTATACCTAATATATACGAATAAAATGTATGAAGTACTACAACATAGCGTAGCTTTCGGATTTGCGGATGATTTAGCATTAATAATACAACATTGGGATTTGGAACAGGCCAAAAAATTGTTACAAAGAGATATAAATGAAGTAAATAAATGGGTACATGCTAAAGGATTAAAAATAAATACTAATAAAACAAAACTAATGTGGATCAGAAGAATACATAAGGTAGGTGTAGAAGAAACAATAATTATAATACACAGTGAAAACTGTATACACGGAAAAGAGGTATGTAAATGTCCACAAGTTGAAAGAGTAATAATGCATAAATATTTGGGAATATGGATGGATACTTTTTTTGGATGGGACTATCATATTCAGTATTTAGTTAAGAAATTAAGATATGTGGTCCCTATAATATATAAATTGAAACAACATGTTACCGGTCATATGTTACAAGTAATTTATAATTCAGTATGGCAATCGCGCCTAGAATACGGCATCTCAATATGGGGACAAGCAGATAAGAGTAAAATAGTGACACTACATCATCTACAAAAAAGATGTCTGAAGTTAATATGTAATGTTAGGAAAAATGAAAGATATGCAATAAGGGATCTTTTACAAAAAACAGATACATTACTCCCAAAAATGTTGTTTTATTATCGAATATTGTTAGCATTTAAAAAAGTAATAAACAGTTAGAGAGGGACGAGCAAAAACATTATAACACTAGAACGATGAAAACATACAAGGAAAAACTGTGGAAAAGAAGGACAAATAAATTACTATATAGGAAGAATGAATACGTTATACCAGTAATATATAATAAAATACCACAAGAGATTATTGAACAGAAAGTACTAGGGAAATGGAAAAAGGAGGTGAAAGCTTGGTTAAGAGATAAACGCATTAGAGTAAGTAATAAAATAAATAACAGTGACGAGAACAGAGCTATGTGTAGAAGTCTCTAGCCGCAGAATTACTGTCTTACAAATATATATAAGAAGATTACACAAATAGAGATGGAGTCTTGGTTTGAGGTCGGATGTTAAGTATAACATACAGGAGGGTAGAAACAAATTATTATTTTTTTTCTTTAATTCAATTAATTTTGTAAGTAATTTAATTAGATTTAAGGGAAAATGTATTTATTTATTATAAGTACTAGAATATTTAATAAGTGTGATTGTATATTTTGTTAATAAACGAGAACACGCCTCCGCTGGTAGCCCGTCCCGTAGAAATACTCAAGTATAGCATCCACACAACACAAGACACACAATAATTATAAGAACACAACCCATGGATTACACACACATACATTCAACAATAATATATAATCACACACAAAGTGAACACTAGCAATAATATACTATCACACACACACACACGCATAATACTTTATATCAAACATGGGACCGACATGTAAATTGTTATATTTTTAAGATTATAATGTTAATTGAAATGTAAAGGGTATCTGCCGACGGGTAAAACCGACGGAAACCCGGAATGGGAAAAGGGGATATGTTCTAAATAAATAAAATAAAATAAAATAAATTACGTTAGGGCGTGTTACTCTTATATTATTTACATGTACGCTTTTGTTGTTTGTGCCCGTAATTCATTACGTTTATTACATCGCAAGTGTGTGTCTTTACATAGTATTCTTATTTTGAATTTTATGTCCAAATATTTATATTGTTTGCACATAATTCACGGAACCTTGTTGTTCTTGAAACTAAAATGGAAGCAGCGCTTACTATACTCGCTATATTTTTCCCTTATTTTTAATTATTATCATTACTTTTTTTTTTATTATTTTATTAAAAAATTACAATGGGTTTTAATGTATACTATCAAAATGTACGGGGTTTTAACACCAAATTAAATCAATTTAATTTAAATATTCACAGTCATAATTACGATGTGATCGGGTTGACGGAAACGTGGTTGTATAACGGTATACAAAATAATGAGCTCATTCAATACGGTTATGAAATTTGCCGAAATGATAGAGAAGGTAGGAGAGGCGGCGGATCCTTAATAGCTGCGAGGAATTCTTTGCACATGGAAATATTAACATTAACCGCTATTTCTGGAGTCGGGTCAGTCTGTTTAAAAATTTCTGAGTACAACTTAATTGTTGCGTGTATATACATACCTACTCGTACCTAGGTTATTATTTATAAACAGCTTTATCGTGAATTGTATGAACTGCTGTTGTACAAGTTTTTGCACTCTAAGGTTCTTATTATGGGTGACTTTAATTTGTCGGTTGACGGATGTACTTCTTTTAATATTCAAGATGACAAATTGGTTAAGCTTTCAAATTTTGTAGACATTAGTAGTTTGAAGTTGGTGAATAATATACTGAACTTCCAGGGCAAAACACTCGATTTGGTGCTGGTAAATTCGGCTCTCTCAACTAGCATTAATAAAGCAATTGATCCCTTGGTATCGGAGGATAAGTATTATCCGGCTTTAGAAATTACTGTTCAACGATGCTCATTAATTAAACCTGATTATGTTACTACTTTATCCGGTATATAGGTTTGGGAAACTTAACAATTATTTTTCTACTGTTAGATGTGAAGTTTCAAGAATAGACTGGACTGAGATTTATAATATTACTAATACAGAAGTTTCTACTTCGAATTGCTTCCTTGTACCGGACTACACCTACCTCTGCTGCCTGTGTTCTCTGTGGAGTGCTGCCACTTGATTTATTTCTTGTTTGTAGGGCTCTCGTTGGTGAGCACAGGCTCAAGGGGGGTACAGATTTCAAGCATTCGAACCTGCTAGATAGATTCTCAGTACAGTCTATGTGTTACCGTGAGTTTAAAAAGTATATTTCCTCCTTATTAATTGCGAAGTGGCAGTGCAGATGGGATGAAGCTCAGACCTAGGAAGACTTATACCTTCCTGCCTGATATTTCTTTGCGATTGAAGATGTTAGCATTTGATGTTAACTTTTATAGTTCTCAGGTGTTGTCAGGTCATGGCAGGTTTGGTTCCTACCTTCATAGGTTCCATCTTGTTAGTGAACCTCGCTGCACCTGCTGTAACTTGGGTGAAATAGATGATATTCATCATACACTGTTTATTTGTTCCGCATTTGATTCAATCCGTCAGAAACACAACATTAGACCTACTGATGTATTTCCTGTTGGCAGGAAAGTTAGGAATTTCCTTTTGCTTGCTGAGCAGGTCATGTTAAAATTTAAAATTTCTTAATTGCTCGGCAGTCTTCATTTGATTGTAGCGGGGTCAATGGTTCTTGTTCTTAGTTATTCATATGTGCATATGTGTATGTACATGTCTTTTTATGTATATTATGTTTACTTAATTATAAGTATGTAGTTAAATTTAATAATCTTTTTTCCGTTTTTTCTTAGGTAGGAGTTATACCTTTTAAGATAAGACTATTCTTTAATATTTTTTCTTTTACTTTGTTTTTATTTTTTTTTTAATTTTTGTACAAACTCAATACTATTTACTTGATGGTAGAAGGGACTATGTATTCTCATCCCTTCTTCCATCACAATAAGTTAGTTTGAAGTGTGGAGGTCTCTTCGTTTGTGTCGGGACCTCCATTTCTCTACTTTAACTCCCTTTTTTTTATTAGAGGGAGGGGTTTTTAGTGGGTAAAAATCGCACACGCTGATTTTGGTTTCCTTGTAGTGCATCTATATGCACTGCAGCAATAAAAACAAAATTCTTATATATCAGAGTCTTATGAAGATTTTCCCCCTCCTGCTTTAAAAAAAAAAAAAAAATACAGATGAGGTAACACATTTCTTTTATACTAAAATTTATGGTGCGCTTGATAGAGTTGTGCCTAACAAATCAATTTTTAGATCTAAGTATCCCCCATTTTTAGATCTAAGTATCCCCCATGGTTTACACAAGAAATAAAACGCAAACTTAGATTCAAAATGAAATGTAGGCAGGCTTATCGCAGAACACATAAAGTTCAGTAGAGTAAGGGCTGAGATTAAAAAGTTGATTCGGCTATCATTCAGAAATTATGTTAGTAACGTTGAAAAAGATATCCAAAACAATCCCAGTAGATTTTGGTCATTTGTGCAAAACAAGAGAGACTCTCGTGTTTCACCTAAATTTATGAAGTACAATGGCAGAAATCTTGAAATCAGTGAAGATATATGTAAATCTTTTGCTGATTACTTTGCTTCAGTGCATTCGTGTGAACACACATTAGACTGGTTACACTGAAACTGGAGCTATGGAGCTAGTTTAAACTCAACTCTATTTCTTCTTGCGAATATGATGAAGCCGTCAAGAACTAAGTCTAAATTTTCTATTGGTCCTGACAACTTGCCACTGCTTATATTTAAGTTGTGTTCTGATCAATTAGAAAAGCCTTTAGTGTATCTGTTTAATCTAATATTAAAACACGGCATTTGGCCTGATTCTCTTAAAACATCTAAAATAATACCGGTATATAAATCGTATTAGAATCTATAATATACTTTAAGTTGAACAGTTATTTACTTACTAAAATTATGCCTGAGCAACAAGGATTTACGAAGCACAAGTCCACTGTGACAAATCTAGTTACTTACACTGATCAGATTTCTAGATTCATGGATTACGGTTTACAAGTTGATAGTATTTACACTGATTTAGTAAAGCATTTGACACAGTTAGTCATTCACATCTACTGAATAAACTAAAATTGCTTGGACCGTCAAAAGATTTTATATTATTAGAATCCTATTTATTTAACCGTAAGAGTTATGTTGTGTATAACGGCTACCATTCTAATTCATATTCACCTACTTCAGGGCTTCCACAAGGTTCGTTGGGTCCCCTTCTATTCCTAATTTTTATCAGTGATATTGGAAAGAACCTTTGCTCGAAATTTCTTTTATTTGTTGATGATCTCAAAATTTATGCTCTGACTGTGAATCTTTACAAACAGATAGCTGGTTCTGTGGAGCAAAGAAAATCATTTACCTTTCAATTATGATAAATGCGTCCGCATGTGTTTCTGTAGAAATAGAAATAAGGTACTCGTTCACTTACACGATGAATAGTAAGCAGATAATTAAAAATCTGTGGTGCGGGATCTCGGAGCTAATGTTGATGACAACTTAAAATTTTCAATGCATGTAAGCGATGTTGTTAATCGCTCTTATAAAATGCTAGATTTTATTATAAGAAATTCATATGTGTTAAAGATCCATGGATGCTACTGTCGCTTTATAATGCACTAGTACGTAGTCCTTTGGAATACTGTTCAATTGTTTGGGATCGGTATTATAATAAATACATTAGGTTAACTGACAAAGTTCAGTGTAAATTTTTAAAATATCTATATTACCGTATATCAGGTATTTACCCTAAATATGAGTTACGATACATTAAGAAATATAATGGATGTGAGGTATTTACACTACAGAAGGAAAATAGCCAAATTAAGGTTAATGTATGTAACGGTAAAGTTAATAGTGAGTATTTAACATCAACCGTCTCCTACATTGTACCAAGACCAAATAGGCGATCAAATCGTTTTTTTAATGAGCCGCGTGTACGAACAAACCTCTGTTTAAGTTCTCCGTTGCCGTCAGTTTTCCGTTTGTATAATTCTCTTTTGAACATATTTCCCCGTATGTATATATACTTTGATAACTGATATTTCTTTAATAAGTTACTTCCCGAACATATTTTGCGATGAAAACAGGAGTTTCGCTGTTGTCTATTCTGATCGTTCTAGATTGCTATTATGTGGTGGGTGTTTGGCATGTGTGTTCCTTTACTAAAGTACACGTGGTATATACGTTAAGGTTTATGTTGTATTTATTAATTTGTTGATGATTATTTGTCCGTTTATTTCGAGTAAGATTGTGTGAATGATGTATGTTTTAATGAGTGTGAGGCTGGTGAATGCGTTCAATGTATTTTTTTTTTACTTTTAATTTTATAATTCAGAAAAATTTTTCATTGTATTATTTTATTTATAAGCCTACACTATAATTGGCTTTTTGTATGGCTTCATTAAATAAATAAATAAATTATCGCATATATATATTTATAATTTATATCATGTTATGTATTTAACTTTTCTGATAAAAACTAAAGTCCCAATCATCATCGTCATCATTATTATAATCCTAACACTGATTCATTGCCATGATAGTAAATTTCCATCTTCCCCGATCTTCCCGACCATTTTTAATTCGGCATAGTTCTTTAAACGAGTGTCTTTTAACAGGGTTGTTATAAATGTACTTCTCGGCCTTCCGGGAGTTCTTTTTCTTGGATTTTACCTTCAAGAATATTTCAAAGTAATCCTTCACGCCGAAGTACATGACCAGTCCAAATTAATCGTGTTATTTATAACGACCTTCTCTTCAATTTGTCATTTTCGATTTTTTTGTATCCGCCTTGTCCTATTCATTTTCTTCCAAGTCCACACCTCGAACGCTTGTAACTTATTTATATTCACTTTATTTTGACGTCCAAGTTTCAGCATCATAAAAGGCTCTGGACCACACGTACATTTTCAATATTCTTGTTCGTAACTTCGACGGTATTGATGTTTGTCTTAATGCCTTGTTTTTCTTAGAACACACTCTTTGCTAGTTCACTTCTAGAATTAATTTCAGCGTCATAATAGAAATCGTCTGTCATTGTTCAATTATTTCTCCAATTTTCATACAGAAGGGGCGCGTCAAACATCGTTGATTTCTTTGTTGATATTTATTACCATAATCTAATACCTTTCGTACTTTATTTTAAAGTATATCCGCGTCCTGCGAGTATCACCTGGTCATTTGCGAATTTTATAATTTTTCTTCTCCGATAGCGCAATATCTATGCGGGGAATAATATAGTTTTTGTACTTTTACATATCCGCGTCCTGCGAGTATCACCTGGTCATTTGCGAATTTTATAATTTTTCTTCTCCGATGGCGCAATATCTATGCGGGGAATAATATAGTTTTTGTACTTTTACATTTATTTATGAAAATAATTTTGTTTTACTCAATATGTTGGCATTAGAATATAATAACATTAACATAATGGAATCGTGTCCTCGTAATAATATGCAAATATTAGTAACTCTAGCCAAGCATATTGATGCTGATAGTTTTATTTTAAGCATACTAGATGGAAATATATTTTTCTCAAGAGTGCGGCCTGTTTATTATTCATGAATTTATGAATTGCGAAATTACACGTTTTTAAATATCTTCAACAATTTAATTTATATAAATGAGAATTTGTAAACCGATTATATTTTAATAATTTAACAATGCAAGAATTTTTATTAAAAATTATAATTCATTCGACATTGTTATGAAAAAATTTAATTAATACAAAACGTATACTTACATTAGGAATCCAACACGTTTGCTCTATTGACTTTTCGTAATCATTTATCAAACTTTTTATCAAGAATTTAGCAATTTGAACACTTCGTATATCACCACTAATTGTACATTTCAGATGAGTCGTTGTGTCTAAGTCCATATTAATAATATTTATTAGATTATTCAAAAACTACACATACAGATACATATGTATTACAAATAAGTCAAAATTATGACAGACAACTTTTTAGTTGTCACCGCAAGGTAAGTTTAAGTTTTCAGTCACTAACCATAACGCTATTAGTACACGATAGATAGAGCAAAATAATATATTATCCTGTTAAAATAGCTTCTTAAACGAAATTAGTCAAACTATACATTTTGAAAGTTCTGCGCAATTAAGTTTATCTTATAAAAAAAACTACACAAAATTAACCAAACATAAACATTTATTCGCATCAATGAATTTAAGAGATGAAATAACGTAATTAGTTCCATAATGCTGCTTTCGTATTTCTTATTAGTTTTCTTATGATTACACATGTCATCTGATCAAAAATTAATATAAACATAATAAAAAAGATGTACATATTAGAAATTTGATATATACAATACGGAATATGAAAATAAAAATACTAACCAGTTAAACGTATTCGCGAACCGCTTTGAAATTTAATTTCCTTTATCTGTTTTCCTTTCTTTCCTATTAAAATAGGTGCTACGCCAGTTGGTACACATAATTCTTCTTTCACATATTTAGATGCTAAAATCTAAACATCGGGTAATAATTATAAATACTATTCCAATATAAATACAACTAATTTTATAATAGTAGGAAACAACTTACAAGCTGCTTACGAAAGTAATAATAAATTAAAGAAATAGATGTTCCAAATATTATAGATTTTAGGATGTCTATGTATATTTGATACATTATTATGTCTGCAAAATATCAAAAATGACAAACTTTAAAAACTATTTTTAAAAAATCTTAAATAAACATTTTAACTGATAAAACTATGATTATAACACTAATTTAAATTAATCAGTGGTATTATAAACTCTTTCCAAAACATTTCTATCGGTTACTTGCGATAAAATTGTTTTACAAAAAGTAGCCTCCCAAATTGACACTTTTTCACAGCGATACTAGCGTTAATGAAATTCTTGATGTAAGATTGCAATTAACATATTCATATTGAGATTGTAACATAAGATGTATTTTGTAAATATGCCCGCCAAAACGTTTTAAATAAGAAATCTTTACTAAAACTCCGTAAAACCCGGTAGATTAATAATAAAAAATAAACTATTAAAAATCGAATAGCGACGGCAAGAGGAAAAAACAAACAGAACTTATGTATTTCTAAATAAATAAAAACAAAAGTTAAGTAAAAAAAATAACTAGAATAAATTGAACAGAGCTTGTAAAAGTTAATAAATAGCAAAACAATGGAAAAAAATATGTACATTATCTAGTAAGTTTAATTTTAAATTAGTATCAGGTGCGTTGATAACGCTTTTGTAAATTATAAGGCGACCGTTTTCGAAATTAAAACAAAAACGATTTGTAAATGTAGATAATTATAGATTGAATTTGTTCGTATATTTTTAATAAAATATAAAGAATACAGTTAGATGTATTTTTTTCAAAATTACATATTTTAATTTGCCGTCTAAATCATTTAACTATTGCAGTGATGCGCAAACCATGGTGTCTGGAAGAAATGTACATAAGAATTTAAAAAGACTTTTATTCAGCAAGTAACGGGTACCGACGAAATAATGAAATGGAATTATATTATTCATTAGAATAGAATTATGTTTTTACAAGAACAATTTCTCGTATTAATAACCAATCAGAACGTTACTCGTGTTCTTGGCGCTCTTTGGAAATATTTAAAGTATACATTTGCAACATAATTTGGCATAGGTCCACATAACTCCGAAATTAATTTTATTAGAAATAAGTGCAGAATTTTAAAGGAACAAGTTTTAATTGAATTGCAAATTCAATTATGAAAATAAAATAGTGTCGTAATCAAAATCTTCGCGTTTTATTATCTGGATTTCACGAAAATACTGATTGCGTGCTGATGCGGCAATTATACATTGTTTTCACCGGATCTCTTCATATGCGGTGGTGATTATAACGCAAAAAAAACATCGGGCTCATGACTGACTAATCAGTTTGGAATAAGACTGGAAAAGTGTATACGGAATAATTCACTTGCCATCCTTACACCAATGACACATACTGGCCTGCACACGACAATAAACTTCCAGACATATTAGACTTCTTTATAATTCATTGGTTTCAAAAGTATAGCAGAGAATGTAAAACAGCTATTGATCTATCCTCGGATCATGTTCCAGTCATTGCTACTTTAAAATACGTCCGAGGTGTATACTTATCCAACATAGGCTGGTTAACAAGTCTACACACTGGGATCTTTTTTCAAATATAGTTGAAAGCAAAACTAACCTAAAAATTAAAATGAAAAGTAAAGATGATATAGACCTAGCTATTAAAAACTTTACTGATTTAATAATATACGCTTAACATAATTCTACCAGTTATAATCAGGCAAATTACCACAAATTTATTCCAATCGAAATAAGACAGCTAATAAAAAAAAAACGGCCTGCTAAAATTATCCATCTTCGAAGAAGCAGTACACAATATTATAAAATAGACTGAAAATCAAAATAAATCAATATAAAAATGAAACTACCCAGAAGTATCTGACAACAATGAACACTGATGCCTCAGCCTTGTGGTATAACACTAAAAAATTATTAACACATAAAAGAGAACAGTTTAACATATAATTAAATCATGGTTCGGCCAGAACCGATGAAGAAAAATCAAACGCTTTTACAAAATATCACAGTTCGGTTTTTACTCCGCATCCTGATATGTGTCATGAAAACTCTGAATATACACAAAGTAACTTGAATCTTATTCACAAGAAAAAAAATTTACTCCAAAAGAGATATTCAAATACCTACATAAAGTATCATTACGAAAAATCCTAGGAGTAGATAACATCACCGGCGAAATTGCACAGCTTCCAATAAGGTCATCTGTGATGCTACATATTTAATGGAATACATTGAATTAGATATTTTCCTAAAGTATGAAAAAAATCTGTTAAAGTAACGATATATAAACCGGGCAAGCTACAAATAGATATATCTAGTCTACTTTGTTTCTTTATCGAAGATATTAGAAAAACTAATTTTAAGTCTTATCTAGCCGATTATAAGCAGTCATGGAAAAATACCAAAGGATTTCGTGCTGAACATTCTACGGTGGCATCAGTGCAATCGACTGGTTTTTGCGATTTCTTCAACGCTGAAAAAAAAAGGAAGTATGTTCTGAAGTTTTCCTAGATATTTGGCATTCTGGATTACTTTATAAACTGGGACAGTTTCTCACCTTTGATTTATATACAATACTTTATTTGTACTTATCTGACAGAACCTTCATCGTCAAAATTAATGGATATTTTTCAGAAGAACACAATATTCTATCACTTGTACCGCAAGGTAATCTAATCGGGCCTCTTTTATATTTATCTACAAAGCAGACATGCCGACTAACAATAAGCAAGGTATGAAAAAAGTTGGCTTATGTTGTTTAATCCTCATAAGTGGCAACACGTTATATTTACAAATAAAAAAAGTTAAGTATCCGGCTGTTAAAAATTGAAAACATATTCAGTATGTTATCTTGGCATGTACATGGACAAGAGGCTTACATGGGAAATACATGTGGCACACGCCAGAACCATAATTACTCGTGCGAAATCGTTCGTCCGTTATTGGGGCAGAAATTAGTTCTAAATGTAATGACCAAACGGACTATCTATCTTGCGCTAATCGCTCCCATTTGACGCTATGGATTAGAGTTGTATGGTAGTATTTGCAAAAGTAATCTTTTAAGAATACAGCAACAAAAGTCGTACTATTACGTCTGCTCCACATAGTTTCTAATTTGACACTGCATAATGATTTCAAGATTCAGCATATCAGTGACACACTCGCCGAGCAGTATAAGATTATTCGATAAGTTCAAAGTCAGCAGTAATCCTAATATTCGCAGCATTCACAGTCCTTCAGCAATCATTCAAGGTGTCTGCGAAGGAAGTGGTGTCGAGATGAAATCCCGATCACTATTCTTACATACATTCTATTCTCAAGTTATTCCTTTCCCTTCGTTAAGGTCTAGCGTCTCACTGGAGTCACTAGACTAATACTAATTTTCTACTTATGTGATCACCGTTGTTTGCAGCAATTAATATGCTGGTATGATGTTCAGAAAAAATGAAAAAAAAAAAAAAAATAGGCGCAAATCACAGAATAAATTTTACTTTAACTATACTAACGATTCAAAAGAAAAAGTCTACAGGTCGTGATAAAATTTTACACAAAGTAAGGAGCAGCAAGTGAAAATAGTTTGCGCACCACTATGTGCACTCCCAACACAATCGTAACCATCGGTGCACGCGTTGTACCTGTCGTTACATTCCTCGGTAATGGTAAATCGGTTTGGCTGCTGTTGTGCTTGAAACGTGTTGTTTAATTCTGTTCAGTTGTTATTTACCTTTCATTTTAAGTTTATATATATGTGCGTGTATGTGTGTGTGTGTGCTGTAGGATATTCTTTTTCTTTTCTTATTTTAATTAGTGTTCCACTTTATTGGTTTATTTTAAACATAATTTTACATTACTTACGAGTAACTAATTTTCAATTTTCAATTTATTTACTAACAGAACTATAGATAGGCGAAATAGTTAAGTTCCCGAAGATATCCTATCATTGTTAAAAGAGATGCATTCAGATGAAGATCATAGTGCGGAAGATTGTGCTAAAATTTTGGATGATAATATGATGTAGTTATTTATCAGTGATAATTTCAGATTTTCCAAAAATTTACAGGTTAACGGACTAATCCATAACGCTTTTATTTGAGGATATTTGAAATTTAGCCATTAAAAAAATTATGTTATATCGACACTTAAAAAAATGTATAAATGCATAGTTTTAATCGAAATTCCAAGTACAAATTCTATTGATCCTTGAGCTGAGATAATTTTTAGTATACGTTTGCACATGTTAAATTAATTCATTTTTATTTGTGGTGTATAGTTTATTACGAGCTATATGAAGAACAAACTTTCTAGTTTTCAAAAGAAGATAAAAATTTAAAAAATATAACAAATTTATAAACATTATATTAAATAAAAAATGAAAATCTAACTGAAACACAACTAAACAGTTCAGTTGTGTTGTTTAAACCAGCCATTTCCAAGGATGTAAGTAATGATTTGTTTAATGCAAATGAAAGAGACAAGAAATAAATCCAAAAATGAAGAATTTGTCACTGTTGATATGTACACTGAAAAAGTTAACGACCATTGAATTTATCAGACTGTGATTACTGGTCAGTAAAGCGTGACAGAGAATATATACGTATATCACACATATATAATTGTATAAATAAAAATAATTAAAATATATTATAAAAGTAACCTATGCTTAATTCTACGATGTTTATATCTAGAATAACACATGGTAAGACTTAACACATCATAGTCACCTATAACATGAATCGACTTATTCTGTTGCGTTTTAACGCGTATCGTAATTTTTTTTTGTACAATTCATTTATATACGGAAGTAAGCAATTATAAATGCATATCAGTAAGTTTTATCTACCTGTGGCGACTTAATATAATTTTGCAATAGTGTTTTTGAATCGGTTGTAATTTTTAAAGTGTGACTGCTGGAAACTGACCGCCTAACAGAATAAGTATAAATTAATCTGAATCGAGTAACAGACGTATATAACAGTTTCTAATTAATCTTCGATAGGTATGATGGCCGATTAAAAATTATACCGGTAACTTTGTTCGTATTATCAATATTACTATTAAAGTTTAAACAAGAATCTGGAATGACTTGTAAATAACGAACTTAATTTTGCAAGTGAATTCTCTTACCATTAATGGTAACTTCCGCTATCAAGGGATGACGTCAAATAGTAAAGAGAATTAATTATTATTTTTAACCCCGAGCATTTCTAAAACTTAAATTTAGTGTTAGAAAATTTTTGTATATGACAACCAAAACACGAGAACAATCAATAAGGTAATTTTAATACGACAATATCGGTTATACATAAATTATAATTTCTTGTTAATAAAATTGTAATTTATTTTTATACATTTATCTTGAATCATCCAGGATATGAAGGAAAATTAAATGATGAATTTACGATTTCACGGAACGAGTATAAAACGTTATTTTTGACTATATATGTAGACCATGTAAATATCAGATTATGATTAATTCTTTTATTATATTAACATCCGTTCAAAATGTTTAAAACATAGTTATGTTACATATAGAAACGTATATACGCGAATGTATATTAAAAATCCTTGATAATCTCCTGATGACCTTAATTAGTTTAAAACATCCAGAATTCGCATATTCATAAATAATATACTTAATTGGACGAACTAAATTTTTTTTTGCATACAATCTATCCTAGGTAGATAATAAGTAGCATCAATGTTATTAGATGAATCGAATATTAACAGAACGCTGTCTAACGACAGCCATTCTTTATTTGATAAACATTAGTTAAGATCAGCTACTTTCAGTTGGGTCTTTTCAGACTTTTAAATTGAACGTTGTTACCCTTGAGATCGGCTTCCAGTGGATTTACACGGTGTTGTAATCGCTGGATATATCTCCCACTGTGGATTTTGAGAGTTTCCTTTACAATTGGTATGTGGTCATTATGAAGATCGTCATTACGAATATACCACGGGACACCCACAATGCTGGGCAGATTTAACTGAAAATGCTGGAGTATTTTTATTCGCGACTCGCTGGCTGTTCCCCAGATTTCTATTCCGTTGGTCCATATTGGTTTTAAAGTGACTTTATATAGTAGAACCTTATTTTTTACAGTAATGAGTATTTATAAAAATCTAAATATGCCCAATAATGAATTCGTGTCGATAATTATTATTTATTTATCAATTAAATAGTTATTATTATTATTGTGTATATTATGCAATGAATAATTGCCGAAGCGGTATTACGCAGTAGAAGTTGTAATGTGATAATGTTTGAAAAATTTACGAGTTCCGTTGGTTAATAATTTTTTCTAATTTCGTATTTAAATATATATATGTACCTAAATACGTGTACATATGTATGTTACAAAAGAAAATAGGCACTAAACGTTTAGTTTAGTTATTTCATAATTTTAAAAGCTGTTCAAACGTACTAATTTCATAATTTCCGGGATAACGTTATTAATGATATATTATTTTAAAATAACGATAATAATAGATAAAAATAACATAAATAGTAATGATAATAAAAATTGAACCATAAATTATAACAATAATAAACATTAATAAATAGGTAGTGATAATTTCATTGAAACGTAAACATTTACCTACGTATTTTATCACTGGCTTTTCAACACTAATATACAACAAACCATTAATGTTTTCTTTTAAGTGAAAACAGTAATTAAAATATTATTTTTTCTTTTTAACTTTCACATAAATTTTCATTTCGACGTCATTGAGTAATAAAATTACTTATAACGACGCAACTGAGCTATCTCGAAGACGTGATAAAAATTGATGTACCGACTTTTATATTGTTTATTTTTATATATATATAATAATTGGATTCATCTCGGATTCATTCTAAACGTTGAACGTAACGAAAAATATGACGCCTAGTTATTTATTTAAATTTTTATTTTACATGGCGTTAATCGTCGCGGTCGTTATTGCTGGAAATGCTGAAAAGCATCTTCCGGATATTGTGAAAGATGACCTATTAGAAGAATTCATAAATACTGAGGGCCAGTTATCAAATTTAAAACCTCAATAACGCAAATTAAGTAAGAAAGTATTTAAATAACGTTCAATAATATAAAATATTACGATTCAAACAAAAGTATACTGTAGAATTTAAGGCTAGTGTTTACCCTTTGGGGCCAAATATATTAATTTTTAATAGTTTTTTAAATAATTTATTACATTATTATATTTATTAGTACACTTAATTTTTAAATATCATAATAATTTTGTAATAATAAAAACATTTCTCACTTCGTAATAATATCGACGTGCTTATATTAGCGATAAATGCGCAAATAGAATTAGCAAAATCGATTTTTTTTCTTTTCTTTTTTTAAAAAAAAAGAGAAAAATCACGTCCCAAAACATACACGTATTACCCGAAGCTTCTAATAAAGATGGCTAGACTATACTAAATATGAAGAAGCGTATATCATCGTTCGAAATGTGGTACTACCGAAAAAGTAGATAGAATCCAGGATGAAGGAAAATGAACACGAGAAAGTAATGGAACTAACGTGGAAACTGAATATTAACAATAGTGAAATGAAGAAAGATTTTCTGATATTTCGCTAGAAGTGAAAAATAAGAGTTATCGCAGATAATAAAACAATGTTCAATATATAGGAGGACGAATAAATCCAAGATGAAGAAGGATTTTTAGGATAGATAATATTTTAAAAACGGACCACCAGAATTAAGAAACAGTAGATTTAGTCAGAATAACTAAACACCAGAATTTGACTGCAACGAATTATTCAATCCGTACGTGATGATTAATTAATATTCGTATTGGGTTACAACCGTAATTAGTCAAACACCGTTGTAGAAAATTTAAGACGATGGTTAATAAGTTTTGTTAACTTTACTACTTATTAGCGACTGTAATCTATGCATAAGCCTCTAACGTGACGAGGTAATGCCTTAAATGATGTTCATTTGTTACTTAATCGGTCTAATTGGTCCGCAAATCATCCGAACGGTGAGCGCATTCATTTGGGTGAAATCAACAAACATTAATGATCAACCGGAGAAACTTGTCCTGAACAGTATGAATTTCTTCTCGATTACCCCAAACCAAGTATTTGTATACGTTCACGATTTTCTATATTAACTCTTTCAGTCGCAATGTCCTCCGTACGGTACACAAATTATTAACATATATTTTCAATAATAATATTTGGTTGATATTAAATTTCAATTCTAGAAATATTTATATTTATATATATATAAATTACACAACGAAATATTACTTTATACATTCACTTCTTAGGTTTTTTTTCTAATTATTTCAGAAAATAAATTGTAATTTTGCGTAAAAAATTGATAATACATGGTTGAAAGAGTTAAAAGTTCGTTTTTCGACTCAATTCCGTAGTAACGCCTTGTGAACCGGTATATTTGACGCGTTTTTTTTTTCACTTTGTGATCCGAATAAATTGTGTGCATGATTATTTCACGTAATTTATATCTGGATCATTTTTACTATTAATACGGTCTAAATAACGTGGTGACATGTACGGATTACCGTTCATTTACTTGAATTTTCTGATCTTTCTTCTATTTTGTTACACGATTCCAAGTATACTGCAAATTGTTATTAACCACAGCCTGGAAATGATAATCGATAGTATCGTTGTATTGCCAATGAACATTGTAATTATATATAGATATATTATGAAAAAATTATTAGGAAAAAACCGCCAAAAAATGAAGAAAAACATAAAAATCAGAAAAATACCAATATTTTGCAGTGTGCATTTCAATGTAAACAACAGCTATCGATAAATATCGCAATGTAGTGTTTTTTTTAAGAGTACAAATAGCTCTACAACCATTATAATTAAAGTGGTTACAGTTGTAACCATTGGGACCTTTATACACAATTTAAAAGGTGTAAACAAAGTTCTGATGTAGTTACTCCTATAATACGTATATATATATTATATATACTAGCTGACCCGGCGAACTTTTTATCGCCACAGAATCAATAAATATATTAACTTATTAGCTGAGTTACATAAAAAAAAACTGATGGAGAATTACGAAAAAACAAATTTTGTAAAGAAATTTAATATAACGTTATTATTTCAAAGTAAAGTATAGGATACATGTACGTAACTAATAATTGCACATAATTCAGCAAAATAATATGGTAGTTAACATGTTATCAACAGTAATAAACAAATTAATATCAAAATGAATCACTTCTAACTTCAGTCTAATAAAGCTTAGGCATTGACCTCTTCATCAAATAACCTAGAATGCAAATGGCATCAAACAACGAGCTCAGGAACTGAAAATATTCTTCAATCATAACCACATTGACGTAGCCTTGATTTCAGAAACTCACCTGACACAAAAAGACTTTGTGAGAGTACCAGGCTACAAAATATATACAACTAATCACCCAAGTGATAAAGGACGAGGTGGAACAGCAGTGGTAATTAAACAAAACATAATGCATATTGAGCTGGAAGAAATCCGCTTGGATTTTCTACAATCAACAGTAGTTTCTGTTAAACATAATAATGCTGATCTTATTATAGCAGCAGCATACTGCTCGCTTAAATATAGAATTGAGAAAAAACTAGTGAAAATCTTGTCTAGATTTGGACCACGATTCATTCTTAAAGGTGATTTCAATGTAAAACACACAGCAAATTGCACCAAAAAAAGGAAATGAATTCCTCACTGTTATTACCGCCTGCGGATGTGATTACTATTCATCACGTAAACCGACTTATTGGCCTACTGATATGGATAAAATTCCAGACCTTCTCGGCTTCTTTATTACTAGAGGAATTGGTAACAGTTACGTGGATGTTAATGGTGTAGAGGATTTATCTTCTGATCATACACCTGTACTGCTGGTACTAAGTTATTCTGTTATAAGAAAAAAACTCGACACACAGTCACCAATAAATTTACTGATTGGGATCTATTTCGCAGTAAAATTGATGAGTCAATAAATATTAAGGTTAGACTGAAGACGATAGATGAATTAAAACAGGAAACACATTTTATTAACTCAATAAGGAATGCTACGATGAAAGCAACTCCGACGATCAAAGAAGAAATACAAACAGCAACATGCTATCCGCTCGAAGTCAAAGATGTAATAAACAAAAGACGACGTGCACGAAGAATTTGGCATCGATCCCGTAATCCAATGAATAAAACAGTATTTAATCGCATAAATAACCAGCTTCGCAGACTAATAAATAATATTAAACAAAGCACTTTTAAAAATTATACTGAAAATCTAAGTCCTGAAGCTGATCGAGAATACTCGTTATGGAAAGCTAATAAAAACTTTGAGACCTCTAATACAAATACAACTAATTAAAGACGAACAAGGACAGTTCGTAGCGATGAAACAAAAGTTGAACTATTTGCTCGTCACTTAGCGTCAGTCTTTCAACCTTATGAAATTAATTCTCGTGTTAATACAGCAATCAATTATCAAAGTGTACAAATTATTAAACACGTTACACCCCGAGAGGTAGCAAAAGAAATTTCCAACAACAATCCTAAAAAAGCACCGGGAGCTGACGAAGTCATTGTAGCGATATTAAAAGAATTGCCACATAAAGGTATCATTATGCTTACATACCTATTTAATGCATGCTTCCATTCGAAACATGTACCAAAATGCTTCAAGATGGCTCAAATTATTATACTGCTCAAACCGGGAAAACCTGCTCAAACAGGGAATTCATACCGCCCGATTTTGCTATTACCCTCGATATCCAAGATATTCGAAAAGCTTCTTCTCAAACGATTAAAGCCACTCGTGAATATTCCAGATCATCAATTTGGGTTCCGCAACAAGCACTCAACCGCCGATCAAGTACAGCGAATAACCAGAAAAATATAATTAACTTTGGAAGAAAAAAATTCTGCTCAGCAGTTTTTTTAGATATTACGCAGGCGTTTGATCGTGTCTGGCACGATGGGCTAATTCATAAAATAAGTAATCAGCTGCTAAATAATATGTGTCGATTATTAGCATCATATCTTTCGGAACGAACCTTCCGAGTCTCTCGTGGAGCAAGCGAATCTAATTATTACCCGATACAGGCGGGTGTCCCACAAGGCAGTGTCCTCGGACCAATTTTATACCTTCTGCATTCTGCTGATACTCCAACATCAGTTGGAACGAGCATTGCTACATTTGCAGATGATACAGCTATTTTATCTACCAGCGACTCTCTTGAAAAAGCGAATAAAAAATTACAACACGCTATTAACAAAATTAGCGAATGGACGCGAGACTGGTGAATTATGCTTAACCAGCAAAAATCTGCTCATGTTGTATTCACTCTGCGACGTTATTCCTATCAACCAATATACCTTGATCAGCTGCCTATTCCACGAGAGAAAAGTGTAAAATATCTGGGTATGCATCTGGACTCTCGAATGAATTGGAAAAAGCACATACAGAAAAAAAAAAGGAACAAATTACCCATAAAATGATACAAATATATTGGTTGATTGGAGGAAACTACAAACGTAGGCTGCGTAAACGGCTTATATATATATATATATATATATATATATATATATATATATATATATATATATATGCAGATAGACCAATTTAGACATATGGCATCCAGCTCTGGGGCTGCTGTCCAACGAGTGCAAAATAAACGTCTTAGAGTCATAACCGGTGCTCAATGGTACCAGCGTAACGTTGATATACATTTGAGATTTAGAAATCCCATTTGACGACGAAACAATACAGCACTCGGCTAACAAGCATCAAAGACGACTATATCTTCATCTAAATTATGAAGCATGATCATCATTATTCACCGAAAACGACATTAGTCGCCTTAAGCGTACGAAACTGTATCACAACTGGCTAATTAAATACGCATCTTAGTTTATATATAATCCTCGATAGTTGTGTAAATGTACACATCTTTCGTTCTCTACGTGAATATAATTATCTCTAGTACTAATTTATACATAAGTATAAGATCGTACTATTAAAAATAGCTTTAAAAAAATGCATAATTGCACAAATTATGAGGTATAATGATCTTATATATATTATAGCGAATCATGTGAATCTAAACATTGTGAATGTAAGTATGAGTGAAAATATGAAAAAAATAAATATTATTGAAGTATAACTTACACTGTCATTGGTCTTAATTTCATTTGTTAAATACGCATCTTAGTTTATATATAATCCTCGACAGTTGTGTAAATGTACACATCTTTCGTTTCCTACGTGAATATAACTTTATCTCTAGTACTAATTTATACATAAGTATAAGATCGTACTGCTTTTTAAAAAAAAAAAGCATAATTGCACAAATTATGAGGTATAATGATCTTTACATAATATATATAGCGAATGATGTGAATCTAAACATTGTGAATGTAAGTATGGGTGAAAAATGAAAAAATAAATATTTGATATTGAAGAATAACTTACACTGTTCTTGGTTTTAAGTTCATTTTGCGCCCTTTTGAGTTCCTGTCGTATAAAATAAATTTGAATTAATTAAATATTAATTAATAAAACATCTAATTCAAGCATAGGAAATATACGAAAAACATAAAGTGGGTGAATATGTATGTGAATGTAAATGCAAGTGAAAAATAAAATGTGATATTCAAGGAAAACTTACTTAATCTTTCATTTTTTTGGAATGGTATTTTGAGACGATAAAATCAACATCCTTATAATTATAATAGTACGCAAGTAATGAATTAAAGAATACCTTTTTTACTTTCTGTAATCAGTACTCATTTTCTTCGCTGCTGAAATCAATAAATTATATATATATATATATATATATATATATATATATATATATATATATATATATATATATTTAATATGTTTGTGTTGAATCATTAAATCAAAAAACGAGTTATAAAGTTATGTGGAAATTATAATGTAAAGTGTAAAGAGTAGAAAAATGTTTAATTTGTACTTACATTTATTATAATGTTTAAATCGTTTTGTTTTTTATTAATCAGTAATTGCGATTAGGAGACATCTGAATGAAAACAAAAACGTTATTAGTACTTAGTACACTGATAAAAAATCAACATAGAACTGTCTTTAATAACATAAACACACGCACATGTATATATATATATATATATATATATATATATATATATATATATATATATAAAAGTCGATGAAATGTGGTAGTAATAGTAACGGACAAAAAATTAAATTAGTAAACACTGACATTTTTAAAAGTTCAGGCATTAATAAAAAATTTTATATATATGTGCGTGTGTGAAATTAAATTAAAAACTAAAACGGTTAATAAACAGAGAAACAGTAGTGTTGCAAAATTAAAATTGAAAATCAAATAAAGTGGTCTAAGCAGGACAAAAATACGAAAAATTTAAGCAAAAGCATAGTTCGTTTTGTAATTAATGGTAAGTGATAAGGGGTATGAGTATGTCAAATTTTATTGTAAGAACGTTTTTTAAAATATTTTGTATTTAAAAACAAATACTAAAGTGAATAATAGATGGGAAAGTGTAAATTAAAGTATTAATCATCAGTATATATTTATTTACACACCCAACCCACACACACACAATTTTAGAGAACATAAAAATATGAATAATCTTATTAAAAATATAGTTCATTTTGAAATTAATGGTAAGACATAGAAAAGACGTGAATGTTTATTGCAAATAAGAGTAATTTTTAAAATAATTTGTATTTAAAAAACTAGTAATCAGAACATTAATAATATTTATCATTACCCAATTTTTCGTAACAATGAGAGTAAGTCATTTAAATGTTGTAATTATCACGGATTAATAAAAAACACAAATACTGATACAGAACTAGGAATTGTACAATATTAATGTACATAAATTCGAAAAATTAAATACGTGCTTGATTATTAAAAATTAAAACTCATAGTAGCTACAAATAAAACTTATAATAATAAAAATTAAAAATTAATTCTATAATTCTTAAATAATAATATAATTTAATCATAATTGGAATTTTTAAAAAACAGCAATAAATATTAAATACGAAACGAAAACTGCATTAAATAAAACTTGCCAAATTATCATATCTATGGACAAAAAAAAAATATTTTTTACTACAATAATAAATAAATATATTTAAATTAAATATAAAATGCTTTATTATCAATTACAGTTTACCAATATACTTTAATATTTATTTCATTTTATAATTAAATTTCTGTTTTTACGAATTAATGAAAACAGATAAATTTTTAATTATACCAAAATTTTTTAATATTTAAAAATTAAATACAATAATAAATATAATAACGTAATTAACTATTTTAAAAATATTAAAAATTAATATATTCGGCCCCAAATTCAAATTTGTGGTTTTTCACATTTATATATGTCTGCAAGGACCAGTGAACCACCCCCAAAAAGTGATTATATTTTTAATTACAAAATTTTTATGATATTTAAGAATTAAAGAGTTTCATTGAGAAACTAGAGAAACCACCTTATGTATATATTTTCAATTATAACAAAATTTGTATGATATTTAAAAATTAAATGCGGCTTCATAGAGAAACTAGAGAAATCACCTCGTTAAAAATGGATATATTTTTTAACTATAACAAGATTATTATGATATTTAAAAATTAAGTACATTAGTAAATATAATGATGTAGTCAATTATAAATAAATATTAAAAATTAATATATTGGACCCAAAATGGTATACATCAGCAGGTGTTCCGCAAGGTAGCGTCTTAAATCCTACAGTAGATAGTTTTCAATATTTGTTGATTTATTGAACTTAAAAAAGAATTATATTTAATTCAGCTAATAAGTTTATATATTTATTGATTCTCAGGCGATATGAAGTTCGCCGTTTAAGAAAAGGCTAAATCGTAATATATATATATATAACCTAACGCCTAGTGTATATTTAAGATATACCACACTCCCTTGCCAAAAGCATTGTAGAATCGGCCCAACAAAAATCGCTCGAAAAATTTTTCAAAATCGAAAATCAAATTTTAAACTTCTCCTTACCGGTTAATTTTGGTATAATTTATTTTATTACATAAATGATAGATCTGCATATCTACTTTCGTCTAACGTTAACTCGAACCCCTATCTATCACAAGGGCTTTAAAAACGGCCCAATTTAACCCCAATTTTCCCGATGGGTATTTGGTGCAAAAATACGGCTATACTATCGTTAGACGCGTATTTTAATGCTGCATAATTTTCGTTTAAGCTATTTTCTCCGAATTTTGTATCGTTCGCGATTTGTTGCATAAAATAAAGTGGAATTTGAAAAAAACCGCGAGGTACCCTTTGAAATTTTTTGGTTCGTTTAAAATTTGTGTTCGCGGTTTTTTACGCTTTATACGATAGATCTTATATAGACACTGCTATTTCAAGAGGCGGAATCGTTTAAAAATATCTGCGTCGTGCGCTATGCCCTGCCAAATGTGGCAAGTCGGTAATTTTTAAAAATTTGTAGTAATAACCAATTTAAATTGGACCTAATTGTAAATCTAAACTATTCTCGAATCCACCTGAAGACAAACAAAAAATTTCATTAAAATCGATCCAGCCGTTTAGGCAGAGTTCAGTGACATACACACGCACAGTAGAATTATATATATATATATACATAAAAGTAAGTGGTAAACATGTACAACTTTCGAAACATGCTTTTTATGTTATCACTATAGCAAAACACCACAACTAACAAAAACTCATACTTACGTAGTTAACGAAGTTCTAGATTAAAATTCTTAAAAATATTCTATTGTACCTATAAGATATTATTTCATTTTTTACGTAGTAAATTTCACTGACTTAATTTTATGTAATATTTTGCAATTCCAAACTTTTGTACACACACACGCATATATATATATATACACAATTTTTAAATTAATTTTTCATTATGTTTCACAGGTTTCCAGATATGGTTGCGGGCTTACTCTTGCATTCTGATTTTCGCATAATTCAATAATTTTAATAGCGAATACTTATGTGTTTTATGTATTTATGCACAAAATGAAATTGACGTTATACCTAAATAATAAGTAAACAATAAATTATTTATGTTATAATTTTTTTGATTAGAATATTACGTGTTTAAAAATGAAGCCAAGTTTTGTACTTCATACATTTAATACTAAACATTTATTTTTCTGATTATATGGTTGATTTTCTTTTTAATTCGATCTTGCAAACCGAAATATGCAACTTTTGTGTTACTTTTATTTTCGAACTCGTTTAATGTCAGATAATAATTCTTCGGTCGTTAATTGTTGATAATTTTTTGAATCCGATGTTTCAAATTAATGCATTCTATATTTTGCAAATAAAATTATTTAAATTCGATATTTTACAAGATGCTCGTAATTTTTTATCTGTCAAAAATGTTTAAACGTATTTAAAAAAACTGTTTTACTTGCACGTTTTTATTTCTGTGCTCATTTATAACAAAATTTATGTGTGATTTTTAACGAAGTCTTTTTGAAAATTCATAAGGAAAAAATATTGACACGTTTACACCGTAAAAATCTGCACGTCACCAATAGTTTTTTGTAGGTATAAGTTCCAGATCCATTACAACAATAATTTACTTCACTGGCACCCAGAATATCAACCTTTATTTTTTTAATTTACTATTTTACATTTGCTAATCTACCAGCCCTCATTTATTCCACATTCTTATATTGTATGTTCCCTCCTTTATATCAAAATTAGCACAGGGAACTCAGACTTCTCTGCAATTCTGCACGGGGTCACCTATTGCTTTGATGTCCCATGGGTGCAGCAAAGTTACCAGATCTTTCACACGCTATAATTATAATAGGAATATACAGTTTTGCATTTCCTTCTACCTCTTCCAGTGGATAAACATCCTAACAGAAAGATTACTGCTGGGATAGGAAGTAAGATGTATTTTTACAGAGGGGCCTCAACTCGCCAAAGGTTAGTACGCAGTCTCAGAAAGATAGAGTTTTATAGATGTCTATTTGTCCCTCTGTCCCCTCATGTTTAGTACTCTGTCATTACTGAAATGACCTGTCTTAAGTTTTTCGCTAATAACCGCTCTTGGTACGCGATCGCTAAATTTGATTAACTTTGTAGCTAACTTACATATTTCCGCTATCCAATCAGCTGTGGAAATCCCATTCCGGATGAGTTCGTCAACACATTACAGTAAAGATTCGTATATCAAAAAATTATACATTCTCTATAATTTATTAATTAACCAGCATGAATTGAGCATTAATAAAAAAAACTACCACGTTAGGACCTTACTAAAAGTTAAACATTTGCACAAAGCTATGCACTCAGGTCATAGTCGCTTTCACGTATATAAACGAAAAAAATAAAATTTATCGGACAAAACGGTAAAACAATAGTTTATCAAGACTCGAACTATCATCTGTACAAGCTGTTGCACACCTAATAGATCTTAGGTATCAATTACATCGCAGTAGTAGCATTTTGCTAGATGATGTATTAGAAATTTGAGTCAAAAATAAAAACAACAAAAAAACACAGTATGAATTAATTCATGGTTTGTCATCGGCTTACATTATACTGAAGACACAATAAACGGCGCGTGTTATAAATAGATACTTGACGAGAAAGTAACCCGAACTGATAAGATGAAGGAAATTGTCATGAATTTCGTTTCACTAGGATGAAATGACGTGTCATGTGGTGAAATAAATGATGATTTTATTAATAACATTCAAGAGTTGTTTAACTTTACTAAAAATCAAAATAATATGGCTGTTGTGTTATCCGATCTTTCAGTTTATGAATTTCTGCGAGTTTATTTAAAATGGATAATATGGTGTCACACTGGAGTCACTCCGACAACCGTGATTGTTAAACTTATGTTTAGACTTCGTAAGACAATGCGCTATAATTTTTTGAAATTCAATACACATCTATGCTGGTCTATCACAAAAATATGTCTTTTTTTTTACGTAAAATTTTCAAGCGAAGGTCGGTACATAGCGATATAATCGATAAGACTTTTAGGAAAAATTTGAAAAAAAAAACCTATTCTGAAAATGATTGATCTAAGTTTGCACTTACAACCATAGTTGGTCTGTTCATGGTGATATGATATCTTGATACAAAATTTTTATCCGTTCATGTGATTATGATGTAAACTGCCTAGTGGGATTTCTATTTTGGAGGAATCTTTACAATTTAGGGCGGTCTCATATTTTATATTAAAATTGTTTGCCTGTTACGGGCCATGTACACTAGTTAGTAACAAATAATTAACTTTATTAGGATTGTATAACACATTCATTTACACTATTCATATTTTTAACGTATCGTTTGTAGTTGTTGAAATCAACAAACGTTTATAAAATTATAACGCGCTAACATACTAGTGTAATCCATAAGTTTATCTTTACTAAAAAATATATACATTCACCTATAAACATGCATGTTTCAAGAACAAATATTTATTAAAATAATAGTTTTAAAAAGTTGTCACGAATTTATAACAAAACATATTTGCCAAAATTAAAGCCCTATTAGTTATTAGTACCACATACCACGGTTAAAAAAAAACAAAAAAAAAAACGAATTCTTGGAGTAAATATCAGTTGTAATATATGTCACTTTTTCTTTAAAACTTTTACGAAAGTTCTTAGTGCTTAATTTTATTTAAATTTATATTTTCAAGAATTTAAATTTGTGAACAAGTATGTACAACTTAAAATACACCGACTCAAGTATTTGCCACCTACAAATGAGACAAGATTAATGTTATATCGATAAACAGATCTGAATTATTTACTTTATTAAACTAATAAAATTATCATAAATAATGGTTACAGTGATTTTGCTGAAATAAATACCATTCGAGGAATGAAAAACACAGTTTCAAGAATAATTTAGTTATCTTATTATGTTATTAATATTGGTTTTGTATTGTTATGAATATTTCAATAACTATTATATATATTTCACGGACATATTCATTGTAAATGTTATTAAACGGGAAATTTTTGTATGTAGATACTGCCATCTCGGAAACTACTCTGATTTAAGTGAAATATTGCATAGTTTATAAAACGATATTGTACACAATTAAAATGGTTATAGTTATGCACGTAATAGTTTTGAATAATTTGCGATTCGTACCTAAATATATTTTCCGAAAAAACACGATTTTACAAAAAAAAAAAAAAAAGAAATACTGAACTATGTTCGGTCGCTGAGGTGCATTATAAAAAGGAAAGGTTTGATTTGAGGGAAACAGGAATTACGATTAATTAATATAAATTAATTTACTGTGCTTCAGGCAATAAACGAGAAGAATAATTATCTAATAGATTTTTTTCATTAAAGATTGAGTTAGAATCTATAATTAATAATAAACCGAACAAAATATAACACAATCACTAAAAGTTTTTTAATCGCGAAGCTTTTCGACAGTTACGTCATTTTCAAGCACGCACCAAATTATTATAACTTTTTTTATATACTTATGAAAGAATAAAATTCATTTGAGCGGATAGTTTTTTTTTTTTAATTTTATTATATGACAATATTTATCACAATACAATGTAAATCAATTTTTTAATTCGTATGTTTACTGAAGAATTTACTTTACCAGGAACTTAAGCTAGTTTTAAAGAATAAAAAATCTACTAAGCCCGGATTTGACGAGGTTATTTACTTTGTTCTCCAACATCACTCAGATTTTGCTTTGCAGACTTTGTGCTATATTTTTAATTGTCTTTTTCAAATCGGGATCAGCTAGATCAGCAGCTGAATCCGTCCTATATCTCTTGCATCATGTATTAGGAAACTTTTCGAATTTGTACTGAACAACCGGATTGTTTGGTGGTTGGAGTCCAATTCTTTGCTATCTGATCGCTGTTTTGGTTTCAGACCAAACAGAGGCTTATTTTAATAAGCTTACTAAGAATGGCCATCCACTCCTGTAGCTTTTCGTGGTATAAGACTGTTTAGTGCAAACTCAAATTCTCTTTTCAAAATACCTAGTCAAACTGCGTCTTCTGACACGGTCGACTCATCTTTAACTACTCTTGCCCAGTCTATTTCTTTATCGTCATATAGATTCTCAATGTACTCTTTCCATCAAGTTTGTATTTTTCCTTTTTCTATTATTATGTCTTCACCGTTATTTTTAAGAGTACATAAATTTTTACGTCTCGGCTTGAATTGCAATTTTATTTCCTCGTATGCTTTTTCATAAAAACCAGAAACATGTTAAAAGCATACAAATATGTAAATATATGTATATATATATATATATATATATATATATATATATATATATATATATATATATAATTAATTTTAAAAATAATAAATATTTAATTTATAATCAATACTGAAGAGCTCAAATTCACCAATCCATAATTCATCATCATCATGCCATACTCTTCATAGAGCGTAAGCTATCACTAATCGGTCAATCAGACTTTGCACTGTCTTGCATCTGTCAGTAATTGCTGTAAAGAAGACTTGTTTGTCCAGCTTATAATATTTTGCAGCCAATCTGTTCTCCTTCTTCCAGGACTTCTCTTCCCTTCCATATTTCCTTGTATTATCATATGGAATATTTCATATTTTTCGCCCCTGATGATATGGCCAAAATATGACACATTTTTTTGTATAATGTGATTTTTTAATATTCTGTTTGTATTAGCCTTCTTTAAAACATCTTTATTTGATATCTTGGCCATCCATGAGATTCTCAACATCCTTCAATGGAGCCACATTTCTACAGCTTCGCATCAATTTATTTGTTTTTTATTTAAAGGCATAGTTTCGATTCCATATAACAAAACTGAGTGGATGTAGCAGCGAACAATTTCTTATCTGTGATCGATTACATAATAAATGTCTCATATTATTGAAAGGTGTTCGCGCGTAACTGCATCTCGCTTTAACTTCAACATCTATATCTAAAATTTCATTTATGACCAAGATATTTGAATTTACTGAACCTTTCAATACTTTCATTATTTATATTTATAACGAGACCATGAACTTGTTTTTGCCTATCACCATCCACTTAGTTTTCTTTACGTTTATATACAGGCTATAGATCGCACCAGTTTCATTAAATTTTTGCAACAAACATTGTAGGTCTTGGTGATTATCTGCTAATACGATTGTGTCATCTGCATAGCGGATATTGTTAATGATTTTACCATTAATATTTATTCCGTACGGTTGGTCCATTATGGTTTGTTTGACTTGTTCAGCATATAGGTTAAATAATAGTGGGGACAACACATAACTTTGTCGTACACCACATTTAACTCCGAAGTTTATCTTCGACTCATTTCTATTTAATACCAATTCTGCTTCTTGATTCCAATATAAGTTTCCTATTATATTTAAGTCATTGTTATCAATTTCTGTATTTTGGAGGATTTCTATCAACTTGTCGTGCTGAACATTATCAAACGCCTTTTCATAATCAATAAAACATATGAAGGCATTTTAGTTCATCTCCCTAGATTTCTGTAAAATTATGCGTAATGCTGCCAATGCTTCTCTAGTCCCATGTCCAGCACGAAAACCAAACCGTGTTGCCGATAGATCTTGTTTGCATTTTCTTTTAATTTTTTGGTAAACTATTCTTAAAAAGATCTTTAGCAGGTGGCTCATTAAATTAATAGTTCTGTAATCACCGCATTCCTTTGGATATTGTTTCATAGGAATTAAAACAAAAGTAGATTTTAACCATTCTGAAGGTATTTCACCAGAGGTATAAATATTATTAAAAACAACTCTTAAATCCTTTATATGATCATCTTTCAATAATCGTATTAAATCTCCTGATATCTGATCTGGTCCTGTTGCTTCCTCAATATGTTTTACCTCTGCTTCTAAGATTGAAGGGTCACCATCAATGGAATATCGTCGAAAAGAGGTATTACCTATATCATCATGAAATAGCTTATGTAGGTAATGTTTCCATATATATTTTTTGAATTCTTCCGCAGTGACAGGAGTTCCATCAGTTGTTTTTATAATTTTATTTTTTAAATTTTTCCCTGTTATGGCTTTGACTTGCTCGTGCATTAGAGTCATGTTTTTCTGCTAAAGTTTTTATTTCTCTACATTTTTCTTCCATCCAAATATTCTTTTCATCTTTAATCTTTGTCTTAATTTGTTTACGACATCTAAAAGTCTTTTGTAAACAATTGTGTTTTTTACATATCGGACTACAATTAATACTACATAATGCAATAACGTGTTTCACCCGATGAACCCGCGTTGCCATCTTCCCCTGTTAGTAAGTAAAAGATTAGCGAGGCAACCCCATTATTTAGAAGTAAAAATCGGTCCATTTCAATTTTAACTAAAATGTAATTTAAATTATTTACAATTTTTAAATATCAAAATAAAAATATATTATCCCTTTCAGTATTTAAAATTAATAATTTTATCAAATTTATACCTTAGATAACATTTAATTTATACCTTAGATAACATTTAAAAACATAATTTACCTAAATATGACTTATAGTAAAAAAGTTGTGTCCAAATAGGAAAAAATTCAGTGGTAATTTTTACTACACATTGTTTTCCGATTCTACTAAAACGTAATACATAACAATAAAATGTATAACGTTTGTCGAGCAATGTAATAAATAAAGTTTATTAAACGCAATCGTTATATACTTTTTTAAAATTTTTCTAAACATGGATATATAACGCACTTTTTGATCATTATGTTCTTACTGCTCAACCGGAATAACTCGTAGACTCGCTGTTTTTTATATTTTGGCGCGTAACTTGTTTTAATTAAGATTTCAGAAACATTTACAATAATTTTTACAGAAATTCGAAATTACTACAATTCTTGCGGTATTGTAACCATTACTACGAAGTTAACTACATGGGGAATCAATTTTAATGCCCATACTCTTGTTTTCATTTTTATGCTATATCATGATATTAAGAATCGACTCCTTATTCTGATTAACAATAGTTAGAATAGGGATGTTTATGTGAGACTTAGAAAAGAGTTCAATCACTTTATAATCTTTTTGCTGGTGACGCCAAAACGGTCAGAAAGCAAGAACAACAACCTTGTTGTCCGACCATTTGATTGTTACCATCAGATACTATTTGTTTCGTATGTCCACATTTATATTTCTCAAAAACTACTTGCGAAAATGGATGTTTTCCAAATCGATTAATTCTTACAGTTCCTGTTATACATATATTACGATATGTACAAATTCGTATAAGAGAGTAGCTCATAAAATAATTAGCACAAAGCGGGTTATAATTGTAATTTGCTAATATACCAAATATATATAATATAATAGCAGTAGTAGAACAATATTTTTTGAAAATTAGTTTCCGTAATTTAACTTTGATAAATTATATTCTATGTCACTGGATCCGGATAGTAATAAAATTTTAATATCTCAATGATGAGATGGATTGTTTTATGTATACTTTCAAACAGCTTTGACTTATGAAAGATACAATTTCTTGATCTATCATTATATTTTAACGTATAAAACATTGCAGTTTTTAAATAAATTAAAATAAAAAATATTCCCATTGTTCCCAATTGGGTACCGATTGCGCGAATAGAAAATTATTTGTTGCATATATAATTTAATTTTTTGTCTGAAAATTTTCAAAATTTATATTTTTATTTAAATGTAATTTAAATAATGAAATTACATAATTTTGGAAAACTTGATTTCAAATTTTTTAATTAATATATAAAACATTTATAGTGTTTTTATGACAACGTTCCGTCAATTTTGTAATACCTGTTACATAAGAGGTTACACTGGCTTAGTACTTTAGATTCTTGTTTTTATCACAATGAAGTAGTTTTCTCGTTTTTTTTTTTTTTTTTTTTTTTTTTTTAAATTCAGTTGTTTTATAATGATTTGAATTTAAAATGTTATATGTTGTAGTTAAAGTCGTGAATAATTAGAATGGTTACATTTTTATTTCTTCTATCCGATTATCGCTAGCCGTGTGTTTGCGCAATTTATTTATACTTACAATTAGTTAATGTAAGTAATTTTAATAATCTGATTAAGTTTTATTTCTTTTTGACGTTCAAATTTCACTAAATGTACTGCGTTTATTACATTTTTAAAACAGTTTCATACTAAAGTAGGAAAATCATATTAAAGCTTGTAGTTGTTTATTCTTATGTTTTGGTGAATTTTCTATTATTGTTGTATTTTAAAGCAAAACAGGTTGTACTCAAAAAATACCTAAAAAGTGTCAATGATGTACGCATGTGTTATATAAGATAGTTTAAATTATTTTCTATTGTTCAACTTTTTGTCGTCGAGAATAAATTTCAGCAGTTTTATTATTTTATAATTTTACGCACTTGGACAAATGATAGTACTTAACTGGATTGTGTCTGTGTGAACATTATTTGTAAAATTATATGTTATGTAAATAAGTGACCCTTACCCAAGGTAATTGAGAGTAAGAGGAAAAACATTAATAGTTGGATATATTATTTTTGTTTTAAGTCATAAAAAAAGTTTAAATATAAAACGTAACTTGGTAAAATAATTTTTTTTTTATTTTATGTTCGTAATGTACTCTTAAAAGATTATTTATATCGTGTTCGTTAATAGTGGTTTACTATTTTCATTTTTTTAGATAATTGTCCGTTCTACTTATTAGACTATTTTGTACAGTTTTGGTTAAATGAATAAACGAGGTAAAAATGCACAGCGCAAAGGTTTTAATCAGAAACAATTTGAAAGAATACTGGAGCATGGATTTAACAATAGATCGAATTTTTCTTTTCAAAATACTAATACTAACTCAAATGTTCGAACGGATTCAATCACTTTGTTTCCGTCAAGCGCTCCATTTCCCGTTATGGGTAGTAACATCAACAAACAAACGCAACAATTTGCAAATGATGGAACTCCGACGGATAGCGCATTTTATAAAGAATTAAATATTCCATCCGCACAATCGTTAATTGCTACTACTCATCATTCTTCGTCACCCGATGCAACTTATCGGCAAAGTACAACTTTTTCTGATCCATCGGTTCCTACTTCCCAATCTTCCGATCTATCTACGTCAGCTAATCAGTCATGCCCGTCTATCTCGGATCAGGAATCCGAATTAAATCAACAAGTAGCTTCTCAACGTTTAAATGATTACATGCCACGACAATGCGAGAAAATTAGTTTCGAAGGGAACAGCATATATCCAAAATTTGAATTTACTCCTTTGACGGTATCATCACCTGATGTTAAAATGCAAGAATTAATACGTGTAAAAAACGATCTAATGGCGCAGTTCAGAGCTCAAGACAGTTATTTTATTCCGTCCGGTAAAAGCGCGCCACCAATATTTTCTGAAGGATTTAAAACCGCTCCTGCGAGGAGCATGACGATAAATTGGCAATTTATTCCTGTCGAACTGAGACCCGAAAAATTACGAAAGGAAGCCATTCGAAAAGTACAAGCTGCTAAGTTAGAAAAGAAACGAGATTCTAGAAATAACACCGAATCTGTGTACGTGTTTTGCTTATTTATTCTAAACGTAAAATTGTAAGCAATTATTTTTTAAATACAAATTTTAAGTTTTGTTTATCACGTAAACGAGTTGTTATGCATTACACAAATAAATATTTTACATTATGATACGAATAATGTTAAAAATGTTATTTCCTAATAAGTCATTTCAAATTGCATTTCATATTTGTTATATTATTTATTAATTTTTTCCCCTTAAATAAGTACTAGTAACTTATCAGAGTTTTTTTTTTTTTTTTCGTAATATGTATACAAATCGATCGGTACGTATAATTCAATAGTTAACAGTAAAGTTGTTAATCATAAAAGTATCTACATTTGTTTTCGAGCATTACGACGATCTTGTTTGTTGCTTATATGCAATGATGATAAAAAATGTCATCACACATACACACACACATATATATATATATATATATACTATAAGTCGCTGATTGATATATATTTTTCTTAGTGTCTGCAGATCTCTCGGTAAATATATTAATCGTATTATGGAAATTTCTGCTGGAGTATTTTTTTCTAGTGTTCTATTATTTATTTGTCGACTCGATTCACCATTTTTAAAAACTGTTTAATTGCCAAAGGGTATGATAGTCTATTGATGTATCTTTTTTTTTTTTATGTGCTGTCATTTCGTATTCTTACTATGCGCTATAATGTTTTTGTGCTAGATGATATAAGCAGAATAGTTTGATTTGTTTTTCAATATCCATCATTTTTAAGTTAATTTATTGCTTTTTTGTGAATTTATTTTACGCTTCAGCTTCAGTTTCATTGGATTGTTAGTAGAAATTTATTACATTAACGATGCAGTTCTATAATTTGGATTGTCACATATCATAAATTATACAGTTTCTAACTTTGTTCTATTTCACTTAAATTCATCAATACACTAGTGTGATGTAAATGGAATCTAGTTTTCTATATTGTTTATTCGTTTTATTTATATCGTGAAACGACTCGGTATGTTTACTCCTCGATTGATTTTTCAATATTATTTTTGATTTCTCATTTCCATTCAGCATAATCTCTGAATGCTTAATTTCTAAGAGTTTATTTTTTAACGGAAGATATCGAATTTTTCTATACTTATTGCAAATGATTTCTATTGTTTCGGTGTCGTCTATTTTATGCTCTAACCAATTAGTTATATATTTACAATTTTGTCCTTGGTCGGCGTTTCTCGAAGTAGCCTTAATATTCCTGTATTGTAATCATTTTTCCCATATGGTTGTAATGATTAAGAGTGTGATTTTCCGTTACACCGCTGAATAAAGTTAAGTACTGATTCCGTATTTAGATTTTTATGTTCTGGGTGAGTTATCGTTTAGTAACCTGATTATGTGTTCTATTTGTTCTCATACCGCTCGTACATAATGTTTCACATTCGATCGATTTTGCTTCTATTTAAATTCTAATTTTGATTATTTATTAAATATGCGCGATATATAAAATTAATTGTTTTGTCGGCATTTCTTGACATTATTCATCTGGTCATTCATTATGTTTCTGCATTCGTTGAGATTTTGTCTGTATCGGTGTTCTCGACCGAAAAATGTGTTTATGTTATTCGTAATATGCGTATATTTATTTCTAGGAATTAATTAATATTAATACGTTTAAATTAATTTATTCAGTTTATTCGTTTCTTCCTCGCGTGTTTTACAGTCTCTGTTTTATTCTATTTTTTTCTGAGATGTTTTTTATAATGGATCTCTGTAATTAGCACCGCTATTCTTAAGCTTAAAAGAAAGTTTATATTTATGATTATAGATAAATTGGTCATCCTCGAATATTTGACAAAAACAATATTAATCTCTAAATCGACAGAATATATATGGTTAGCTTTCGTTTTATCTTAATCGACCCAAATAGATTTTAGTTTTTATCATTCGCGATAAAAATATTTTCCTTAAATTCTAATAATTGCAATCGCGTGTAATTTATGTATTTATATTTCAGGATTTTACGTTTAGCCGTTGACTCTTTCTATTCTTAAAATTTGTCTCCGATATTTTTTAATAATTTGACGATTAGAGGACAACGAAGATTTTCATTATGTTCATGGTATTACTTATTTTTATTGTACTATATTTCGCGTGAATTATTTATTAAACTTATATTTGAAATTCCGTTCTTTTGCGGTTAAATGTTACTTCTAATGCTAGGTTCAGTAACTGTTACTTCATTTGCTACTTCATTACTTTTTTATTATTTATTTTGTTTTTGTTTAATTTATTAATAATCTTTAAGATTAATCTATTATTGTTCTAATGCAGATTGCTCTATCCATTTGTTTTAATTCCGTCGTTTTTTATATCAGTGGCGTTATTTTAAAATTCGTTTTATCTACGTTCGTATTGTTTTTCGTTTTAATTTTTTTTTTTTTTAAATGTAGCTCCAAGAAAGGACAGCTACTTCCTTTCTGCAATCTTAAACTTCAGTTTAAATAAGCAGCAATCATGATTATTCAACATGTGCAGAGGTTTAACCCAATGGTTAAGCTCTGTTACGTATATATTACTTAGTAACAACCAAGTTTGAAACGTTTAAGCCTTCTTAAGTCACGATCTGTGGGCAAAAGTGCAAAGACCTCTGGATTTGGATGATGATGAAGTCTTCTGTGGTGTTGGTCATTATAATTCTGTATTACTTCGTTGACCCATTTGATCTGTAAATCTGCATGGAGTGCATCATTTCGTTGGAACCAGCGAGCATTGGTAATTAGTAGAAGAAACTTATTCTGAGCTGTCTGGATTATTTTACGATTCGATGCTTTAGTACATCCCCATATTTGTATCCCATATTTCCATATAGGACTTATGATGGTGTTATATATTAACAATTTATTCTCCAGCTTCATTTTAGAGTGCCGTCCAACGAGCCAGTTTGGCGTATTTTTTCTCTTATTTGGATAGCTTTATGATCAATATGGGTTCTCCAAGTTAATTTTGTATCCAGATGCATTCCTAAGTATTTCGCAGAATTTGCAACTGAAACTTGCTGATTGTTTATATGGACCATGTAACGAGGATCACGATTGCGTAAAGAGAAAGTGACGTGTACGGTTTTCTGTTTTCATTTAATTGAATTTTCCGATCCTTCGTCCATTCGGTTATACGATCCAGAGCATGCTGCAGGATGTTATTCGCCACAGCCTGAGAATGATTAATCGATAATATTACTGTATTGTCAGCGAACATTGCAATTGTATCCTGTAATACCGGTATGTCCGCTGTATATTACAAGTACAGAATAGGCCCTAGGACACTGCTCTGCGGAACACCTGCTAATATAGGATGAAATTCCGATGTAGCCTCTTCATGTGATATGCAAAACCAACGATCGGATAAGTACGACTGTACCACGTGACACCAATTCATTGGTAAACTGTAACTAAGTTTGAAGATAAGTCCTTTGTGCCATACGCGATCAAACGCCTGCGCAATGCCGAGGAACACAGTTGAGCAGTAGCTATTTTCTCAAAGGCTTTTAATAAAATATAATGTACTTTAATTAGTTTACTACTATCAGTTGTATATGATCGCCCTTTTAACGTTATTTGTAATAATTACTAATTACCTTACGTCGAAATTTTTTTTTTTTTTTAAATAAAAATATTATTGCATTTTGAATACAGATTGGAACGATTAGAAATGAAAGAAGATAGAGGCGAAGACGGTGAAAATACGGAAAAAAACCAAACGAAAGAAGACGATGTAATTAAAGATGAGGGAAAACCCGAAAACGATGACGAATTCGACGACGAACTAGCGCATGAGGATGATGAATTTGGAGACGAGCTTGTGTTCGAAAGATGCGACGATGATGAAGATAATTACGATATGGGCGACGATGGAGACGACGATGGTCCGATTTTTTAAAATCCATTAATGCGTCAATTGAAAACCGAAAAAAAAAAGTAAATTAAATAAATTAAATACTCGTTTTTTTTTTAGTACAATCTTATACTTAATGTATAAATTAGTACTAGTGATAAACTTAAAACAGACGGCGAAAGATATGTACATTTACACAACTTTCAGCGGTTTATGTCATTAAGTTTTTTTTATTCTATAAATGTGTTTATACTAAAAAGACTGGAATTAGATTGACCGCGTAGAAACGTTATTAAAAATAAGAATAAACTTATTGTTTGCTCTTGAATAGGTAAATTAATTTATTAAAATTTCTAACAGTTTTTAGTAACTTTGCTTCCCTTTTCGGAGAATTACGATACAAATTTACGTTATATATATATATATATATATATATATATATATATATATATATATATATATATATATATATAGGCAAGATGGGGGGTGAAGATTCTTCAATATTATTGTTTTAATATATGATTTTTCCTTTTAATATTTAATGTTTCATTCGGACGAACATATGTGTATATATGTAACATATCGAAAAGCAGCTTGTTCTAAACACGTTGGAAATTTTAGTATTTTATTAACTGTAATTTCAGCATGATACATGTAAAATTCGTGCCTCTAGTCTTAGTTGCTGCACACGGCACATTAATTTAGATGAATAATAATAATACGTGTAAAATTTAATCATTTTTTTTAAAACTTTAAATCTTTTATCGTAAAAAGAATTTTATTGAGAAATATATTAAAATTTAATTATCGTATAATAATCTATATTTAACGTTAATTACTAGTGTTACAATATATTTTTATGCGCAGGAATTTATTTTGAAAAAGTTGTAAATAAACGACGGACGCCGTAGAAATGTATGCGCGATATACACGTTTCTTCTTGTTGATTCGGCCACACGTAAATCGAATGTTTTATATTTTTACCGAACTAGGTATATGGAAATACACTTAACGGACAAAATCCGGAAAAGGTTTTTCTGGAAATACAAGGCCGCATGAGAAGTGGAAAATGAACAGGAATTATAGAATACAAGGTATATCGTCTCGTTAACCGGTTTAAATCTACACGAAATATTAACGATAGCTTAAGACAGATCAATATGAAGAACTTGTCAATGTGTCATAACATCACCACGCCCTTCTAACGTGTGTATAAGGAAAAATTATAATAAGATACGTGTGTGTTCGACAAATTTATACGAAATGTAATCGTCTTTTAAAAATACGGATGATTCATTTATTTTTTTGATAATTTTTCGAAACGATTTTCTTCACTTATGTCAATAAGAAAAAGAACGCCAACATTAGAAAACGGTGCGAATTAAATTTCAACGCCCGGTTTCTTCAAATGTATCCGGACAACAGACGCCTGCATATCTGAAATGAAATATAAAGTATTTAAAATAACAACTTTAAAACCGTTATTTTAGAATCGTATTGAATACGAATCATTGTATTAAATCTGTATTAAATAAGGATCATTGTTTTAGAATGGCATTAAATAAAAAACATAGTTTTAGAATTGTATTGAATAATCGATTTTTTTTTTTTTTTTTTTTTTTTTTTAGAATCGTATTAAATACAAAGCATTAAATAAAATCGCGTAAAATCATCGTATTCTAGATTATCAATTCTTAAATTATAGATATAAGAACTGAATTAAACATATACTATTTATACTATTGTTTTTTCTTGTTTCTTGCCGATTTGGTGAATTCGATCTGTATATTCTTAGAATATTGTATACATTTTAGTTTCGTTTATATATTTCTGCGCGTTTACGTTAAGTTTATTAAAACTTAAATGACATTTTTTGTTTAACTTTTCTACTCGGTAATTATAAGATTTTTATTGTGTTGGTTTTTATTACTTTATATTATTAAGCTGATTCGATAAAGAAATCGTATGTTTACGTCATATATGACTTTTTCTTATCACGTTAAAGTTGAGTACAGATATACGTTATATATATGCTCAACGGAGTAGTTTTTTTCGATTTATGATTACTTTTTTTCCCCTAAAAACTTGACACTTTTTTAAACAGTAACGATACGTTTGAACGGTGCTTCTAAAACCGCGAATATAAAAAATTCGGTGGATATTGCGAAAATATTCGATAATCATGTTACTAATATTTGTATTAGATATTATTATCATTGTTATTGCGTTTACCAGTCGCAGATTTTATTATATAAAGACGATGTACAACAAGAAAAATAAATGGAAATCGGATGACGTCATTACGGAGGTAAACGACGTATCATTTTTTCTTCGACGTGTTTTTCAATTCGAATTATGTTCTTTATTTCGCCGTCATATTTGTCCACTCGACCGAGTATGGAGTACTGTCCACTATGAATGCATCCTGAACTAGTGACTAGCTATTCTCGCAACACGCTCCTTGCTACATACGCCACATTTTAAAGGAGACGGTGTTGCTGAAGTTTGTTTCTTTCTTGAGTAGGAGGTTGAGTTCCTTTCTTTTCTATTACTCGAGCTTTTTAGTCTGAACATTGTAGGCTATTTGTAACTGTACATTTCCATCTTTTTCGATCTATTGTTAGTTGCTCCTAGTTTCTGGGATCAGTTCCGCAGCTTTTAATATTTTCCCCACGATATCTTAGTACCACTATCGCGAACTATATGACGCTTTCCTACTAACAATCGCCACTCGCTGTAATAACGAGCGTAAACTATCTTAGACAAGTCTTGTAAAGCAGCAAATATATAGATTGGCAGTTTTCCTATACTGTTGATCTTGTTAATAGACACGTAGAATTCTACGCTATGGTAAAATGATTCGAGCGGTGGTATGTTTTGTTTCTACAGATCCCACGCTTTTTATCCATAGAGTAATGTTAGTAATATCATACATACATATATATATATCAAATATATGTGTAAGTTACAAATGTTTAAAACGTTTCTAAAATCGAGTTACACTTACTTATTTTCGATAATACATTTATACGGTAAGTAATTCTTGTAACTATCGATAATATCTGTGAAAATGCAGTATTCCATATGTTTGCAATATCCTGGACCGTA